>JAVKLA010000002.1:25004280-25014783 GCA_034782735.1 Sagittarius serpentarius | reverse complement strand
TGTATTGATGCCGGGGGTTGCCCCGACCCAGGTGCAGGACCTTGCACTTGGCCTTGCTGAACCGCATGAGGTTCATATGGGCCCACTTCTCGAGCTTGTCCGGGTCCCTCTGGATGGCATCCTGTCCCTCAGGTGTGTCAACCACACCACTCAGCCTGGTGTCATCAGCAAACTTGCTGAGGGTACACTCAATTCCACCATCTATGTCATTGATGAAGATTTTCACTTTATGCCTAAAAAATTGTGCCATACCAGGACATCAGACTGGTTTGTCAGGATTTGTTCCTGATGAGTTCACAGTGGCTGCTGTACATCCCCTTGTTGTACTCTAGATGCATACAAGTGCCTTGTTTAACGAGTTGTTCCAGAACTTTTCCGTGAATTGAGAATGACTTTAAATTAGGATTAAAGAAAGCAGCTGACAAAGCATAAACAAGAGCAGTTTGAGTGAGCTCTATAAAACTAATGAGGTAGGAAGAAGGCTGTTAATATAGGATTATAATAAGGACAAGAAGGTGGTCAATCTATTGAACACTTTAGACATGTATCCCCTGAAGTCAGTTAATCGGTGAACATGTGGCTCCTCCCCGTCTCAGTAAGATGGGCTCTATCCTTCCCTGTGAGCACCTGGCTCACCAGTTAAGGCAACTAAAACCAAAGCCCTTTTGGCAAAATCAACTGTGTAACCATGCATTTATCTCCAGGTGTCCTTATTTGAATTGCAGTCTGAGTACTGGGGCCAGGAACACGCCAAAGGCCCCGAGCCCTTCACCTGTCCACCTGGAGCCTCTTAACCAGTTTTGATCCGATCAAAACCAATCTATATCTATGGTCACTCATGGCAGCGTCATCGGTGTCCACAAGGTTGAGCACTATTATGGAGCGAGTCACTGGAATGGGTGACTGTGGCAATGTTGCAGTAATAGCTCTGGTACAGGCTCTTGGGAACCAGCCTGGCGCTCTCAATATCACAGCCTGGCTGCTGGTTCTGCCCCTGCAGCTCTCTCATTTGAAAGCCTCTGTCCTTTACAGGCGGAGTTTCCTGACTGAAGTTAAGCTTTGGCTTCTATGGGCTAAGTAGCAGACTCCAGAGAGGCATAAGGAGGGAAAATGTTTTATCTAAGATTGAGGAACTGATTTTCAAGTATACTCAAGGGTACTTAATGTTCTTGGCCTCCCTCTTACGGGAGAAAGCAGTATTGCTGGAGAAGCTCTGCAGACAAAGTCTCCTCTGTCCGCAGAGAGGGGGGTGTTTGTAGGAAGTGCTCGTGATAGTTGGTAAAGCTTTAAAGTGAACAGCCTCGACTTTTTCTTTGCAGTAAGCACACCAAACACTAAAAATCCTTTATATTTCTAAAACACACTGCAGCACGAATGCCTTTGAACAGCAGCAAAGAACAAGACAGATTCAGATGCCACAGCTGGTAAACCAATCCCCTCCTTCCCACTCTACCCTCACAAGAGACAGATGGGCCTTTTGCCCTCTCTCGCTCTTGTGTCACTGAACTTTGCTCTCTTGCAGGGTTGCCAAAACCTCCACACCATCCCTCCCAAGTGCCCAGGAGAAGCTGCTTTCTGCCAACCCAGCAGCCCCTTCCCCTCGGCAGAAGTCCTGTTCCACCCCATGCAGGGCCCTGGATGTGCCTGTCCATCTGTTTCTCTCCCTTTTTCCCATCCTCCACCAGTTTCTCCCAGCTGCTCTCCAGAAGCCACGGTCTCCCCTCTGGACCTGCAGCCCAGGCCAGCATGTGATGTGGCAAACAGCAGCCCAGCTGTGGCACAGAAACCAGGTGGGCTGTGTAGGTTTGCGCAATAGCTTGTGACCAGACAAATGAAAGAGTCACGGAGCACATCACAGCTGAATTTTCTTTTTGCAAGATCAGCTAATACGGTTGGAAAAAATGGACAGTAATTCATAAATTTGTTCCCCACATGAAGAAGAGCTGGCGTGTCTGAAAAGCTTCTCTGCTTTTATTTTCCTACCGTATAAATCACTCTAATGAAAGACACAGTCTCTTACATTCTTCTCTCTTATTAACACCACTGTTACTTTTTAATCCTTGACATTTCCCTTAGAAAATACATTCAAAAGGCTATCCTGGACCTGGAAACAAAGCATGAAATCGATTCATTACTAGAGCACATTACTAGGCTCATTACTAAAGCACTGCTCCTTCTGAGACGAGGGGAAGGGACTAAAGATCTGGGGACAGAGGTTACACTACAAAGACAAATGTCACTGAGTGCTCTCCAGTGAGGTCCTGCCTCCTTAAAAAACCTGAACCAGGAGTATGCTGTAGTTGATGGTGCCTCAGCAAGGGAGTGCAGCTCCATGGGGGAACTACTAAGAAATTGCAGGGATGTTTGGACTGTTGCCTTGGTCATCCATGCATCAAGCTGGGTTTGGTAAGAGGAGAACAAAATGTGCAGTGTCGTTCCCCAGCTTTCCTTTAAGCATTTGCAGTGTCTTCCCGGATTGCTTGTGAATAGGAAAGTCGTACTCTTAAGGGCACCTGTAGACAGTGGTTTAATTTTCCTGGGTTTTGGGACAGGAATGTGACTCAAATTAAGTGTTGAGAGGGATGTAGTTGTAGTGAACACAGCCTGCTGTTCTGCCTGCAGCTGCCAGCAGTTGTTTAATGTACAGAATAACACAATTATTATGAACCATAAAGCCTACTCAGTGGAGCTGTAACAATGGCAGCCATTTACAAAGATGGCTCTTACTTCTCTGTGACTTTCTCCACAGTAATTTCATCTCTCATAACCTGCCAGGGAAAGACTCAGTTAAAAATAACAGAAGATGAGCATTAATCCTCTCCACAAATGTGGCCACATTCACATGTCCTCCACATAACAGTTCAGCAAGACCTAATTGTGTTGGGGGCTGAGCTGTACTATGCTGTTGCCAAAATCGGTGGTAGAAGTGATCTGATGGAGACTCTGGTTTGGTAGATGGATATGGTAGATGTAACATTTCTAAAGGGCCCACTTTCAGTTCATCACTAATTATCACTTTTGGTCGTAAATGATCAGCAAATGATAAGGCAGTACTATTCTTCTAAGCAATACCCTTTTTGTTCACCAGACAACACAAAAAGACTGAATTTCTTCTTAAATATAAAACTAATCCTAGACCATTGAATCATTACGAAGATTTCCATTTAAATCCCAGTATTTTGGCAAGGAAAAAAAAAGAAGTCCCTTATCCCTGACTCAATATTCCTCCCCTACACCCATGGTTCTTCAACATCACCTAATTTCCAAACCCTGGCATAGCTGTGGCACCCAGTGCCACATCTATTCATGGCCCCTGGGAGACAGAAGATGCTTGTGACAAGCTTACTGGGGATCCTTGGAGTTGGTGCTACTCTTGCTGTGTAACAGGAGGCCTTTCTGGAGATGGATCCTTCTCTTCTGCCATACCAGCTCTCAGTCAGCTTACTTATTTCTACAGCAGAGAAAAAAAACTTGTCAGATACCTACTGCCAAAGTTAACTACAACAGACATGAATGTCTGTCATGCGTAGGTTCGATGTAGAGGTGGGCTCACAATGTCCTTTGCAACTAAACAGGATGGTTCTTTACTATGAGGACAGACTGGACAGATACTCACTGGAAACTTCACTGTTCATGGTTAGTTTTGACACAGAGTGCAGGATTTGCAGTAGTTCCTTATTGTGCCTTGCCTATGCCGAAAAATTAATATCTTGTCTTGCATAGTCCTGCCTGACCTTGGAGGTATCCCTCAAAACAGTAGCCATAGTTGGTCCCTGCCCAGCAGTGTCACCACTAGCGGTTTGACCTGCAGCTGCACGGCCAGCCACGGCTGTTCCCAGCCCTTCCCCGGGAGCTCTCTGAGCTCATTCATGCCCCAGCACCCATCAGCCCACTGTGGTGACTGACCGATGCAGCTCCACAGCCGTCTCAACCTCAACCAGTCTGTGCCAGGGCTCTGCACTCCAGCCCTCCCCTGCTACCCTGACAGCACCTTCCCGCCCTGCCCGGCCAGCGGCACACACATACTGAACTGGGACAAGGAGGTCGTCAGGGAGCAGAGAGGGCCAGGAGGGACAGCACTGCCAACGGGGGCATGGACAATGCCTGTACCACCACCCTGGTGCGGCGCAAGCAGGGAAGACCCAGGGACTGCAGCCAGATCCAACCGAGAGGCCACATCACCAGCCAAATTCGTGGAGACAAGGCAAGCCTGAGGTCAAGCTGGGAAGTCAACCTATGGGCCAGGGTCAGGATCTGGCCCAGCGGGGGTAAGCAGCATCAGACATAGCCCAGTGATGGCTAGTGAGATCCTTGGTGATGATGCAGGTCTGAGGTCAAGCTGGGAAGTCAGCCCATGGGTCAAGGACTGGATCAACAGGCTCCATGGGCAAACACAGGCAAGGCTGCGGCTGAGCTGGAGATGGGCGCTCCTGCGACAGCTCAGGCGGAGACTGCTGGGCCCCTCTTGACGGGTTTGTACTTTTGCATAACTACTTGCCTGTCTTACTGTACAAGTTGGTTCATGTGTATTCACTGAGACAAAGATCTAATTTGCTTTCAGGCACAGGATTTATTACAGAAATATGGAAATGTGGCTATGAAGGCATGGCTGGAAATCTCAAGTCCAACAGCCCAAATGAAGCAAGATTGGCACAACATCAGCTCAGGTGAGCCATGGCTTTGTCTAGGTAAGCCTTGGAAATCTTCAAGGATAGAGATCATGCAGCTTGTCTGGGCCACCTATTGCAGGCTGCACGACCCTCCTGATGAGGATGTTTCCCTAAGGTCCAGTCAAAACCTTCTGAGCCACCATTTTGGCCACCGCCCCTTGCTATATCATCTGATGCCAACAAGGAAAACATGGCTCTGTCATCTCTGCAGCCATCCCACAGGCAGTTACATGTTATTACTGGATTTTGCTTCCTCTTTGCCCACTTCTGCTCAAAGGCCACGTTCTCTGGACTCCTGACCATCCTGGCCATGGTCTGCAGGACCCCAATCCAGATCTTCCGCATTCTTCCTCACTGCAGACCCTGGACAGGACCGAAAGTTGCAGGTACACCAGCACTGGGTCAAAGAGGGAGTAATAACTCCCTCCAATGCGCTGGTCACGCTTCTCTTCACCGAGCCCAGGACGTACTTGGACTTAGTAGCCAGAGGAGCTCGCTGGTGGGTGACCCGGTCACGTGCAGACTGGCTCGTGTTCAGTGATAACCCGGTGACAGGCAGAAGAACCCTTACTTTCCCGTCGTTACCGGAACACGCGTATTGTACCCGCGCCGCACAGCTCCGGGTTTTGGCTCGATGCTGAAAGCACGCGTTTTTCAGTCCTCTCTCAGAAATCCGTGACTGTGAGTAAGCCACACTGACCACCGCCGGCATCCCCGCCGCGCCCCTCTGCAGCCACCCCCCTCCCCCCCGCAGGGGCGGGCACCACGCGGGACGACCCGCCCCGCCCCTGTGGCCCCGCCCCGCCCTCGTAGCTGCGTCCCGCCCCGGCGGAGACGGAGGTGGAGGCGGCGCCGGCCATGGCGGGCGTGCGTGCGGCGCGGCGGCTGTGGCGGCTCTGCAACCTCCTCATGGCCGCCTTCTTCGGGCTGGCGGCCGCTGTGCAGGTGCGGGCGGGGCCGCCCGGGCTGGGGGCGGCAGGCGGCTCCCCTCCGCTCCCCTCCCTCGGAGCGCGGCCCCGGTCGGGGCGGCGGCTGCAGGGTCTCAGTGCGCGCCTTCTCGCTGCAGGTGAACGACCCCGACGCCGGGCTGTGGACAGTGAGTATGGGCTGCCCTTCCCGCCGGGCAGCTGCAGCGGGGCGGGCGGCGGGGGCGGCCCTTCCTCTGCGGCTCCGCCTGCCGGCGCCTTCCCCGAGGGGTCCCCGGTGGCCCCAGCCCCGCTTCGCTGCGCTGCGCCCATCCGCCCGGCCCTAACCGGGGCAGCCGGAGGAAAACCGCTCCCTGCTTTTAGCTGAAGACCAAGCAGGCGCCGGGAAAACGATCTCTCTGCTGCAGCGACGGCTGAAATCTGACCGTGCTTCCAGGATCTTCCTTATCTCACCCCAGATTTGCACCTGCCCCCTGCAAAGCATTGGTTCCCCGTGCAGAACACGCCAAACTGCTCTCCTTCCTCCTGCCCTGCGCCCGAGAACCCCTGACTGGGCGACCTCCTGTCTCCATCGCCACCTCTGCTTGCCTTCAATCACCAGCTCGACTGCCTTCTGTCGCCACTCAACTCGGCAGGGCTTCCTCGTCTCGAGGGGAAATCTAGAGAGAAACCCTCTTCTCTGCTTTGCCACCCCTTCCTCGGGCACATGAACAGCCCGGTGTGCCCAGGGCTTGGAGCTGAGGGGCAAGGGGGAATGTTTCTGTATGTGGCAGGGGCTGTCCCCTGCATGTCCCTTGTGCGGGTGAGGCCAGCTGAGAGTGGCAGGGCTGGCCTGCGGCCTCAAAGGGTGCTTCTGCTCCCAGGGGAGCTGCCCAGTGCAGGTGGAGGGTTTAGGGGGCCTGGGGGGGTAAGGGTCCCATAGGGGGGGTTTCCCTTGGGGGATCAAGATTCTGTGCAAGGGGCTCCAAAGCAGGCTGGTTGGGCAGCAAGGACTCGGTAACCCAGAAGCTGAGGAACAAGGGCTGGCACTCTGCTGATAGTCCAGGATTTTGGGTGGTGATGGTGAAGATGAGTGCCAGCAGTGCCAGCGCATGCCAGAGGGGGAGGGATTGGCAGCTGTTCTGCGCATCCGACAAACTGCTGTGAAGGGGAGAAGCCTTGATGTGGATGGGCGCTTCTGCTTCCTTATCTTTTGAAGTTTTGCTACAAAGTAGATTTATGTTTTATTAACAGGTTGTCTACTTAGTGCCAGCTGCCCTGACGCTGCTTGTCAGCATTAACCCTTCAATAACAGGTATGATATGGTTGTGCAAAACAGAGTCTCTGCTCAAATTTTGCCCCCAAAAGGGTTGGTTTGGTTTTTTTTAATTTAACCGCAGATTAAGTTCAGGCCATGTGGAAACATGTCCTACTACCTTTTGAGAGCAAAAAGCTGTGGGACCTGCTTTTACGAAAGCTGGTCATTGGTTCAGTGCTCGTGGTTGGACATGCTGCAGGTGAACAGAAGAGCCCTGCATAAATGCCTGCTGCTGGGATGGTCTTACCTTTGCACCCTGATTCCAGCGATCAAAGCCTGAGTGGAGCACAAGCCTGGGAGCATGCTCTGAACCTGGCTCTGGTGTTGACGTTAGCCTATTAATTCACTTTGTTTCCTTGTTGTAAATCTGCGTTTTTACTTATCTGCCTCATAGAAGAGCAGTTGAGCTCTGCACAGTCCTTTGAAAGAGCTGAAAGTCTTGTCCAGTATCAAGTATTGCAGCTACCCCACAAAGCGCACGGGCAGCGATGGGGACGCTTAGAGGCTTCAGTGCAGTGGCTGAGTTTCCAAGGCTGTATGCTAAGGAGGCCACTGCCACATTATGTGTTGAGAGAATCAGATCAGATTTGGTCCAGGACTCCAAAAAAATAGTTCATTTTTTGTATTTTTATCCAGTAGAGATAATTTTAAAATAATGACATTTTATATACACAAAGTGACTATTTTTTCTGGATGAATACTTACTCTGAATAAGCAAAAAACACACTTATGCCAAAAAAGAAAATCTTGAAGAGTGCATGCTGTTGTCACAAATCACACCGTTGCAGTCTCTCAGTGTTCTGGCTACCTTAGGCATATAAAGTGGCAGCATTCATAAAGCCAAAACCTGTGAGAGTTGGTTGCCTGTGGTTTTGAACATTTCAGGGGAGGTTTATTTGTGTGATAGGTGTAGCTTCAACATAATGGCATTTGGCTGGTCAAGAGAATCTGCATGTTAAACTCACAAGTAGGTTTTTGTTACTTGTGCCAAGATCTGTGGAAAATAAAGATTAAAATAGCACAACTATTGTATAACTGGACATTTATGTAAATTCACCAAGGGATATTTGCCATTCAAGTCTGTGGAAGACTCAAGATTGTGCCTCTGCTGAGCTGCAGTAAGTTCAGCCAAATGGGGAATCGATTACAAGGTTGGGTCACGCTGAGGTCTTGAATTTTGGCAGCTTTAAGGCTTGCCTGGAGGGGTCAGTGCCCAGAAAAGACCACTTTTAACTTTATGATTTTTGCTGTTGACACTGCTGAGATCTGTGAGAACTGTCCATGTGGTTTGGTCACCTCTCCCGCACGAGGCCCTGGGAATGGACATGGAAAGCCACAACAATCTGTGGGCCCATTCAGATATTTCACATCATCTGTATTTCTCCGTTTAAAACCATCAGTCCCCAGGCAGACACGTCATCAGCGTTGCTCATCATCACAGGCAAAACCTCAGGCAGAGGCTTATCAGGGAGTGTGAGGGAAGATGGTCCCTGCAGTGTGGTGGCCGCTTGGTACCCCTGACAGCTGGCTGGGAGCTGGGGCTCGCTCCCCTGGACTGCGGTGGTCCTCTGGGATCATACTGAGCGTCTGGTTGTGGCTCCAGTTGTGAGCTCCAGAAAGGCTGTTCCTCCTGCTTAAAAGAACTTCCATTTGCATCCACCTTGTGATTTTTTTTCCATGCATGTTGAATGCTGGAGCCTATTTTCATAGAATCATAGAATGGTTTTGTTTGCTGGAGAGAATAGGAAACCGTTTTCATTGAGGTGCTGCTGCCAAGAAGTTGTGTTCCTAGGAAAGCAAGCCCCAAGCCCGCTAGTGTTCATTTTCAACACCTCTTTCTAGCAGATTTCCCTGGTCATAAAGAAGCTGGTATCAATTCCATCTTTCTGCCTAAGATGTGTGTGGTTGCTGGAGGCATCTTTTTGAGCAACTCAGTTGCTTTTTGATTTATAGGGTTTACTTCATGCTATATTGCAGTTGCTGGCAGTCTATTTTGTTCCTCAGATAATGGTGTTTGGAGGAGCCTCTGTGACCTTCATTCTGCTGGTTGTATTGTTGGGACCATTGCCTTGGCTTGCTCTTTGTTTGCTTATGCTCAAGGAAACATTTTGCATGAAGAGGAAGGCAGGTAAGCAGTGATTTTTATTTTCGCCTGCACGAATTGGCACACCGCACCATCTCCTTCTGGTGGTCACCTTGCTAAACTTTATTTGCTGGGCTGTTGCAGTGAGTGCTGTTGGTCCAGGGGAATCAAACGAAGGAGGAGGGACCAAACCTGGAGTGCTCCAAACCAGCGATGTGTTGGAAAAAGGGAGAGTGAACAGTCGTGATTGCTTGCCCGATTGCGGCAGTTAGATTTAACTGGGGGCAGTTCTGGCTTTCAAAGACCAGGGCACTACCACAGTGAAACAGCTTTGTGTTCTCTTGCTGGAGCTGTAGGAATGGGAATTAATGTTTTAAAAAACTCTTGAGGTGATACCATATGCATGTTTATCTGGCAGGGGCTGCCGAGTCCTCCGAACTGCTGGGGTTGAGGGGAAGGGAGGATTTCTCACCCGGACATTCAGTGTTGCGTAAAGTAGGTGCTTGCACAGTAGTGAGGTGAAGCACTGGCAGCTACTGCAGCTGTTTACGGTCTGGAACACTGGGGTGCTGCTTTGCTCTGTGTTCATGAGGGAAATGTGTTGTGGAATGCAAGTTTAGCAGCGGAACAAAAAGTGGAAGCAGGAATTTCTGCAGCTGTATAGCTGGGTCATGTGTGTTTGTATATTTGGGGTGGGAAGCAAAGTTATTCCATGTAAATACCTTTATAATTATAATCCTAGTAAAATATACTGAACTTCTCCAAAGGAGCAGACACTACTGTTTTGGAGGCAAAATTTATATATTTTTAAAAGTAAACATCTACTTGTATTATTTTCTGATCTGTTTTTTGTTTGGCTTTTTAGGGAGTTGTTTGGTCTGGTGATCATTACAATATGGATGAGTCTTTGTCGCAGTTCAGTAAAGTAAGTTTTGTTTCCTTTTTTTTTTTAATCCATTCATATGTTCACATTTACTGACTAGCTTCTTGAAAACATAGTTAATTTTGGCTGCTTGTTTTTCCGCTTCATGTCACTGTCTGAACCCTCTCAGATACCGAAGCAGTAGTAACTGGTGCTACAGCGTGTAAGATCTTGAACAGATAAAAGTCTGTGCGGGGAAAGTAAAGCTACACAAAACATTTTTTCTGCTCCCCCTGCCATAAGGGGCAGGGGGCCCCTTCTGTGGAACAGGCTAGTGAGTGTTGGCCACAACTGCTAATGAACTGCAAAGCTATTTCTGCCATTGCTCCCAATTTACAGAATTTTCCAGTGAGGGTCTCTTTTTACTGGTGTTTGCTGCATCCACCGGAGCAGGCGGGTGACGCAGGCAGAGCTGGCAGAAGGCTCTGGGTGGCTGCCTGGCTGCAGTGGCTCCACACTTTTCCCCTCCAGCCTCTCCAGAGGACTGTGCTACAGCAGTTTTGCTAAATTCCTGTTATCTGGGAGCATGAAAGATCCCAATCTGCCAAACAGTACCTTTGTGCTGGGAAAACGTGTCACATGCTCTGGGCAAGCAGGGTGCTTCC
>JAVKLA010000002.1:24990773-25004243 GCA_034782735.1 Sagittarius serpentarius | reverse complement strand
TAGCCTGAGGTTGCAGAAAAACTGTTTCTGCTGGCATGTAGTGCCTCTCCAGTAAGGGACTCTGCTGATGCATCCACAGAATGCACATTAAAGTGGCCAAAGGCTCTCCGCTGTCTTTCTAACTGCAGCCAAGTGTGAATGTTTTGTAGCAGGGTGAAGTAGCTCTGTTGCATTTGCTTCTTTATAGGAGTTCATTGGGTGGAGTTCGCTTGGTTGCTGCAATTGTGGTCGCCCTCTTCCCCTTTGTTTCGTGGCTGTACATTTATGTGAACAAAGAGATGCGAGCATCTTGGCCAACGCACTGTAAAACGGTGATTTAATTGGGTAGGAGAAAGTATAGAATAAATATTCTGACCTTACATGCCTTTGCTTTTGGTTCTTAAGGAAAGGTTACTATCAGTTTGATAGGACCCAAGAATGCCTGGCTGATTCCAGCGGTGCGGTTTGTGGTTTGTTAAAAAAATTTGAGGAACACTGTCAAATCTGAGTGGAAAATTTTTCTATGGAAACTGTTGTTCAGCTGGCTTCTTCATACATCTTCAAAGCACTGTTGACCTAATGTGTGTTCTAATTGTATATTCAGGATATCCTGGCATCCCTGGATCACTCTCACACCACTTCATACTTTGGGGAATCTACTGTAACATAAGGGAAAAGTAAAGCAAACACTTTGTTTCAATAAATGGCTATTTACAGCCATACAACTTCCAGATATCTGCCTGGATAGTCCATGGAGACTAACTGAAAAACTAAGCAGTCTGTATCCTTGTTCCTATGCTAAAATCATAGGTAGAATATATCTGAAGAAAAACTTTTGCTATTATCTTTAACTGAAAGTGACTGTTTTTATAGATTAATAAATACTATTTTTCTGAAGAAAATTCAATGAAAGCTTCCGTATCTTTTATTTTCTGCAAGATGTGTACTCAAGACTGCCACCAGCAAGCGTGGTCACTATCACAACTCTGCTTCTCACAGAATTTCTGTTCCTGGAAAGCAGAACCCACACAGCATCCCAGCGACAGTAAGCATGTTCTGCCGCTACTAATCCTGGAGAAGGAAGCACAGGTGAATACACTGGACATGCAAGCTGGCTGGGAGAGAGCCAGAACAGGTCCAGATGCAGCACAACAATATGCTTTAGATCCTTCCACGTCAGGGCTTCTTTGCTCAGTACCGCTGCAGGCTAATACAGTTGTGCACACGTAGATCCCAGCGGGTGTATCTGCAGCATTACATGATGCAGCATAGATGGTCTCCATTTTCCTTGGGCTTAGATTTTTTTTAAAGATCAGTCTTTTAGAGCAACGTTAAGAAGACTGCATTAGACTACTGGGTGGACTAATTCTGCCAGACATGAAACAGTACTATGTTAAAAAAAAATAAAATTGAAATGTGGCTGGGCAGGTACAATTCTGCATACTTTAATTCTGACTGATATTAAAAAAGTGGCTTTTTTTTGACACTGTTCATAATACGCTTTGCATTTTTTCACAGTAAGTAACTATCCAGTTGGGATTGGGTGTTTCAAGTCAACATTCTACACTCAAATAAATTTATTTCAGACATGATTACTGGCCTTCTCTATTCTCCACGAAGAATCTAAGTCTGTTTTCTTACAGAAACAAAATTTCTAAAATTCTGTATCCAAGAGAAAAAATGTTTGAGTTAAAGCTATAAGGATCAGCCATGCACATATTTCCACAAGGAAATAATAAGATGAATCCCCTGCTTTTTTGTCTGAGTACTTCATGAAGAAGAGCAATTTGTATTTGCTTACCATTTTCAGAAATGCATGACTCTGTCTGAAATTCTGCCTCTTCCCTTTAGTATCATTTTATCTTCATAGACATAAATAGTTCCAAAAGCATTGCTTTCCGGTGGAGTTTCAATAACCCCCTCCAAAGTCAGATGATGAACTCCATGAGAGTCTAAACAATAGCCACCGTCATGCAGGTGCCCTGCAAGAAAGCAGACCACGCACTGATGGGAGTGTATGACCGAAAGAGCATCTTCGTAATTCCAGGCTAGGCAAACTCTGTCTGAAGCATCTGGATGAATGGGCAGATGACCTGCAGTTGAGAGGGAAAGAAGCAGGAGAGCTACTTTAAGTGTAACCAAACTCTGCCTTCATTGCTGGGAAATTCAGACATCTAACTGTATACAGAAAACTCATCTGAGTGTGAGACATGGTTGCTACTTCGCAGGTTACACGTGTACCTCAGTGGAATTATAAAGCTGCTACGTGTTTTCCTCAGCTTACATACACTGGCTACGTTAACTTTTTTGCACATATCCCCATATATCCCCCATAACCACCTACCCATAACTACAACTTTTTCTTGGTTTTCATCAGAGAACTTGAGGACTTCAGTGAACCAGTCCAGCTGGGCTTGGCTAAATCCTCCATTAAACTCTACAAACTGAGGTTCTTTGAGTCCTGCAACAAAGAAGAAGGTTAGGCACGGGTGCATACACCTCTCGTGGCTCCCCTATTTGCTTGTCTTATGTAAGTCTGCTTACAATAGATGGTTTACGCCTATAACTTTTTTTTTTTTTTTAAATCTCTTGGATCGAAACTCCAGGCTCCTTAGACAAACAAAAGCAAATTATTTGTTAGTGTTTTCAAGGGTTTGGTCACACTGCATGCATAGGATTTCCACTCTTGGATCTCCCCCCCAGCATGGGATAGGGTGGGCATCACTTGATGCTCTGCAATAGCAGCTGCACCAACAGCTGCCTTTTGTTTTAAGGCTGCAGGGCACACAGCACAACATAATCCCAAAAGCACCATAGCAGCATGACGGGTATGGGGGAGCATCTCCTGTGCCGGCCTGGAGACCTGCTGACTGGCTCTCAGCCAACAGCAGGGAAGGAGAGGAGGTGGGCAGAAATGGGGCACAAGCCTCACGCCGCTGGCAACCAGATGTCAGCCCTGGGAACTGCCTTATCACTCTGGGAAGCGGAGCTTCAGCCACCTGTGCTTCCTGCTTGAAGGGACGAGCCGCGGGGTACCTGCGGGGCTGTTGAGGTTATCGTTGGGGTTCTTCTCCCGCAGCAGCTGCAAGGACTCCTGATAGCGAGGGCTGTCTGGCTCCCTGCCCAGGATGCTCAGGTCATAGGCGTCGAGCACGACAACGCGGAACCGTGCAGCCGGGCTGAAGTGATAGGCCTGGCAGTCCCCGGCTGGCGGGCCGGCCATGGCCCCGGCAGGATGGCTGTTGAGGCCGGTGCGCACCAGGCGGGCCCGGCTGAAGTTATAGAACTCGTGGTTGCCCCATGCGTGATGCACCGGCACCGGCAGCCGCCCCAGCGCTGCTAGCACCTGCTCCAAGGCACCCTCGGCCTCGCCGCTGCGGGCGTTGAGGCCATCGATGCTGTCACCCAGCTGCAGCACAAACGCGAGCGGCGGCCTCTCGGTGGCCCACGCTTCCACAGCGTCCCGCAGCAGGTTAAGGCTCTGCCGGTAATACCGCCGCCGATACCCGCCGAAGTCGTAGCCGTCCTCCGCGTCCGCGTACTGGATGTCCGTGATGACACCGAAGGAGAAGAGCGGCGGCGCCACCTCCATGGCGGCCGCTCCCGGGTGAGGGGGGCGGAAGGGGCGGGCACGGAAGAGCCGAGGGCAAGATGGCGGCGGCAGCGCTGCGCTGCTGGCGGGCGGTGCTATGCTGGCGGCTACCGGGCGCGGTGGTGAGGGGCCGGTCGGTGCTGCCCGCGCCCGGCAGTCGCCCGCTGTCCCGCTTGCCGCCCGGCAGCGGCCCGCGGACGGGCGCGCAGAGGAGGGTGAGAAGGAGGGAGGGAGGGAGGGAGGCGTGAAGGAGCTGCGTCCCTCCTCAGCGGGGGAGCCCGGCGCGGCGGGAAGGGCCGCGCTGTCCCCCACCTTTTTCAGTCACTAAACAGCTTCTCCTCAGCAGCTGGTGTCGTGGCGGTCGCTTGTGGCCACCTTCGTGCTGTGCGGGGGGCTGCTGGCCGCCATGAAGAAGGTGAAGCGGCGGAAGGAGGAGGGTGAGTGCGGGAGGCAGGAACCGGACCCTTCCCGCCTCAGGGGAGGCCGCGCTGCCTCGGCGGGACCCGGCCTGCGCTGGCAGCGTGTGGGCGGGCGGGAGAAGCAGCAGGAGTGTCGTATTTTGTATTCAGATGATGTACTTTTTGTATTCCGGTGATGCATTTTACCCACTTAAGCATCCTGCTGAATCACTTCATGCTTTGTATGGTGCCACTTCGTGCCCGTGTGTATGAGTGCCACAGAAAACTTTCAAAAATTAAAAAAAATCCTTAAAGGTTAAGTGTTTTAAAATTCTTAATTATGCTTTTTCCTGTCGGAATAGTTGAGTTTGATTATGCACACTGCTGCCAGTTGATGCCACACACACACAGAGGTGGGGTTTTCTGTGCACGTTGGTTTCCCTCTGTGTAGCGTATGCGTGCATTTCCCTGTTCTGCAGTAACTGCCCACACATTTCATTTTCATGTTTTTAATGTTGAAAATCAGAGATACTGCTGCTTCTAGGACATGTTCAGTTTGCAAAGGATGCTAATTTTTCTGTTTCACACCAAGACAGGTACCTGTATTTCTCTTTTTTCTTTCCTTTTTTTTTTTTTTTTTTAAATAAAAATACAATCAGGTGACAGTGAAAGAGATTACTATGTTTCAAAGGAGTTTACTGATATGTTTGATTTTTCCCCAAATGGAATGTTTATTGGAGGTCTTGTCCACATTGGGCTTCTGCATGATGGGTGTTGGTAGATCTTGATGTTTTAGTGCCCTGGGCTGTGACTCTTCAAGGTTGCCTGACTCTTGACTGCTTCTGAGGCTCACCTGGGGAGCAGCGTTGATTGTGGCATGGATGTGTTTGATCCCTTCTTGGTTTTTGTAGAGCTGGAGAAGGAACGAAACCGAGGCATTGGGAAACCGCTGCTAGGAGGACCCTTCTCACTCATCAACCATGAGGGACAGCCCAAGACCAGCAAGGACTACATTGGCCAGTGGGTGCTGATCTACTTTGGCTTCACACACTGCCCTGACATCTGTCCTGATGAACTGGAGAAAATGATTGAAGTGGTAGATGAAATTGGTATGGAAATTTGGTTGGCATGGTGGTCCTTTTTATGGGAAGTCCAGGTTTATTGTGGTAAAATATTGCAAATGGTGATAACTGATGATATTTTTAAAAAAATGTAGTTGACTACTATTCAGTGGTTGAATTAATTGCTGAGTGATACATACATCAATCTGCCTGTGACTAGGATCTGATATTTAAAACATGATAGCACTGATCTTTCCACAACAGGGGACTTCTGCCACCATCACATTTTATTACCAAGGTTACAGGGAACGGTGCCATTGCATTGTATTTTTGCCAGGAAGTGGTTGTGGGGCATATTAGGTTTTTTACCCTGTATTTTATTTATTCTGAGAACAAATCTCTGTGAGAGTCTCTTCGGAGAGTGACTGTGCTGTGGAATGGAGGCTGGGGGAAGGCTGTGTGATAGAGGTGGTTTTCTCAGCCTGCAGGCCATGAAGAGTTATGGAGCAGGGATAGTAGTAACCAAGCAAGTGGGAGGGTAGACTAAGCTGAAGAAAATTAATAGTGAAGGCTGTGTTTGGACCATGAGGAAAAGAGCCTGAACTGTGTCTTCACCTATCCTCCTGCTCCATCATCACAAGTGTGCTTTTGTTGTATGGACCATTGTGCTCTGATACGTGCATCACACCATGGCATTTTCTGCATCAGAGCCAATTTGTCATCTCTTAAGTAGGGCAGGGTCTCCAGCTGAGAGGCTGGAAGTATAGCTGCACCCAGCCCAAGCCCAGAGCGTAGGATTTTGTGGCATTTGTTTAATTCACAAATTACATAAACTAAGCTGCACAAAATGGCCTTTTTTTGTCACTTAGGGTGGGCTTGGATTGATGTTACGGTAGCTTGTCTGTGAGCTTGTTTGAAGGGAGATGAGAAATGATTTTTAGTTTTCTAAGAAAAATAATAACTGTTAATGTCACAGATAGAATTCCATCTTTGCCTAATCTGACCCCACTCTTCATCACCATTGACCCTGAGCGGGACAACGAAGAAGCCATTGCCAGATATGTTAAAGGTATTACTATTTTCTTCCTCAATGTCTTATAGCACATAATATACAGTACTGAAAAGGAGGCTCTTGATGGGATTCTTTTCACTGAAATGTCTATATGTCTTCTTTCTATCTAGAATTTTCTCCAAAGCTGATCGGATTGACTGGTACCAAGGCACAGATTGACCAAGTGGCCAAAGCTTACCGTGTATATTACAGCGAAGGTCCCAAAGATGAAGACAATGATTACATAGTGAGTAAATGTAGGGCCTTTGCCTAATGAAAGGCTTTGGATAAGAGCCTCATGCAGATTTTAAAATCAGAAGGCAGCTGTTAAAATCTGTGCTGAAGTCCTACATGACAGAGCCCTGTGGCACCGATGTGTTAAGCTGCGTTTTAGAGTCTCAGTCAGAATCAAGGTGCCCACTTACAAGCTCAGAACCTCACTGAAACATGTTCTAAAAATATACAATCGCAGGCCTGCATACGGAATAGCATATGAGCTAGCAAACTTGGCAGTAATTTGAACGTTTTTCTGTCATGTAATGTTTTTGTCTGGCTGTTTTTCTGTGTGCTCCAAAGTGAAAATGAAACTGGGAAATAAAGGCAATAGGAAGAGGGAGAAATGAGAGGTAAAAGTGAGTAACAACTCATTCCCTGCCAAACTGACACCAAGGAGTGGGATCTTCCTGACAAGAGAGTTGGATGATGCAAAGCCTGCCTGTAGATACTGTGAGGATCTTCCTCCTCTGTCAAATGACCAGGAAGAGGGAGCATGTTAATGCTAAATTAAGTGGGAATAAAATATGTAGAGTAATAGTGTGAAGGGGGAAGCTGAGGTTTAAGTGAGACTAAACTGGGTAGTCAAAATCTTACTCTCTGGTAGTAACTAGGACTAGTTATAGGGCTCAGACCTGCTGCAGGGGCCTTCCTGACTTGCCACATCCTGAGCAGACTGGAAGAGTAAAGTAGGTACAAGTGAGATGACAAGTGAGGATACATGTTATATGATTGTCATTTTTTTTCTTCATTACAAGAACTAAGGGCATTGGAGAAAACTAAAAACAGGTTCAAAAGGAAAAGTGATGGTTCTTCTTGCAATGGGCACGTGAAAAGTGGAAACCCTTGCTACAGATGCAAATGGTAGAAGATTATGGGAGTCCACACGGAGACTACTTGTTAGTCTTTGGAAAAAACAATCTGTTGAGGATTATGAAATGCACAGAAATCTTGCCTAGTTCAGGAAGCTGTGAGCTAAAAATATTTGGAAACTGAGAGGTAACAGAGGAAGATAGCATATATTTTGTGCTAGTTTTGTAGTCTTTAAAGATTTGAGGTACGATGCTGAGGCAGGTTGGTTTTGGTCTAATCCAGTATTGTTTATTCTTAATCTGTTTTTTAAAACCACCTGACTGCAGCAAATAAATTATCCATGTGGACAAAAAAGATCGGTGGAACAAAAAAGTGTTGCATAGAAAGAAACGGCAAGAGCAGCACGTGATCTCAGTAAAGAGAAGATGGAGTCACACTGGTGGTGTGCACTGCTCTACATTACTAAAGGAGTGTGAAGTGGTAGATCAAGAACTTGTTTTTGCGTAAAGCAGCAACTCAATAGCTACACAAGTCTGTATCTAAGATAGTATATTTGAATGGAGGAGAGAAGCTTGCTGGAGAAATTAAACACCAATTTAAATCAATCTAGCATCAATCTGAAAGTAATCTAAAGATCCTGCTTAAAATCTCCTGCTCAGGAGAGGGGAAAAAAATCAATAGAATCTGACACTAAATAAGTGAACTGAAGTTGAGGAGAGATGATGGAAATAGAAAAGAGAAAAGCTGAAGGAGTGCTGCTCCTTACGAAGTAAACCGCACGTGGATTCTAGCAAACCACACTTGAATTCTGGCATGGCTGTGAAGGGAAAGTACAGGGTTCGGCCAAGGGAAGTAACTCTATAGAAGACAGCAGCTTCAAGGGAGGCTGGACGGTGAAACTGAACTGGAGGATGTGACTACAGATGAAGTAGGAGAAGGGATTCAGGATCCAGGGAGAAGACCACTGGCCTGTGCTGGGGTTGTGAATCAGAGAGAAGGGAAGGGCAGCGGGGAAGAAAGGCCAGTGAACTGGGAGCAGGAGAGCAACCTGGGAGCCCCAGACATGGTGCCAAAGAGGAAGGGTATACCTGCATCTCTTCAGGATGTCATAGGCTCTTCGTTTTGAGAGGCAGTGAGCTTTATGTGTTCAGGGCAGGAAGGCCAGAGGACACCAGTCTCTGAACCAAAATGGAAAGAGGATAGCAGCAACAGCAGACCTGGGAGGGAGAGCTTGAGGCTGTCTTTGTGCCTACCTGAGACTTACTCAGGTAATTACTACTCTTATTTCTTCCAGTAAGGTTTTTTTTACCTCATTAGGTCTTCCATGGGCCTGTCCTGTGAATTCGTGATTAAGACTTATGTTTGTGTTGGAGTGGGTTCTGTTTCCTCTGCAGGCTGCTGGGAGGTGGGGAAGAGGAAGAGGTCCGCTACAGTCAATTAAACTTTGCTGCTTGTTTTGACTTGAAAAGAGCATTGAGATGAGCATTTAGAAATTATAATTTCTAAACATCTGTTTGAATTTTTAAGTATTACTTGAATATTACTAGTTCCTATTTAATAATCTCAATTTTATAATTCTCAATGTCAGAATATCCAATTTACTTGTTTTATTCTGTGGTTTACAAGACTGCATTGAAACTCAAATGATGATCTTATGTGCATACAGTGGGAACGGTGCAGGCTTCAGACACAAGTTGAAAAACAGTGGTCTTTTGCACACAAACTGCACTTCATCCTGACTGTATTTAATCTTACATAGGCCTGGGAGTTAAGATGCTCTGAGCAGGCTACCTGATTTTTAAAAAAAAATTTTTTTTTGCTAGTTTCCAGTTGAAGGATCTAAATTGCGATACAGAATCCTTAAAAAAACCTGTCTCCTACAACTTGAAAATTTGAAACTAGAGTAAAATACTTGAATTAAACCTGCTTCAATAAAATTTTGAGAAACACTTTTTCAATGACAGAAATGCCATTAAGTATAATGCATCCTTTTAGCTTGTGGTACCAGAATTGTTTATGTGATTTCTTAGTTTCAAACACAGTTGTACTCTCACTGCATAAGTACGTTTCACTTCTTTTTTTCTCTAGTGGCAGTGAGATGATGTCACTTGAGCAATCACAGATTCATGGCCTCTATTTTCAGTATTTTGTGTCTTTGCTCATGAAGATGTTAGTACTAGCAATTCCATTTTAAATAAATTTACAGTGAAGTTAATTTTTATATAAATCAAATTGGAATTCAAGTAGTTGTTCCTTTGAACATTTTTTAAGGTTATTTCAATTCGGACAGTAGAGGGAGCCCCCTCCCAGCACACGTGTTTCCCTCTGTGCCAACTCCTTTATCTGCAGCTCCTGTATCCCAGTGATGCTCTTGGTCCCATTGTTTGCCCTGACAGTGAACTTGGTTTAATGAAATACCTCTTATTTAGTTATACGAGTTATACAGGATTTGCACCATATTAGCAGCAGGAGCTTGAATACCTTGTGAGGTCATGGAGCATCATGAGAAGTAGAAGGAAACTGGGAGGACTGAGGGGGAAAGACCATTAGTCCGCAGGTTTGCCCCAGCCTTGTCTGTGCTGCAGGAAGGGTGCCAGCAGCTTAGGGAAGACTTATCTGCTTAAAGTATTCCTTTGCATATTCTGAGTATGCAACTAGTTTTCTCTGCTTAGTTTCTTGGGTAAAACAAGAAGAGGTCACCGAGGTGATACTGAGGTTTTCCTTATCTTGCTGTAGCTTCTTGGTGAGAAGTCTTGTCAGACAGCTGAACCAAAGGCTGAATGGGACACTTGTTGCTGCTGACTTTGAGAGATGTGCAGGATGTTCCAGTATTTAAAGGGTGGCTGCAAAGAAGATGAAGACTCCCTTTATACGAGGAGTCACATGGAAAAGATGAGCGGTAATGGGTGCAAGTTACTCCTGGGGAGATTCCAAATGGACACAAGTGGAAAATTTTTCACAGTGAGAACAATCAGCCATTGGAATAGTCTCCCCAGGGAAGTGGTGGATTCCCCAACATTGGACACGTTTAAGATTCGGCTGGACAGGGTGCTGGGCCTTCCTGTCTAGACCGTGCTTTTTCCAAGAAAGGTTGGACCAGATGATCCTTGAGGTCCCTTCCAACCTGGTATTCTGTGATTCTGTGATCTTTTTCACCAAGCCACGATGTGCTCTCTTGCAGGTGGATCACACAATAATAATGTACCTCCTCGGGCCAGATGGTGACTTCGTGGACTATTATGGCCAGAATAAGAGGAGCACTGAGATTTCTGCTTCTATTGCTGCACACATGAGAAAATACAGATCCTAAAACACAAGGTCTTCAAAGATTGGTGTGAACATCGCCTGTAGGTTTGGCTGTAATTGGGCATTGGAGTTAAAGCAGAAGCATACAAATGTAACATCCTATCACCACATGCCCCTTTCTTCCAAACAAGAAACACAACCATACTTCTGCAAAATACCATCATCAAAAATCTCTATAAAGCCTTCCCCATGGATATTATTTGCAGCAAGATCTAGGCTACAGAATGAAATTTGGGACTTCTGTGAAACATTGTTGGGAGCAAACAATGGAAGACACTTTTCATTTGGGAGGAATGTGTGTATCACTGGTAAAATTAGTTGGTAAGTCTTGGCAAGACCTCAGCAGATGGTCACTCCAGGAGGATGATTATTTGATGAAAAGCCATGTGGGCCATGGCATTCTCAGAGGAGCCCTGCCCTCTTTTTTTCTGCGCTGTTTTGCCTTCTGGGAGAGGCAGTTACGGTATTATAAGCAGGAGAGCCTTAAGAGTACTTCTTTATCCAGGATAAGAAGGTGAAGAGCACTGAAAGCTTTAGCAGCTTCCACACGTGGGACCAGCCCTGTAGTGTGCCTGATCTCTTCATTTGAATGCAGAAATGAAATGTTTTTTTTGTGGTTTTTCCAGGTGAACACTGTTAACTTACAAGGCAACGAGTAATGGGTTGCAAATAGATTTTTCTTCTGGTCTAAATGATTTTATGCGTAGTCGGCCTGATTGTGCTATGCTGAATAGTGAGGTGGAGAGGATGAAGGTGGTCTGTGTCCATGCATAGGGCTGTCAATCAGATAAATTTTATGCAGTGCAGCATTTGAAAATAAAGATTGCTTTGTATGAGCAGTATATTTTTTTTTTCCTTAGTTGGGTTTGACTAGAATATCGTCAGAACTTTGTATACTGGTCAAGCTTCATGTTTGTGCTCCATTTTATCTCTTTTTAGAAAGTAGTGTTTATCTGTAGTAGTGCAAACCATAAGCTGAATGTGCTTTTTTAAGGTAGTAGAGAATGGCCCACAGGAGACAAAGCAAAAAAGTTCTTGGTGCAAGTCCCAGAGTGTTTCAAACTGAACACAAGCGTTCCTGCTGGTAGCACTGGTATTCTTCTGAGTGTGGGGGTTGGAAGAGAAAGTTCCTGTCTGAGGGAAGGTGCAATGTTTTTGGTAAATTTCCATCTTTCCAAAATCCTGAAAACCAGTAAACTTAACCTGTTCCACGTTAAAAAAAAGATAAAAGTAGTGTAGGTCCACATTAGCTGCCTTATATTATGGTGACCTCCTGAGGGTATCGGGAAGGTTACTGTGATAGACTATGTCTAAGACTGCACTTTTCTCATACAGCTCTGTCAGGGAAGTAAGATTCCTAAGTTCCAAGGTTTTTTGTTTGATGGGTTTTTTTTTTTTTTGCCTCTCAAATACTAAATAGTTTAAAGAAGCTTTTTATTTCTGTTTTAAGGGATCAGCAGGAATTTTTCTATATCAGTTTACAGTGGGAGTTTTAAGAAGTGTCTTAGTAGAATTAACAGCTGAAAAGGAAGTTAGGTTTTTTCCTCCTTGTGCTGACTGGCTTGATTGCAGTAGGCAACAGCAGTGGCTTCCAAAGGAAATACCACACTTTAAATTTTCTGTCAATTAGAGGCTGTGTCAAATCCAACATGTTAATAATATTAGTGTCTGTGATAAGTAGCACCCTGACAATAATTTTATTTTCATGAAGTGGTTGCAAGTGTCAGCATTGTTTCTAAAGAGCGTTTCCTCGCCTTTTATTTTTCGCTGCAATTCTGGAGGTAATTTCTATTCAGAACTCTTCTTCCAGAGCTGACTTTTGGCACCTGCTAGCTCTTCATTTCTTTGTTTGGGTTGCTGTGCACCAGTTCCTTTTGAAACAAGACAGGCCATGGCTTGATCTGCTGGTGACAGTCCTGTGCGAAGCTGAACTGGAGGTCTCTGGAGCTCCCTTCCAACCAGCACTTCGGTGTTTCTATGAAATTTGTCTTGTTGAGACTATGCTCAGTGCTCTGAGCCTCCCTGCTCTAGATGAGTGTGTGTCTGTTTCCTTTTTTCATCATGACCTTTATCAGGGAAAATCACCTCCTTTTTGAACTTCTGATGCAGTCATTTTGAGGATGACTTGTGCAATATAGTGCATTAGGATACAGAAGGTGATAGATTATATTTATCCATTCTTGTGATAAAAGCAACATCGAAATACCACCTCCTTATGGGTCTCAGTGGCCCAACACTCTGGCCATTCTGTAGGGTCAATCTGCAGTGGACAAGTGCATGTAAACCGCTAGTGAACAGAAACTAGCAGTGAGTGCTGCTAGTGGAGATGGTGTTTAGAAGTGCAGGCCTGTGCATCGTTTTCTAACATCCTCTCATGTGCTGTAAGTCCCCAAGTTCTTCTTTACCTTACTTGCATTGCGGAAATACTTTTTTTCCCTTTTGAACAAGTCAGAAATAATCTGAATATTTTCCTTGCGGGCTGGGGAGTCGGGGGTGGAAATAGTCCTCCCTGACTCACTGCTCCTTTTCTATTAAAGAGTCTGTTCCTCTCTGTTCTGTGTTTCTTGAAAATACTGATGTAGAAGACCTGGTAGAAATGTGGCTAAGAAATGGAGCAACTGATCTGGGAGGATACTTTGCCTTTTTAAAGTCTGTGCTTCTCCCGATTACTCCCAAGTGCTTAAGATACCCTGTGGAGAAAAGAGGAATTTTAATACTGTAATTTTCATCTTTAGGGACTGAAAAGATAATACGTCTTTTTCAGCCATATATGTTCCAAAAGGAATGGGAAAGTGGCAATATTTCAAAGCTAAAAATGCAGCAGGTTGATTGTGGGGCTAAGGGAGAGAGAGGGTATTGTGGTGGGCTGACCCTGGCTGGATGCCAGGTACCCACCAAAGCCACTCCCTCTCCTCAACTGGACAGGAGAGGGAGAATATAATGAAAGGCTTATGGGTTGAGATAAGGACAGGGAGAGATCACTTAACCAGTTACTGT
>JAVKLA010000002.1:24943533-24990673 GCA_034782735.1 Sagittarius serpentarius | reverse complement strand
TTCAGGGGCAGGACCAGCTCCAGCCTGGTGTCCCTCCCACGGGAGACAGTCCTCCACGAACTTCTCCAACGTGGGTCCTTCCCATGGGCCGCAGTTCTTCATGAGCTGCTCCAGCATGGGTCCTTTCCACGGCAACCCATTTTACTTAACTGACCACTAAGTAGAGGTGTGGTTTGTATTTGGTGTACATGGTAGCATCTGCCAGGAACAGGGCTTGGCCTGGGGACCCATCTCCTCTGGCAGTGTGTGGGATCTGCATCAGCAGCAGTCACTGAAATGCCAGGATTGCATATCGTGCCATGTGGGGTTTCTCCCTGCCATACCAGTGTGTAGCCTCCTGGGACTGAGACCTTTCTTTGTGTTTGGGGTGTCTTATTGCCCCTCCATTTTTCACAGGGCAGTGTGTGTGAGAAGTGTGGCAGTTTCCTTGAGTCTTCCCCTAAATCACTGTGCTGGTGGTGTTTTGCATATAATGGAAGCATAGAAAGGGTGTGTGCATGCTCTGCAGCAGGAGGTGGTTTAAAGGGAGCTCGTTTAACTGATGTAAAGGAGATGCTTGTGCAAAAATGTCATGAGAGGGGCTAGGCAGGTGGGTTGCTTGGCACAGTGATCTTCAGTGGGTTCTAGTCAGTTGTTACTGGCAGCAGGAAAGAAATAGTGAAAAACTGACTCCTGTGCCTGAAAGACTGCTGGATAATGGTAAATTGCCGTTAAACGCCTGCTACTCACCTCTTGTGTCTGTGCAACAAAAAGTAGCTCTGTAATGAAGTCAGTCATACCACAAGATGCTCCCCTTTTTCCATTGTGTGACTCCACATTACATCTTATGCATTTTTACATGCGTTGGGTACTTGGTCTCTGGACAAAACTGGTTTTCCTGGGTGACACCTTCAGGTCTGGATTTCTTTATTTGACCAGTCGTGGGTTGTTTGTAGCCATCTCTTACTATCCTGTGGCTGTACTGCTCTACACGACATCCTTTGTCTGCACTTCTCGAGGTCTCTGCTGTCTTGTCAGGCTTATATTTCTTTATATTGTATCAGTATGTTAGTGACAAATACCTTATTCTGCACAGAGTACAATCTGTGTAAAACTAGGGTTGTACGAAGCAATGATAAGTAAAACAAATTAGGCAGAACTGCCTGCTCAGAAGAAAAAAATTGGTATTACAGCTAAGCCGAGTTAAAACAAAGTAGAAGTCAGTAGAAATTTGGGTGGGGCAAGTCTGCCAAGCCTCTGTCCCAAGGCTTTGCAAATTCAGTAAAAAGCCTGTGGCCTGCAGCATGTCAAGGATCACCCTATCTGCATTTATTTCCCTAAAGCTAATTTGCAGCTGAATCCAACTACAGAGACAAATGTAAGATTTCTGTCTTCTCCCAAATGTTTTGGCATAAGTGTCATGTCCTTTAACTTGTTTTTATGTGCCCTGAAAGGCAGAGCCAGCTGACACAGGAAGCTTGTGGCAGAATTGGGGGGGTCTGTGGGAAGGGCACAGAAAGATTTAGGATGGAGGGACCGGCCCATGGGCATGTCATGGCACTCGAGCATGTGCCTTGCCTCCTGGCAGCGGGAGCAGCTGATGTCCTTGTTTCTGCCTCTCAAATTGACCCTGCCCATCTCTTTTCCCTCAGCTTTTCCCAGGAGGGAAGCTTTCTTTGGAAGTGAGTGCGGTTTTTTTCAGGGTTTTTTTTTTGGTTTGGGTTTGGTTTTGGTTTTGTTTTTGTTTTTTTTTTAAATCTGTTGTGTAGGCAACTGTTAGGCTTTCACTGCCCTGCCTTGGTGACAGCAGGGAGCACAGCTCTGTTCCCTGCACGTTTAGGAGGACCAAGGGCTGTGCTGAATGCTTCACCAGGAGGAGGCAGATGTGTTCAAGGGGTGGATATGTAGTGGGGGAAAGGGAATATGCTGCAGGTGCTTGGAGACCCTTTGTCAGTGGATATCCAGTATTTCTTCAGTGTTAGAAATAAGAGTAAACTCCCCCATACTCATTGTACCCAAATGCCCTGTAGCCCAGAGTGCAGTGCCCGGCCCACAAAGAGGGAGCTCAGGTCTGGCGGGTGAAAGTTTACAGCAGGACTCCTTGCTTCTGGATGTGCTGAGCACCGGACGGGGGGCGAGGGATGCCTGGCTCCCTAAGTGGGTCTCCCCTGTGGAAACTTTACTGGACTACAGGTTTCACTTGGGTACCAAATTTGTTGGGAGTCTGGTGCTGTGAAGGTGAACCTCTGTTACCTTCGTCAAAGGGAGACCCCTGGGTACCCCATGGACAGACAGAGGGTAGAGTACAAGCCTGGCAGAGGCCAATCCGCAGAGCATTGCTGTATGGGTGCACACCACACCCACCCCCAGCCTACTTGTCTTGTAAAATACCGGTGGAAAATAGCATCTCTTCAGAGCGGCTGGCGTCTGTAATACCGACTGCTGAGCTGATGCTATCCCGGGCTGGGGACTAGTGACAAGATGTCTGAGGAATGAGGGATGGCTCCATTTGTCTACCCAAGGAAGGCAATGCATTCCTCGTGGGCTGTGCACATAGTCCATGGAGGAGCTGAACTAATGAGTGATAGTTAAGCCGCACGGGTGAAGCTGGCTCTTTTAGGAATGTTCTCACCACCAGCATGGGCAGACCCAGGGACTGAAGAGGTACAGAGACCATGGTTTTAAAAGTCTGCGAAGCCCAATGTTGTATTTGCAGTCCCGATCATGGAATAACTCAGATGGGAAGGAACCTCAGGAGGTCTGTAGTCCAACCTCCTGCTCAAAGCAAGGGCAGCTATGAGGTCAGACCAGGTTGCTCAAGGTTTTAAACAGCTAGGACTTGAAAACCTCCAAGGATGGAGGCTGCGCAACCTCTCTAGATGGGTAAAAAAGTTTCCCACTAGAACAAATCTTTTTCTTTATATCCAGTCTGAACTTAACATTTCAACCAGCATTTTAACTCTTGTTCTTCACTGTGCACCAAGGTGAAGAGCCTGACTCCATGTTCTTGATAACTTCCTCATAGATACTGGAATGCTGTGGTTAGGTCCTCCTGAAGACTTCTCCTTCCCAGGCTGAAAAAGCCCTGTTCCCCCAGGCTCTCCTCCTGTTGTATGCGATGGGCAGCTCCAGCTCCCAGACCACCTTGACCTCAGATTCTTCACCCCAAACTCCCCCCTGGCCAGTCAGTTCCCAGCACATGTTTTTGCAAGGACTTTTTTCTTACTGGGTGCAGGATTTTGCATTATTAGTTTTTGCTGAACTTCATAACGTTCCTGTCAGCCCATCCCTCCAGCCTGTTTGTGTCCCTCTGGATGGCAACTCTGACCTAGAGGGTATCAGCTGCTCCCCTCACTGCGTTGCTATCTGCAGACTTTATAAGCAAGTGTGTTGTTGCCTCTGCCAGGTCATTGATAAAGGTGTTAAACAAGAAAACTCCCAGTACTGACCCATGCATGTGACCCGTTAAGAATGATCCTCCAAGTCTTACTGCCCAGCCAGGTTCTCTACCCATATAGTTTCCTACCCAGGCCATAAACTAGCTTGGACACAAGATTATTGTGGCAGATAATTTTGGGAGCTGAGGCTGGACAGCATCCACTGCTCTGCCCACATCCACAGGTCTGGTAATTTTACCATAAAAGGCAATCAGGATGGGCAGATGTGATTTAATTCTTAGTAAATCCACACTGACTGTTCCCAGTCACCTTCTCTTTTATGTGGCGTGTGTTGTGCTCCAAACACATTTCCGTGGTTTCTTCCGTCTTCATGGAAATTTTTTCATCTGCACTTAAAAAAGAAACCTATCGGGAAAGAAAGCCCTTATCTTGGCTGATGTCTCTTTAGAGGATGCGGGAGCCAGACTGGGCATTAGTCCACAGTCATCAGGGCAAAATCCAAATCAGGTTTTATTTTTCCATACTCTGTCACATGTGTACTGCCAGTGTGAAAATACTCCGTGTGCCTGCCATGATAGCCAAAGGGCTCAGTCCAAATCCAGTTTTGATCTTAAGGAGAATTGACCTTTATCAAATGGCCTGTGACACAGGAGTTTATCTGCTCCCCAGCTCTAAAACCATGTGCACTGCAGCTGACAAGCTTGCTTGTGCCCAGAGCAGGAGAGTGCAGCAGAGAGGAGGTGGCTCCCTGGCCTCATCCAGTCAGTGCCTGGTCCTCAGTGTTCATTTTGAAGAAGCTTGTTTTGACCAGGAGCTGCTGAGCAGTTCTGATCTCCACTTGTAATGAGTTTCAGCTGTGCCCCAGCATGGTGCCAGGCACTTTTGGAGCAGATCTACTTCAGCCCATGCCTTGTGCTTGGGCAGTGAGGACTACCTTGGTCTTACGTGTTCACACAGTGCTTTGGCTGCAGTCCCATGGTGTGTCTGAATGGTGGTATCTTTAATCACTCGTGACTGTGCCCAACCAGAGCAGCCTGCTATGTCCAGGAGGGACTGTCCAGGACAATTCCAGGGCAGGTAATTCCCACAGTGCTGGATTTACCTGCTGCCTCCAAACAAACTCCCTCATCTGATGGAATAACTCACACGAGGTAGGAAAAATAGATGTTTCTGCTGTCTGGAAACAAGGTACAGTGTCCTGGTTGGCTCCAGGTCCACAGTCATCAGTCATCTTCCTTGGCCACTTACATTCAGCAAATGCTTCCTGATGGTGCCAGCTAGGCCCCTGGGCTTCCAGGGCTTGATGAGTCTCTTGACTAGGAGCTTGCTGGCCTGGGGCCTGCCGGGTGCTCATGGGTTGGTGGCTGAGCAGTCACTGGGCATGCTCCGCTCAGCACAGATTTGTACCAGCACCTTCTTTGAGACAAAGACAACCTCAGGAGCCCTCCCACGCCCCTCCAAAGCATGAACCAGCCAGCCTGACTCAGGGGCAAGCTGCAATGGCAGTGAGAGACGGCAGGGAAGAGGCTGCAGAGCTCAGGACAGCTCTTCTGTGCTTGTTGCAGTGGCTTCTTGATTGGAAGCTGCCTTTGTGTATCAGGTCCCTCTCCCTGGGTATTGGGGGTACAGGGGCGAGCAGGGAGGTTGCTGCTGGCACAGCAGGCTTAAGTACAGGCTAGAGCAGATTGTGCAGAGGGCACCAAAAAACACTAGGATGAGGCCAAGGGGTGGGACAGACTTGGGGACAACAGTGGGGTGCATGGAAGACCGAGGTGTGCACCTGAGCTGACACCTGGCCATGTGGCCGTCACTCTGCTTGTGTCTCCTCCACTGTGGCTGCCACATGCCCTGCATCCCTCCAGGCTCTTCCCCAGCCCTATTGCTTTTTCCTGACCCCCTCCCCTGGGGTGAGCAGTGTCGTGCTGTGCTCACACAGGGTTTCAGCTGATGGAGACTCAGGCTTCTGAAGCGCTCGGGGTTCAGGTTCCTGAGTGCTGATAGAAATGCCACAGCCAGCCCTGCTGGCAGCATTTTGGCAATGGTAGTCTGAACAGCATTGTTGGCCAGCACCATAGAGCACCGCAAGCCATGGTACAGTGAGGCTGTTGTCGTGATAGTCCTTCAGAAACTGCAGCCGGTGGCACTGAGCTTCAATGGTGAAGACGCTTGGCCGTGGAAGGAAGCTGGCTGAAACTTAGCGTCGTCCTTCTGCAGCCACCCAGAACCATTTAATCCTTGCTGCTTGTTAGCAGCCTAAGGAAGAAAGCAAGTCTTCCTATCTTGGGTCAAGGCTGTGTGTGGTTTGAGATACTGCAGCTCTTTCTCCCCTTCTCCAGTAAGTTTGCAGATATTCTCACTTCATCAGGCTTGCGTGGTCCGAGCAGTGACCCCGCATTACGAAGATGTGCTCCCATCAGCCCGTAGCCGGAACTGTGGGATCAATGAGGGGTCTCTCATGCTCTCTGGTGAACTACAGGATGGAGCTGAAGGCTGAGCATTGAGTTGGTCCCTTTACCACCTAGCTGCAAATCAGTATGTATCTTCAGTCAGATAGAACAAGTGATGTGCAGACTGTGGAGGAGTCAGATAGAGCTATGAACAGCCCGCCATGATGCACTGAGGTTGCTGGTTGCAGCCAAGGTTTTCCACTCCCTGCTGCTGGCGTAGGGTGCTCACCTGGAAGACCCAAGAGCTGTGGCTCCAGGACAGTGTGTGCTGGGGCTGCTCAGGAGCTCCCCAGCCTTGGGGCAGTGAGTGCATACTTAGTCGATCAGATACTCTGGGCTGTGCTATGGGGGGAATGGTCATAGTCCTTGCTATTAGATGTGAACTGATGAGCAGGTCAGTTTTACTGGTTTGCTGTTCGGTTTGGTGGCCTGAAAAGAAAAGCAAAAAGGTAACTATTTCCCCCCAGAAGAGAATTTAAAAGGTTTGGTTTGGTTCAAACAGAAACATATTTTTGAAGCAAGCTATGCTGCTCGTGGAGTATCTAGCCCCTGACTTCTAGCAGCTCTGCATCAGTTGTACATGTTCCTGGGAGTATGAGGATCTGTGCTGGGGAGACCTGGGCAGGAATGATTGCATCTGTCTCTGTGCAAGAGCCAGCTCATTCCGTGTTTTAAGCTGTGTATTACTAGTTTAATAAAGTAGGTTCCTTCAGCATGCCAGGGAATTTACTCAGCTACAGCTTACAAAACCTCCTTTTCTCCGAAGTTCTTTGTGCAAAAATAGATAGACACCAACCAGTAAATCCACCTTTAATTTGTGGGGGTATATTGAGCCATGAGTGCCCTTATCTGAATGAAGGGCAGAAATAAAAGCTCCCTGGCAACACCAGGACTAGAGAGCCTTGCAAGGCAATGCAGCTCACTGTGATAGCACCCTTGTGACCTTCACCTCAGGACAGCTCTGTATCTGCAAATGATGTTGGCAGCATGGAGCAACAGATGTAACTGCAGCTGCTGTTTCCGAGGGCTGTTTGCAAGTAGATGCGCACCTACATGTGTGCCCTGGGGCCTTTCTGCAGTGCCTTAGGAAGGTTTTGATGGAAAAGGAAGGTGTTTCACTGTCCCTTGCCTGTGAGAAGCTGAAGCAGGGTCTTGTTGGCCTCGGACTCACCCTAAATCTCATCTTTTCCTGGAATGTAATTTCATGCCTGCCCAAACACCAAGCAGCAGAGCTTGTGGCAGTTCTGGCTGTAGTGGGATGCTGTCAGTGCTTCTTCACAAGGGGCAATCTTGTACCCTGTTGTGAGGCAGAAGCCTCCTTGTCCCAACCCCATGTGCAGTTGGCCCGTTCAGAGGAGCAATCTACTGGTGCTGCCTCTGACTGTGTGGTGGTAGGGGAGAGGCAGGGTGGTCCTGGGCACAAGGAGTACTGTGTCCAGTGGAGCAAGGAGTCCAGAGCTCTGAGCTAAGAAAAGAGATCCAGGCAGTCGACAAGTAAAAGAAGAAGGCTGCTTTTCCCTATCCTGCTCTTGTGAGGCCAAGAAATAAGCATCCTTTGCTTTTATAAGAAAATATTGGGAATGAATGTTGTCCAGTCTGTGTAACACCCTTGGATCCCACGTTCTGTGAAATAGCCTGCTTGCGCTTAGACATTTCTTCATCATGGTTAGCGTTACATAGGATCCCTCCTGTTGTAACTGTGGAGCTTGAGGTGTAATTTGCTGGGATTTGGCCCTCTCATTTTCCATACCTACTGGGAGCACGTTGCAGTAACCAGCACCCTGTGTGGGCACTGTTGTAGGTTATCCAGCAAGCTGTGGTCCCCGCAGCTCTTTCTGGGTCTTCCTACCAGTCGCTGGTACAGATGCAGCTGATGCCCCACTGCTAGCCATGACTCTTGGGTTCAGCCTCAGCCAGCTGATGACCCTCTTGCCTGGCCAGGTCCTGTTGGCTGCAGGGCAGAGGAGACCTGGCACTGTTCGCTTGCCTGCCCCATGCATGGGGAGCTGTTCTGGGGTGTTCCCCTGACTCAGGGGTATGAGACCTACCCCCCGAACCCAAGTCAGGGTCTGTGAAGTGAGGCACAGAGGCACTGATCAGCCTGGGAAGTGTCTCTGGAAAAAGAGGGGCAACCTTAGAACATGGTGGAGACACTGTGAGGTCTCTGGAGGAGGGCTGGGTGATTAGGGGGTGATTTGTTCCCCATGCGGCATCCTAGGTTGGTGCTCTGGTTTGGATGATCTTAGGGACCAAAGCAGAGAGAAGGGCTTTGCAGGGAGATCAGCATGGCACAGTCTGGTATTGGCACTGACTCTATGATCTTCATTTTGCTTTTGGTTCTGTTTTCCCCTGTTGAAGAGATCCTGGCCTTCTCTCAGCTGTGCGTGTGTGCAGTGTGCCCACTGCAGCTCCCTGTAGTACACGTGCTCCAAGCCTCGGTCCCAGAAATCATGGATGTATTTTGCTGACCTCGTCATGAAAACTTTCACTGTGATATCTGGCAGGGAAAAGGTCAGCCCAGTCATTTTATATTCAAGAAAGCTGAAAGTAACCAGAAGCTGGTGAACATTAGGAGGAATGCAGCAATGCACACCATTCCTTGTGTCAGAAAACACTTAGCTGCAGTGATAATTTAGCTTGGTTGCAATTTGATGCTCGTATAATCTGTATACTTTATTCCAGTTGGTTTTAGTACTTGGGACTTTTGAAGCAGCTGTAATGCAGAACTGCAGTGCAGAAGAGGGTGTGACACTAGCCTCTGGCTTTCTTAGAGTGCTTATTTCTAGATAATTTATATTTCTGAGAAAAAACCCAGCAGATGTACTTATAAGCTCTTTAATTAGACCTTCGCCTTCAATGGAGTCATTTCCAGTGCCCCATAAGACCAGATTGTTGTTAGAAAGGCCCAGTAGCCCCATCCCTGCTGGTGCTGTGTACACTGACCTGCTCATATTGGGCTGTGCCTGCACTGCTGCAGGTGCTCTGCAGCAGTGGAGGGACACTGCTGGCTCAAAGCCTGTCCGACAGCTGCCCTGCGGGCTGCTGGTAGCACCATCGCCTCCATGCTACACTGGCTCGCAGCAGCAATGATGGCTCCTGAGAGTCCGTGTGTTAGATACAGGCTAGTGAGAAGGTAAGACATCCCTCCTCAGCCACTGATCTCTCCTTTGCACCACACCGTTTCTTAACTTAGTTTATATTTTTAGTGCATTTTGTTCACATTTGAAAAGATGTCTATTAAAGGAACCCGTTGCTCTGAACACAGGTGTGCCGCTAAGCCCTCACTCCTGGGCCACAGGCACCTGAATCGAGATGTGGTGGACCATGATGATCTGGGTTCACAGCAGCAAGCCCAAGGCCTATGCTCATCTTGCTCAGACTGCTCAGCCCCAGCATGTGCAGCTTTGGGTTTTCCTGAGGGCTAGAGGATCCTCCATAAGTGCAGAGGTGGCATTTGTGTGTGGCCTGTCATAGGTAATGGCTTTGTGAGTCAGAGATTAATCCTGCATGATCCTGGGGTTTAGGTAAAATGGTTGAGATGTGCTCCAACCCTGAGAGTGCAATAAGTGTCTCTTTACAGGAATAGGACCAAAACCCAGACATTATACTGGGAGCAAGCTATCCATTAGCTGAGCCGTGGAGCCTCCAGGCTGCAGCCAGGTTTCCTTCTGCTGCCCGTGCTTCTGACACAACTCAACATCTGCCTCCACTTCTTCTGGGAAGGTGAGAAACATCAGCCGAATATCGCCAGGCTAAGAAAAGGTTTGATTTCAGGTCTCCCATTTCCTGCCTGGGAACGACTGGGTCCTGCTGGGTCCTGGGCCCTGCTGGGAGCGACCAGAGCCAGCCCATCAGAGGGGCTGAGCTCTGCTCAAGCCTTCCAAAGGCAGCAAAAGGCTCTGGGACCAACACTGAAGGGTTGGATGCTCAGCACTGTCACTCAGCTCAGGCTAAGCAGATCCCCCTTTTTTTAGCAGGGTTTGTGAATTGTCCTTCTGAGGTGCTTAACGATCCCCTGCACAGCACAAGGAACTTCATGTAAAGTCCCTGGGGTTTCGATTTCTCCCTGAAATCCAGTATCCAGAAGCTGGCACCCAGATGTCCACAGTGTGCTTTGAGTCTGGCCCAACCTCTTTCCATTAGAGGAGGCAAATCATTCATGTGTGATCTCCTCTGCAGAGTGGGAAGAATAGCCGCCTTGCCAGGATGAAATACGGAATTTTTCTAAAGCAGTTGCTCTCTGGAGAACTCCAGACACATGGAGTACAAGCAGTAATCTTCCTTAAGCTTGCTGAAATTTTTTAATTTCCTCGGTTGGGTTGAAAGACCTGCAGTGTCCCACTCATTCAACTCCCATTGCTGTTTATAAAAAGGAATTTAAGTTTTAGATCTGTCATGGCACTTTGTGATTTTCATTAGCATGAAGCTCTGTCATCCCTATTTATGCAGCTTGTCAAATATTCAAAGTCTCCAAAGCACAGACAAGTCTAAACATAGGAAGCTTTGTACACTTATTTCTCGATCCAGAAAAAACTAATGCATGTCCTTAAGACCATATTAAAAAAAAAAACCAGAAATCTAGATGTACAGATTCATCTGCACTCCCTGAGTCTCTGGGCATTCCTGCTTTGCAATGTAACAGGCACATTTTTATATCTCAGCCCTTGCTCCAGGCTACCTTCTGATAAGATTTACAGCAACTATTATCTTGAGAAATGTTTTCATATAATGATGGAGAACTGCTAGAAATAAGAGTGTGACTGTTATAATGAAAAATGGGGCCTTTTCAAATAACGGGCATGTAATAGCAATGGCTGTTGTAGCTGCTTGCATAGTTCATGGATCAGAATTAGAGATCTGAAAGTAGTTCGTGTCCTGCTGGGCTGGGGAGAACATGAAATGATACTACAGCTTGTGGATGTACTGGATGGCCCAGATTTAGAGCATTTGAGACAATGGCTATGTGCAAAGGGTTTTAAACAGCCCAGTATGTTCTTGGTGCAGTGCTCAGCAGATGCCTGTGACTAGTTGGCAGCAGAGGCTACCTGTGGGTCATTGCTCATTGCTAATTGTTTTCCTGCACTCTGCTCCCAGCTGGGCACCTGAACCAGCGAAAGAAAACAGGGAGCGGCTCTCACTGCTTGTGTGTGCTCTTTGCTCTAATCCTACAGCTGGGTGTGGGGAGTAGGGTCTGGCCCCTTTGCTTTCAGGCGTGCCTGGGAGCATGAAAGGCCCTGTCTGAATCATACTGACAATTCAGTATCAGGACAAAGCCCCAAACTGATAGTTGGTCTGGTGTGTCTTGGCTTTTTGCAGACACTCAGTTCATCCACTGTGCTGAGTTCAAAGGGCTGATCACGGGATGCTTGCTAAAAAAAGCTTTCCCTCATCCTCCAGGCTTAGGGGGATTCTAGGAGTTCATGGTTCATGAGATATGTGGCTGTGGTGTCCATTTTTAGTGACCTTAAATGAAATTAAGGGCAACACGGAACATGTTTGTCAAAACACTAGTGACAATGACGCTCCTGCAAGACCGCGGGGTCAGCTTTCCCCAGCAACCACAAGCAGGGGCCAGCCACTGTGTCTGAAAGATGAGGTAACATCCCTCATGCTGCAGAAGCAGCTGCAGGTGCCCCAGGGTGCTCCAGCTGGGAGTGGTGCTTTGGGTGGTGGCAGGAGCTGTTTGGGGTAGGCTTCTGGCTTCACACAAGTCCTGTAGGGTTCATTCTGGTGAGGGAAGGCTGGTGCTGCAGCCTTGGACGAGTGTCCGTGCAGCATGGAGGGCGAACGGGTGATACTGAACAGTGACAGAAGATGACAAGAACAGGCAGAATAACTCAGGGCGGAGGAAACCCTTCCGCTCGTACAGTAGGAGCTACCTCTATCTGTGCAGGCATGAAGGTTCCCATCACTCTTGCCAACTGCTATCCTCACCTGCCCTGCCAGATGAGCTCTATTTGCAGTCGTTGCCTGTCTGCTCTGTACCAACCAAATAGAGCATTTGGGACTGGCAGACCTCCATTCAAAGCCCACCCTGGCCCTAAGGGGGTTCATACTCCCTTTGCAAGAGTTTATGAGTCAGCTTTGCAAGACTTTTGCAAGAGTCGGTGAGGGTTTTGCCTCATTGAAAATGTGCAGCCGCGAACACAGGTTGTTGGACCAGAAAGAGAGTAACCCAGCAGAAGCCTGGCTGTGCTGCGCACTGGTCGTGGTGCTTTGCCCTGAGATGGGAGAGCTCAGCTCTGGGTCCTGCCTGACCTCCAACCTCTCCTGCAGAGCTGGAGAATTTTGCTGTGTTTTAATTTTTCTCCATGCTAATTCCCACTGGTTTCCTATGCTTTTCAGGGCACACACATAGGCTAAAGTGGATTTGATGATGGTTTGGCAGTGTGGTCCCGGAAGCCTGTGGCACAGCCCTGCTTTAGGGAAGGAAGAAGGATGTCTGAGCCTATGCTGGCCATGCCTTGCTGCCAGTCCTCGGTCTGTGCTACCCAAGCAAGAGTTGCATAGGTGCAGTGTATCCTTGCACAGCCTGCTTCTCCTCAGACACAGCTCTGCCTTTCCCCAGGCATGGCTGAGCCTACAGCCCCAGGAATTCACATGAAAGTGGTGCTCTGGGTTACAAGTGCTCAGGATTGAGCAAGGCTGCACTGTCCTACCTGGCATGCAAAGGTGGCTAGTGCCCAATGTTTTGGTGGCTACTGTGTCCCCTTACCAATATCCTTCTCACCTAGGAATTGCAGTCAGCTGTGTCTAAGAACCTGATAGCACGGTGTGACACGGCTTCTGTAGCAACTTTTGGGAGCAAGGATAGTGACTGTCCTAGGCAGCCAAAGCAGTATTTGAAACTAGATTTCTGTAGCATATTCAGAGTTTGGCATTCATGAAACGTCCATCCCTGGCTGGATTTGGGTGTTGCCCTTTCTGATTAGCTTCTATTTTACCATGGTGTGTCACATCATACTTCAGTCATGGCCTCTTCTCCCACCCTCCCTGACCCATGCAGTGATGGGAAGCCACAAAAACTGCCAGAACTGATCCTACATGAATCCTCATCACCTTTTTCCCTTCCCGTGGCCTTGCCCTCCACCCCACAGCTAGCTGCTTTGCATTCTCTTGCCACTGTGCAACTCTGCCCAGGCATCCCGTGCACAGGAGCAGTGGGGCAGGTCCCTTCTGGACTATTATTTCTTTGATATATAGGTGAAAGCAGGTATGAGTGAAGCGCCGGCTGTTGTTGTAGCTGGCAGGAGAGCATGTTCCCAGTAGAGGAAATTCTCACAAGAGTCTACAAACTACAGTAAGGTCCTGAAGTTACTAAAGTTGGAAGAAAGAGCAGCTCCTTTCTTTACATGCTGTATATGGCAGAAAACAAATATGAATTAGTGAGCAGGCAGGAGTGTCAATCCCTTCCTTCCAAATATAGGCAAGGGGCTGAGCTAAGGGAAGGGACTGAGCCTATAAAAGCTGTCAGGGAGAAAGCCTTTGTTGGTGGCTCCTGATCCTTGGCCATGCTCGTGGCCATGCTGTGACTGACCCGCAAAGGGGTGGAGGGCTTATGTCACAGGTGCTGTTCCCCATGCTTGGAGCTTTGTGGTGGGAAATCTGCTGTAGATTCCTTGCTGGGCCATTCCTTGGGTAGGGAAGGACTGGTATCTGTGGTTTACGTCACTGGTCCTCAACTGGAGTGCTTGCTTGCAGTAAGTCAGCGAGAGGTACTGCGCCTTTGGAGAGGCTGTAGCTTAGCTGGAGTCTGACCTTCCACTCTTTCTCTTTCAGAGATCAGAGATGTCAGCCCGTTCCTTCCTTCTTTCTGTCGACTGATTGTTAAGGTGAGAGTTTAAGGCATGAAAACTAATAGCTTGCCCAGACTGGCATGAGTGGGATTTTCCCTTGCGCTCACTCTGGGCTGATCCCCATTCTTCCCCCTGCATGAGCTTCTCTAACAGGCCATGGCATATGTCCATTCCTGCCCGCTACGGCTGCCCACCAGAGGACTAGGACAGGCTCTATGTTAAAAGGGAGTGGGGGAAATCATAAATGGAGAACTGGAAGAAAAACAGGCTTCAGGGCTTCAGTCTTACTAAGGACTATGTGAATCCTTCAGAGATCCCTCCTGTTTGCTCTACTTCTCCAGGGAGCCCTCCTGCTCCTTCGGGCATGGATCCCCTTTCCTTGGGGCCATGAAGGGTGGCAGCTCTTCTTCGTTGCTTTTGTACCTTCCGGCTTTGAAAGGCAAATATCTCCCTTAAGACCTTGCAGCATGCATCCGAGAGATGGGAAGGGTGGTCTCAGAGCAGCCAGCTTGGGAGGGCTGATGGATGTTCAGCTCCACTCTGCTTGACTCTAAGGACCGCACAGGGGACCACCACAGCAGGGTCTGTCTTTCAGCTTCAGCCATGAGCAGAGACGCTGGCATGGAGGTTTTTGGCGAGGCTGCACCATACCTGCGCAAATCAGAGAAGGAGAGAATTGAAGCACAGAACCAGCCATTTGATGCCAAGACCTACTGCTTTGTGGCTGACCCCGAGGTGGAGTACACCAAAGGAAAGATCAAGGCTGCACAGGATGGGAAGATAACTGTTGAGACAGAGGACGGCAGAGTAAGTGCATTCCTCCTAGCTCTCCTCCGTGCCCTGCTGAGGGCCCTAGCCCATCTGCTAGGGCAGCAAGGAACACAGAAAGCACTAGACTAGCTCAGGCAAGAAATCTGTCCTGCCCTGCCCTGCCCTGCCCTCTGACTGGGACCAGCACAACCTCCAGAGGAAAGTATTGCTCTGGATGCTGGGATGAAGGTATCCATTGCATAATTATTCTTGATTTAGACTTTAAAGATCAGGCAATGCTCTGAAACAGGTTGGGTTGTGGCCTTGCCAGCCTTAGCATTCCTCAACTGCTACTTTTAACCCTTTCTTATCTAATGCTGTCATATCCACTGATAAATTCCTTCCTTTACTGGTAGCAGAGCAGGCAGCTACTTTGAAAGTCTCCTTTGCAAGTGAAATTATTGTCAGCATCACTGGCTGCGAACAGTTTCCTAGAGGAGCCTCCAAGGTGTTAATCTTGCAAAAATGCTGAAATATCTTAGCAAGTTATGTCCTGATAACTTTTGTAAGAATAGCTGCAGCAGCCTAAAGAACTACCTCAACCAACATCTTGGCAGTAGGTGCTACAAGATTTTTCAGAAAGCAAATAAAGAATAAAGCAGTCATCCATTGGTTCACCCCCAGCCTCCAACAATCACAGGTATGTGATTGAGCAGAGGCTGCAGCAGGCTACTGTGTACAAGGACCTGCTTTCCTGGGTGCTGGCTTTTTTATATCCATTTGAGCTTGTAGTGTCCTGTGAGAAAGATTTCCACAGTTTAGAGTATGTGTAAAGTACTTCCTTTTCTCTGCAATACGCAGCCTGGTAATTTCAGCTTATTTTATCACAAGGAGAAAAAGGGAATAATTCTTCCTTGCTATGGCCATGGTTCTCTCTGCTGTTCCTGACTTTGCAGACTTCAAAAGTGTCTCCTTTTCACCCCCAAATCCCAGTCAAGTTATGGTCTCCTCATAGAAAAGCTGTTTCATACCTGTGACCATCTTTGTTTATCCTCTCTGGAGTATTTCTAGTACAACTATATTCTTTCTGAGAGGTGTAATCAGTAACAAAGGTGTGAATGAACTGATAGGCACATCCTTCATAACATTCTCTTTTCTCCCTTTCTTTTCTAATAATTCCTAATATTTTAGAGCTTCCTGCCTCTTCTGAGCACTTAACTGACATAATGTTAGAAACCTCTATAGTGACTCCCAGATATGTCCTGTGAATAGCAGTTAATGAACGATCTCGTGTTCTATACAGAGACTTTCCATGAATCCTAACTGCGCAAGTGTCTGAACGCTTTAGAAAGGTATTTAGGCACACATATCACAAAGTTGCTTTTGAAAACTGTGCCTGTAATTCTTGCTTTCTCAAAAGAAGCCCAAGATCATTCCAACACTGTTTCCTCCTTGGATTGGACTAGTCAGTTTGGACCAGTCCGTGGCATCAGCAATTACAGCATAAAAGTGATGGATAAAAGCAATGGGAAAAGCCATCTGGAGAAATGACAACAGGATTTTCAAGCTCCTTCATAGTTCAGTGTGGCTGAGATAAGCTGCTGCCATCTGTGTACATCTGCTTTCCTGCACATCTGCTTCCCCCTGCCCCTGTCCCCAACATATCCACAGGCTCTGGCAGTGTGACAAGATGGTCACCCACAATGTGAGCCCAGTAGACGGTGCTGTTTGGTAGAGCTAGAGCCCTTGTTTAAGCAGGAATGTCAACAGGCAGGAGTGGAACAAATCTGTTCCAAGGAAGGATTTGCCATTGATGAATCTTACGCTGTTAGTGTCCTGTCTCTCCAGCACTGTGCAGTGTGTGTGTGTCTTGGAGGCTGAAAGGTAGACCAGCCAGCAGTTGTGCCCCTGGCTATTACAGCCATGAGCAGTAGCAACCTGAAGTTCATAAGCAGCAATAATGTGTAGAAAGATCTGGTCCAGCACAAATCCTGTCTGTGTGGTTGTAGCAATTCCAGAACAGTAAATTTACATCCTGTAAATTTGCCTGTGTTGTCAAGTTCCTGGCTGGCAGCAGTGTCTGCCCTGTAATAACCATATCTTGTTTTGCACAGTTAAACAGGAATAAAAATATGAATTAGAGCAGCTTTACAGATGGTATTACTTCTCTGTGTTTGTGTGTCTGTGTGTACACATGGAAGGAGCACCGGGAGTTGCTGAATCAAGGTTAACTTTTTCTTTCTGGATTATAGACGCTTGCTGTCAAACCTGATGATGTATATGCCATGAACCCACCTAAGTTTGACAGAATTGAGGATGTGGCAATGTTGACCCACCTGCATGAACCTGCCGTCCTCTACAACCTCAAGGACCGCTACAGCTCCTGGATGATCTATGTAAGTTCCCTGTCATAGCAGAGGAGAAAATCCAACTGCCAGGAGATGGACTTCAGTGACTCTTCTGGGTTTTTTTCCTGCAGACCTACTCGGGTCTCTTCTGCGTCACTGTCAACCCCTACAAGTGGCTGCCGGTGTACAACCCAGAGGTGGTGTTGGCCTACCGAGGCAAGAAGCGCCAGGAGGCCCCTCCACACATCTTCTCCATCTCTGACAATGCCTATCAGTTCATGCTGACCGGTGAGCTTTTCTATTTTGACCAGACTCATAGAAAAAAACTGTGTCAGAAACATTGCTTCTACCAAATGCCATTCCTTATCTGCCATGGGCTCAGTTGCCTTTGCCCTCTCTTACAGTGTGCTACCCCAGTTCCTTGTTCTGTGTCATGTTGCAGATTATCTGCTTGGGCTCCCAACTATTGTACTAGGGAATAAAATGTGCCTATTTTATCTCTAGGTGATGCAAAACCAGGTCCAGACAGTTTACCCTGTCTCCTGAAATAGATTTTTTTATTTTTGAAGTGCTGTGCTGTTGTACTGCACATTATCTGTATTTCTGGTCTAAGTACTAAGCTAAGCACCATAACAGGAACCACTGCAAAGGGCAGTTGCAGTTCAATAGGACACACTATCTGGGATGTTCCTAGTCAGCACACCAGCACATGGCTTCAAGCAACAGCAGGTAGGTTCAGAACAGAGCTGGAAGAAATATTTTCACCAAAATACACAGTTCTAGTTTGAATCAAGTCCTGTCCTGTATTAAATAGTAATAAAGGTAAAGAATGGTAAAGACAGAAGCAAAGAGGAGAGTGAAGGATGGAGCAAATGTGGAGGAGAGAAGACAAGAAACAGAGTACAGGGATGGGAAGAGAGGAGGAGAAAAAGACCAAGCGCGTCTTTTCAGTTTTGCTTGCAGAGATTTTGTTTCTTTCCTTTCAATGGACACTAGGTCATAGGTTACCTGAGAATCAGCACTTTTCCCTACAGCTTCTCTGACTACAGTTATTTTTCCCTTTGACAGATCGTGAAAATCAGTCTATACTAATCACGTAAGTACATCTGTCACTTTGAACTCTGTCTCCAGCAAAAAGTGGGCAGATAATTCTTCTCTCTGTGCTTTCTTCCGACAGTGGAGAATCTGGTGCAGGGAAGACTGTGAACACGAAGCGTGTCATCCAGTACTTTGCAACAATTGCAGCGAGTGGGGACCTAGCCAAGAAGAAGGAGTCCTGGATGAAGGTGTGAGGAAGAAAGGCTTGGCAGAGGAGTAGTTCAGGATGTTATCAGCTTGTGGCTGCGGACAAACACTGGTGACAAAGACTTACCTCAAAATAAGAAATATCTTTTATTAGCTTCAGGCACTCTCTCAAAAGGCAGTAAGACCAGGGGCTGATATGCAGTTAGGGCCACAACAAATACAAGCCACCAGAGCTGCCACTGTCACTGCCCAGGTGTAGCTTCACCTGGACTGAAACCAGGTCTGGGGGATTGGTGTCCAGGAAGAATCAGAAGCTCCAGTTTCTTCACAAGGACCAGTCTGTCCCTGTGATTGAGAGATGAGAGCTCTGACCATGGGAGAAATTCTGAATAAGAGAAAAATGAATTATTTACCATTTACACATTTGCAGTGCTGGTTCTTGGCGCTGTAATCGAGAAGATGCTGTAGTAATGCTGTACAGATGAAATGAAGGGCACGTGGTTGCACATGTAATCAGGCAAGACGCAATATAGTCACTTTTTCCTACCACATAGCCCAAGGTGGTTTTTCAATATTTATTCAAATATTCTCGCAGGGTACGCTCGAGGATCAAATCATCAGCGCTAACCCACTGCTGGAGGCCTTCGGGAATGCCAAGACTGTGAGAAATGACAACTCCTCGCGTTTTGTGAGTTGTCGTGTTTCTCTCTGCCCTCCTGCATTTCTAATCCTGTTTGCCTGCTTGTTACTTGCAACTGGGAGCCACTGGGTTGGGAGAAGTGTTCTTGCTGACAAATTTCTTGGTTGGTTGTCAGATGCTCATGTGTTTACAGCTGTTTCATGCTCATAGCTGTGTGGGCTGCAACAAACTTCCCTTTTATCTATCTTTGAATATCTAAGATAATTCAGACTGATTTGGAGATGCTGTCACTGAGATTCAAGAGAGAAAAACACTCTGGCATGTTACCCTGGGAATGCTGCACTGACCACTACCTTTTGTCTGCTTGCCAGGGTAAATTCATTCGTATTCATTTTGGTACCTCTGGAAAACTGGCCTCTGGTGACATTGAGACCTGTGAGTAAATGATGGGGGCTTACTGCTTTACTATAAAGTAAAGAAGAGCTTGAAAAATTTATATGTGCATACGTATTACAGACTTGTTGGAAAAGTCAAGAGTTACTTTCCAGCTGAAAGCTGAGAGAAGCTACCACATCTTCTACCAGATCCTCTCCAATAAGAAGCCTGAACTGCTTGGTAAGGACAGCCATTACCTGGTGACGTTTTGCAGTATAATCAATATGGGAAACTTTTCCCTAAATATGCCATCACAGTGATGGAGGGTCCGGTGGCACCTGCTGGCCTAGCACCATGTGTCGCAAGCACCTGGCTTCCCTTTTTGGCAGGTGCCTCAGGCTGTGCAAAGCACTGAAGCTTTGATCATGTCCTTATTTATGTCATCCACTTTCCAGCATCGATGATGACTGGGTTACCAAAGCTGTACACAGCACTTTTATCTCTGTATAATGGTGTCACACTAGGGGTTACTCCACCTCCAGTTTATCTGCCCTGGGTAAGTTCTAATGCAAACTGTGTGCAGGTGAGGTGTGGGGGTGGCTAATTTACTCTGCCTTACACCTCGCTGTCCTTGCTGGTGTGAAAATTCCAATTTATAGGGGCCAGATCCTGTGAATAATCTTCAATAGAAAGGTGAGAAATTCCCTGGGTGCAGGATGACCAGATATCCTAATCTATAAACCATCTATCTGAATTCTTCATCATACAGGCAAAAGTTCTTCCCTGTTTCCAGTTTAGCCCCTCCAGCCTTTTCCCCCTTCCCGCTGCCATGACATACCCTACCCATGCACTGCGTCTGTCCCAAACCCTTTTGCCATACAGTCAGCTACTGCACTCATCCTCACTCCTCTCTGCCCATCCCTCCCAGTTATACACAGAAATTTCCCAAGGTGAAGCTCCTACCCCCATTCTTGCACAATGTGTCCTCCTGACACTTACTACCTCCCTCTTCCCTTCCCAGAGAGATTGCCATGTGCCAGGGGACTGCATGTCTGTACAAGGACACAGACAGATTTATCTCAATGTGTGGAGGGCTTCCTCTCCTGCACGTTGCACAACCCCACTGCACGTATGCACACCTTCACTTTTCCTCTTACTCCACTGTAGGATTCAGGACTGAAAATGAGTTGTGAATTTTGTCCTCAATTAGATGGAGGTAAACATGTTTGCATTACTTATGTGCACTAGCACACAACCCCAGTGGGTGCAAGGGGCATTCAGGATGGGTTAGTATATGTCATGTATGAGGATAAGCATGTATGAGTCTTACTTAAAAGTATCTTTCTTAAAGGCTGTTTCTTTGCATGGCCCTTGTTCCTTGTCTGCCAGTGCTGAACGTTCAGCTCCCAGTTCACAGCATGTTAAACTGGTAGGACTGAGAACCTGCCTGAGACTTTCTGCTCTTCCAGTGGAACACAGATGAATCGCTTTACTGTCTTTCTTGTCTCTTAATAGAAAACCAAGAGTTTGGAGATGCAAAAGGAAAAAGAGCCTGTGAAACCTGCTGAGCTGTTGTTCCATTTTCACTGCCAGGATCTGGCTCTCACTCCTTTGTTTGCCTTTCAGAGATGCTCCTCATCACAACCAACCCGTACGACTACCCCTTCATCAGCCAAGGGGAGATTTCTGTGGCCAGCATTGATGACCAGGAGGAGCTTGTTGCCACAGATGTGAGTACGTTTAGCAAGGAGAGACAGTATCACTTTTACCATCACCACCATTATAATCAGCTGATCTATCCGGTGTGCAGGCAGCCATTGACATTTTGGGCTTCAGCCCTGATGAGAGAATGGGGATTTACAAACTGACAGGGGCAATCCTTCACTACGGGAACATGAGGTTCAAGCAGAAACCACGTGAGGAGCAGGCAGAGCCGGATGGCACGGAAGGTAATATCTTCATGGCTTGGAGGGATGTATTTCCAACTGTTTTCATACCATTTTTCAATAGAACTGCAAAGATTTTTCCATGAAAGAAGCAGTTCCTTGATGAGCATACAAAGGAGGTTCAACCTTCAACTTACCACCTCCTGTAGAGTCACTTTCTGCATCCATTTTATTCCTGGTGGCTCTACTGAAGGACCATGTGCCTGGGACACATTACTGTAGCATTCACCAGTTTCTGGTAACACATCCAGACTTGCTCTGCTTGGCTGACATTGTGGAGAAGGGGCTCAAAGGGAAAAACACTCTGTTGTCCCATCACCAACGCACTCACTGGTTTTACCACGCCTGGTTTTACCACTCACTGGTTTTACCACTTAATCATGAGGACTAGCCCTACAAGGCTGTTTGGAAAAGTAAATGACAGTGTTTGTCAAGCTTTGTGGATAGGGTAAAGTCAACCAGTTTGCCAGGTTTCAGAGTGAGCTCTGGCTGACTCCAACACATTTTGTCTGTCCCAGCTAAGAAGAAACTCTTTCAGCTTTTTTTTTTTTGTTTTATAGAAGCTGACAGAGCAGCATACCTGATGGGCCTGAACTCAGCAGACTTGCTGAAAGCTTTGTGCTATCCCCGGGTGAAAGTGGGAAATGAATATGTCATGAAGGGCCAAACAGCAGATCAGGTGAGTGTCAGGGAGCAGCAGGGACTGTCCTGTCCCTAAGGGACAGGAGTGGGTGCAGGTTGCAGCTGAGGATGGTCAGGACTATTAAGGCCTGTTAGTGCACTTGGTGGGCTGACTGTATCTGTGCATGGTGGAGGCACGTTTTATTCTGGTGATGCGTAAGCAGTGTCCTGACAGCTGTGTGAACCATCTCCCTGCAGGTGCACCAGGCAGTGAATGCCATTTCCAAGTCAGTCTATGAAAAGCTCTTCTTGTGGATGGTGATGCGCATCAACCAACAACTGGATACAAAGCTGCCAAGACAGCACTTTATTGGGGTCTTGGACATTGCTGGCTTTGAGATTTTTGAGGTTTGGTTTTACATAGCACTTTCGGACTTCTGGCTGTCTTTAAATGCTTTTTTCCTTTTGTTTGACTTTTCTGACCTTTCCCTCTCCTCACCCCAATGCAGCCCTCAAGAACAGGGCAAATATCTCTGAAGCTACTTCTGCCTTTGTAGATCCATCATCCACTTTGTAAGAGAAAGGACATGGCAGAAGCATAGCCATGAAGCTGCTGTTTCCCTCCCCACAGAATCTGTATTTAGTGACATTAGGGTCACCCAGAAACATCAGCAATGCAGGCTACATCAGCCATGTGCTGCACAGCACAACTTTTCTGTAAGCCTGGACCACGCATGATATATCCTTTATGCTATTATCAAAACCCTTCAGGGATAGTCTAGCTGACCTTGTCTTGACATCTCTATGAAATAAATTGATTTGAGTCAGTTTAACAGTATTAACGCATTTACTCAAATATTAGTTCAACAGCTTTGAGCAGCTGTGCATCAACTTCACCAATGAGAAACTGCAACAGTTCTTCAACCACCACATGTTTGTGCTGGAGCAGGAGGAGTACAAGAAGGAAGGAATTGAATGGGAGTTTATTGACTTTGGGATGGACCTGGCTGCTTGCATTGAGCTTATAGAAAAGGTGAGTTTCTTACGCAGCTTATGCAGTCACACAAATAGATCTGGAAGGGGTTCTCGGGAGTGTTTGCACTGAGTGCCTTCAATACAATCTCTCTGTGAAGCTTCCATGTCTCCTTACCTCCTCCCTTCCTTTAAACGTAACCCTTGTGATTAGTTATCCACTGACTGGAGATGTATTCTGCCTTCTAAAAAGACATTGCTTTTATTTCTCTGTTCTTTCTTTCTTCCATATCATTATAAATTGTCATTTCATTGTCATATTTACCCCAGTTGTCTTTTGTCTTTGCATATTGGTTCATCCTCAGGTTTTCTTCTCAGTTAAATGCAAATGTTAGAAAGCTCCATGTCTGCTTGCTTTTTGCTCCTTCTGGCTAAGGAGAAGTCACTACTGTATTACAGGAAGTTACTGCACAGTTTTTGCTTGGCTTTCTTTGTTTTCCAGCCAATATGTGGGTAGTTCAAAACTCTCTTTACAAAAATCTGGTACTTTTGAATATCTTGTCAGCTGTTCACAAAAAATCCTGCTTACCTGCTCCTTCCAAGTTAATTCACTATAAAATACCTCTAGTACTTTAATTTTAGCATTACTTTCACTCCATATTATTCTAACTTGAATTAATCTTATTTGAAAACACCTTGTTTATATTCAGCCCATGGGCATCTTCTCCATCCTGGAAGAGGAGTGCATGTTCCCCAAGGCAACTGACACCTCTTTCAAGAACAAGCTGTACGACCAGCACCTGGGCAAGTCCAGCAACTTCCAGAAGCCCAAACCTGCCAAAGGCAAGGCTGAGGCCCACTTCTCCCTGGTGCACTATGCTGGCACAGTGGACTACAACATCACTGGCTGGCTGGAGAAGAACAAGGATCCCCTGAATGAAACTGTTGTGGGGCTGTATCAGAAATCATCTATGAAAATTTTATGCAATCTTTATGCCACCTTTGCTTCCGTAGATGAAGGTAAGATCGGAGGATTATGCCTTCTGTCTGTTTTTTCCAGCTGTATCTATCACCTGACTTGAATCAGTGTTGAGTCAGTATTCGTGCTCTGTGTATTAGATGCACAATTATAATGCTGTCAAAGGGATCTACAGCAGTACCTCAGTTGGACTGTCATCTCATTTTCCAGCTGCAGGTGGTGGTATTAAGAAGAAAGGAACCAAGAAAAAGGGCTCTTCCTTCCAAACTGTCTCTGTGCTCTTTCGGGTATGTGTTCTCTGGCACAGCATTGGCCAGCTGCAGAAAACGCTGAGAAGGCAGTACTGTCAGACCTGTCTGCACTAGTTCACCATTCCCACTTTCTCTGTTGCCATATGATACTGTGGAAAGTTAGTGTTGGGATCTGGTAAAGGTTAATTTGAATTCTGCTTTGCTGATGAGGTCCAATGGGATGATGGTGGAGAAGGGAAGTCATGTGCTTTGATCAGGTTGCACAGTTTCAAGACAGTCTGTCTTGGCTTTGACCTTTGGTGCTAACAGCATCCTTCCCTTATTTGGCTGTAACTGGCTTCTTCCAGGATGTATCCCTCGGGGTATAGGGTGTTGTGTGGCAACCAGTGCCTTGCAGTCAGTGGGGACAACACAAATTACATGTTGCAGCCCCTTGATGCTGCTGTGACACATCTGTATCCTGGGGCCAGGAACAGGCTCAGCCCTTCCTGGCTGAATGAGGAGTGCAGCATCTGCCTGGCTGTGGCATGGGCCATACTCAGAGTATGTCATTATTGTATGAGATGGTTAAAGAAATGCAATGCTAACGAAAACTATCCTGCAGAGAAGATGACTTCTGATGTCATAGACAAACACTAATTTTGTGGCTCAATTCTTTTTTAAACATACGTAACTAATATATCTAAGTAATAAAAATGACAACCCATTCATTCATTTGATCAAAAGTTCGTTTGATCAAGACAGACCTCTATTACTATCTGGGAATATCATTCATTTCTTTCCATCCTCATCCTATTTAATAGCTCTTACGATTAGCTTCTAACCACTAAGGACACATTTTCTTTTTAAGACAGAAGGAAAGTTTATCAGTTGTATCCACTGTTGGTAGCTATTTACTTTGCTGATGCCTATACAGGATTGTAGAATATTCACTAGGCAAGTAAGGAAAAATTTCTGAATTTTTATTTTCCATCAGAGTCAAATCATATTGAGAATATTTGCAATATGTCTTGAAGTAAGGTAAAGATTGCAAATCATCTCTTTTTTACAGGAAAATCTAAATAAGCTGATGTCCAACTTGCGAACAACTCATCCTCATTTTGTGCGTTGTATCATTCCCAATGAAACAAAGACACCAGGTAATTCATAAAACATAGATTAGAAACTGGCAGAAAGGCCAACTGACCAATGCTAGAAAAATCAGTATATCCCGATGTTGCTCTGTCATAGGCCTGATGGATCACAAGCTTGTTCTACACCAGCTGAGATGTAACGGTGTTCTGGAAGGCATTCGAATCTGCAGAAAAGGATTTCCTAACAAGATATTATATGGGGATTTTAAACAAAGGTCTGTAATAACATTCTTGCGTTTGCATAGAGCCCAATTAATTTGAGAGAAGAGTTACGCTAAACAAGTCAATGATACAGTTCTTAGGAAAAGACTATTTTAATATTTAACAGCTATGGAAAGTATGAAGACATATCTAATAGCAAGGTCTGTGTGGGCAGTGCCCACCCAAATGCCTTCCTGAATACTGTGTACCAAAACCTATTTTCACTTCATTCATGTTCATCTGAATGTTTGGTATTCTTTACTTAAATTCTCAAATTTGACACAAGCATGTTTCAGCAAAAATAGGGAGGGTGGTCTATACCATATTCTATATTTAACCACTGTCTAGTAGATGTTTGAAGAATGTTGTTTAAATAATTTGAACTCGAATGATTTTACTGAAAAGAAATTGTGTTAAACCCGATACCACTTTTATGATTAAATTAGAAGCTTAACTGGGACATGTAGCGATATTAACAAAACAGACTTCAGCAGGACATCCAAATGAGTTCCACATGGCACTCTCATTTTGTATGTGGCTAACATTTCTACACGCTAACATTTCTACAGCACCTTGGCTACATTAATTTATAGATTACAAAAACCACAGCCGAACAATTTTGCTAAATTTAGAGTAACCCAGCTGGGGTCATCTGCTTGTTGTACTTGAACAAAGGCAAATGTAAGGTCAGATCTCTAAGTACACCAGCACTGAACAGGGTATCCTGGAGAGCAGGGACATTGAAAAGGGCAGAAGTGGCATTTTGGGCACTAACTGAAGAAGACTTCCCAAGGCAGTGATGTGGGTGGGCAGATTTGTGTATGAGTAAACAGAGGCATGCTGAAAAGAATAGGGGGTGGAATAATCTCTCAAGTAGGATTAGGAAGTCCATTGCTAGACGCTATGTCTAATTCTGTTTTACATACTTAAGCAGGAATGCGAGAAGCTGGATATGGTTCAGAAAAGAGCTGAAGGATACATGTGAACTCAAGTGCAGTGAGAGATTTAAATCAAACTATTTAACTCATGATGGTTTGTTTGTGGTGTAGAGAACCTGCAGGTGTAAAGATTTCTGAATATGCAGGAACCTGTCGTCTAAAAGACAGACTTAAAGCAAGAGTCCAAGCGTCAGACCTGAAAAAGGATGTTGTCGAGGTAGAAGTGAAATATACCTTTCCTACAGTGAGGGTGAATAGCTTACCTGGGACACTCCCAAGTTTTAAAGGATTCAAATAAGACTGACATTTCTTTTTTAAAAAAAAACACAACTAGATTAATCACAGCATAGGGGCTGGATGAACAAGGCACTGGGAGGACTGTGTGCCTGTGTTATACAGGAGGTCAGATTAGATGATTGCAGCAGTCCCCCTATTCTTAAAATCCATTATTTTTTTTAATTTACAGCTAACCCAGTGACCTGGCCCCCTAGATTAGTGTAAATGACAGTGACACAGATAAGCAGAGTCTCTCAGGTCCAGAGAACACCCTCAGATCTCAGTGAGGGCTGTAACACATGCTGGGAACCTACACAACTGACCTGCTTCTTACTGGTTTGCTATTTAAGGCTGGAGGTGTGAGTCAGACTCAGCCTTCCTCTCTATCTTCAAAGTGACAGCTGTTCTTGTAGCATCCTGTGCACTAAAATGATACCGACGGTTAAGCTTTTCTCCTTTATATTGTCAGATACCGCCTTCTGAATGCTGGTGTCATTCCAGAAGGACAGTTTATTGACAGCAAGAAGGCGTGTGAAAAGTTGCTGTCTTCCATTGAGATAGATCATACTCAGTACAAATTTGGACACACTAAGGTAGACATTTAATTTTTCCACAGAATGACAAATCATTCATTGCATTAAAATATAAGCCGAGCAATGACTGATCTCTGTTCTTTGATTGCAGGTGTTCTTCAAGGCAGGTTTGCTAGGTGTCCTGGAAGAAATGCGAGATGATTGCTTAGGACAACTGGTCACGCAGACACAGGCTTTTTGCAGGGGATACCTCAGGAGACTTGAACTGAAAAGAATGTTAGACCGAAGGTGTGTGTCTTCTGTGAGGTCTGGTTTCTCAAAGATGTGCTTTTTTCACAGTACTGATGAATCACTTTGATTTCAGGGAGTCCATCTTCTGCATCCAGTACAACATCCGTGCATTCATGAAAGTCAAGCACTGGCCCTGGATGAAGTTGTACTTCAAGATAAAACCTCTCTTAAAAAGTGTGGAAACTGAGAAAGAAATGGCCATGATGAAGGAAGACTTTGAGAAAACAAAAGAAGAACTGGCTAAATCAGAAACCAGGAGAAAAGAACTGGAAAAAAAAATGGTGACTCTTGTGCAAGAGAAAAAGGACCTGCAGCTGCAAGTACAAACTGTACGTAATTTAAAACCGTTTTTGGCTCCTCAGATTACATCCCTTTTGTCTGAGTGTTCAGGAGAGGGCTGAATGGAAATTCTGTTATTTCCTGTTCCAATTGCATAATGAGCAGGTGATTTCTGCAAGTGACAGTTCCAATATGTGACAATGAAACACATTTCTGTTTTCTGTAAAAAGGAAAATGAAAATTTGGCTGATGCTGAAGAAAGATGTGACCAGCTGATCAAAGCGAAATTCCAGCTGGAAGCAAGAATAAAGGAGGTAATGGAAAAACTGGAGGACGAAGAGGAGATAAATGCTGATCTGGCAGCCAGAAGGAGGAAACTGGAGGATGAATGCTCTGAGATGAAGAAAGATATTGATGACCTTGAGTTAACACTGGCCAAGGCTGAAAAGGAAAAGCATGCTACAGAAAACAAGGTACTTTTTATTTCTATTTGCATGTTTAATAATATTTGCTCTGTCTATATATAGGATGTAAACGTGCAGTCAACTTGAACAGTCACACAGGGTTGTATAAGGAAATCTATGGGCCTGGTGTTAAAATTGGTCACCTATATTGTGCAGGAAAACCAACCCATAAGCATACAAAAATGCATTAAAATGAAAGTTCAGAATTGCTTTGTGACTTCAGAAGCGTTACATAAGCAGAGAGATTGTGTAGTTTGACCATATAATGCGACTAATGAAGTGTCTTTGGTAGTCTAGCAATGAGTTTATTGCCTTTGTGTGACCACTAGCCTATATAAAAGCCAAAATTATTAGTGACCTTCAAGTATTTTGCCTTACAATAGGTTAAAAATTTAACTGAAGAAATGACAGGTTTGGATCAGACTATTGTGAAGTTAGTCAAGGAGAAGAAGGCCCTGCAAGAAGCCCACCAGCAGGCACTGGATGACCTGCAAATTGAGGAGGACAAAGTTAATACGCTCACCAAAGCCAGGATCAAGCTGGAGCAACAAGTGAACCATGTGAGCAAGTTCAACACAAGGAGAAGAGGCAGATTCTTCAGTTGTTCCATCAGTCATCTTTATGTTTATGTTACAGGTCGAAGGGTCTTTAGAACAGGAAAGAAAAGTTTGTATGGATCTTGAACGAGCAAAGAGAAAGCTTGAGGGAGACTTGAAACTTGCCCAGGAAACCATAGTGGATCTGGAGAATGATAAACAACATTTAGATGAAAAATTAAGGAAGTATGAGAGAAAAAATTAGTGACAGATTTACTATTTGTTTTTAATTGGACATATTTTCTTTTTATTAAAAGAACATTTCCTTCACAGGAAAGACTTTGAATTTAACCAGATGCAAAATAAAATTGAGGAACAGCAGAATTCAGGTATTCAGTTGCAGAAGAAGATCAGAGAATTGCAGGCAAGACACTTTATGTAACTACTTCATCGTTACTGTTTGCTTGTTTAAACTGTAGTAGCATGAATAATGCTTGTCCACAGATGGTAACTGATAAAATCTCTGACCCAGTCACAGTAATTACCTTAATACGTTGTCATAATTTTCTCCACACAACAGAAAGCTGTGATCTAAAGTTAGTATGAGTTGATTCATAAGTCTTTTCCTGTTGGTAAGCCTTCGCCTACAATGGCAAAACAGTAAAATTCAGAGGGACTTCCTTTTACTTATAGTCTCCAAAACAATGGGCTTGGTATTCTACTATGACAATTATGTGTTAACCTAAGCATTGAATTATCTGTTCCATTATTAATTCCTGATGTGCTGTTTCCTCGTTATATAGGCCCGCGTTGCAGAGCTGGAAGAGGAGACTATGAATGAGAAAGCGATGCGGGCAAAAGCAGAGAAGCATTGTCATGAGCTGGCTAATGAACTTGAGGAAATCACTGGAAGACTTGAAGAGGCTGGAGGAGCCACCACTGCTCAAACCGAACTCAATAAGAAGCGTGAGGCAGAATTTCAGAAGATGCGTCGCGACCTCGAAGAGGCCACGCTGCAGCACGAAGCCACGGCTGCCGCCCTGCGGAAGAAGCACGCGGACAGCACAGCTGAGCTTGGGGAGCAGATCGACAACCTGCAACGAGTGAAGCAGAAGCTGGAGAAGGAGAAGAGTGAGCTGAAGATGGAGATTGACAACTTGGCCAGTAGCACAGAGACCATTATGAAGTCCAAGGTGTTTCTTTATAAGTGAAATACTTGAATGGGCAATATTTCTGTCTGGTGAGAATTCAAAGCAATACAAACACACATACCCAGATTCCACTTTCTTACTCTCTTTCAGGCTAATCTGGAAAAAATGTACCGCACCCTGGAAGACCAGGTGAGAGATATGAAAACCAAATTTGAGGAAAACCAGAGAAATATGAATGAGATGGTGATACAAAAAGCCCAGCTCCAGACAGAGTCTGGTAAGGAAGGCACAAAGATCGGCAGAGGGGGTATTTTTTCCTTTCAGTAGCAGAGAGACCCTCTATCACGTACCATGAGTGAGACCTAATTGTTTCCAAGGTGCATATCCTACTTCCAGACTCATTGGTACAGGCACAGACAACATCAGGAAACATCAAATGAAATGAGTTCATGAGTGACACTTTAAAGTTCATATGCCAATTGCAAACATTATTTGCTTAGGTAAATAATTCCCAGAATGATGTGACAGAGCTCACTGATTCCAGATTCCATGGAGGTGGACTGGGAATTTGGGACAGTCACAAATGATTTGAGCAACCTGTTAGAACTGCACTTTCTCCTCCAAGAGCGCACATGTTCACTGTGTATACAGTATCTGTGTGTGTGCTACCCTCATGAAGCTTGTTACTGGTCCCACGCAGACTCTGTGGAACAGTGTGAGTGACGAGTGTGAATGCTCTTTGGTCTGGTTGACTGCAAGGTCAGACATCTCAAATTAAAATGCCACTGAATTGGCTTAAAATAACCTTCTGAATTTTAGGGATTTTACACAATAGCAGATCAGGGAGTGCTGGCATATACTGTTCTAGCAGCTGAGCCATGGCACTACACCTGCCATGAAAACCCTTTTTATGCGAATTTATATGAATGTATGGGCATGAGGTCTATAGGCACATCTGTGTGTGGATGGAGATGCAGTTACAAGGAGACAGCAGACCAAAAAGGGCATGGCATGTGACAGTCTCCCAAAGTCTTGTAATCTCTGGAGGTTAGTGATCCTGATGAATCCACAAGAACTACCAAACTCAGAACACCAAGACCTGCCAAATCAGCCCGAGCCCACTGGCATCAACCAGCATCAACAATGGGTTGTGTAACTGGGACCAACCACATCCAAGAGGGTGGTCGCTGCTGTATGCAAAGACTACAGGATTATACATACCATCTGATGAAAACAGATGCCCTTGAGGGTCTTTCTGACCAAGCACTGGCCTGTCAGTATGATCCTCTGCTTCTGAGCAAAGAACTGGGGTTGGCCTTCTAGGTGTTGCTCCTACTAGGGAGATACGGGTGCATGTGTGTGAGCGAGCTGTGAAGAAATACATGAATGTGCTGTGTTCCAAGTCGCTGGGCATTAATAATAACAGCTCAAGGCTAATGACTGTAGCAACTTAATTAATAATATGTGTTCAAGTAAGTACTGGTTGTGATCTGTGACTCCCCCATCTCTATCCCTTATCAGGGAAAAGGGAATTTACAAAACCTTTTGATGGAGAATGTCATGTGGGAACACATAGACCATAACCAAATTCTTTCTTCTCCTGAGTGATCTTTTTGAAGTGGTCATGCTTACAAGATGATTCTATAAATCTGACCAGTTTGTTGTAATGTCATTGTGCATAGTGCTCAAGGGGAATCTCAGAATTAAATTGAAAGCTTGAGAAAAAATCTAAAATGGCTCAGAAAAAGTCTGGAAAAGATGATATTGGAGGGCTACAAGATAACTCAAGAATTCTAGAGATGACAGCATGGACTACAGGCACCTGTCCACGAAAGGAGAGAGGTTTTAATTCAGCCCGCAGGACAGAGGGTGATGCAAAATAAATGTTTTCCAGTTATTGTAAAGCTTGTGAAGTGAAACTTTAAGACATACCTCTTATATTACAGGACCAATTATGGGAAGCTGCTAAAGCATTTTGTGTCAGTTGTGCCAGTGTGACAGCATAAAATCATACTGCTTCAACATGAAAATTGTGTTTTAAAAGAAACAAGTAAGCAAATTTTCTAAAGCAAATTTGTGTTTAGAAAAAGATTATCATCTAGTGGCTCAAAAATGTAATATGGCATACAACTGGAATCAGAGAATCAGGAGAATTTGGAAAAAAAAAGAAAAACAACAGAAGCATTTTGAAGGATTAAAATATACTGAGATGAGAATAATTTAACAACAAAAGTAAAAGAAAATATAATACTAACAATAATAATAAAATATAATAATAATAATTGTAATGAAAAGGAATATAACAAAAAAAAATACCCAACCAAAAACCCAGGACAAGTGATGCACAATGCAATTGCTCGACACCTGCTGACTGATGCCTGAGCAGTGATCCACCCCTCCTGACCAACTCCCCTCAGTTTATATACTGAGCATGATGTTCTGTGATATGGAATATCCCTTTGGCCAGTTCAGGTCAGCTGTCCTCGCCGTGCTCCCTCCCAGCTTCTTGTGCACCTGCTTGTTGGCAGAGCATGGGAAACCGCAAAATCCTTAACTTAGGATAAGTGCTACTTAGCAACAACTAAAACATCAGTGTGTTATCAACATTATGCTCGCACTAAATCCAAACCACACTGTACTAGCCACTAAGAAGAAAATTAACTCTATCCCAGCTGAAACCAGGACAGGGAGTCAGGAGAAAACACTTATTGGGATAATACATATGAATGGAAAAAGGAAGAGGAGGTGGTAATAGCAGCATATACAATGACTAATACCACCACCCCATGACAGAGAGGTACTGCAGATCAAACTAGTCTTGTTACGTTAAAAGAAATGACACCAGAGGATGTAAGACAGCTGCAGATCTTGGGCCACTGAAAGAAAGTAAAGTTGTGGGTTGGACTGTGGCACTTTTAGAATCTGCTTCAAACATTTAATAAAGTAGGAATGAAATAGGTAAACTGATTAGCCTTTGTGCTACACCAGCTCCTAGCCAGGATAAACATGCACCAAGGGATCATTATATGGCCTCCTTGACGACTGTCTTAAGTCAAATTGCCCAAGAGATAGGTAAGGCAAAAATGGCATTGGCAGCACTAACATTAATCCATAAGTTGGGAGACGATAGGGAGTCGCCCAGATATGGGCAGGACAAAATACCATGTGCCAGTCACCCAGTCCTGATGGAGCACAGGTAGCTGTGGTCTTCTGGCAGCAGCAACAATGAATCAGGTTCCTCGTAGCACTGGGTGCCCAAATGCACCACACTATATATTGCCTGTGTGGAAAAAAGTAGGGAAACCTACCTGGAATCAGTTGTGGAGGTAGTCCAGAATACTACCAAGTATTATGAAGCGTGTTTAGGAGAAAAGGAAGAAAAGGGGAAAAGGGGAAAGTTCCCTATGTGGGCTAAGCAGGACCAGAGACTTACAGTAACCCAGCAGATGAACAGCAGAGAAGAGACAGTTTCCAGAGTGGGCCAACAGAGAAAGGAGAGGTCAAGTAAACATTGGTAACAGGGGTAGGAAAGCAGAAGAAATTGACTAAAGCTGTGCAAAGCAGTGGAGAGTATTGAAGTGTTTAGTAAAGATATGGTAAAATGGAATGGGAAGAAAACACAGAATAAGCTAGGAAGAGTGATACAACTTGAAGGGAAACATCTAGACCTAGAGACAGGATTACCAATTTCCCTAATGTTCTTTTAAAAAAAGAAGTTAGTATAGAAGAAATTTAGAGGGAATAACAAACAAGAAAAGAAAGAGAAAGGAAGGTTTGAAACTGTAGAGAAACTAAGTGCTGTGCAATTAAGTAGTTAAAGCTGAGAGAATTGTGGGTTAAACATATATGTGGAAGTCTGAATGAACAGTAAAACTCACGATTGAAGCAGAACAGGAGTAACGTTGGAGGAGATAGGTAAATGTTGCAGGAGACATATCTGTCTCAAAATTTCATTGCTAAACGCTGCATTACTCGAAGAGTAAAGGTGTCATGGTAAAAAAATGTATGTAATGAGAAAGGTAAAATAAGAATGGTAAAATTATAAACATGAAGGTAACAACTGTTGTTGTGATTCAACTTGTCTGTTACTGATTATTATTTATATATGAATGTTTTCAGGATGCTTAATCTGGACAGTACTGGAAACTTGTCTTCTCTTTTCACAGCTGAACTAAGCCGTCAACTCGAAGAGAAAGAAACCATAACACTGCAACTGTCCAGAAGCAAGCAGGCAATTACACACCAAATAGAAGAACTTAAGAGGCAGCTAGAGGAAGAGATCAAGGTAGTGCTAACTACTGAGCACATGCCGAGGCTTCAAAATGTATCAGGGCCTCAGTTCATTTAAAAAACACTTTTGGAAGTTTGTAAGTATTGTTGCCTACAGTCTAACACAATAAAATTACTACTGGGAAGGATGTGTACAGTAAACACTGTTTTAAGTGCTTCACTAGGGAGGTCTCTGACACATTAAAAGTGGCTTCAGTTTTAGTGAATTTTTTCACGTGTTTTTTAACTTTAATGCCATGGACTACGTGACTTCTTTTACTTCTGTAGTCCCAAGGAAGAAAAGCTACAGCATATGCCAAGATGAAAACATCACTCTTGGTCCTTTCTACTGGTAGAGCTGAGAAAAGGTGGTTGCAGCTGAAGACAGCTGCCTGAACACTTAGAAACCTCTGGCCTTTTGTCTTCTGCCCAAGCTGCAGTGACCATATTTTTAGTCTGCAAGGTCATGGGGTCACCTGCTGCTCACAGCTAACATGAATACATGATACTATCGGTAATTTTTAGGCCAAGAATGCCCTGGCCCACGCCTTGCAGTCAGCACGTCATGACTGTGACTTGCTCCGGGAACAGTATGTGGAAGAGCAGGAAGCCAAGGGGGAGCTTCAGCGTGCCCTGTCCAAGGCCAACAATGAAGTGGCCCAGTGGAGAACCAAATATGAGATGGATGCTATTCAGCGCATGGAGGAGCTGGAGGAGGCCAAGTACGTGATAAATTAGATGAACTGTCCAGATACTACGTACATTGTATAGAACATAGACATACTTTTAGTAGCCTGACCTAAATTTTTATTGGGATTTTCATATACAGTTAATTAAAAAAATGACTTCCAATATTGTACTCATTAAATTATGTACAAAATACACTGATTTTTTTTTTAATCATATGCTTGTTTTATTTATATTCCTTAAGGAAAAAACTCTCTCAGCGTCTCCAGGAAGCAGGGCAGCAGGCGGACAGTGTGAATTCAAAGTGTGCCTCCTTGGAGAAGATGAAGTTGAAGTTGCAGGGGGAGGTGGAGGATCTGACAGCGGATATAGAGAGAGCAAACACATTGGCAGTTGCCCTTGACAAGAAACAGCAGAACTTTGATAAGGTGATAAGTGAGCACAGTATCTTTTAAGTCTAGCCTTCCCAGAAGGCCAAACTAATACTCCCTACTTAAGTCAATACTGAAATCAAGTTGAGTCTAACAGTTGTAAGCTCCTTTAGAGCATGCCAATAGGAATTTGTCCTGTTTTCAGAGACTGTGGTATATATCTAGTACAGAAAATAACCACAGAAAAAAGAACATTTTCAGTGCTAGCAGGAAATGAAACATGATGTCTTTCAGGTTGTGGCAGAATTGAAGGGAAAGTATGAGGAGAGCCAGCTGGAGCGGGAAAGTCTCTCTAAAGAATTGCGCTCGCTGAACACAGAGCTTTTCAAAGTGAAAAATGCCTATGAGGAAACCTTAGATCAGCTTGAAACAGTCAAACGGGAAAACAAGACTCTCAAGCGTAAGTGTTTGGCTCTGGTTTCCCATTAGCTGTTCACAGTCCTTCCACAACAAGGCACGCTCTACAAGCATGCTTATGTCTGCAAGAGGTGTGCTAAGTTACAGGACTCTCTTATTACTGTTCTCTTCATTTTAATGGAGAATATAAATGTCTCACCAAAAGTTGTTGAGCAAGTGTGACTAAGGGACTAAGCTAATAAAGCACATCTTGGCTCTCCATTATCTGCTGCAGAGATGTAAGATCAAGGGCATTTAGGTGCCACTCCCAGATAAAGGTGGTGCCCTCAAGAAGCTGTACAGTTTATGAAAAGTGAATTTTACATATGCACTGTGAACGTAAAATGACAAGACCTGCAGCATTACCCTGGTGGCCTATCCAGACATAAACACATGCAGGTATCTTCCAGGCTCTCTGTAAGGAGGGCTATGAAATTGCACCAATGCCCCTGTGTTTATGTCATCCTGCATGAGTTGGCTGTATCTGTTTTTATCTGTACGTGCATATACATACACATATACAATCATGTACACATGTACATATGTGTATACATATGTATATAGGCAGGTATACAAAAGAGGTGTTGAACACAGTCACAAAGCTTAGATTTCAACTTCTCTAGCTACCATAGGCTGATGTCATTCTTATCTCACAGAGGAAATAGCTGATCTGACTGAACAAATTACTGAAAATGGCAAACTGATCAGAGACCTTGAGAAAGCCAAAAAGCAAGCTGAAGTAGAAAAATCTGAGCTGCGGTTGGCTCTGGAAGAGGCAGAGGTGAGTTAGTTTAAATATTACTGGAAAAAGTAGAGAGCAGTCTGAACAGCTTTCTATTCTCTCTCCTGGGCAGTGGCTGTGTGCAAGGCTGATTGCCACAAACTTTAGGAGTTTGTGTGAAGCCACTGAGTAACATCACAATGATTATGTTCTGTGAAGTGTTACTTTTGTGTTTGTTTTTTCCCTTTTTCTTTTAAAGGCAGCTCTTGAACATGAAGAGGTCAAAATCCTTGGTGTCAACCAAGAGCTGACTCAGATTAAATCAGAAATCAACAGAAAGGTTGCTGAGAAAGATGAGGAGATCAGCCAGTTAAAAAAGAACCATCAAAGGACTGTGGAGACAATGCAGGGTGTTTTAGATGCTGAGATCAGGAGCAGAAGTGAATCCTTAAGGCTGAAGAAGAAGATGGAGGGAGACCTGAATGAAATGGAGGTCCAGCTGAGCCATGCCAACCGCCAGGCTGCCGAGGCACAGAAACACCTGCACAGCATCCAGGGAGTTCTCAAGGTCTTGGTTTACCTTTCTGTTAGATTTATTTTTAAGCACAGTATCTGAGAAATTAATTAGGACAAAATTGACTCTTCATATTTAGGACACGCAGCTGCACTTGGATGATGCTCTCAGGATGCAGGGGGACCTGAAGGAGCAGGTGGCCGTGGTGGAGCGCAGAGCAAACCTCTTGCAGGCTGAAACTGAGGAGCTACGGGCAGCCCTGGAGCAGACGGAGCGGTCGAGAAAAGTGGCTGAGCAGGAGCTTCTGGATGCCACTGAACGTGTGCAGCTCCTTCATACCCAGGTATTTTGCTTTGCTAAGACAGACGTATTTTTGGGTCCAGAGATTCACAGAGTAAGAATGAATAGTAATTCATGTTCTCTATGTGTAAGAGACCAAGGACAGACACTCAAAGCCTCTCTTTTTCTCCTTCATAGAACACCAGCCTCTTTAATAGAAAGAAGAAGCTTGAAACTGATATGGCACAAATCCAAACTGAGATGGAAGATATTACTAATGAAGCAAAAAATGCTGAAGAGCGAGCAAAGAAGGCAATCACAGATGTGAGGATGTTACTGTGTTTTTCTTTTTGAATTTTGTGGGCTTCTCAATGGCATTACTGATGGGAGTTAATGTAAATACTCTTGTCATATGTTGGACAAAGAACCAGTTTGTGGGCCTGGTTGAAGAGGCTACATGTCAGGGGAGGATTGGAGCAACAGGGAACTTGTCCTGCTGACAGATGATTTACTGGGGCTGTTACCATAATGAACTAAACCCACATTTAGTCAGCCTAAACCGAATAACTTTCTCCAGTGCTGCATGAAAATGTAAACCACAAAAAAATACTGCAGTATTGAAACCAGTAAAGTGCCTAATATATTTAAATATTTATCTTTTAAAAATCCTGTTTAAGAACTTTTCAAATGAGAATTGTGAATTTCCATTCAAAATTGGTGCTATATTCTCCTGTGCAAGGCCAGTGAAGCTCAGTCAGGCAAGAGGGCTGGTGTGTGATGGGACCCAGTCTGCTAATGATTTCTGATGCATGGGATCAAAACAAAATCTTAACACTTAAAAACATTATTTGGAGTTAAAGTAAAGGAAAACTTCTCTACTTGCTCATGAAAATGAAAATTAGACCATTTGTGTTCTGTTTGAATAAAACAGAAATAGAGCATTACAATGAATTATACACATACATACATGTATATATATATATATATAAAATTTCTAATGCCATTATTTTATTCTCACATTTTTCAATTTAGACTTTTTGGGTATTTTGCTGCCAAAGCAATTTGTTGAATTTTACATTATTTGTAGGTAGTCACTCAATATTTCACCAAAATGGTTAATTTAATTGTGTAGGAATCAAATATTTGAGAGCAAAATATATCCTAGTTTTGTCTTAAATAACATAGATTGTTTTAAACTATTTTCTGCCTTGTAAGACTAGCCATCCAGGCTATGGTGGCAATAACAGGGCATGCACTAAGGCACAGCCCGCAGCCTCCATCACACTCCACATGTGTTATGCAGAGAAGCCTTTCAGCTGTGCCATGCCCTACTCCCAGACTTTGCTGTGCTCCTGCTCTACTTCTCAATGAAGTAATGACCAGTAATGACCATATGGTGGGACAGACCATTTACCTTTTCTGTTGTTCCAAGCTCCACGTGTGTAGCAAGGCAGATTTTTTCCCATCCTTTTTCCTACTATTTCCTATCATATTTCTGCCGCTGTCACATCACAGAAAAAAACAAAGCAAGAAATGTGGTGGCAGGAACAGTCAGTGGGAACCAGAAATAAATCCTCAGATGGTACACAGCGTGCACTGCTCTTTCACATTCTTCCAGTTTCTTGTGTCATCTCCCTTCCAAGGCAGCCATGATGGCAGAAGAGCTGAAGAAGGAGCAGGACACCAGTGCGCACCTGGAGAGGATGAAGAAGAACCTAGACCAGACAGCAAAGAACCTGCAGCACCGTCTGGATGAGGCTGAGCAGTTGGTGCTGAAGGGAGGCAAGAAACAGCTCTTGAAGATGGAGACCAGGGTGGGTACCAGCACTGAACACAGGTGTCAGATACCTCTCCTCTCTAAGTCCTGTGTGAGGGCTCAAGACAGTTGTTGATTGATTCACCAGATCCGAGAGTTAGAAGCTGAGCTTGAAGAAGAACATAAACAATCTGCAGAGGCTGTGAAAATCATCCGCAAAAATGAACGGCGTGTCAAAGAGCTTACTTTCCACGTGAATATAAATAGAAAGCTATTCTTCTGATGTTTTGTCTCCCAAGGAGGTATAATTGCACATTTCCTTTCCACAGAATGAAGAACACAGAAAGAACATGATGAGGTTACAAGATCTGGTAGATAAACTGCAGATGAAAATCAAATCCTACAAAAGACAAGCTGAGGAAGCTGTGAGTCACTAAACTGAAGCAAATACTTATTTACCATTTTGTAGGACTGTCAGTTTAAAAGTTGGGTCTGTGCCCCAGCATATTGCCAGATGGCTTTTATGTCCTTTTGTTTTACCATTTCAGGATGAACAAGCCAATACTAATCTCTCCAAATTCAGAAAAGCACAGCATAAGCTAGAAGAGGCTGAGGAAAGGGCAGATATTGCTGAGAGTCAAGTAAACAAGCTAAGAGCTAAAACTCGGGAAGTCCCTTCTACAAAGGTAAGCCTTTATTGCAGGAGGCAGGTGTGCACTTTGTACTGTTTGCTCAAGCAAGTCAAGCAGTAGGTTTGTGCCTTGCTGGTGGGTATAGCCATCATTAAGAAAGGACAGTTCAGGAAGGAAGGGACTTTGAAGAAAGACTGAGAGCATTGGGATTGTTCAGCCTGGAGAAGAGAAGGCTCTGAGCAGACCTTATTCTGGCATTTGAGTATATAAAAGGGGCTTATAAGAAAGACAGAGAAAGACTTTTTACCAGGGCATGCAGTGATAGGACAAGGGGCAATGGTTTTAACCTGAAAGAAGGTAGGTTTAGGTTGGACATAATGAAGAAATATTTTACGATGAGGGTGGTGAGACAGTGGAACAGGTTGCCCAGGGAAGTTGTGGATACCCCATCCTTGGCAGTGTTCAAGGTCAGGTTGGACGGGGCTTGGAGCAACCTGATCTAGTGAAAGATGTCCCTGTCCATGGCAGGGGTTTTGGACTAGATGACCTTTGAAGGTCCTTTCCAGCTCAAACCATTCTATGACTTTGGCATTTCAGGCTCTGGTGCCGAACATGAGCCTTCTGGCTAGTTTTATCACATTAGTTTCAGATTTAAGAAACTGCCTTATAAAGTGAAAGTAATGAGAGCCAACCTAACTCTGAACATTCCTAAAACAACCTTCCTGTGAGCCTTAGGCAGAACTAACATTCTGATTGAGAAATATGCAGCAGCACTTTGTCCTTAGCTGAACTTCCCGAGCAGTTGTCTATCTCCAACCCAAGACTCTTTGGTACAAGATCTAGAGCCTGTTTTTCCTAGTGTGATCTGAGCAGGTGTAACACCTTCTGATTGCACTAGTCTAGATCAGTTTGTGGTTGGAGATAAAATACCCTCAGTCTACGTTTTGGAAAAATTACTAGTGCCTAGAGCACGTATCCAGGAAATGGAGAACCTTGGCTCCAGGCTGCCTTCTGCTTACCCACAGCATCCTGTTACTCATATGGCATTTTAACTCTAGAAGAGATGCTATGGAGAACATGCTTTCTCCTGAATGCTCTGACCTGAGACTCAATAGACAATTTTGTTTCTGCCAGAGGCTGGTGTGTAACTTTCAGTGAGTCACTTAATGCCATGCTCCAATAAAAGGCCTTGACTCCTCAGTGCTTGTCAGGGTGTCTTGCCAAGACCCCAGGGGAAGTACTTGGAAGGCTGAGACCAGGTTCCTGAGTGAAGTCTCTAGACATGAGATTACCTTATAGAGGGGATGCTGAATCTCTAATTGAATTGAAAGCCCAGACAGATTTCATATATCTCCTGTCGGGTATCCCCAGGTAAGGGCAGGTTAAACATACTGACTATGGGCAACTCTCTGCAATATGCTATAGTTTTAGATCCTGCTTTGAGGTGCCTGTTATTGTGCAGTATATACAGAGCCCAGGCATCTGGCACGAGTTCTAAATTCTGCTCTGGGAGGCCTAAAAATTAAGCATTGCAATGCCTAAATCTTTTAATAGATCCAATGGATCAATACATTCTTTTACTCCCTTCCATGCTTTACATTAACTTTTGGAAATGCTGGGGTACTCCTTGTCCCAGAGGATGGGGGTGCAGATTGCAGATTTACTGCAACAGTAAAGTAGCACTTCAGAAAAGCCAACAGATAATGTTTCTCCATTTCAACCCATCAGTCTGACAGCATGACATTTGATGATGGGTAGTCTTGAGGGTTACAGATGCCGATACATTGACCTGGGCTCCACCTGAACATCCTAGCTGGATGGTGCATTGAGACAGAAGATTTTAGGAACCAACAGACTCATCTTGACATGTGTGGACTAAACAAAGCCTCTCCTTTCCAGGTGGTGTTGGGAAGTGGAAAATGAGCTTCCTCTGAGATAACCAGAACTTACACAAAGTATCTTACCAGCTGTGGATTTGCAGTAGCTAGAGCTACACTGGTAGGAAGTAATCTTCCATTTGCTTATAGAGACAAACATTTTCTGTCACTCTGCTGCTGTACCAGTGTCAATAAAGTAGATATCTGCAACTTCAGGTGCTCTGAATGTTCATGTTCAGATGAGAGTAATTTTCTAAGTTAAGCATAGTCAAAACTGTGGGTTCAAGTGTTACTGCTGCTATGATCATGTTTGAGCAATTTTGTCCTGGCCTTAAAATCTAGATGTTTAATAGGCTTCCTGCATACCTGCTGCTTGAAGGTAGATATCCTGACCTTGTTCAATGAAAGTGAGAATAAACTACCATATGAGCAGATGTGGTATGTCAAACATGCAATGTGAACAAAATTAGAGCATTCATGCGTAGTATCACTGGTGTATCTCTGCATGGGAGAACAAGACTGGTCTAGCCTGTGAGCCCATAGCCATCTGTGTGCATGAGAAATCAAGTATTTCTAATCGCCTTGTAGTCAAACCACACTTCAGAAAGTTGGCCCACTTCTGAGCTATCCAGTGTTGCAGCTCCAAGCAGATGAGGACTTGAACTTAGGTGTCTCACATACTTGTTACATTGGAAATAGTTATCAAGTGGTCTGTAATGTTAGCAGCAAAATCTGACTAGCTGCTTGAAGCTTATCTCCCCAGTGGCACTGAGCACCGTAATTCTGCTTGGGGTTTCCCAAAGAGAAATACTTGTTAAGCTACTTTGTGGTATATGTGAGGTATAGTTGAAACTGCAGGATCTCAGGTAGTGAGAAAACCCATATACTTTGGCACTGGTGAAGACTGCTGAGGAGACATACCTGGCAGCACAGTAAGGGCTAGAGAGTGAATGGAACACCTTTGTGCAGACATCGCAGTGCTCTGAGAAGATGAATTAGTTTGTGCATGGCACTAGATGCTGGATCAAATAGGTTGCTGACACTGTTGGGAAGTTCCAGTTGACTGCTTCATGTCTGTGTGCCTAGGAAAGGTATATCCAAATGGATCTCACCTTACTTGGCTCCAGGACACAGCCACACCAGCGCTCAGGAAGCAGTCTGGCCTGCTTCTGCTGTCAGTAACAGGAATGGGAGAAGAGAAACCCAAGATGTTCTGTCAATCCTGTCTGAAAAAGTGATGGGCATCACCTCTCGCTCAGTTTTCAACTACAAGAGGTTAATAAAACTAGTAGATACCTGTCTCTCCCATGACACCTTTGAAGGTTTCACCATGGCTCCCTATTAAACCCCCAATTTTTTCCAGTTTTCCTCATCCAGTGCACTCATGCTTCTTGGCAGAGTCAGGATGGCCCTACTGTCATGGTCAGTGACTCTGCCTAATTCTTGCTGGTCCAACTTTACCTGCGTATGGGCTGCTCCTGTTGGATGGCAGGCCTGTTTCTTCCATTACCACAAAATAATCGGGAGCCTTAATAACTTGGCTTCCACCACACAGGTCAAGAGTTCATTCGTCTGCAGCACTGCAATGTACCCCTTTGCACTGAGATCCTATGTGCCAGACACACCTGGCCCGCCTGAGCTAGGATATGTACTTCAGTGTGCAGAAAGGGGGTAGAGCTGTGCTATCAATGGGACCCACTGCTGAACACAACCTTGTCCAAATGAACAGTCTCCTGTTGCAGCCTATTAAGTGCATCACTTCCTTGCATCAGATAACCTGGAGATTCACATCCTTAGTTCAGGGTGCATGAACTATAAATGGTATCTCAGTCTGAGAGCAAAAACCTTGAGAGTTCAGTGCCAGAGGTACCACCTAGGAACCACTACAGAAACTAAGGTGCTGTTGCATGGCTTCCCAGGTTGGCAAAGGTATTGTCATGCCTGCAGAGGACAGCAAAACCAACTGACAGAGCAGTCCATCAATCTATCATTGCTTGGACTCCAGGAGATTGAAGGCCTCTAACTTTTCTCTTTTTTCCACATACTACAGAACGGTTGAGGTTGGAAGGGATGTCTAGAGGTCATCGGGTCCAAACCCCCTCCCACCCCCACCATCACTCCCCTCTGGCCCCCAGTGAAACACAACGTACACACGCTTTAGAAAGTGTCTGATCTTTCATGTGTTCTAGCAAAAGCAATGTATTTTCTAGCACAGATGTTTCTCTTGTCACTTGCAGTTCTCACTGCTGCCTGGGCCCTTCTGTTACTCACAAGCACAAGCCTGGTTTGTTGGAGGTCTTGAGCTTGCTGTCTAGGATGGGGCTCACAAGACCCTGCCCATTGTTTCTTCTTGTATGTGGCTGCCAATGAACTTGTGATCACTGACTGGATTGACTGGTACTGCAACGTGGGCTCCCAAAGTGTGGGAGCAGGTCTCAGAATTGTTGGGACAGTGTCTGCATTGCATGTGTTTTCTAGGCTCTGACCTCACAACTCCTGGTGGGATGTGCTGTTTCTTGTAGCTTCACACAGTAGTTTAGTAGTGCCACAAAGAGGAGTTCCTTGCTAAATCTAGATCTGGTTATTGCTGCTGGAGTTGTTGTCAGAGTGTACCACACAGCATCGCTTTCTAGGTAGTTTAGTCCAATGGTGAAATTTTCTTTTTTTTTTTCAGTTGCAAGATTTAGAGCATCTGATATTGGGGTAGGAGGTCTCTGTTACAATTTCCTTGACATTCTTCACTAGCTGGGGCATTACAGGATTGCAGGTGAGATCATGAGATTGCAGGTGAGATCATGAAAGTTGGATGTCTCATTTTTATCTCCACATCTTCGTGTGTCCTTTCTCAAATCCACGCTTCAGGACACTCTGATGAGTTGTGGTGTTTCTGAGCTAGCATGTCTGTGCAAAGCATCACACTTGTGCAAAGGAGCGAGGCTGTGAGTCCATCCATTGCCACCTTTTGTTACTGAATACAGAAGGCTTGTAAATGCATGTGGAGATACGGAGGGCCCTTACTGCCACATACTGGTATCCCAAAAAGGGAATGTACTGTCTTTCATATATGAAATGCAGTTTAAAATAGATGGGGATTTTTGGAACAGTCAACACATTCAGCATTTTCAGCTTCTGAGTGGGTTCAATCTACAAGTCTAGTTTGGAAATGAGATCTCATTTTGATGATCCAAACTATGAATCCACCCTCATAACCAGACATTTCTCTGAACCCACTGGGACAATCATGTTTAGCGCTTTGGTTCCTATTCTGAAACCTTCACAACTGTTCATTATGAATGAGTCAAATGCCAAGGTGCTGTAAAGCCTGTGGCATTTCCTTGCTTGTGTCCTCAAGCCAGAGAGCTTGCAGACCGACTCTTCTGTCATCAGTCAAGTTGTTCATACTCTCCCAAGGGCTGGGAAGCAGATCATCTGCAAACACCAGTACAGGGACTCTGTTTTGCTCAGACAATTAATTACTGCTTTCAGATTCCTGGTCTGAGGTAAACAGAACTACTGCCAGGTTGAGCAGGGTTTGGGGTTACCGATTTCTCCTCTCACCTTGTTCTCCAGAGGTCTGTGAACTACTGCCCTAGTTACAAATGGGCACAGTTACAAATTTCCTTAGAGTGTTTGATAATGATTGTTATGCAATGGGCTAAGCTTTCCTATCACTCTGCCCAAAAAATAACCTCATGAAATACTGAGTTGGTGAGCTGCAAGATCTTCAGCTTGTCTGAGAAAACTTGAACTTTGATAAACCTTCTCAGTCAGTCTAGCCATTAGAGTCCCCAAAAACTGTGCCCACATCATGATCCTTTCAAGAGGGGCCTCCATCCACTGTTACAGGCCTGCAATTTTGGGGAATCAGAATCGAATGTTAGTTTTTCACCCCAGCTGGGACAGATCTGGATGTGTTGCTCTTTTGCTCTCCCAAGAGATAACTTCTGTTTCAGCTCCTGCTGCCTGGAGGCAGCACTTTCCCAGGAGACTGCCTGCATCTTGTTCCCAGCAGCTCACTGCATACTGGTGTCCTTCAGGATGCAATCCAAAGTCCTGCTTTGTCCTTAGCTCATGCCACTGAGCCTAGCCCACAGCGTCAAATGACCAGTTGCACTACAGTAATCTGTTTCATAGACCTATAGAAAACCAGCTGTAATTTGCTCAGGAGTAGCTGTGCAAAACCAATGGGAAATTGCTAACTGCTAGGAAAGTCTAGCAGCCTTAATGAGGGAAGTGTCATGAATCATTCTAGAGTATCCAGGCATCAGCTTGGATATGTCATGTAAGCCTCCCAGTCCTCTTTCCCGCTTTTGGTACTAAGTTTGCTGATTGCTCTCGCCCCAGCTACACAGTTCCTGGTCTTCTGAGACTCTTTCATACCTGCTCAAGCACAGTGGGCAGAGCACAGCAGCCCCAGCAGTCCCTAGGGAATGGGGCTCTACAGGGATGTGGCTTTAGCAGAATAATGACTACCCTCACCCCACCACCTCCTTTTTGTGGGCAGTGGACCTCTCTCCCATTGCAAAAAGAGGAAGTCACTTTCTTTTGGTTTAATGCTTTGGCTCTGACTCACAACAAGGTTGTCTGAACGGCAAGTGGGGGAGCCTGGTTTTCCCACCTGGCAGCCTTGAGTTCCCAGGCTGACTGTATCTGGAGACCACGGTGCCTGCATTGGTATAAAATGCCATGCGTGTAGATGGGTCTGGCTAGTTTGGAGTTGAAGATCCAGAGAGCATGACTACAGGACTGGACTCAGGACGTGCTGGTAACAATGCAGCTCTGTGGAAAGCCTGTGGTCCGCTTTACATACTGCCAATTTCAAGCAATAAGAATAAAACAAATTGAAAGAAATGCGTGGCCATTGTCACAAAGCTTCACAGCTTGATTTACTCCAAGGAAGCTTAGCCCATGCTGAGCTGTGATGGTTCAAGGGAGCACGAATGGGAGCACTCCACTGCTGGAGAGACTCAGAGGAACACACAGCCCTGTCCAACGTCCTCATCACACAGCGTGCCACATGAGGGAGGAGGTTTTAGATCCTGGTTGAGTCTGCCTGGCAAGGCTGCTCTGTAGGAACCTAAGCCTCATCACATGGCACCAAGATGGGGGGGTAAAGCCTTTCTCTTTATTGCCAGCCTGATCTTTATGTGAGCAGCCGTGGAGGGGCTGTTCACACTGCCCACACCCAGTTGTACTGTCTTGTGATAGACACAGGGAGATGCCCAACTAGTGTAGAGGTACCTGGCAAAGCCAGACTGCTGGGGGTTGTAGGAGTCAGTTAACTTAATTAGGCTGCTGGAAGAATAACTTTCCCATGAATGAATAGTTGTGCCTCTGGTCTGTCAGCTGAACCAACTGAGTCTTCATCTCCAGGAGTGCTGGACATGCCTGGGAATGGCTCAGAAGGCTGGGACTGTGCCAAGGGGCCTTCTTCCAAGAGCTAGCATCAGATCCATCCCCTAAAGGTGTGGGACTGCCTTTAGCAGCAGCATTTTATAAGCTGTCTAATACACATTCAATCCCCTGACCATTTGTTCCTGCCTGCTAACACTGCTGCTGTGTGTCAGTCCAGCTGAATGGTGAGTCCTAAGGGAGACTGACATGGCCAGTTGATCTAGATGGAAAACTTTTCTGGGAGAGTGTATTTTTTTTCCCCAGAGAGCTTAATGTGCCGATCCGGTTTTCACAAAGCAAGGAAAGTGAAACAAATGAAAAATAAATGAAACATAAAAATAAATTGGAATGGAAGAAATCCATACCAGAACAAGAAAGATGATGGTAAAAGGATGAGAGTAAGTCAGGGAGGGGATTTGTGTGGCTGGGAGGAGGAAAAGGGGCCTCTCAAACATCCATGATGCCAAATAACCACTGTTGCCAAATAACTACTGTTGCCAAATAACCACTGAGAGACAGAGAGCTGGTGAATACCTTTCTGGCTGCAAAGGATTTGTGTTTCACTTGCACGCAGTTACACACCCTCTCGTATCTCTCCAGCTCTCATGGATATGGTTGAAAATAAGGCAGGCAGC
>JAVKLA010000002.1:24925730-24942495 GCA_034782735.1 Sagittarius serpentarius | reverse complement strand
CCCAGGTACTACCAGTGGTCAGCTGGGGCTCAGTTTGGGCTGCGTGGGGGCATCACTTCTCTTGTAAACCAACAAATTGAAGCAATGCCTGTGGACCTGAAAGCCCTTTTTTTTCTGATCAGCAAGAGGCCCCAATCCATAAATCCCTTCCCTGATGAGGAAGACAGAGGCAGGGCTTGCTCCAGGCTTGCTCCGGGACCAGCAGTGTTGCATAAAGTCATGTCCCCTCCCTCAGCCAAGTGGATCAGGAGCATCCCACGAACATGTTCAGATCAAATACAGAGCTGGGGCCCCAGTGCATTGTGTGATGTGAGAATCTGAACTTGCCTTCATGCGACTCCTGTTGCAGAAAACATTAGTAAGCTGGTATGTGAGAGATGTTGGAAGTAACAGTGGCACGGTGCTGAGGTAAGGTTGGAATTGTGCTGGGGATTGCAGGGAGGAGTCTCTGAGGAGGAAAGTGAGATGGATGTGTGCGAGGAAAATGGATCAGTGATAAGATGGTAGAGGATGTGGGGGGTGGAAGAAATGACAACTCAGCATCGGGTTTGGGGAAGAAAGGTCAGGAGAAATGTGAGGGGAAACTGCTGGGAAACACTACAATGATAATCTGCAAATGGCAATCATTTAACTTGTAGCCCACCTGGAGAGAGCTTTGTAAACCTTAATTTAACTTTTGAAGAAATAATTTACTGTATTTAGTCTGTAAAGTAAAGAGGTATGTTGTTTCATTACTACCGCACATGGCACGTGGCTCATCACTCATGCCTGCACACTGTGCTGTGGGGAGCTGGCTGCATCATGGAGAAGAAAGCATCCTCAGGCAGCATTTCCCAAACTCAGGAGCACAAGCTGTACTGGGAGGAGGCAATGAAAAGCCTTACCTTCCCAGAGGTCTGAAGACTTCAGGGACTACTGGCCGTCCCCAGCTGGAGTCTGGAAGCCCTCAGACAGAGCCAGAGCTCAGCCAACCCAGCCTGCTCCCCAGGCAGGGAAGGCAGCCCGGGTTGGAGTCCACCGGCCCCAGGAGCTGCTGCTCTCTCTGGCAGGGGAAAGTGGGTGAGGATGGTGCAGAGTGGCCCAAGTTTTGAGCTGCTGCTGTGGCCCACCCCACAGAGACCTAACCTGTCACTCTGTGTGCCCAGGCTGTGGCTACCACCCATGCATATGTTTTTTGAAGAATCCTCCAAGAAAAAAAACAATGAACCTCCAAAGTGGAGGAGGGGATGGGAGCAGAAGCTAAGCATCTCTCAGTGGTGCTAGCCACTCCTGCCCATCCTGAGAGGAGCAGGTAGATATGTAATGGGGAAAGGAACAACTTAGCGGTTCTCAGCCAGGGGAGGATGCATGCAGGAGGAGCAGAGGCTGGGAAAAAATCCCCGCTGACAGCCACTGCTACAAAGCCTGCTGGATTATCAGGATCAAAGTGGGACACTGGTGTGAGGAAGATGAATTGCTCACTGCTTTATGGAGAATGAGGGTCATTTTGCATTGACACTCTATCTGTGGAGTAATGCTGCCTGTCACCTGATAAGGGCTTGTGCAAAGGTCTTGAGAAAAACATTAGTCCCTACTAGCCATAAACGAACATCTCTGAGAGAAAGTTTAAAATAGATGCAGCTGACAGTCTCATATAGAGCTGCTGTCCCATATGGATGGCCAAGGATCTCCTGAGCTCAAGTGCAATGTTCCAATAACAGTAGAGCAAGTAGTTGAAAACATTCCCCTTCAGAAACTCTTTGTCAGTGAAGTGAAATTCAACAGTTCACACTGTAAGCTCCTGTCAGGAGCCCCAGAAGAGGAGGAATCCTCTGAGCCTTGCTGTTAGGGTCTCGCGACTGTGATCTTACAGGCCCTGCCTCTCCCCCTCCGCCTTGCGAGCAGCACAGCCCCGATGTCAGCACAGTACCGTTGGGAGAAAGGCATTTCAGCACCCATGAAGGCTTTGGAATCAGAGCCCACAGAGGTAAAGTCCAAGCTTAGCTAACATAAGAGGCAGACTGCAGTGTGAGATCATGGGATGATGAGTCTGCTGTGAGACCTTGCACCCTGCAAGATACTGGGCATCTGAGGCACTTCTCAGGGAGCAGCAGACACTTTGAGGGACCTGAGGGACTGATTTGGAAGGAAGAGTCTTGCTCAGCAAAGCAGTGATGGAGTGAAGTTGGCACTGCATCTTGAGCTGCAGCAGATTTAGCATACATTTTCTCAGGCCACAGTCCTGATTGAGATATAAAACGCCCTGGCTATCTGGTGGGACGTCACTGTCGTTGTCTTCTGCTGGAGCTGTTCTGCTTTACACAACTGATTTGGTGCTCAGGGGGAGCAGGGACTTGTATCCTTCCCTCAGCATCTCAAATGGATGCAGAGAGCAATTAAGGAAACGTTTAGGGTGACCACCATGGAAATCTGTCCGCCAAAATAAATAATGAGGCTGTTGACAAATTTCCTGAGGATGCAAAAGGAACTTTTCTGCAACATAAAATGTTAGTTCAGAAAATGTCGCTATTCTATTACGTATCCTATGGGTAACTTCACTGCAGTGACTCTGGCACTCAGAAAATCCTATGGTAATCCAGTGGGCTGTCTTAACCTTGAAAGGCCTAATGCTTAAAGTGAACAGGTTTATACAAATTCCATACCAGTATATTTCCATTTACAGCACTGAAATCTGCCCAGAAGTAGGATTTGTGCATCTGTCACAGATGAGTGTCAGCCTAGGAAGATATCACCTCATTGCTCTCTTTTTTAGGATACAGTTGTTGCTAGTGCTAATATTATGCACCTAATCCTGATTTTTCTTCCCTCCCCTTCCCTCCCCCTTTTGCCACTTGCTCTCTTTTTTCTTTGTCTTACCCGGAGGCGTCTTAGCCTGCCCACCCCAATCCCTTGCTCTGTAACAGGAGCTCCTCAGCTGCTTTGGTGGGTGACAGAAAGGGCATCCTGAATGTCACCTCCTTGGCCAGCTCTTCCACTGATGTTTGCTGGGAACATGAGGAGTCTGAGTAATAGCACAACTGATACTCAGCGAAGAGCTGCTCGCCCCCAAATAAAAGTGTGCTACTTTACCTGTCTCTCCACTGCTCTTTTAGCCAGGCTGTGCTGCTCCCGAGTCTCACTCACTGTCATTTTGCTGAAAGCCACTAAGAAAGATGTCATCTTTGTAAGGCAGACTGTATAATCGTCAGTTGTAAAAACCCTTTATGCAGATGAAACAGAACATCAACGTCTCTGTCCATACAATGACTCTGAGCCATACATAGACCAAACTCTACAGAAATTCAGTCTCTGAAAGGAGGACCAGGATTAGGAGATAGGAAGGCTACCAAAATAGTGAATAGTTGCCTACAAATGTCAAGTCATTGCTCACTAGTGGCCACAAAAGGCAAACAGAGTATCAGGAATTATCAGGACCAACTGAGAACAAAACAGAAATCACTGTACCAGGCCCACAAACCACCTGCTCTCTGCAGTTTTGGCCTGTGCAATTAGGAAGGGTACAGAGAAAGATGACAAAATTGATGGGAGCACTGAAGAGACAAGCCGTCCAGACTATGATCTTTCACTTTGGGAAAGGAATAACAAGTTGTGAAGATGATATGCTTACATAATATTATAAATAGTATGGAAAAAATGAAATTGGATTTTCACCAAGCGTCCAATGTACACTTATGCACAAAATACCAGCTGGCCCTTTGCTCTAGACTTGATATGGCTGTCTGCTTATTCTCAAATTCATGAGACAATCTCTGCATGATGCTTTTTTTCTTCTCTGGCTTCCTCACAGCTGAGGAAGCCTTACAGAGCCTCATTATTTTCAGTCAGGTGATGGATGCACAGCTGCTGTTTCATATCCTATCAAAAGGGCTGAGGTTAATTTTTGTATGGCAGCTGGAAAAGCAAATTATTTGGGAGTAAAATTCTCTGAAGACCTGGGGAAAGGGAAGGAAGGGAGTAAACCAAAACCCTACTCTTTAAGAAAAGCCTGCTGTAGTCAGCAGTGTTCAGAAGCAGGGGATAATAATCACACAATGATCACAGCAAAATATCTTTGTCTATGTTAGAGCTCTGCAAGACCATGCTACCACTGCAGGAAGGCATACTGGGGCAGTGAGTAGTGCTAAATAGTTGCTCCCAGAAACCACAGCCACAGCTTTTCCCCATCTGTCCTACCAGCTGCAAGCCTGGAAAGTCAGCAATCTTCCTACACTTACCTGTTCAGGCTCAGCCACTTCCACCTCCCTCTGCAGGAACAGGCTGGTCCCAATGCCTGGCATCAAAATTGCTAAAACCCCCTTTTCATCAAGTGCTGTTTATCAGATAACAGGTAGCAATCCAAGGGAGAAGATAGCGTGAAACAGCATCAGGACATCTTTAATTAGGAAGCATCCTAATGCTATAGCACCAATCTGAGACAGTTTTGTCAAACAAAAGGAAAGAAAGCAAAATTGGTGTTCTGGATGGGTTTGCTGTGCAACCAGTTTCTTTCGTACTAGTGACAAGGCAGGATGTTCTTCCTCTGGAGATTCTGAGGGAATATATGCTAATTCTTCTGAAAATAAGTAATAGATCATAGAATCATGGTGTAAAATTTAACCTTGGCAGCAGTGAACTCCAGTACAGAAAGGTAGCTGAGTTGGTGAGCTCCCATCTAGGTCTTTGAAGGAGCACAGCATCAAGATCACCATCACACAGTTCATGCTTTCACAATAGCACTGGGTACCTTTGCTGCTCTCATTAGATTCCTTTAACCATGCAGCTAACCTAAAGCAGCCACACCATGGATTTCACAGACATTTTGAGGTGGTGTGTTCAAGCCAGGTGGGCATCCAGTTACAGAATCATAGAAAGGTTTGGGTTGGAAGGGACCTTAAAGATCATCTAGTTCCAGACCCCCTGCTGTGGGCAGGGACATCTTCCACCAGACCAGGTTGCTCAAAGCCCCATCCAGCCTGACCTTGAACACTGCCAGGGAGGGGGCATCCACAGCCTCGCTGGACAGCCTGTTCCCTCAGTGCCTCACCGCCCTCACAGGGAAGAAGTTCTTCCTTACGTCTAATCTAAATCTGCCCTCTTTCAGTTTAAAGCCATTACCCTTGACCTGTCACTACAGGCCCTTGTAAAAAGTCCCTCCCCAGCTTTCCTGTAGGCCCCCTTTAGGTACCTGAAGGCTGCTATGAGGTCTCCCCAGAGCCTTCTCTTCTCCAGGCTGAACAACCCCAACTCTCTCAGCCTGTCTTCATAGAAGAGGTGCTCTAGCAGACCACAGATGGAGCAGATGGACAAAAACCTTTGAATTTCTCAACACCAGGTAATATTTGGTCATTATAAATAAGAGGAACCTAACTTCAGAAGCATGTCCAAGCAAAGCTGCTTGTCACCAATTCTGTCATCTGTGTGACATAGTGTTTAGAGACAGTTGGTAACACATCAATCATTGATGTGTATATAAACACTGAACAGATGTATATAAATTCTGTTATGGAATATTTACAGTGATTGTAAATACAGTGACTGCTGGAGACCAGTCACCCAGGAAGTTGATGAGGCTGAAGCTGGGCAGAGTAATCACCAGTAATTACCTACCACATGCAGGGTTGACTTCATTTCACCTTAGCTCTGATGTGTGCTTAGAGGAACAGCACATCATGCAGACATTCCCAGTCCCTCCCATGGCCCCGAGCAAGTCCCAGTTCCTGGTTGGGGAATCAGGGACACCCATCATCTGAGGAGGAGCAGCTGAAGTGACCTGTCCCCAGGTGCAGGGACACTGCTATCTGAGTAGGCACTTTAGCCTGCTCTCCAGGCCATCGACCCACAGGAGGAGGTTTCCTACTGGAGCAGAAGCTGAGCAGCTCTGAGCTCTCTCCAGGCTCCCAGGGCCCTCTAGCAGGGCGTGCAAGGGAATCCCTGTTAAAGAGGGTGCCTGCTGTATCCTGTGAATATTACAGGCTCCATGTGGGGGCACAAGTAGGTCACTGAGACCTGGGAAGGTCAAAGGCTTCTGAGGCTTCATATAGAGATAGTAGGAATGTGCTTGTGCTTCTATCATCTCCCATTATTGGCAGGGACACAGAAAATACGTGGCTGTTTTCAGTGCAGTTTCTCACGTGTGCCTGATTTGGTTTTGCTCCAGTCACATGACATTCTTCACCAACTTCAGTGGTTTGTGCTTTAGAAGGCTTCACCACATGGGTGGGACATTGTGCGGAGGGTGGGTGTCTGGCGAGACTGGGGCGATGAGAAATGTCTCAGGTGTGAAAGTCTACATGTTCCTTTGGTCTCACCCAGTATAGCCACTCACAGAATCACACAGAATCACAGAATGGTTTGGGTGAGAAGGGACCTTTAAAGACCATCTAATCCAACCCCCCTGCCATGGACAGGGACATAGTGTAATCTTATTTCCTTCAATGTTACATTACGGTCAGAAATAACACACAGTGGTGATGTTAGCTGCTGTTCACTGTATCATACATGTATTTTCTGGGGACTGCTACCTAGTGACTCAGAATGAAAAAGGTTTGTACCAGATCCCTAAATTCCTGTAATGGCACTGGAGAAATGCTTACCAGCATACAGTTACCACCGTAAATGTGTCCAGCCTGTGATAACAAGAGGACCCTCCTGTACGCTGCCTGCCCTGCTGCTTCTCACCTGATGGAACTTCTTTCTGATGTGATGTGATGCACCTTGCTGGCCCAGTGAGCTCCACAGTTCTCTGACTGCCTACATGTCATGCTGTTCTTCAAGGACTGAAAGCTAACCGAAGCCTACTGCTGCTGAGGACATTTCCAGATGACATACCTGAGAAGTGGTATTCTGGAATTGGTGTTCTGGAGGGATATGCTTTGACAGCTTGCATGGGATTAACTGTCTCCAACAATGCAGTGAGATCAAAGATTCATGCCCAGTGGTCCACTCAAGAAAAGCTGTTTTTCAGGACTCCAGGAATATTTCTGTTTCTTAGCACAAGACCTGAAGCTATGGATGCCTTCTCTGCTTAGCTTTGAGTAATTGTCTGCTTTGGATGGATAGAGGGAACCTCTACATTAAGGCCATAGAAATGCTGTTGCAAAGGAACATCTGGAGGTCTTTAGTTCAGTCTCCCACTTCAAGCAGATCTGTTGCCGACACTGATCAGATCAATCATGGCTTTGATTAGCCAAGCTTTTCCGACAGAGGTTCCACAACCTCTCTGGGTAGCCTGTGCCATTTATGCATTACCCAATAGTCAAGAATTTTCCTAATGTCTAACTGGGGACTTTCAAGCAACAATTTGTGGTCATTGCTCTTTGTTACATTGCCTGTTACTCATGAAAAAAGCTTGGCACCTTATCTTTGTAACTGCCCCTCATGTACATTAGCCCTTTTTTCCTCAGACTAAACATGCCCTCAAACTGCCTTCATAGCACAAGTTTTCTAGACCCTTGCCCATCTTGCTAGTCTTCTGCTGGACCCTCTCCCATTAGTTCACATCTCTTTTGAATTGGGGAGCCTAAATCTGGACAAACCATTTCAGATGAGGACTCACCGCTGTCAAGCAAAAGGGATAATCGCTTCCTACAATCAGCTGACCACAATTCTAACACCACATGGTACTTGGTTCATCCTCTTTGCAGTGAGAGCACTCATATTCATATCCACCATAACACCAAAGTCCTTCCTCTTGGAGGGCAGCAGAGGGCCTGAGAGTAGTTCCCAGGGTAAAAGATTGGACATCGCCAGACTACAGTAGAAGATTCTTTTTCCTACTGCAGAACCTCCTGCCATGCAGGTACATTCTCATGTTTCCAGTTCATTAACTTGACAACCCTGAACACACATGAACGGGAGGTTCCCACGAGCCAACATACAGGAGTTTGTGGGCACTTCCACTTCCCCTCTCCAGTCTGGCTGTGCTGCCTAGCTAAAAAATCCCTTCCTACTCCTTGTCTCTCGGTTAACCACAGGGATTGGGAGAAGAAAATATGCATCTTAAGGGCTGGCAGAAAGGGAGGCAGCTGCCTGATCTCTGTCTCAAGAAGGATCTATTTTCAGCATGACTGAATCCTTTCTCCTCCGTGAGGAATGTGCGCCCTGCTGACACCGCATCACTGTGCAGGACAGTCTGTATCCAGAGACGGCTTTCAGTCTGCCTCTTCTCTTTTAACTGTGCTGTGGTTTGCTTCTGGTCCCAGTGGAATCCAGCCCTGCAGAGATGGAAATAGGATTGACAGAAAATTAATGGCTGGCAGGAAATGTTGTGTTCTTCTTTTTGCATTGAGGCACTTGCACGTCTTTCAACAGATGCCTTCCTGGACAGATTTCTCCTTGGCTGTGCCTGGATACAGGAAACAGGGCAAATTTTTCCCTGATGTAATTTACTGGGATCTACAGTTAAACTGCAGTGAAATCTGGGTCATCTACTTCAGATTAGAGACTGCTTCTTTGTAAGAATCTTTGTAAGAAGCCACTATGCCGGTGTCATATGATACCTGGGTGGGATAGATGAGCTTTATAAATTAAAACAAATCCAAAGCAGGTGCTCAGTAGCTTAAAAACCTTTTCAGGGATGCTTATGCCAGCTGACCAAACACTTTTCATGAGCTTTATGTCATACACTAAAACACTGAACACTGGATTATTCTCCCAACCTTTTTTGCACTTTCTCCTGCCTCCTCTTCCAGCCTCCACAAACTTAGTCCAATTGTCATGTGTCTTTCCCCTGTAGACATTCACTGAGAGTTCATGTACTACCCATGTTCACAACACATGCTGTTACAGCTGCCATTGCTTTAGCTCATAATTTCCTTCAAAAAGATATTTTAAAAACATATACTGAAAACACTGAATGAGAAGTCTTTGTTTTCCATGGTTTATTTCATTAATGCAAAAGGGAAAAAAAAAGAAATTGATCCAAATTTAGAATTTTCAAATGAAAGTAGTCAATGTTTTAACATTTTATCTTCTTGTTCTGACTGTCTGAAAGAGTTTTTCTAATGCTAGTTCTTCCAGAGGAGTTGCTAGAATAGCCTTGATATTCAGTTTGAATGGCACTGGACTGCTGAATTCAGTCAGGCCCCTTCACTCCTGCTGCTCTAAGCCACCAGGATTATTTTTGTATTACAGTGCAGCTGACAGAAAAGTAAGCAGACACACTTGGTGTCACCTATAAATGCTGCTTCATGGTGGAGGTAGTATTATTTAATGTAAAGAATGTAAGTTTTAGCTGAACTCAGTATACAAATTGTTCTTGGCATGAGGGCCACATCTCCATATACAACATTCTGGAGAATTTGGCTAGATTTCAGTAATCCTTCAGACTCTTAAATGATTAATACCAAGCACCTTTCAGGGATTTCTCTCCAAGATACCAAGCAAAGCCCACATACCCATAGTCACATTATGGTAACTTTGGGGTTTATACTGGTACTGAGGTACTAATACAGAGCTATGCAGACATAGGTCAATACCTCTGATGGGCACAGAAATTCAAATTAGGGATCCACAGTAACAATAGTTTCTTCTTCTCTGAACTTAAGCCAGCATATATAGTCACACTGTGGATTTGCATATGCCCACAGAAATATCAGCCAAAGTAGGACCTCCTCTTGATGCAGGGTCAGGTGGGACAGTATGTCCTGCAGCCCCTCAACACCCTGGCAATCAGACAGCATTCCCAGTCTTCCTTGTAGTATGTGACTGTTTGCAGTTTTCTGTGTTCTCTTGTGTAAATCCTGTATCATTCCTCTGTACGCAAGGTTGCTTTCCCTCCTAAGGAGGTGACCACAGACATAGCATGCCTGGACTGTCAGATCCCAAGGACTGCAGTATCAGACCAAAGAGAACAGATTGGCAGAAAGTTTCTTCCCTGTTGACTCTGGGGACAGGGAACCTGCTCCTTGCCATTTCAGTGGAATAGCTCTATAGCTGCTATTCCTTTGTGTCAAGGAATGTAGTGATTCTTTCCGGTGACAGGAAAGCTGCCAGATTCACACCTTCAAGATAATGATGCTAGTTCTTCTACTTGATAGGGCTGCAAACTCCTACCCCTCAGCCTTCAGGAAGCCTATTTCCACATGGCTGTTGTAGCCTCATATTGAAAACAGCTTCAGTCAGTGGGCCAGAACCACTATTAGAACTGGATCCTGCTGGTTGCTAGTCCTACCATCCAGATTTTCCTTGAATGATCAAGCAGGGACTAACTTCAGTGAACTGAATAGTCCAGTATTTGAGATAGTGAAGGCCAGGTCCCTGAAGTACATAGCAGATGGTTTGGTCTCTAAGCTAGCATATGTATTCTTGCCTCCATGGACATTATATTGAACCTACAGGCATCTCACCCTGTTTGTATGCAAAGCATGGAGTTATTGGGGGAATGTAGACGTGCCTGTGCACTTCAGTTGCTTTGCTTTAATGTCACAAAGGGTCTTTAGCTGCAAGTTCACACATGATTTAGTTAATTCAGTTAGCAATATTGGTCAACATGGCAGTAAAACTTGAAGTCTTTGTGATGCCGCAATTGCTAGGGCCCATTTAACATAAAGTGTTTTCTGTGTTGAGGGTAGTGTGCAACTGGGTGCTGGTTAGGCAAAACCCCGAGGTCAATACTGGATCCAATAGTGCAAAGGAAGTGCAAAGCCCTGCACCTGGGCAGGAACAACCCCATGCACCAGTATATGCTGGGTGCTGACCATCTGGAAAGCAGATTTGCAGAAAAAGACCTGCGGGTCCTGGTGGACACCAAGTTGAATATGAGCCAGCAATGTGCCCTTGCAACAAAGAAGTTGAACCGTGTCCTGGGCTGCATTAGGAGGAGTGTTGCCAGCAGGTTGAGGGAGGTGATCCTTCCTCTTGACTCACTACTGGTGAGGCCACACCTGGAGTGCTCTGTCCAGTGCTGAGTTCCCCAGTACAAGAGAGATATGGTCATACTGGAGAGAGTCCAGCAATGGGCCACAAGGATGGTTAAGGGACTGCAGCATAACTCCCATGAGGAAAGACTGAGAGAGCCAGGACTGTTCAACCTGGAGGAGAGGAGGCTCAGGGAGATCTCATCAATGTATATAAATACCTGAGGGGAAGGTGCAAAGAGGATGGAGCCAGGCTCTTTTCAGTGGTACCCAGTGACAAGACAAGAGGCAATGGGCACAAACAGAAACACAGGAGGTTCCCTTTGAACATCAGGAAACACTTTTTCACTGTGAGGGTGACCAAGCACTGGCACAGGTTTCCCAGAGCTCTTGTGAATTCTCTGTCTTTGGAGATATTCAAAAGCCATCTGGATAAAAGCCTCTCCTTCATTGCTATGCCCTGCTTCACAACCCTTTTCTGAGATTTGCACCATTTTCAAAAAAAGACTTTAGGTTTCTAACACTGGCTTATGGGCACCTACTGACCTTCAGTCCCCAAAGCATTGTTGAGTGACTGTCCACACCTGGAGACACCTCGACTCAGTGGCTGCTTCCCTTTCAAACCAGACCTTCCCTCAGCTGACCACATGCCCAGAGCTGCCAGGCCATGTGCATTACTCTCGCCTGTTACACAGCTGGGTCCACATCCTGCACAACACAACGGCAAAAACCCAGAAGAGCTCTATTGAGAAGACTGGCTTTGACATTGACCACTGGGAAGTCAAAGATTTTCAGTCCCCAAAGTCAGGTCATCTAGCCTAGCACACTCAACTAGACTCTCCATAAAGCCCCAGGCACATCCTGAGGGCACTTTGTCCCAGCCTGACAGCACTGCATAAGACAGGCTTGCTACCTACTGCTGAGAGCACGATCCCACAGAAAAGCAATAGCAGCTATTTCATACTTAACCTGTTTCTGCCAGAGGATGCTGACTTTACAGTGCAGATGTTACAGCTTCCCTGGGAATGGGAGACCAGAGCTCCCTCCCTGACCTGAGAGGAGAACCACCACCCAGCTCTCATGCCCTGGTAGAGGCCTCAGCCATCCCTTGCTCTTCTTGCATGATCTTCTTAACTCTGGGCTCTGATCTGCCAAGGCCTTCCTGTCCCCTCCTCAGCCAGGACCGATAGCCACTGGGCTGCTGGACACCATGTGGCACCCCAGCACCCTGGGGACTCAGCTGCAAGGGCCCCTCAGAGCAATGCCTGCTGGCCCCACACTGGGGACCACCCCTTGGTGCTCTGGGTCCCGCTGCAGGGAGGTGCCCCCACCAGCACCCCCTGGTGCCTGCTCCCCAGAGAGGCAAGACTTCAGATGCACCCTTGTGCTCACCATTTCCCACTGGCTGGCTCTGGGCTCCTCCTGGGCAGGGTGCAGGGCGTTTCCATCAGCCTCCCCATGCCCTGTGCATGGAGCTCAGCAGTGAGCTCTGGGTTTGGGCTCCAAAAAAGCGGGCACTGCAGTGCTGCAGCCCTGCTTGGAATGGGCTTTACAAGCACAGGACATTGCCTAATGCTATATATAATGACAGATCCATGCACCATCCATGCATGTATTATCCACTGAGCTTTTCTAATAAACACTGAGCTCTTCTAATAAACAAAATACCAATGACCAGAAGAAGGATATGTTTAGATCTGGCACAATTTAAAGCAGCTCAGGTAAGAGTTGTTAAATATTTCCTCTGGTTGAACTCTGGAAATCAGGAATTTCATCTTTTTGCTCAACTGAAAACACTTCCTTTTTCAGATGTGGGGATGCTGTGATTTTTAGCTGTTAAAATCAGAAGGTACCTTTTGACCTTTTGTTCTCATATGTTATATAGCAGATGCCACAACAATTTCCAACTCCTTATTCATTATTAGCGACATGCAGAATGTCTTTAGATACCTCACCTTTCTGGGAAAGTTAGTGTCTTTTAAATATATTGTACCTTTATATTTATCTTATAATATTGTTATATCCATCAGAATCTGCATTTATTTCAAGACCCTGGAAACCACCTCAAGCACTCTACACATGAGCTGTATTTCAAGAGTTGATATATTGTCCCTGCAGGAATCTGAGCTACAATGTGTTTCTGTTTTTTTGTTTTCAAGAATACACCTTGGTTTTAGTTACAATGAGTTGTAGATTTTGGTATACAGTTATTTTTCAAGTATTTCTTTATAAACCTAACAGCATCATGTGAAGAAGATAAATGGTACTAACTGCATTGTATAGTTTGAATTGTGCAGTACTGTGTACCAAACAATCTATCTTGGATGGATCAGAATGTGACCCAGAAATATGTCAGCATACTCCATAAGTCCTGTGTCCAAGTTCTCTGAGTGCCTTAACTGATCGAGATTCCCTCCTTAATTGTCTTGTCAAATTATTTATAGTAGATATAGCCGCATAGTTGGTAAGATATAAAAAATTTCTAATTATATCTAGTCAAATCAAATGACAATTATGTCTTTAGGTAAGTCTGCCAAACAATGCTTTGCCAAAGAAGGTTGGCCAAAAATGCTTTGACCGAAGAAAGAGGAAGAATCCAGAGCATCTGCATGCCAGACTCTATAAAATCTCGTTGGGACTATTTTGCCCTGCTCTCACTGGAAGTTTCAAGGTAAGTGTATGGGTTCTGTAGCACTGCAGAGATGGAGCAATTTCTCTTTATCTTGCATGTCTCATTGCGTTCTGATTGCTTCTCGTAACCAGAAGGGAGGGCTTGGTTCTGATAGCTGGAATTTTCAGTCTGCTTTCCATGACATCTTTTTATTTCCAACTTAAAATTTATCATTGGAATACTATGGAACATAAGAAGAAAGTTACCAACTTGTTAATACACTAGTGACTGACTTAGAACCTCTGATGTCATGACAAGCAACACCCTAAGTTATTAATTGGTAGTCCAATTACCTTGAGATAATTTTACTATATTAATCATTTTTCATATTCATACCCATTGCAGAAAAGATTGGACTGAGCCTGATAAGACGTATACAGTGTGAAAGTAAGTAAATTCACTTTCCACAGATCATAGGCAATAAAAGGACTTCTTGGAGAGTCATCACTGATAATGAAGGGCAACAGAGAGAGATTTGCTTTCAGTTTAGTTCTTCAGTATACCAATAGTAAAATGACAAAACACCCACCAGTATGAAAATATTGCAAAATTATAATCAATATTAAAAACTCTGTTCACACTTAGAAGACTAAAAATATTTAGGAGCTGTCTCATTCTCAAGTGAGAAGTAAGTACTTAAGCGTTCAAATCAAAACTAACTTTCAAAAGGTGTTACTGAAAATTACATACTAGTTTAAATACTGGAAAGATAGAAACTGCAAGAGATTTCATCACCAGAACAGAAAGCTATTGTCTAACTGATAAAAAGTGTCTTCTTTCCCCCCATTAGAGTCTTCTGCTGTCGTGTCTTCAGTAAAGTGCTGACATGACTTCTCCAGACTCTGAGATGGCTGCCTTTGGGGAGGCGGCTTCTTATCTCCGAAAATCGGAAAAGGAGAGAATTGAGGCCCAGAACAAGCCTTTTGATGCCAAGACATCCGTCTTTGTGGCCCATCCTAAAGAATCCTTTGTGAAAGGGACAATCCAGAGCAAAGAATCAGGGAAGGTCACTGTCAAGACTGAAGGTGGAGAGGTGAGTGAAAATGCAATGCTTGAGCACATAATTTAATTCCCACTCTGGGCTCTTAGCTGACATATATAATCCTTGGCAGACTTTGACCGTGAAAGAAGATCAAGTCTTCCCCATGAACCCTCCCAAGTATGATAAAGTCGAGGACATGGCCATGATGACCCACCTCCACGAACCCGCTGTGCTGTACAACCTCAAAGAGCGTTATGCAGCCTGGATGATCTACGTAAGTACCAGCAGCAGTCTTCCTCTGGACAGCTAGGCGGAACTGCTCTGCCAGGCTAAGTGGAAGCCAGCGTGCTGTCTCCCTTCCTCGCAGACCTACTCGGGTCTCTTCTGCGTCACTGTCAACCCCTACAAGTGGCTGCCGGTGTACAACCCAGAGGTGGTGCTGGCCTACCGAGGCAAGAAGCGCCAGGAGGCCCCTCCACACATCTTCTCCATCTCTGACAATGCCTATCAGTTCATGTTAAATGGTGAGTTGCTTGATATCCCTTCAAATGATATTGCAGCATGCAGTTCAGGAAAAAAAATTTCTTTTCTCTGCAGATAATCTTTGAACATACAGAGTCATGTTTACATCATACATGTCAGCTGAGTATGCTAGAATGCCCATCTTTAAATGAGATAAATAGCACAGAAAGCACACTGAGAATGTTGTAGAGGGAAGTCCAGAAATTAGGTTTTTGTAATGTGGAGTAAAAAGTCTGATGGAAAGAAGAGTTAGCAATGCTACAGAAGTGCTGGTGCTCTATCTTAACAAAAAGCATGGAATCAGACATTACTAACATAATATCCATATCAGAAAGTAAGAAAGAATCACTATAAATTGAAGATCCAAGTCCAAAAAAGTGCACTATCAGAGCCTTTTTACTGTCTTAGAACCCCAGATGACAAGGGATTTTCAGATGAAGGAGGGAGAGCCTAAAAGGCAGGCGGTAACAATGGAAAATGGAAGACTGGCAGAATAGTTAGCTAAGAACTGGCTATTACCTCTCAAGAATAGGATCTCAAGAATAGGATCTCAAGAATAAGATCTCATTCTTACAATGAATAACGCTACAGAAATTTTGGCTCAGTGCTCATTAGGGCAGAAGAAAACAAAATGAACTTTAGTAATTACTTGGGGCAGGGGGGAGAGAACAAAAAAAGCAATAGTTCCATGATATCATATTCAGTTAAAAAGTGGAACATTGACATCTTGAATAACACAGTCAGTGCTAGTTTTCTCATGTTAAAAAAAGAGATAGTGGAACTGGAAGTTCACCAAGGGGAAAAAAAATATTCATAGGCATGAAATAAATTCAGTGTGAATAACAATTAATTAGGTAAAGACACTGATGACAGAGAAGAGAAAACTGAGGGGATATATGACAGAAATTTGTAAAATCAAGAGTTGTATAGAAATCAAGGGTGGTATAGAAAGCAGAATCAGAATTCATTCTTTCTTCCTGTCTAACATTTGAACATCTAGGAAGCATCAAAACAACTATCAGTTGAAATATTTTAAAAAAAGCAAAGGGAACCACAAATTGCATGCAAGATACTTAATTCCAGGATATTCTTTATCAAAGAAAATCATATCTCCTAGATGTCTATTTCGATGACTAAAGGAGATGGATTCATGCAAAGTCTACCCAAACCACTGCAGACAATCACACTATGCCAGGCTCAAAAATTTCTTGAACTCAGGAGGGTCTATAATCTGATCTCAGAAGGCTCTTCAGTGCCCACAAAGTGTCACTTCATTTTACGTTATGTGTTTTAGTCACTTTAATCATATTGACATTACAAAATAATATTTGGTTTTGGTTCTTTCTCATATGCAGAAATACTGATCTTGGTTTATGGAGAATTATCTTTTAAAAAAGCTAGTATATTTTATCTTATATCCATATACAAACAAGACTTTATTTTATTATTGGGGGAGCTTAAAAAAATCCTGAAAGAGATTAAGTGATACATTTCCAGGGCGCTTTAACTGGGAATTGGCTATCTAGTGTGCCTGCACTCTAACGAAGCTTCAGTTCAGATAGTTTCTGTCATAGATTTTGATTTCTCTGAAATTGAGGAGCACTAAGAAACTCTTTCTGTCTTTTTACAGATCGTGAGAACCAGTCAATCCTGATCACGTATGTACACTCCCTGCTCCGGTCCCTGCAGGGCTGCCCAGTGCCAGGGGACCTCCTGCCTGACCACACGCTCTCTGCTTCTCTCTTTGGTTTGGCA
>JAVKLA010000002.1:24893592-24904149 GCA_034782735.1 Sagittarius serpentarius | reverse complement strand
GGGCCAAAGAAGGCCTGGAAATGTTAGGGTCGTCAATGCTGAAAGAAAAGACCCTGAGCTGACAGAAGCAGCCACTGGTGGTGTGTCTTTTGGGAAGGAGGACATCTAAGCACTTCAGCAGGGTAGAGTGGGATCAGACTTAAACGCAGCTCTGGTAAATTGGAGAAAATGGCTGTAATTTTCAGAAGGAAATTTAATGAAGATAAAGTACTTTGAGAGGATAAAATCAGACAGAGAAATGCATGGGGTTTGTTGTCTGAGGCAGAGATAAAAGGCATCAGGGGCACAAGTTTATACACACTCAACAATGGCAAGCAGTTGTAAAAATGGTATCTCTAATCATTGCAAATATTAGTATAAGTACTCTTTCTATGGTGCAGGATATGAATGTTTGCTTTCCTCAGCAACGGGTTATCGTAATGATAGTCTACCGTACTATGAATAAAGCACATTTTGTAGACTTTTTGTAAAAAAGAAAAATATTTCTGTAGAATAAGGAGAACAGGAACCAGAATGAAAAGTATAAAGAATATGACTTAGAAAAAGGTATGGATAGAACTTCATTTTTAAAGTCAAGAGATGAGAAAAGTAAAGTCTAGATGTGGGAGTATGAAAATAATCTTGCCAAATGAAAAACATTTTCATTAAGAGACATAGAGGGTATATCACCAGGACTATAACTGTTTAATTTGAAGTAAAAAGGCTTTAGGGTAAATATTAAGGAAATATTTTAATCAGAAAAACTGTATGGTAGAACAGAGTATCTATAATATTGCATGATCTCCTTTAGCCCAGGCTTTTAAGGATCTGTTTTAGACAAGCATCTCCCAAGGACAGTGTAGATATGGATGGTATCATATGCACTTTTATAGAAAAATAGCAAGTATATCAATAGCTTTCTAGCAACTGAAACTGTGATGATCATATCATCATGTCTATTTTTATGTTTACATTTCATAGTCAGCTACTGATCCTGCCTGGAAAAGGCGCTATAATTTCTGAGAAGGTGTATCTATCCCACTTTGCCTTATAATCTCTGGCAAAATTGTGTAGATGTGTTAATATCTGAAATAGGATTTTTATCTATCAAAAGCTTCTTTTTCCAGTTGGAAGAGTTCCCATGTTAGGGTTTTGTTTGTTTGGTTCCCTGAACAACAAGGTTAGTTTGGGGAATATATTCTAAGGTACATAAAACCACAGATTTTTCAAAATTGATAAACAAATAATTTGCTTTTAACACTGTAAACACCCTATAAAAATGAGAACCCTTGTTTTTTATGGACCTATTATAAGACTGTTTTTTTCAGAATTCTTTAGCTTTTAAAAAAATACCTCTCTAATGGTGCAATATGAACTATAGCAATGTGCTGGTCTAAACAAGGTACATCGCATATAGCTAGAACATACAGGGAAAAAAAGCACATTCTCAGATTTTCTTTCATGCTGAACTAACAGCATTATTTCTTCGAAGTGGCCAGAAATGATGATAAATTACCAGGATCCAAATAGCATACCAAGGAGAGTGAAATGAAAGATTCCTTCCTCTTGGACATTTATTGCCATAACTGCAGAATGATAGCCTTTTGCATTGATACACTGTTTGTGGAGTTGGGCTGCCTGTCAGCTGACAAATGCTAACTAATCATGGGGAAAACACTGCTCCAAAGTGGCCATAAAGGACGATCTTGGAGAGAAAGTTTAAAACAGATACAGTGCATATGTTCCAACAGAACTGCTGCCCCACTGCAGAAGATCTCAGATCTATGAACTCCTGGACTAGAGGGACATCTGTATCTCCTAAGCTAACTATTACAATTATAGATTTTCTTGGAAAGTATTCTGTATTAAAGGAAGAAACTCTTGACAAAGAGTTTGAGGACATAAAATTAAATTCAACAGCTATATTGTCCATGAATTTACCAATGAATTTGCCATACACCAGGAAAAGGGCCTACAAAGAGGTCATTTCTCCCGTTTCTTCATGCATTAGCTCTTTAATTCATAGTTTCAGCACAGGTAGGACTGCAGACAACATATGTACATTGGAGCACTAAGGGGTGAAAGCCAGGCTTTGCAAATGTATGTGCAGTCAAGAGGCAGCTCTGCTCTGAGACCTTGCACCCTGCAAGATACTGGGCATCTGAGGCACTTCTCAGGGAGCAGCAGACACTTTGAGGGACCTGAGGGACTGATTTGGAAGGAAGAGTCTTGCTCAGCAAAGCAGTGATGGAGTGAAGTTGGCACTGCATCTTGAGCTGCAGCAGATTTAGGATATATTTTCTCAGGCCACAGTCCTGATTGAGACGTAGAACAATGTCCCCTTGTCCTTTGGACTCAGCATTCACTTCTCCTCTGGGATAAACTCAGATCTTTCCAAGTACTTTGTGAGATGCCCCATGGAGAGAAAGGTCTGTCCCTGCTAGACTTTAGTGGGGTCAATAGGGAATCTCCTCAGGACAGGAGGTGCAAGCACTGTTAAAATCCCCAGCTGCTAATCTCCCACATGGGCCACCAGCACCCTGACACCCTGGCTGCTGGCTATCTGGTGACTTGTTGCCGTCATTGTCTTCTACTGGAGCTGTTCTTCTTTACACAGCTGATTTGCCGTTCAGGAGGAGCAAGGACTTTTATCTTTCCCTCGGCATCTCAGATGGATGCAGAGAGCAATTAAGGAAATATTTAAGCTTACCACCAAGGAAATTTATCTGCTAATATTACATGGGAGGCTGTGGTGGAGTCTTTGAAGTGACAGGAGCCTTAGTGTTTGGAAAAAATTTTCCTTTGAAAATACTACAAGAAAAATATCCTACAGTGGTATAAATATGTACAGCCTATTAACTATAGCATAATCTACCTTGGCACCTGAGAAATGCTCTCTGCAGTTTAATTGCTGTTTTTACTTCCTCAAATATTTGACTTCATATAAAAATTTGGATGAAGTGCAAAGGAGATATATATTTGTAATGTTTGCTTTCTGTGAGTTAGCCTTAGTAGAGGATCACAGTAACATGCCATGTGTTCTGAGAACAGTTTGTGGGTTCAAAAAGTGTTTGGACAAATAAATAAGTTAAAAATCCACCATGAGCTGTTAAACACCTAGACATCTTGTCCTGCTCCGGTCTTCCATAAATACAAATTATGGGGAATTTAGAGAAGTGCTGCTCTATGTTGCTTTAGGCAAGGTGCCGCTTCTTCCTGGGCATCACTTTCAAAGTCAGAAAGTTGGGCTACATGGACATTTGATCTCACAAGCATATCTTATTTTAGGTTATGCTACAGTTGCCTGCAGGGGTTAATACCATGCTCCTTCCTTGCTTTCTTTTCCTTCCCCTTCCTTCCTCCTCTTCCAGTTACTTGCTGTTTCAATTACCTTTTCCTACCCAGTGGTCTCCCAGCTTGCCCACCCCACTCACCTGCTCTGTAACAGGAGCCCCTCAGCTGCTTTGGTGGGTGATAGAAAGGGCATCCTGAATGTCACCTCCTTAGCCAGAATCTACTGCCCAGATCTCTTCCGCTGATGTTAGCTGTAGATACAGAAGGAGAGTGAGTAATGGTGCACCTGTGGTGCACATTTGAAATCTGCCCATCCTCTAATCTCAGATTGTGGGTTTTATTTGCCTCTCATGTTCAGTTAACTCATTCTGAAGACTTCCAAGAATACCACTCTGTGGGAAGCTACTTAGCAACAAATTTGTCATCAAAGTTCACCCTAGGACAGATGCATTCACTTTCCTTGACATGTAGTGAAGGTAAATCACAACTGCATTAAGATCTGCAGAAATTAATTTCTGAATAGAACAGAAGGGACGGGGATAGCAAGGCCATTATGGCCCCTTCATGGTCAGCCTGTGACATCAGCTTGTCTTCACATGTAGACCCAGAAATTTTTGCTTACATTCATCATGGTAAAGAAAGGATAGCCCACATTGCTTTTCAACCTGCAGGTTTAAAGTCTCATTAGTTATGATCTTCGGTAGTTCTTCCTGGGAAATCATTTATTGCTTCCAGCAATTCTCTCAGCCCATTCCTTCAGCCACATTTATCAGAAATGTTAGTTTAATGGCACATTTCCTAGCCAGATGACACATCAAAAACATGGACTGAGCACATTCTGTACATAACATTGAAATCATGCACCTTAGCAGATCTACACTGAATTGATAAATAACTTTTTAATACGGAAAATGTGCTCTTACCATCTCCAGGGTTCAGTGTCCAGCCACATCCTAGCAGAAGTGTAGGGATGAGCAGTTTTGCTACAGAGCAGTGTTCCGACATTCCTGCTTGTCCTGTACTAACATTCCTGTGAGCTCTCATTTTACACAGAGGGCAGCAGAAATGCTGCTACTGCAGAGGCTGGGCGTTCTCTGTCAGACTGTCTGTTACAGGCTGCAAAGCAAATTGATCTGTCTAGGCAGGCCCTACCATATTGACAGCATGGCCAACAACAGCACTTGCCAGCTGAAAATCCTGCAAGGAGCGATTTGAGTTCTTTTTTAGGGGGAAAATCATGAGCAAGTCAGGGAACTTCAGACTCCAACCTATATTGTTGTTTCTAGAAGAGTCGTAAGTGTAGCTCTATTCCATGTGCTTTTTGTATCTCCTGGGGAAGGGTCTGCCTCTATCCCAGCCTCTGCTGTTTTGAGGTGATGGTAGTTTTTGTTTACCTGGAGAGTGCTATATTTTAATACCTTGATTCCAGAATAGAAATTATGCCATTCATTCTTGGGGGGATACTATTCCACTCTGTAGGAGTTACAGAGTCTGGTAAGAAAAAGCATTAGACCAGAAAGTGGTCTTTTAGTAGCTAGGTCTTACATTGCCATAGATGTTTTTAATCTAAAAGTGCAGAATCAAGGCACTGAACAAAATATTTTTTTCTAGAATATAAGCACACTGATACTAAATACTCATTTCCAGTGGAATTGAATTTAGGCAATCCACGCTGAAACAACACCCTTTTTTGAAAGATTCCTGCAAATATTAACTTACACCTAAGAGAAACTCTTAGGCAGTGACTGCCATTCACTATTCTGGGCATAATGCCAAACAGTTTAGCAGACACAGGGGAAATGAAAGAGATGAAGGTGGTATCTCAGCATCCTAAAGAGAAAGAGCCTGCAGAAATAAAAGCAGGAAAAGAAATCAGAAAAATTGCTTCTCAAGCTGAATAACTTCTTCCCTGCTGCCTGGCCTCTCAGAAATGAGAAGCTGCTCTGAGGTCTCTGCAGAAACACCTAGTGGCCTCATCAGCAATTAACTAGGGCAAGTAACCCTGGTTCAAAATCAGCTTTCTGTCTGCAATATCTTACAAGTATCTGCATCATGCTCTACTCTCCAGCCTGGGTTTCAGTTTGCAATATTTGCTCAGGATCTGGTCTATGCAGATGCATGAATATGGATTGAATTAGACCTTTTCCTCCTGAACAACAGCCCACCTAAAAACCTCAAGCACTGTTAAATGCATCCAGTTATTAATTGGTAATCTCTGCAGAACAGACACTTTGTTCACGTAACTCAGATTGCACAGTGATCCCTGTGGCTTCTGTAGATCACAAATAATCTGATCTATCTCATCACCTGGGTCTCTCACCCTGTCTGATAAGTGAGAGTTGATTGCTCATCTCACCATAAGCTACAATGTAGACAATATGAAAGAAGTCACAAATTTTGAATATTTAGCTTCTCAGCTAAAATTCTTAGGATGATGAAAGCAATCTTCAATATGCAGCTGGAGGTATGATTTAGCAGAAAAGACTGTTAAAGCTGATGAAAGATCTCATAGCCTAGTAGAGAACTACAAATGGCCCAACCGAAACATAACTGAGCAAAAAAAGCATACTTTCACAAATGAACCGCAGCAAAGCACCTTTTCAGCTGTATCTTCTCAACCCACTATCTCTTCTCTGTTAATAATGTGTACCGCATGTGTTTGTAGACAACTGGTGACACACCAAGGGGACTTAACTCAAACGAGGGTCAGTGTGCCTGCCTACACATTGGCCAAGCTTCAAGGCAGGGCTGTGGACGGTGCACACACCCAGAACACATCCTTACCTACTGGTAAAGGATCAAGATCTCAGAGACAAGGAAAGGGTGCTGAATACGCACACCCCTCCCATGCTGAGTAGAATGAAGAACACAGACCTCTCACTTTGTAGTCAAACGCTCTATCCATGGGGCTGCTCAGCAGAAACTAGCTAATTGTGGGACTAGCTTTGTTTTGAAGTTAAGTTTACCAGGGCTTCTGTGCTGTACTCTGAACGCATTGCTCTTTGTGCTGGGTCTCACCCTTCCCACTTTGCAGTCATTCTCACAAACAGCAGGAGCGTGATGCCAAAAACTAACCCCAAATTCCAGAATGACACACATCCCGTAAGGCAGACAATCTACTCTTTAGTGGGTACTGGGGCATTCAAAATCTTCTCTGACAACCCAACTTGTCAGTCCATGTTTGGACTCCAGAATCCTTGGGTTTCCTCACAGCTCAGATGCTGCAGAATAGGGAACTGCAATTCTTACAAAAATTGGTCAACAAGTGCTCAATCTCCACATGTAAATGGAGTAAGCATGTGCTGTCAGCTGCCCAGTTCCACCACTCCTTGTTACATGGTGCAAAGCTCCTAATAACACAGTCAATATCCTGGAACAGTCCTCCTTGAAATCTCCTCGGCAAGGTAGCACAGGGGCTGCAAGATACTGAGGGCAATGACAACTTGAAGGATGCAGGAACATCTGGGCAATCACCTGTGAGATACTGGAGGACAGTTGGGTGGTTTCTTGCCTGTGACACAGGTACTTTGATTCTGTGGATCTCTTCAACCTTCCTTCCTGGATCTGAACCTAATGATGAGATGTAGTGGAAGCTGCTGAGGGAGCTTGTGGACTCCTACCCCTTGGAAGTGCAGATACTTGGCTGAGAAAAACACTCATCCAGATATGTGGGACTGGGACAGGCTAGGTGTAGCACTGCAGAAGGTGGCAGCTCATTGCACTGTAGCTATACAGACCTTGCATGTCTTTACTTTCATAAAGGCAGTACTTAGCCAAGCTGGAGCCATACCTGGACAGTCTCCCATGATGCAGAAGGCAGCCATCTGCACTTCCAGAAGGGACTGGTGGCTGCTGGTAGTTGTGTTTCTCTTGTGACAGGTGTGGTCTGTCATGTGGAGAATCACAGGGAAAACACTGATCCACAAAAGCAGATTTCCTACCTGAGTAGAAGCTGAGCAGCTCTGAGCTCTCTCCAGCCTCCTAGGGCTGACTAATGTGGGGGAGACGACAAAGGGATCTCTTTTTAAATGGGCATTATGGGCTTCACATAGGAGGCTCACAGATCACTTGTGAGTGAGAAGACCAGAAACAGTAGAAGTGGGCTTACCTGGTCACAGGTGCAGGCTGCTGCCCAAGGCAGTCTTTAGCTCCCCTGCTTTTGCATCAAACTCATATAGGACAAGAGAAAACTTGCTAAGCCTCCTGCCAGGGTAACTGCTGATGACATGACATTGAAGGGACAGGGTGAGATCAGTGCTATCTTGAAATCTCCTGCTAATTGCTTAGGTGAATGAATTCTCTCCACTTTTGCAGGGGGAGAAAGTTTAATACCATTGGTGCCAATCTTCAGGAAAAGTTGCATGAAAGAGTGGGCAAGCTCAGTGCAAAGGAGGAAACTACTTATCTTTTGGAAAGCACCCTCCATTTAGTGGGGAGAGTCCATGGATCAGAACATTCTGTTTTGATATCCACCAACTTGCTGAGGTGATGAGCTCTGGTGCAGGCACATTCCTCAGTGGAGTGGGGGATCACGGCATACAGCGGGGGTTTCCTGAGCTGGGGAAAACCCAGGAGGGTGTGGAGACCCACCAGGAGCTGGCAGCTCTCATGAGAGAGAGCAGCTGACGAGGCATGGGTGGTCCAGGAGTAACAGCAGCCACCACCCACTCCCACGAAAGGTAGCCCTAGGGAGCGCTGAGACAGGGAGCGCTGTGAACAGAGGGAGCAAACAGGGTGTGGCACGGCAACTTGTGCAGGAGGGCATGCAGGGATGGTGCCTCTTTGAAGGAGGGACATTCCACTGGCCGAGTGGAGACACTTGAAGTCTACATAACCCAGCAACCAAGTTCTGTGACCATCTGCACAGGTCAAGGGCACTCATCCTACCTGACCCTCAATGCAGAACGGTGGGCACTTGTCTGAGAGCAAAGGCTGCAGCCCCGGCTGGGGGGTCTGCACCAGCGGGGGTCTGCACCATCTACCCCAGAGGTGTCCGATGCCTCCACCCAGACGCAGCTGCTGAAGGAAGAGGCTGCAGTGCAGACATCAGACCACAAGAAGTGCCGAGAGCTTTCTTTCGGGTCAGGGACAGGCAGTGTGGCCAAACAGCCAAAAACTCCCCCACTGGCACATACAGAAGGGAGGGGGGCCAATAATGCAGAAGAATGGAAGCTTGCAATGGCAAGGACCCGCAGGAGGAAGAGACTTCCCTCAAAGCCTGAGGTGCCTTGCAGAACCACTTCATTGCTCTGCAGACCGAAGAGGAAAGACTTGTCACATCAGGAGAGACGCTGGAGCTGAGTAAGGCAGCCTGATCTGCTCCCCATATAACAACCAGCACAACTAAGAAAAGGCGACGGGTGATAGTAGTAGGTGACACTCTCCTGAGAGGTACAGAGGCACCCATTTGCCAACCTGATGCACTCTCTAGAAAGGTGTGCTGCTTACCGGGGACTCATATCAGGGATGCCATCAAGAGACTACCAAGCCTTGTACAGTCCATTGGCTATTATTCGCTGCTGTTGTTTCACATGGGCACCAGTAATACAGACAGGAGCAGTCTGAGGAGTATCAAGAAGGATTACAGAGCCTTGGGAGCATTGGTAAGGAACTCTGGAGCACAGGTAGTTTTTTCATCAGTCCGCCCAATTAAAGGGAGGGGGTTTGAAAGGGTCAGTCGAATCTGGTGAATCAACAAATGGTTATGGGACTGCTGGCACAGCTAGGAGTTCGGCTACTTAGACCATGGGACTTGCTTTGAGAAACCTGGTCTGCTGGGGGCTGATGGGATCCATCTGTCAGAGAATGGGAAGAGCATCTTTGATCATAGGCTTGCCAAGATGGTGAAGAGGGCTTTAAACTAAAGTTGCTGGGGAAGGGGAACCTCAGTCCATCCCACTCCTACCAGTGTGATGCCAGTGCCAGAAACAGATGACCAGAGCCTGGAGAGGGATCACAGATCAGCAAGAGAGCATCTGAAAGGCAGCATAAAGGAATTCCAGCTACTCCAGCCAGTAAGTCAATTTCATTGGGGGCCCAACTTAAATGCCTCTGTACAAACACACCTAGCATGGGGAATAAACAAGAGGAGTTAGATACATGCACGTGCCTGCAGGGCTCTGATCTTATTGGCATTATGGAGATGTGGTGGGATGGCTCCTATGACTGGAGTGTTGGAGTGGATGATATAGTCTCTTTAGGAAGGACAGGCAGGGGAGACGAGGAGGGGGTATCACCCTCTATGTCAATGACCAGCTGGAGTGCATGGAGCTCTGCCTGGGGATGGATGAGGAGATGATCGAGAGCTTATGGGTCAGGATTAAAGGGAGGGCAGGGACAGGTGACATTATAGTGGGGGTCTGCTACAGGCCACCCAACCAGGAAGACCAAGCGGATGAGGCCCTCTATAGACAGATAGGAGCAGCCTCACATTCACAAGCCCTGGTCCTCATGGAGGACTTCAACCATCCTTATATCTGTTGGAGGGACAACACAGCAGGGCATAAACAATCCAGGAGGTTCCTAGAATGCGTTGATGATAACTTCCTTCTCCAAGTGACAGAGAAGCCAATGAGGAGAGGTGCTATGCTGGACCTTGTTCTCACCAGCAAGGAGGGGCTGGTGGGGAACGTGAATCTCAAGAGAAGCCTTGGCTGCAGTGACCATGAAATGTTGGAGTTCAAGATCCTTAGGGCAGCGAGGAGGGTGCACAGCCAGCTCGCTACCCTGGACTGCAGGAGAGCAGACTCTGGCCTCTTCAGGGATCTGTTTGGTAGAGTGCCCTGGAGGGAAGAGGGGCCCAAGAAAGCTGGTTACTATTCAAGGATTACCTCCTCCAAACTCAGCAGTGATGCATCCCAACAAAGAGGAAGTCAGGCAAAAACTACAGGAAGCCTGCATGGATGAACAAGTCACTCCTGGACAAACTCAAACACAACAAGGAAGCTTGCAGAAGATGGAAACAAGGACAGGTAGCCTGGGAGGAATACAGAGAAATTGTCTGAGCAGCTTAGGATCAGGTTAGGAAAGCTAACGCCCTGATAGAATTAAATCGGGCCAGGGATGTCAAGGGCAACAAGAAAAGCTTCTATAGGTACATTGGTAATAAACGGAAGACTAAGTAAAATGCGGGCCCTCTCCAGAAGGAAATGGGAGACCTGGTTACCCGGGACATGGAGAAGGCTGAGGTACTCAATGACTTTTTTGTCTCAGTCTTCATCAGCAAGTGCTCCAGCCACACCTCTCCAGTTACAGAAAGCAAAGGTAGTGACTGGGAGAATGAAG
>JAVKLA010000002.1:24732182-24743519 GCA_034782735.1 Sagittarius serpentarius | reverse complement strand
TGCTCAGCAGTAGCCAAAACACTGATCTGTTATCAACACTTTTCTAGCTAGCAATACAGAGCACAGCACTATGAAGGGTGCTATGGGGAGAATTAATTCCATCTCAGCCAGACCCAATACAAGAGTACTTAATCAAGCAGACAGAGAGTGAAAGGCTGTGATTTGTATGCTGGTCTGTTGGATGCTTCCAGGGCACAGGTCACCTATCCTGAACTGCAGTGCTATTTTTGAATGTCTTGGCAGTCGTGATAGCCAGCAGACTGTAACTGCAGCTAAAAGATATGGGATCCAGCTTGTGTGATCCTGGGAGTTGGTTATTGAGCATCCTTTCTTGAGGACAATGTTCCATAAGGATACCACTGGATGTCAAATAAGGAATGAAGAGTCTGTCCTTCCAGCAAGCTAGAACACCCTCCCAAGATGTCAGATTGATCTGAGTCTTAAAACCTTCAGAAAAATATCCATTTTAAAATATATATATCAGTCTTTCTGCAGGAAAACTATGAATTGTGCAAGGGTATAGAATCACAGAATCATAGACTGGCTTTGGTTGGAAGGGACCATCAGAGGCCATCTGGTCCAATCCCCCTGCAGTGAGCAGGGACACCTTCAACTAGATCAGGTTGCTCAGAGCCTGGTCCAGCCTGGCCTTGAATGTTTCCAGGGATGGGGCTTCTACCACCTCTCTGGGCAACCTGTTCCAGTGTTTCACCATCCTCACTGTAAAAAATTTCTTCCTTGTATCTAGTCTAAATCTGCCCTCTTTCAGTTTAATGCCATTTCCCCTAGTCCTATTGCTACAGGCCCTGCTAAAAAGTTTTTCCCTAACTAAAAAGTTTTTCCCCAATGCTATCACCAACATAGCAGCAAAAGCAGATATACCATTTTGCCTTCCTGAACTCAGCTTCTGACAGTTTAAAATGTCTGGAACAACAGTGTGTCACACTTTTGTGATCCCTCACAGGTGATTTGTGTTAATGTTCTTCACATGTTGACTTTCTTGGCTGTAAAAAAAAAAAAAAAGTTTATCAGAAAAATATTGGTGTACTCCAAGGGTCAAAACAAATTTCTTTATATTCTTTATATTCATATTCTTTAACATCTTTGTTAACAACCTAGATGCTGGAACAGCAATTGCAGATGATACAGAACTGGAAGGAGTGGTTGATACACCACATGGTTGTGCTGTTATTTAGAGAGAGCTTGACAAGCTGGAGAAACAGGCTGACATAAGTTCAGCATATGGAAATTAAAAGTCCTTTACCTGAGGAGGAATAACCCCATGTACCAGCACATGTTTGGGGATGACAGGCCAGAAAGCAGAAAAGGACCTGGTAGACACCAAGTTGAACGTCAGCTGGCAATGTGCTTCTGTGGCAAAGGCAGCCAACAGCATCCTGGGCTTCATTATGAAAAGCATTTCCAGCAGGTTGAGAGCAGTGATCCTCCTACTCGGCCCTGGTGAGACAACATCTGGAGTGCTGTGTCCAGGTCTAGGCTCCCCACTACAAGAAAGGGATGGACACCCTTGAGCAATTCCAGTGAAGGATCACAAGGATGTTTAAGGAATTGGGACATGTGACTGTGGAGAGAGGCTGAGTGAGCGGGGGTTGTTTAGCCTCAAAAACAGAAGCCTGAAGGAGATGATGTCAATGTGCGGAAATATCTGATTGCAACGGGAATAAAGAAGTCAAAGCCAGACTCTTCTCAATGCTATGCAGTGACAATACAAGAAACAATGGACACAAATTGAAATGTAAGAAATTCCACTTAAACTAAGAAAAAAAACTGGAACAGGTTACCTAGAGTGATTGAGTAGTGTCTATCCTTGGAGATATTAAAAACTCACATGAGCATCTTGTTCTAGTTGACCCTGCTTTGAGCAGGAGGGTTGGACTAGATAAGCCCCTGAGACCCCTTACAACCTCATAATTCTATGCCTCCATGATTTATATCAGTTTGTTTCACCTAAGGTTACAGAGGACAAGTTCAACAGTGTAAAGGGTTATTGGGCACTAGTGATAACATTTGGTATCTGGATACCAGGCCTGTGTAACACCAGAGGGACAGAAAATGGTTGGAGCTATCCCACAGTCTTCCATAACATACAGTAAAATAAAGGAGAGAATGTGAATCCTTTAGTTTACATTTTGCTCTTGTGAATCCATAAGACAGTTTGTATTTGAAGTGTAGAAAAGGTTGAAGTTTGTGTTTATTTGCTGAAGGTCAAACAGACTTTATAATTAGCCATAATCCATTCTGTTTACTTTGGATGATGTCACAAAGAATACAGAATGGATGATACATATTTATTTTAAAGCAATCACAAAATATTTTAAATCAAATATTTTTATTTATTTATTAGTAAGTTATTGTCTTACAGTGTTTTGCACAAACTATTGATATTGTAAATTTTTTTGTATAGGAAAACTCTGCAAATTTTTAAACATAAAAATATCAGTTGGATTTTCAATTATAAATGGTAGATTCAGGAAACACAAATTCCCACACATTGCACTGTGCAGAACTCCATTAGACACCCTGTAAAGTACAGAGGATTATCGGGATCAAAATGGAATATTAATAGAGGTGGAATGGAAAATTAATTTATCCTCGCTTTGTGATTTGCTGCCATACATGGAGGACAGGAGTTACTTTGCATCGACACACTATTTCTGGACTCAGGCTGCCTGTCAGCTGGTAAGTGCTGATGCAAAGGTAACTGATCTTGGGAAAAACATGGATCCATAATAGGCATAAATGAACATCTCTGAGAGAAAGTTTAAAATAGATGCACCTGATACCTTGTTTGTATTGCATAGATTTTTAAGTCCATAATAATCTTGATGTGAAAGTGATGTGTATTTCTTAGAATATAAGAGCTCCATTCCCTTTCCTATCATCAGAGTTAGATGAACACATCTCAGTTCCACAGAAAGTGTTTTTTCTTCAGGGACTTTGGTTCTGTAAGACTAACTAGTGAAACTGTTTTAACCCTAGTAATCTGATGCCCAGGAAGAAACTGTATGTGACTCCTGAGATGTAATTTAAGGCTTGATAATGGCAGAGTTTTTCACAGTGGGGAATGTTCACCATTTGCACTTACTGCTGGGATCTTTCAAAATTAAGAGGGTACTAGTATGAACAAATATTATTTAAGCAGCAATGAGTGGAGGTTTGCAATCTTTAAAGGCAAGTGTATAATTTCAGAAGAATGAAGGTGAATCTCTTAGAAATGTCTGAAGAAAAGGTCTACCAGCCTTGGGCATATTCTGTGTTTTCCCGTCCATTTCATGCCCATTGCCTGAGTACCTCAATGCCTGTCTCACTGGGAAGTGAAAGTGCCTTAGGAAACAGATCCTTTTGCCTAATTTCTGCTTTGTCCTGTCACTGCAGGAGGGGTAGGCAGGCAGGCAGGCTGTGTCTGGTGCCTCCTCACACCCCAAGTCCTTGTGAGGAATGATACCAAAAGAAATGGCTGAAAACAACAAAGGAAGGGAAAGCAGAGGTACTGGTGGGGACTGGGAGGACAGAAAGTGTTTAGGACATTCCTGGGAGAATGTGTGCACACTGAGCCCTGCGTGAGAAGCTATTTTATGAGCAGGTAACTCTCAGAATTTTTACTAAAGTTACTTACTATTTTTCTACTATCCTGAGCGTCTCAAAATGTCACTGAACATTTAGGCATGGTTTGGTTTTGAGAGATCAGTGTAGGCTACTATTCAATAGGCAAATGGATAAACATCGTCACCAGGCTTATGAATGACTAGAGAATATTATTATTAGACCTGGAGCCCAGAAGTAAGAAGATCCTGTAATTTCACAAATGCAGAAAGGCTCAGGAATAAAGCTTTCAGTATCAACTGAAAATACAGTTATCAACTGATGAAAATACAAGAAGGACAAGACATTCTGCAGACTGAATGATGATGTAACAAAATGGCAAAGATTCTATGATTCTATGAAACGATTTCCATATATATTAGAATATTAGATCGTGTTATGACAACAGCTTTTTCGGGTTCTTGCAAACAGGAGCATGTTACTTGAGCTGGACATAATGACTGATTTGGACTTAGACCTGTGCTAACAAGTATGCAAGGAATCCTTCCCAGGGGGGCAGTGGGGAAACGGAGGCCTTAACGAGATATGCCTTGATCCCTGCGACAGGAACCATGGCTCTAGCAGGTGTAGAAAAATGTTGTCACTGCTGTCATAATCCTGTTTCAAACTTTCCTGAAGAAAAGACGTAAGATGTCGGATAAAGCTGCTTTGGCCAGTAAAAAGCCAAGACAGATAAAAATACAAAAACCCATAGTCTTTCTTCCTCTCCAAAGGGTGGTGAAGAAGCATGTGGAACAACAGATGCAAGGAGAACTGTAGAAAAAAGTTGAAAAGGGATTGCAAGTCAGAACTTTAACTTCTGAAACAATGATAAGAGAGAAAAATAGATGAAGATACATAGCTAAGATGACCTTCAGAATGCCTTTCAGTGTTAAAACCTGTATTACATATTTTTTTCATGTTTTTCCATAATTGTAGACATGAAAGGTATGCATATTTGAAATAATAGGAACTAAAACCTAGGTCTCTCCTTTCTACTCTGAGTGTCTCTGGCTCCTTCTTATCTGGCCTGTGACTTCTGCCTTCCTGCTGCACATGGGTCCAGCTGGAGGACAGCAATTTCTATTAGTATGTCAGTTCTGCTGCCTATGCTGAAGACACAGATATACTCCTGTGAAGAAGCAAATGTGGCTGTGACCCTTTCCAGCCTGAGAGACTATTTATGCCATTTTGTGGTCATGGAAATCTGTCAAACTGCGAGTCAACTATAACAACAACAACAACAAAGAATGCAATAGGTGTACTGAATAAAAGGGAAAATGTGTTCATTATAAAAAGTCACCTCAATAAAACAAGTATTGATGAAACAGCTGAGGAAGATTCACTTATCTGGAACAAATGCAGCTCAGAATTATTAAAATGGTCATGAGAATGGATGAACTAGTTTGTGATGAGTGACTTGAAAAGATTGGCTTGTTTAGTCTAGTGAGATGAAGCTGATAGAAGATGGGTTTATTTGTGTAACTCCACTGATGAGAAAAACAAGGAAGAAAAAAATCTTTTTAAACTGAAGGAAAATATTGAGTCAAATGAATAAATGTAAAAAAAAGAAATTGAAAACTGGAAAGATGCCATTAAATTCTGGTCACTGCAGTGCTGAGCACCATACCATAAATTTTTCTCCATCCTTGTCTTGTTCTTCATTATAACTGGTAATAATTTGGGACTTAATGAGATTACAGAATTGTTTGTAACAGATGTTGATTGATACAGACAGACTGAGGAGGCATCTAGTTCTGTGTTCCTGTCCTTCTGTTTTCCAGGTTACAGCACACTTGTCTGTAATTTAAAGCTCAAAATTCTTTTTGTTCCCAGCTGGACTGTCAGGAGTACAATGACCTTCTGCTCAAGAAGTTTTGGCAGTGTCATGGATAACAAATGAATGACAGGGATATTTGTCAAGTTTCTCTGTCTGGCCAGATTTGTAGAGCACAAACTGTTATTAGTAGGTAAACAAATTAATATGCCAGAATGCCCTTTCAGCAACAGCAATTTGTAAATCACAACAATCATTTAATTAAAACTTTCATGACGTTAAACATTTCTCACCCTTAGGGAGAGAATTACGAGGTGAAGAACCATGTGCCTTCTAAATACTGAATTTATAACAAGGAGGGGGAATATTGCACTGACTGTCCGCAGTTTCTTATCTGTTCTTCTAAAATGACTAATGCAATGGCCTGTTTCCAGAATTACCATAACACATCATTATTTCTTTTTTTTTTTTTTTTACTTTGCTTCTCTTTCTTTATGTTATTAGCAGGAGATTACTGCTCCCTGTTGTCTCTGACACCCACCTGTGTTCTCTTCTGGATGAGCTGCTCACTGGAGGTTATAGAATACCATGCTTCGGAAAGGGTTCATTCATGCCACATTGTACTCGCTGATTGTGACACTAAAAGTGGAATCACATTCTGCATGCGCGTGCCTAACAATTTGTTGGCCTGCATTGGAAGAGCCCTCAATGCTCTGCATAAAGCAGAAGCCGAAGTTCCCTGTTATGCAGATAATCCACTCTTTAGTAGATGCCATGCCACGCGGGCTCTTCACAAACAATCCAACTAGGCATTGCATGTGTGAATTTGTTGTGGTTTAACACCAGCCAGCAACTAAGCACCACACAGCTGCTCACTCACTTTCCCCCCACCCAGTGGGACAGAGGAGAGAATTGCAAAAAAGGTAAAGCTCGTGGGTTGAGATAAGAACAGTATAGTAGAACAGAAAAGAAGAAATGAAGAAACTAACAATGACACTAATAACAACAATAAAATGACAAAAATAATGAAAGAATTGGAACACAAAACAAGTGATGCACAATGCAATTTCTCACCACTTGCCAACCAATGCCCGAGTGTTACCATAAAAGTTGGTCATAAAAGAACACCCTAAGACTTGTCTTTAAGTTTTAGAAGGCAGGCATTCTTTATTTCAGCACTAGGTGCATGGAGGATAATTCCTCCTGTTGTGCATGTCAAAACTTAAAACAGTACCTGATTATACAGATCAATTATTTACATATTCATCACAATTCCTGGAATAATCATGCATATTCATTCTATTTCCTGGAACTAATTATAATATATGCAACTTCATTACGCATGCTTAATAAAATGAGCCTGTGGTCTTTCGAGGGTCTCTAATGGCAGGCCATAGTCTTCCTCACAGTATCCGCTTGATGAATTTCAACTTTATGCATGCTCAGTCCTTATGGAAGTCTCTTTATCAACCATTCATTAGTTCTGACCAACTCAAGGCCACAAGTCCTTACTTAGGCAATAGCTTCAAGCTTATCTGTCACTAGGCCTCCTGTTGTCTACTGCTTAGTCTTCAAACAGTAGCTCCTATCTCTGTAAGTACATGAGACAATAACTCCTGTCTTTTGCAAGTACATCTTACCTTGCTTGAGGAATGCAAGGCCGCAGATTCCTTTTTTTGTATTTACAATTTTGCTTACACAAGCAGCGCTCCGTCCCTGGCCAACTCCCCCAGTTTATATACTGGGCATGATGTCCCATGGTATGGAATACCCTTGTGGCCAGTTTGGGTCAGCTGTCCTGGCTGTGTCCACTCCCAGCTTCTTGTGCCCCTCCAGCCTTCTTGCTGGCTGGGCCTGAGAAGCTGAAAAGTCCTTGACTTAGTCTAAACGCGACTTAGTAACAACTGAAAACATCAGGGTGTTATCAACATTCTTCTTGTACTAAACCCAAAACACAGCACTGTACCAGCTACCAGGAAGACAATGAACTCTATCCCAGCTGAAACCACGACAGGATTGTTTCCTGGGCATGTTAACAAGCTTGTTGCCACAAGACTGCCTCTGGCAGGACTGCCACATGGGCATCTCAGCTGAGGACATGAAGGAACTGCTACTCTGGCAAGAGTGAGCTTATGGAAGACCAGCACCTTCCTGTGAGCTAAAGGCAAAGGCATCATCAACAGCCCAGTCTCCCTGCAGCTGTGGGGAGACCCAAAACAGGGTTGTCCTGTCATGGCAGGAGACCAGAATTTTTCTCAGGGAGGGAAAAGACTGTCAGATTGACACAGGGTCAGTGATGCTTTAATACTCTGACGAGGGTGTGTTACATCAGCTGCACTGCACCAGAGCAGCTCTAAGACTCCTTTCTGGCTCAGTTTTCCCTTCCTTCCATCCCTGCCCCCTTAGGAGAAGCATGTTGATGCTGTTCTGCCCGAGGGCCTACTGAGCCATGCTGACTGTGACCAGCCATGGCAGTGAGGTTTCAGGCTTTCCCACTCCTCCCTGTTCAGTGGGTCTGGGGTGGCAGCAGAAGAGGGCACTGGAGTCCAGCCCCACAGTGTGGGGAGCCAGCACATCTCTGCAGAGGTTTGTTACTCTTTCCTTCACACTGCTGTAGGGACGGCCTTCCCAAACCACACTCCCACTCACTGTCTCCTTTTCCCAAAAGCTCTGGGAACTGCTTGGTAATGCTGTGATGGACATGTCTAAGCATGGAGCACATTGCTGTGTGAAATCTTCGCATGGTAAAATTCAGGAAAATCCTTGACAACTTTCCTGAGTTAGTAACTGTTACAATCTTTGCATCTGAAGACTAGGGGGACAGAGAAGCTGCTGCAGATATTTCTCAGGGATACCTGTGATGCGCCCAACACATGATGATCCTGGTTCCCTAAGTGTCCTGGTTTCAGCTGGGATAGAGTTAATTGTCTTCCTAGTAGCTGGTACAGTGCTGGGTTTTGGGTTTAGCATGAGAAGAATGTTGATAACACCCTGATGTTTTCAGTTGTTGCTAAGTCGCATTTAGACTAAGTCAAGGACTTTTCAGCTTCTCATGCCCAGACAGCAAGATGGAGGGGTACAAGAAGCTGGGAGTGGACACAGCCAGGAGAGCTGACCCAAACTGGCCAAAGGGGTATTCCATACCCAGGGACATCATGCCCAGTATATAAACTGGGGGAGTTGGCCGGGGATGGAGTGCTGCTTGGGCATTGGTTGGCAAGTGGTGAGCAATCACTTGTTTTGTGTATTCCAATCCTTTTATTATTATTTTTGTCATTTTGTTGTTGTTATTAGTGTTATTGCTAGTTTCTTCCTTTCTGTTCTATTAAACTGTGCTTATCTCAACCCATGAGCTTTACTTTCTTTTCTAATTCTCTCCCACATCCCACTGGGTGGGCTGGAAGTGACTGAGAGGATGCATGGTGCTGAGTTGCTGTCTGGGGTTAAGCCACAACACCTAAGGAACTCTGATGCCGTGTAGGAGACCTCTCTCCAGGTGAATTCCATGGAGACTAGAAAAGGGGGACATTTCTACAACCTCACTCCTGCTGCCAAAGAAGAAAAGAAGTCCAGTCCCCACCATGGAAAACCAGCAGTGGAGAAAACTCTCTTCCAGGAAGTCTTTCATCACATCAGCTTAGGAAGGTTTTCACCCCTTGACACAAACGAACCTCTTTTCTTATCAAAAAAAGCTATATTTGGATGAATTTACTTGGCAATAAGTAAAGTGAGTTCTGGGAAGATGAAACAAGGTGGAATCACAGAATTTATGTTCAGAAACATTCATGGCTCTCTCAGGAAAAAGTCACCACTGTGCATTCATGCAGAGATTTCTTCCCAGGAAGGATCCAAGCTCTGCACAGCCATCACAGGACCAACACAGAAGGAAAATATTAGAGTACCACAAACAGTGTGTGGGTGTACATTCATTTTTCCATGTATGTAATTCCTTGCATGCAGAAAAAAGTAGTTATTTTAGATTAATTTATGAAGTCTTGAATTGTATAAATCCTTGTGTTCTTCTTATAGGCACAGATCATACATTCTGTGCAGCTGTCAGAGTCAAATGCTACACTCACTCCCTAGAGAGTTCTAACCCCCCTCTCAAATTTTAAGATGCCAGTGAAGAACAAGCTCCATGTTGCTGAAACCCAGCCCCAAAGAGCAATAATATTAACATCCATAAAAATAATTGTCTGGTCTGGGATCCTTAGGGATGTTTCACTGACAGAATTCCTCAGGCCAAGTCAGTGCAGATGCCCATGTCAAATTAGATGTCATTCAGTCCTTCCAAACCAGCAACGTAAATTTGAAAATGTCACTTGCACGTTCATGTGTGGTGGGATAGCAACAGCTCTCTGTCTGATTTCAGCCTGCTACAGGGTTAAAAAAACAGATGCTCTGGAGAGGATGTTCATGGCCCCAGAGTGTGCCTCCACTATGAGAAGAACCATCTTTTGGAGACCATTTAATGTCACATATTCTTCAAACCACTTGTAATTAACCAGCACAGCTTCTTACCACCAATGGAGTGGCCACTGACTGTTTCCATTTGTTCAAAAAGCTGCCACACAAATTCGTGGGAGGAGAACCAGGTGCAGACTCCTGACCCCACACAAAGCAAACACATTGGGATTAGGATGTGCCTGAGCCAGGAGCACCCAGGGAATGGGGAAGTGTTCAGGGAAACCCTCAGTGCATCTGTCTGTTCTCAAAATTCCCATACTTTGTCAGCCTCTGACACCAGCGAGGCTCTCAGCCACTGCCAGGGAGACAGTGCTCTGAGCTGGCCTTTGGGCTGACTCAGAGCAACTGCCATGTCCTTGTGGAATAATTGCTGGAGGTGGCTCAGAAATTAAACTTATATTTCACATTTTAAGGAAAGGTACAGCACTGAAGAAGCTTCCAGGGTGGAGTGCAGCTGGCATACAAGGAATCCATTCCACGGAAGTTCCCTAGGCAACCTTAGATGTTGGCAACGCCAGGGGAGCTTGGTGTGCTGACTAAGAGGAACTGCACGGAGGCTGGAGAGGAGCGAAGACACCGCGGCCCAGCTCTGTGATATTATGGGAACTTGAAGGTACCATGAAACTGATAAGCTGCACGTTTGCTACCCTGGGCCAACAGTCTGTCATGTTTTGACAAAATGCTGTCCTTTTGGTGAACTTTGCTTGTTGTATCATTATAATACCAAAACACACCTCTATCCCAAGAACTACATGCCTCCAAGGTGAGACCACCCCTCACTGAACATGCACTTTGAATTTTTCTAGTTTATATCTTTAAAAGGAAAGCGAGAAAATTTTGCACCAATCATAACAAAGGTATGTATGACTAGAGTCATTGAAGGTCCACCTGAAAGATAAAAAAAAAATATAAAATAGCTTAAAAGAGAGGAGATGTTAGGGAAGATACAACCACGTAAGGGAAGATACCATCGTGTAAGGGAAAATACTGTTGCGTATGGGAAAATACCCTCACATACCACCCTGACTTCTGGGATCAGTCAGAGGGCTGAGCATCTCTTCCCCCCCATGGGAATGCCATTGGGTAAGATTCGAACACTTGGTTATACCAAGTGCCTCTCCGGAAAACTTAGAAATCTCTATAGAGTCACTTTATCCCTTTTAATGTGTTTGTTGCCAGGCGGTGTTACTCATACTCTTAGCATTTGCACATGCTTTGCAGACAGTGAATTTATCACCAGCAATCCAAAAGAACCTGTGTATCTGTTGCTTTAATAAACTGCATTATCCATTAACCTAGCCGTGATAGTTCTCACTGAATGCGACCAAACTGTAAGTGTGGCCATGAACACGACCACACTTATAATGATGAATTGGGCATCACTCCAAAATACTTTAACCTTTTAATGCAACAGTCCTGACATGCCTGTCGCCACCAGCCAACACACAGCAGGGAGGCAAGTAGGTCCCGCTCGGGGTCAGCACCTGGCA
>JAVKLA010000002.1:24717781-24731906 GCA_034782735.1 Sagittarius serpentarius | reverse complement strand
AGCACATTGCCCTGGGTCTGGAGCTGAGCAGGGGTTTGGTGAGCAGCTCCTGTATGGGGTCAGTTGAAGCTCAAGGATGTCTTGTCTCCTGTCAGGACAGGTCACAGATCCCTGGGCCCTGGCAATCACATATTACAAAGGAGGTATTTTTTGTTTTAGGCATTGGGTAGTCACCACAGTCCTCTCCCAGTTGTCTCAATAAGCTTATGTCTGTCTTTTCAGAAAGGAAGTTAGGCGGTTTATGTTCTACTTTCCCCTCCCTGGCATGCAGGTCTTGTTTTCTTGGGCATTGACATCATCATTTGCAAGTGTGGGAGCTCACTCACAGCTTTGGTTTCCCTGAGCAGGACATCAAACAGGAACCCAGCAGTGGTCTCCAGGAGTAGACCCAAGTTTGCTGCCTCAGACAAGAGCTGTCAGGAGAGTTATGCAGATTTACTTACAGTGCTTGTTCCCACCTCAGCCTTGGCCCTGCAATAATAAGCCTTTGCTAAGTTGCAAGTGGCTCCCTCAAGGGAGTTTCTCTATTCCCCTGTGGTCTCAGAAATTCTCTTTGCACCCTATACGGCTTGAGTCAGTAATTTCTAAACGTGTATAACTGGGACAGTATAGAATATTTCGGAGCAAGTGTCACCAGAGCTTTATACACAGCCATCAGTTCTCCTCTAATCATTTCCAAAATACCACAGCTGGTGTACTAAACATCACTGTGCCTGTTTGGGAAACCCACAGCACATGTGATTTCTGCTAATGCTCTGACCTCTTATTTTCAGTCACTCTTTGCTGTTGCGCTCTCGTCTTACCTCTGAACTGATGGGGTAGTCTTGTATTTACAATAGTGTCACACAGAACATATGGATCAAATATTAAATTACGATCTCAGTTGTCAAGGCAGCAACAAACTCAATCCAAATTTTCATGTTATGGTACAGATTACCCAGCAATCACAGGTATTTCTGTACATCTCTACCATCTTTAGATGCAAGGGATTTAATGAGTAGTAGAGCCTTTCCCAGAAGGCTGGTAGGTATTCCCCATGTCCCAGCACTGTTATTGCAAGCACTCTGCCAATTTAAAAAGTGACATCAAACTTCTTGTTGCTTCCTCATGAAGCAGCACACAAAACTCAGTCTTTTTCCAAAAAAGACTTTGATGGTTTGTCTGTCCCAGTGCAACAGGGAAACTGGTGACATTCTGTTCTGGTGAACTGGTACTGTTCAAGATGGAGGACGTACAAAGCCAAGCTCTTTCATGCTGAGATTTCCTACTAGTTTCACTAATTAACTGTATTGGGTTTGAGTGGCGGGTTTTGATAGCAGGGGAGGGGCTGCAGGGGTGGCTCCTGTGAGAAGCTGCTAGAAGCTCCCCCGGCTCCAAGTCAGACCCACCTCTGCCCAAGGCCGAGCCCATCAGTGACGGCGGCAGCACCTCTGGGATAACAGATTTAAGAAGGGGAACCTGCAGCGGGGGAGGAGGTTGGGGTGTGAGAGAAACCCCTACCAGACCCCGAGGTCAGTGAGGAAGGCGGGGAAGAGGTGGGCCGGGGGAGGGGATGGCCCTGCAGCCCCCGGTGAGAGGGCAGGCTGTCCCCCTGCAGCCATGGAGGGGAACGGGGAAGCAGGTGCCCACCTGCAGCCCGGGGAGGACCCTACGCCGGAGCAGGTGGGTGCCCCCCAAGATGGCTGTGACTCCGTGAGGAAGCCCGTGCTGGAGCAGCCAGTGCCTGAAGGACTGGAAGTCCCAGAAAGGACCCACGCTGGAGCAGCTTGTGAAGAACTGTCTCCTGTGGGAGGGACCCCAGGCTGGAGCAGGGGCAGAGTGAGGAGTCCTGCCCCTGAGGAGGAAGGAGCAGCAGAGACAAGGTGTGAGGGACTGACCCCAACCCCCATTCCCATCCCCCTGCATCACTGGGCAGGAGGAGGTAGAGAAAATTGGGAGTGGCGTTGAGCCAGGAAGGAGGGAGGGGTGAGGGCAAAGTGTTCTAAGGTTTGGTTTTACTTCTCATTATCCTTGTTTTGATTTGGTTTGTAGTAAATTAAATAGATCTTGTTATTCCCCAAGTCTAGTCTGTCTTTTGCCCGTGACCATAAGTGGTAAGTGATCCCTCCCTCTCCTTGTCTTGACCTATGAGCGTTTTCTTTATTTTTTCTCCTTCTCATCCCACCAGGGCCAAGGGGACAGGGTGTAGGGAGCAACCGAGTGGCTGCATGGTGCTTTATTACCTCCTGGGCTTAAACCATGACATTAACACATTAGTATTTGCTGCAAGACCTATTGAATGCTACTGCCCAAGATATGTTTTAAGTCTGAAGGACTGACAAGTTGCTCTGCCAGTCCAGTAAAAGCACAGGAGTTATCTTCCATTCACCCTCTTCATTGCCTTTTTCATCCTTCTATATTACAGGTCAGGAAAGATATCTTGACATGAAATTTTCTCAGCAGGGCAGGGCTATACCTACTACAAGCCTTCAGCACTTATAGTCCAGACAACCATCGCATAACTGAGCCAGCAATGGGCAGCAGTAGGGCTGCCCACACAAGCATCCCTGACACACAAAGGCAGGACTCACATCCGTGTATTGGGGGGGTGTCCCTCAGGTGCCTCTCTAGCCTCCAGCAGCCAGTTTGCAAACACAGAATCCAGAAGCCTCTTGCACACTCTGACTGCCTCTTCTCCAGGTTAAAGCCAGGACCCTAATAACTCTAGCAATTATGGAAAGATTATGCGTGTGAGTGTGAAGGGAGGGCCTGCTCATGAGATGGGGAAAGATATTTCTTCTTGGATCCTAGCATCCCTGCTGACTTTTCCCTGCCATCCCCATGAGATAAGTTTGTGGGTTGTAGCTCTGGCCTGCTGTCCACCTGCCCGGCTGATGACTTCAGCAAAATCTTTATTACTTTGTGTGTGATATTCTTTTCCTTAAGGTAACTGGCAGCCAGCAGCTGACAGGAAAGGCTCGAGCAGGTAGCCTAGTGCCCTCATTTTCCCATCAAAATGAAGATAATTACTTAGTTTTCTAATATCCTTTGGATGATGGAGGTTCATGATTCACCTATGCTGAGACCACCTCCCCTAAACATCCACATAGTATCTGCTATCCCAATATCTTGTAGGGATACAGGAGCCCAGCTGAGAGATTTCTTGCCTGTGACACAGCTGTTTGATTCTGTGGCTCTCTTTAAAGGCTTCCTTTTATTGCTACAGATAGGAAATAGTAGAAGCAGTAAAAGCAGGTTGTTGCCCTCTACTTGTTGGGAGCTTGAATTCCCAGCTGAGAAAAGCTTTGGGCTTGCTTGCCATCACAAATCAGTTCTTCTTGTCTAGCTGGGACTACAGTAGCTCAAAGCACAGTGTTGGGCATGGTGGTAACCCTGGTTATCACTGGAGTCTGTTTTCTTACCACCTGGCTCCAATTTGCATTAGTTAGGTATGTTTTGCACCATGACTCTTAGCGTTCACTGTGGTAAAGGATTGCTAGATCAGCTATGAGCAGAAGAAATCTGGATGCAAGGGCAACAAAAAGCAAATCTGATAGAGCTGGGAATTATATGTTCCTGGATGTGCGCAAAAGACATGTATGGATTTGCAAGGGCTGGAGGGCAGTCTGAATGCATTTTGAATCTACAGAACTGGCTTTAGGAAGAAGAGTAACTCAGTTAACTGCAATAGTTTTTACCTACCAAGCCCCATTCTTTGGAAGTTGCTGTTAATAGTTCACTGTTTCATTAATGAGTGCATAACTGTGGTGCAGAAGTAAAGGAGACCCCCAAGACTTTAGTCTGTACATTATATAATCTTCAGAGAATATAGATGTAGTCCCATAGGAAAGATGTGTGTGATGTATTTGCTCTGCAGAAAGCTCTTGGGGTCCAGTCTCTTAGAAAAGTTCCCAGAGAGGAACATTTAAGTAAGAAAAAGTTATGCAGAACATCAGTGGACAAAAGACATTTTACAAAGAGATGATCTGAGCTTTGAGGCCAGATCATACTTTCCCTGAACTATTTTTTATTTTTGTGACACTAAGTCAGGTGCCAGCTCAAGTCCTTACCAGCTGGGATTGCACAGACTGGACTGCACCCCCAAGGATCATTTGTGTGCAGCTGCAGCATTCTGGCAATTCTCACATGAAAGGGGATGAGAACTTATCACCAGTCCCAACTTTCAACTCCAAAGGACAGACCCAAAGGCTTAACTTGCTGCTGCATCCTCACACAGGAAGCACGGTTCAGTGAGGTCAGGCTTGTCTCCTTGTGCAACTGCAACAGATCGGCATCAACCTGACTCTCCTAGTTAAACACCCAGCTGCCATTCTGTGTTCTTGTAAATCATAAACTCGTAAACTTGTAAAGCTGGGTCTTGCTCTAAAGCCAGGAGTGTCTGCCTGCTATGTTTAGTAGGTTTTGGATTTTGAGGACTTCTTTCTTTTTTAAGGGTGGGAAGAAATCTCATACCAGGAGCTTCCTGTAACCTAGAAGAAAATGGTTTCAATTGTTCTGCCAACTAGAGCTGGAATCAAGTTAATGTGCAGAGTCATCACTTCTGGAGCTCATCTATAGAGGAAGGGCAAGAGGCTGGGCTCACACAGGCTGAAGAGACACTAGAAGAAGCTTCTCGTTGGAGCTTATTGAGCATCTGGGGGGACTTTGGTGCCGTTTGATAGAAGAAACATTGTCAGAAAGGGATGCAATAGGAAACATGGGTGAAAAAAAGAGAGAGACCCCAGGGTCCCCAAAGAAGTGAGAAAGCTTCAGCTTACCTGCTACATTAGGCAAACTCTTGTCATTAGCTTGAACAAGGAACAACCACCAAATCTCATAGGAGTTGGGAACTACTGCCAACGTGATCCTTGGACATCAGATCTGACTATAGCAAATTCAGCTGGTGGGCCTGACAGTGGTACCTGCTGAGCCTGAAAAAGTTATGAATGTTTCCATAGATGGCTTGGGTATTCTACTGCTGCAGTACTTTAAAGGAGGAAAAGAGACACATCATTAGCTCTTTCTTTTCTGCAGCAAAAGTTAATTACTGCGTGTACTGGTTTTAGCTGGGATAGAGTTAAATTTCTTCATAGTAGCTTGTATGGGGCTATGTTTTGGATTTGTGACAAAAACAGTGTTGATAACACAGGGATGACTAAGTTATGGCTGAACAGTGCTTACACAGTGCCAAGGCCTTTTCTGCTTCTTGTGCTGCCCCACCAGCAAATAGGCTGAGGTACACAAGAAGCTGGGAGAGGACACAGCCAGGACAGTTAACCGCAACTGACCAAAGGGATATTCTATACCATATGATGTCATGCTCAGCATATAAAACTGGAGGAAGAAGGAGGGATCGAGGGACATTTGAAGTTACAGAGTTTGTCTTCCCAAGTCACTGTTCTGTGTGATGGAGCCTGCTTTCCTGGAAATGCCTAAATTTCTGCCTGCCAATAGGAAGCAGTGAATTAATTCCTTATTTTGCTTTGCTTGTGCACATGGCTTTTGCTTTACCTATTAAATTGTTTTTATCTCAGTCCATGTGTTTTCACACTTTTACCCTTCTAATTCTGTCCCCCATCACACTGGGACAGTCAGCAAGCAGCTGTGCGGAGCTTAGCTGCCTACCGGGGTTAAACCATGACAGTGCCATACAGCAAAGCCTTTAACAGTGTGTTCTGGCTCAGAGAAGGCATAGAGACTTTAGTCACTGAATACAATGACAGTTTTCTTCAGTCACTCTCACAAAGAAGAAACCGTGGAGTTGCAGACTCACCTCTGACACCATGCATTATTTCCACTACTTGGGACACTTTCCAATCAAAGGAGCAGAGGGCTCAAGGGAAGTGCAGACAGGAAATAGTGGAAGATGTAAAGACAGGTCATTGCCCTCTACTTGTTGGGAGCTTGTAGCCCAGGTAATGTGCTCTAGGTCATTCACCATTTTGGTAGCCCTTCTGTGGACCCTCTCCAGTTTTTCCACATCCCTCTTGAACTGTAGAGCCCAAAATGCAATACCGTATTCCAGGTGTGACTGCATCAGCCCCAAGTGCAGGAGGGAAAGTAACTTCTTTCAGTCTGTTGGACACTGTTCCTAATGCAGCCCGCTATGGGATTTGCTTTCCTCAGCGTGAGAAAGCACTGCTGGCTTACATTCAAACTAGCATCTTCCAAAACCCCCACATCCTTTCCAGCAAGGCTAGTGCTAAGACGCTTCCTTGTCCATATGGCATTATTCTGCCCAGGTAGAAAACTCTGCACTTCTTACTGAGCTTCATGAGGTTTCTGTTGGCTTCATCCTCAGGTTTATCAAGGTCCCACTGGATTGAATCTCTGCCATTTGTGATGTTCAGCACCTCCCCATATATTAGTGTGATCTGCAAATTTGCCAGAGGTGCATTCTGTGTCATCACTCAGGGTATTGATGAAGATTTTGAAAGATAAGGGCCTCATTGTGAACCACAGGGGTACTGTTCTTATTAACAGCTGCCAGCCAGCTACTAATTAGCTGCTGATTGCTACCCCTTGAAGAGTCCAGACAATTTTCAAATGTCACAACAACCCATTTGTCTGGCCCGTACATCCTCAGCTTCCAAATGAAACACCTGCAAGATATACTATGAAAGTCCTTACACCTTCATATGGAGCCTAAAGTTCTTTAGCATGGTATTTCACAAGGTGTATTGCTTCCACCACTTTCTCCTCATCCACACACTTATTTCAGCTAAAGTAAAATTTCCAGTTCATGAGATGAATAGCACCAAGCAAAAAACATGGGTGGGGAGTGCAAGGTGGGGTGCCCTAACGGCATACAGACTAGCAGTCTTGAGATGCTTCACTTTCCCATTTGTACTGTGCTGCCTTGCTAAGATGTGGCTTCTTGCTCCTGGTCTCACAGTCAGTCACAGAACATGGGAGAGAAGAAATCATGTCTTAAGGGGTGGCAGAGAGTGAGGCAGCTGCCTGGTCTCCATCTCAAGAAGGATCTATTTTCAGTATGCACAAACCCTCCCTCTTCCATGGAATGTCAGCACTGCAGAGGTTTGCCCACACTGCATTGTTGTGCAGGACAGCCTGTATCCAGGGTCTACTCTCATTCTACCTCTTCTCTTTTGACTCTGCTGTGCTTTGCATTCAGCTCAGTGGAGTCCAGCAGTGCAGAGATGGAAACATTGGCAGAAAGTTAACAGAGGCAAGATCCATTTCCTTTCCCTTTTTACATCAAGGTATTGTTGTTTCTTCCTGTGGGTCCTTCCTTTCCCAAGAACAGATACCTTTGTGTCTGCTCCAAACCTTTCTACAGGAGCATTACAGCTACTCTAGTAAACTAAACAAGTCTAGGAACTTGGGCCAACTGGCACAGGACTGTTTATGCTTGTAGGAGTATACTTCTGTACCAAGAATGGTGAGACTGGATTCAGACTGTACTGGGAATGCTCCCAGAAAATGCCAGCTGTCCAGTTATGCCTTTGAAAGTGCTTAGGAGATGGGTAGTTGGCACAGATCAAAAGCTTGACAGGGAATCCACTAATATTTTATCAATATAAGTGACTGGCTTCCCGTATCTGCAAATGTTCCCTGGCATAGTGCAGTATACTAGTGAAGACATAGCACGAGATGGAGTTTCCTCCAGTGTAATTCACGAATGTCTGTGATCTTAGTAGCAGACAAGAAATAGAATTGAGGACTTTGGATTATAGACTTCTTTTGCAAGAAGCTTATAGGCCAACATATCAGGAAATATAAATTAATGAATTGTGGGAGAAAGATCAGCTTTGCAAAAGAAAAAAAAGCTGCCACAAAGGATTAGTAGCTCAGATCCCTTCAGAGTATGCTCATGTGAGTGGCCAAGTGACTGAACAGGAGTCTGCAATTTTTGCTTCTTGCAGAAGAACACTCCAGAACAGGCTGCCTACAAACTTTCTTTGATTTCACCATGCCTTTTCAACTGCAGTAAATTAAAGATGTGCTATTCGTATTGACAGTTTTGGAGACACAGAAGCCCTGGATATCCAGTGTTTTTCCACGATGTTCATCTGACGCTTATCTCCACCTTTGATCTTTATAAGCACAGTCCAAATTATTTTTCCCTGCCCATTTTGTTGAGATTACTTCCTGAAATCCTCAGCCTGTGACCAAGGAGCAGAGATGGAGGAAAAAAAAATAAAAGTGAAATAGTTTGCCTTTTGGTTGAAAGCTTCAGAAAGCAAAAAATTACTGGTATTTTGGCAAAGATTACCTAAGAATGTTTCAGGCTATTGTTTCCATATGTTTTAGTTCAATATTTCCAGCTAGATTACTCTTCAATATTTCTTGCCTGTGTTTCTATTGTCTTTCTGTGTTCTCCCATTTCAAAACACTAATGACAGTACTGATTAAGTCCGTGCTAAGTAAGTTTTTGTTGTGGACACCAAGTGCTTTTACCAGGACGGTAAATAGCCATCCAGTCTCTGTGAAGAGGCTGCTATTTTATAAATCTACTCTTGGAAGACTTATGCAGCACTGTGGTAATATCACAGGTTGAAAGTTTTGGCAAACTTCTGACATATGTCCAAGTTAGTCATGAAACCATGCTGTTCTGGAATGATTTTACCAATACATTTTCAAGTAAGATATGGAAATAAGCTACATTTTTCATCTTGTTTCCCTTCTTTTATACTTTTTGTTTTGTTTAGTCAAAATGTCAAATGTTGGCAACATTTTTCAATGGTCTATAGCTCTTTCTTTCAATGAACAAGGTGTTTTACAGTTGACTACTAAAATATCAAGTAAAGAATTATCCCTTTTTATATATTCTTATTCAGGTGAAGGTAGAAGACAACTGGCAAATTCAAAAATAAAAATGTTAACATGTTTCTTTTTATTTTCTCAGCGTGTCAAATTTAATGACAGCAAGAGGATTCCTCTAGAACAGGAAATGAACTGTGTGATGTCACTGAGATGGGGCTGTCAGCTGTGATCTGTAAGACCAAGATGACCAGATCTGCAGGACTAATGAAAGTCCTCCTAAACAACTAAGACATGAAAAGGTCTTTTTATATTGAAAGTTTTTCTAGTAGCTTGGTATGTAATTATACGGTAGTCAAAAATACTCACAGCTATGAGATTTTCCTCTAGTATGCTTAAAGTGAATGGATATATATGCTGCCTGCCCATGCCTTTTCAGTCTTCCTGGTTTGTTGGAGCTTATAGGGAACCGATGATGGCTGAGCTTCTGACTTAGGCGTCAGTGTCAACCACACAACATTGAATAAGATAAATCTGGACCAATGAACTTAGCTTTGCGTTCCAGCTATTTAATGATGAAGTTTCTTTGTTCTGACATTGAAATCATCATTATTTAAATCTCATTCCATAAGGAAGTACTTGTAGCTTATAGGGAATCAGAGTTTAATCAGTCCTTGAGTTCATCAGTTGAAAGTTTCCTCCAAGACATGAGGCTGATTTCCTCTCAAGCTCTTAGCTAAGCTATCATCTTTAAATTATCACCTGCTTTTGGAAGAAATACAGCTTCCCATTCCTGCCAAGATGCTAGATGCATTGCAGGAGCATGTTTACAGCATTGCCTGCTGAGATGGTGCAGTTTCCTTCATATAATACATCTTTGTGAACTATGACTTTCCTTGCTACTCACGTAGACAGAGGGTGCTGTTACCAGAACATCATTAAGATACTTTTAATTGCATTGAATTTTCTCTCTGAATTATAGCACATACATAATTGACTCAAATGTAAGACCACATTCTTCAATACACATAGTACTGTCTCAACTGTACCTATTTGAGTGAACAAAAATCAGCTGCTGTTGAGTAGGACCAGAGTTCCGCTATGGCTATCTCCATTACCTTGGTTCCTGGATATTGTGAAGCAAAGACTGCTGTACTACAAACTTCTGTTGTGCTAGTTCAACATGGTGTTATTTCCCTCAGAAGCTATGCCTGTATATAGAAAGAGACTTGAGAGGGACAAGTAAGAGTTCAGTTATATGTCACCCTGGGAATGGGGGCAAAGAGCAAGGGACATTAATATCAGAGAGAGGACATAAGAAGGAATTAATTTCTCCAGCCATCCCATGCTGAGTTTCCATTAAGTCCTGGCAGCAGTGGGAATCAGCTACTTCTTTTCTCAGCTGTTACTGTAACCTGAAAAGAGCCTTGAAAGTCTCACTTCAAGGTCATATTAAGGAGATAGGTCAGTGCTGCACTAGACCATGTGGCTTCTGGAAAAGACAGCAGGACAGTTTATTTTACGAGAAGCCTTCATATTTTAGATGAGCTCAGTACACAGGCATTTTCCTCAGCTTCCATGGCAGAGCACAGGTAATTATATTCCTCTCTCTGCAGATGGAAAATCAATTTGATATTGTGCTTGGGTGCCCATACACATCATCAAGTTTAAGTTATTACTCCCTCCAAATCCATCTCACTCAATGTGTAGAAATTGTGTGAGGCTCCATAAGCTAACCAAAAGTTCTTCATAATTTTCTACTTTTAATTTTTTGTATTGTCTTTGGACAATATAAGACAACTACAGTGGGGAAAACTGTCTGTAGTTTGAATTTGATAACACAATTCAGTAAAAAGATAGTGCTGTAAAATAGACTTTTAAATAAAGATGAGGACTGAAAAAATTCCAGAGAATTTAGAGCATTTGAAAAGACAGAAAAAGCACTGTAACACTATTTGTAACAATACAGGGTGTCATCTGAGTTTAGGACTGTGAAATATATTGCCAAATAGCATGTTGCTCATGTACAGAAAAGTCGTATAGCAATGTAACAGTTAAGACCTGAATATCCATACATATGGATATTGTAGGACTATGGCATACAACACTTAAGGTTGTAATATTTTCACTATTTTTTCAGATTTTTTATGAATAGTTTCAATTATCTTCCCTGATATTCATAATACACTACACAGAAAAGAAATGTACACAATACTATAATTTTTCCTTAAGTAAAACTGGGAATTGGGCATATCTTTCATGTACCTTTAATGCAATACCTTCATAAAGGTACATATGGATATTTTCTGCTATATAGCTGTAGAATAGCATACAGGGTACAGTCATATCCTCCTGGGAACACTGACCAAACCCACTTGAACTTTAAGAGAAAAAAAAACCTTGAATGATTTGCAGCTAGAGGAAATGTCATCTGACTACTGAGAGGATATTAGGGAGCAAGGAAGGAATTCTTCTTTCCCACAGTCTGGCTCACATGTGAGAAGCTACCCTGGGGCTGGGACTAATTCTATAGAAGGGTTTTGGTTTCTAAATACTTTTGTGAACAGACTTGATGCTACATCAAAGCTCACCATCCTAAAAGCGCTGCTGAGTGACTGTCAACACCTGGAGACACCTCGACTCACTGGCCACTTCCTTTCTAAACCAGACCTTCCCTCAGCTGACTCCATGCCCAGAGCTGCCTGGCCATGTGCCTCACACCTACCTGTTACACAGCTGGGTCCACATCCTACACAACACAACAGCAAAACCCCAGAACTCCACTGAGAAGACTGGCTTTGTCATTGGCCACTGGAAATGCAAAGATTTTCAGTCCCCAAAGTCACATTCAGCTGGGCTGTCCATATAGCCCCTGAAGATCCAGGCACATCCTGAGGGCACTTTGTCCCAGCCTGACAGCACTGCGTAATACAGGCTTGCTACCTACTGCTGGGAGCAGAACCCCACAGAAAAGCAACAGCAGGTACTCAGAGAAGAACTCACGGATACTGGTGGATGAAAAATTTGACATGAGCCAGCAATGTGCACTAGCAGCCCAGAAAGCCAATCAGGTCATGGGCTGCATCAAAAGAAGCCTGGCCAGCAGGTCAAGGGAGGTGATCCTCACCCTCTACTCTGTCTTGTGAGACCCTACATGCAGTACTTCCTTCAGCTCTGGGGTCCCCAGCACAAGAAATACATGGGCCTGTTATAGTGGGTCCAGAGGAGGGCCACAAAAATGATCCAGAAGCTGGAACACCTCTCCTATGAAGAAAGGCTGACAGTTGGGGTTGTTTAGCCTGGAGATGAGAAAGGTTCGAGAAGACCTTGCGGCCTTTCAATACCTAAAGGGGGCTTATAAGAAAGAGATTTTTTTCAGTGCCTGTAGTAACAGGACAAGAAGCGATGGTTTTAAACTGAAGGAGGGTAGATTTTGAATAGATATAAGAAAGAAGGAAGAAACATTTTACAATGACTGTGGTGAGACACTGGAACAAGTTTCCCAGAGAAGTTATAGATGCCCCACCACTGGAAGTGTTCAGGTTGGATGGGACTTTTGAGCAATCTAATCTAGTGAAAGATGTCCTTGCTCACAGCAGGGGTGTTGGACTAAATGATCTTTGAAGGTCCCTTCCAACGCAAGCCATTCTATCATTCTACTTAATACTTAACCTGTTGCTGCCAGAGGATGGTGCCTTCACAGTGCAGATATTACAGCTTCCCTGGGAATGGGAGACCAGAGCTCCCTCCCCAGCCTGATGGGAGAAAACCCTCAGCTCTCATGTCCTGGGAGAGGTCTCAGCCATCCCTGCTTCTCCCATGGTCTTCCTAATCCTGTGCTCTGATCTGCCAAGGCCCTCCTGTCCCCTCCTCAGCCAGGACCAATAACGCACTGGGCTGCTGGGCACCATGTGGCACCCCAGTGCCTCAGTTTGGAACAGGTTTGAGTTCCAGGCTGGGGTCCAGCCACCCAAAATGTGGATGCTGCTTGCCCTTCTTGGAGCAAGCTCTTCATAAACATGGTAGTGCCTGATGCTGTATATTATCTTGGATCCCATGCATCATTTTTCTAACCTTGTCCTTGTGTCCCTGACCTCTTTCAATAAGCAAAATGCCAATGACGAGGACAACAGTGTGTTTAGATCTGACAGCATTTAAAGCAGCTCAAGTAACAGTGCCCTTTCCCTAAAACTAGATGAGTCACTCTCTAGAACTATCAGCAAATCCCCCTTTTTCGGCATATCAGGATGGTCTATCACTTCTAGTGCTCTAATATAGGCAGCAACTTGTTGATAGCTTTTGTTGCAGGAACTGTATGAATGTGTAAATGTGCAAGATACTAGTTTCTGGGAGTTGTGGGTAGGGAAGGGCTGAAGGGGTCTTTGCTTTTTTTCCCAGTTGATGAATTTGACAGTGGGAGCATGCATATGGGAGACAGGCTTTAGCCAAGACTGTGGCTTGTTTGTTAGAGGAATTGGAAAGAAGTGCTATGTATTGATGAATAAACTGAGGACTGCAAGTCTCTTTACTCAGGTTGTGTTCTGGATATGTGAGCTGAGCTCTGGGATGGTGGGAAGGCTCTGGAATTCTTCAGGAATGGAAAAAAACTTGGTTGATATATAGACTCTAAAATGAGCTGTAACCACTCCTTGTTGAAAAGGGGTGAGAACATTCAAACATCAGAGATTTCTACAGGCCCATATCTTTACCTCAGCAATTTTCTTTATTTATGATAGAGATTGACAGGTCAGACTTGAAAAAAAGCCATAAGAAAGAACTGAGGTCCTTTCCTGAATTGCCAATATGGGTACTTTCTGATGAATTAAAACATCATTAAGAAAAGAAAGGAGCATCTGTTGTTCAGATGCACTGATGTACATAGCAGAAATCACAGTATGCCTTATGACATCTCCCTTAGCACAAATTCATGCACAGGCTCATAACAACACTTCTTGGAGAATCTCCCACTTTTTTACAGTTTCAAGTGTGCAGATGGGCACATGTGCACAAGCGTTTGTATGCTCTTCTTCATACATCAGAAGTGACCTCACATCTCTCTCTGAGACTCCAACCCAGTAGTTCAGCTAGACCCCAGCCTCCTATTGCTGTGACTAAATCTTTGTCTCTTGACCACTCATCTTGCCATGTCTGTGACCCTCAGGCACCAGCACTATCACACTGAAGGACCCAGATTACTCCTCTACTTTCAGAATTTTACCAACACAACCACAAAATGCTTTTAGTAATACCTGTTTCCCTCTTAATGGCCTGCTTAATGTACTGCTCTTAGGAATTTCCTTAAGCTTCACACCATTATATGGGGAAGATAAATGTTGTCATCCCTGTTGTACAGCTGGGATAGCTGCAGCGCAGACATACCAAGCAATCCGCCCTGGGTCATACAGTGAGTCGGTGGGAAAGC
>JAVKLA010000002.1:24686888-24707950 GCA_034782735.1 Sagittarius serpentarius | reverse complement strand
CACGAGCTGGAGGAAGCCGAGGAGCGGGCTGACATCGCAGAGTCACAGGTCAACAAGCTCCGAGCGAAGAGCCGGGAATTTCACAGCAAGAAGATAGAAGAGGAAGAGTGAGGATATCATGAGGCAGCAAAGTGACCTGAGGGCTGTGCAGAATGTGAACCCTCTGTCACTTTCTTCTGCAACGAGTCTTTGTAACCACATCAATGTCTAGAGAATAAAGACCGTAGATTCCTTTGCATACACAGCAGAAGCAGTGCTTTTGGTTGTTACAATTCAATTCTGCAGTTACATAAGTTTGGGGCATTTTCAAATGAAACATTTTATTTCACTTTAAGCCTTGGATGGCAGTAGAGCTTTGTTTATCCCATCTCCAGTATTTCTGTACTGTGTCCTATTACGTTACTGGGTAGGGAATAACACTAATTTAATTCCCATACTGGCAAGAGGAGAGGAGCAGGACAAAGGCAGGATGAGAGCCTTGTCTGTTCTGGCACAGAAAAAATGTTTCTGCCTTGGGGACTCCTCTTTCTAAATGGGTGCAGTACACAGAGGGTCTCTTTGCTGGTCCCATTCTCACTTTGGCAAGTTGGATTTAGAGGCAAGCTGCCCCATAAAAAAAAAATCTGGAGCCCCGAAGGCATCTAGGTGTCTCTGAGTTCCCCATGGAGGAACTTATGCAAGGAGTGAGGTGCTGCCTCCTTTGAACCAGGCAGGTCAAGGCCACAGACTCTAGAGGGTGGCTCTTTATTGAGCAAAATTAAAAATCAGGCAGAGCTTTTTTTATGGAAGAAGTTATTAGCAATCAGTTCTAAAGCAAAACAAATAATGTTTTTGGATAATAAGACATTGCAGTTCCTTACTTTCTCTCTTAGGCAGAATAGCCAATATTAAGACAGGATGCTGCTGTTGTAAAGGAAATGGAGATTGATGAACAGGTTGGTAGAGTAACTGTGAACAAGAGGACTCACTATGGGATAAGCCTCAACCAATGTAACCTGTAGGGGCACCAGAACAAGCTAGGAACTGCTGCAGTACTGTATAGTGTTTTCCAGTAGGGAAATATTAATATAAGACTATAATAAGCTTTTGTGCCAAGGAATAATGTGGCGTTATGTATGAATGCAAAAAGCTGAAGGAACAAGTTTTGATCATGTAAGATAAAGCTTCAAGTGTGAATAATTCTGGGAACACGACAGCTTTAGAGGGATCACAAAATCCAGCACTTTACAGAGGAAAAAACCCAAGATGATAATGCCAAACTGTGTCCTACCTGTATGACTCCTGCGGCAATGGATGAGTTGGAATGTAGATATTAACTGCATCCTGGCTGGATAGAGAAGAAACAAGTCACCTACACAGTATGTGCTGGACTGAAGTCTTAAACCAATGACAGTTTGTTTCCTGCAAGGCAAGGAGCAGTACTTAAAATATGGAACAGCCATTCTGGCAGTGCTGGACCCTGGTGCATCACGTAGCTGCTAAGGGCAGATTCTACAAGCAGATGTCAGGAATGGTAAAAGGGACTTGGCTCTCTTTCACTACAGGGACACTTATGGCTCCCTCGAGGTTCCCGGGAGCTGGGTCTTACGTTGCCACGTTTCCAGGGAGCTTTAAGGAGCTGTGAAGTGGCTGGGGAAGAGAGCTGGAGTTGTTGGAGGGGAAGTGGGGAGGAGACAGCAGGAAGGAAGCCTTCTGAGCCGACCACAGCAGTCAGCGTGTTTGCAGCAACAGCAGTCAGGATTAGGATGTCCTCGTTCTCCCAAGCACACTGAGGTTTACACCCAAGAAATCCTCCCATGTTGTAACTAAATATGGAAGTAGTTTGCTAGGCAGCAGCTAAATATATTTAAGGAAAAGATGACACCCTATGTTGACTCCTGTGTCACTGTAAGTGATGCTTTTGAGAGACAGCACCTTTATCTGTGAAGCTGTGAAAGCTGCATCAATGCCAGCGATATCTGGGCACCCAAGAAGGGAAACCACCCTTCTTGCCTCTCCCTTCCCACAGTATGCTCCCAAGAAACAGGTGGGATTCTTTCTTTCCAGGCAAAACCTTGTTTTCCACACCTTGAAAGGAAGCGAAAGGATTTTCTTTGTACTAAAGCACATATTTCTTTAAATGAACAAACAAACAAATGATACCAAATGAAAAAGCTTAATTCTGAGGTCAGTGTTTTGCAACTGTGGCTCAGTAAAAGCATGGAGAAGTATTTCTAGCTCCATGGGTACCTTTTTAAACCTGCTGACTGACTAGAAAATACCACAACAACTTTGGGGACCATATTTTGATGCCTAAAATCCCTGTTCCTCTTGGACAATATTACAGTGACCATCCAAAATGAAGAACCTAGCCTGACTCTGGAAGAATCACAAGGCACTTGAAGCGCTTGAAAGTGTTAAGGCTCATCTCTCACCTGTAAGAAATTATGGCTTGAAAATTCGTTCCTAAATGCTCAGCTGATGAAAGGTAATCTTGCATGTTCCTTAAATGACAACATCTTGGTCCGATTACCTAATTCAAACTGCACATGTAGAAAATGGAGAGAAGTCCCACACATTGCACTGGGCTGAGCTGGCCTTGCCACCGGCCATCCCGGAAAGCATGACTCGAGGCTTCTTGGAATCAGAGTGGAATATTAATGGGAGGAGTAAGAAACATGAATTTCTCCTCACTTCTTTGTGATTTGCTGCCGTAGCTGGAGGACAGGAGTCATTTTGCGTTGACACACTATTTCTGGAGTCAGACTGCTTGTGACCTGGTAAGTGCTGATGCAAAGGTAACTGATCTTGGGAAAAACATGGGTCTATGACAGGCATAAAGGAACATGTCTAAGAGAAGGTCTAAAATAGATGCAGCTGATGAGTTCCACTAGAGCTGCTGCCGCCGCATGCGGACTACGGATTTCTTTGACCTTGGGCATGAAAGTGTGGTGTGTCTCCTGAGCACAAAAGCATCAGCCCTATAAGAGGCATGAAGACATGGAGAAATTATTTCTGACCTGTAGAAGGAAGTTCCTTACGGGGACTTCTTGCCAACAATAACAGATTCAGCTTTCCAGTTCTCTAAGTACTTGCTGGCCATGCGCTCAGGCCACAGGAACATTTCCTTGACCCAAAAGTGTGTTCCTCCCCAATGATAGAGAAGGAGAGGAACAGAGAGAGAAAGAAAGAGAAAGCAAAAGAGAGGGAGAGAGGAAGAGGGAGAAAGATAAAAGAAGAGGGAAAGAATGAGAGATGGAGAAAAAGACAGAAAGAAAGAAAGACAGGAAGGAAGGAAGGCTGAAACAGGAAAAGAGAGAAAAGAGAGGAAGGGAGGAAGAGATTACGAAAGATTAAGAAAGGAAGACTGAGAGACAGACTGAGGGGGAGAGAGAAAGACTGAGGAGGTGGAGGGGAGAAACGGAAACGAGAGACAGAAGGAAGGAAGAAAGGAAGAAAGGAAGAAAAAGAGAAAGGAAGAAAGGAAGAGAACAATCAAATGAACATCATCTACCTGTTGGTACCTGGCCTTGGACTTCAACTCTGCTGCTTTTGATCATCTGTGAGAGCATTTGCTAGTTACAACATCAGCCCTGTAGCTGATGAGTTACAACAACAGCACGTAGCTGCTGTTCCTAGCTGCAGAATTGTGGCTTCAGTGGCCAGAAGTGTGATAAGAACACAGGGATGCAGGGAACTCACTTGGGAGCGACTGTACCGATGCTCCGGAAGGGGAATCCACACTGCTTTTGTGAACCCCCTGTCCATCCACCCATTTCATGACCATTGCCTTAGTACCTCAATGCCTGTCTCGTTGGGTAAAATCATAGAATCATAGAACCATAGAATGGCTTGGGTTGGAAGGACCTTAAAGATCATCTAGTCCAACCTCCCTGCCGTGGGCAGGGTTGCCACCCACTAGAACAGGCTGCCCAAGGCCTTATCCAACCTGGCCCTGGGAAAAAAAGAGTGCCTTGGGAAATAGACCTGTTTTCGGAATCTCTGTGTTGTCCCGGCACTGCAGGAGGGGCAGGCAGGCGGGCAGGCTGTGTCTGGTGCCTCCTCACACCCCAAGTCCTTGTGAGCAATGGTGCCAAAAAAAAAAGGCTGAAAACACTGAAGGCAGGTGCACGTTGGGAAAGCAGAGCTACTCATGGGGGCCGGGAGGGCAGGTAGAGTGTGGGACGCTCCTGCGAGAGCTGAGAGAGTAAGTGTACACTGAGCCCTGCATGAGATGCTATTTTATAAGCGGGTAACTCTTTGTGATACAATTAGTGTGAATGCGACCTTCGTGCGAACGACTATGAAGTACAGAGCAGCGAGGTCATGGTCCTTCTCCTCACAGTTCCAACCTTCTCGCAGCATTGGCATAAGTATATCCTGCAGGGCAATGACACTATAGCCAGGCCAGTAGACCAGAAGCCCTGTGTGAGCTAACAAAGAATTGAAATTCACATTTTAATGAAGGCAAATCCAATCTTGGGATGCATCCATAAAGGTATTACTAGCAGAGCTAAGAGATGTGACCATCCCACTCTACTCAGCACTTGTCAGGCTGCACGGGGAGTACTGTGTCCAGTTCTGATCTCCACAATTCAAGACAGATGTGGACAGACTGCAGAGGGTCCAAAGGAAGACCACAAAGATGCTCAAAGGACTGGAGAACCTGCCCTGTGAAGAAAGACGGAAGGAGTTAGGTCTTTTCTCCCTGGAGAAGAGATGGCTTGGGGGGGAACCTCATCACAGTTTTCCAGTACTTGAAGCGCGATACAAAGAGGATGGAGGCTCTCCCCTCACAAGGAGCCATATGAAGAGGACAAGGGGTAATGAGTGCAAGTTACACTGCGAGAGGTTTCATCCTGATGCAAGAAAGTAATTCTTACAGTGAGAACAATCAATCACTGGAACAACCTCCCCAGGGAAATGAGTGGAGTCCCCATCACTGGAGGTTTCCACGATGCGACTGGACAGGGCGCTAGATAATCTCATCTAGGCTCTCTTTCCCATGAAAGGCTGGCCCAGATGATCTTCTGAGGTCCCTTGCAACCTGGATTGTTCTACAATTCTATGATTTTTGAGATTTTTCATAAAAAAGATTGTGGCAAAAGAGAGGCAATGTCTGTATAACTTCCATTTATATCCTCAAAAGAGTCAGGCTTGAAAATGAAGATGATATACTTCCACACAAAGATCTTTAAGTTTCTACTGTAGATGAATCATACCTCATCATCTTTTTTTTTTTTCCTTCTCTCACTACAAGCTGGTTGTCTGTTGTTTCTTCTATTGAACGTCGAACACTGGTTTCTCTCGTTTCTGCTTCACTTTCCAACTTCTCAGACATTTCCAGACATCCTCTTCTTCCCATTGACTTCTCAGTCTTTGCAGCCTACTCATCTCCTGTGTAACTGAAGCTCCAGTGTATGGTGGAAAAAGTATCCTCTATATCACCCTCACCTTACTTAAAACACTGCTCAGATGTCATCCTCTCAGGTTTGCTGTGATGGTGGGACAAGGATAATTAGCTAACTCTGATGCACTTTCAAGAACTGCTTATCCTAACATGCCAGGTCATAGTTTTTACCTTCCTGTCCACTGCTCAGTGAAATGATACCTTCCCCTTAGCTGCAGATTTTTCTGTCACTGTAGCTTTTCAGGAAGCTGCTTGGAATCCATACTGAAAAAGGATGGCATCACCTTTACAAAAATGCAACTTCCAACATTCCATACCAGGAGAAGTAACCACTTTGATTTCCATGAACTGAAGCAAGATCACAAGTATACCAAGTACTATGAATAGAGGGACAAGACTTGGAGAGAGAAAAACCAGCCATTCACACAAAAAAAGTCAAAACCCTACAACTTCCTCCAGCTTTCACCAGCAGCACTATCCTGGGGCTTATGCTCTAGCCCCATGGATTTTAGCTTGCATCTCTCATAGCCCATGCAGTGAACATCCTGCACTGCTTTTCATCCCAGAGGATGCGTTCGAGCCCCTCATTAGTTATGATCCTTAGCAACTTTCTTCCAGAGGTCAGTTCCTGTTTCCCACTTTTTTTTTTCTTCTGCACCAGGATGGCATTCTCTGTTAGGGACGCCAGAGCAGATTTCTAAACCACGTTTCCTTACCAGGCAACACATCATGCCAGCCATGGTATGGCACAAAAGAAGCCTGCAGGAAACACAAAAAGATTCCCTCACTTCAATTTAATCTGACCTAATTCTTGTTGATTTTTATATGCAAAGTATGTCCTTACCATTGCCACGGTCCAGTACTCAGCTGCATCTTAGCAGAAGGGTAGGGATGAGAACTTTTGCTCTAGTACATTAGAGCACCGGCATTTCTTTTCGGCTTGTGCTAACATTCCTGGGAGCTCTTGTTTTACACAGAGGGCAGCAGAAATGCTGCTGCAGCAGAGGCTGGGCATTCCCTGTCAGACGGTTAATCAGGGTCCACAGGGTGCACTGATGCCTCCAGCATGCCTTGCTCATACTGAGAGCGTGGCCGACAAGGGCGCTTGCGAGCTGCAAATCCCATGGAGAATATTTTTTGAATAAAATAATCTGGTGTGTCAGGTAATCCAAAGAAGTACAAAACTCAGTTTAACTGGAAATTTTGGTGTGTTAGTCTGTGTCACCTGTGAGCTTTTTAATGTAGCTTATGACATAGCAGATACATCTCTGCACGTCTGAGTGTTTCAGTGTTTGCTGCAACATTTCTGACAGCTTCAATATTAACCTTGAAAGTGTCAAAAACTGTCATGGAAGAGTGATGCCATTAACTGCTTCATTGGGACTAATCTGTTCCAATGTGAGGAAAGGTTCTAAAGATGATCTAAATGGTCTCATCTCAAGCATCAATATGTGTCTATATATTTATATGTCTGCTATAAGCATTTTATGAGCAGAAGGTCTGTGTGAGAGAATGCATAAGGAACAGTAACAATTGAAGTATAAAAAGAGCACTAATGGAAAACAAGCAGAAAAGCTAAGCAATTTGTGCCGGTTTTTACTTCGGAAGGGAGGAAGTTTCCAGAAAGAACATCTATTAATCTATTGATGGCCAACAACAGCACTCGCAAGTTGCAAATCCCATGGGGAATGTTTCTCAAATAAAGTGTTGTACTGAATAATCCATAGATTTATAAGATCTTGCCACTTTATTTGTTTTTTTTCTTGATAGTGTTACTTCTTTCTGAATGACAGTTTAGCATTTTATCTGAAAAGATTCATGTCTGGTACAGCTAAGCGCAAAGAATTCATAGTGGGGGAGTAAAATTGCTCTGTGAGTAAGGTTGGCAATGGCTGGCTGAAGACATACTGGTTCTTACATTGATCGTTCAGAGACATCTGCTCTGCTGTAATAGCAAAGCTGCTGCACCAATAATAATTTTTATCAACGTGTTTAAGTTAAAAATTATTTTTAAATGAAAGCAGCTTGTGGAGCTAGCTCTAGATTACCAGAAACCTCATGGGAGTTGCTTGTGAGTTTTTTGGTTGCAGTGAAGTTTTCAGGAGCATTTAAAATCCAACAGATGATCAGGGTATAAAGAGAGTAAAGAGGAAAATAAGACCTCTGCAGAAAAGTTCATTTTCCACTACAGAGCAATTAGGGATATTCTCACTTTTTTTATACAAGATATTTTGGAATAAATAGAAGAGTAACAATGCACCAGGAAGAGATTGCACTTACCTGATATTGCTAAACGAATTAAAATCTGAAGAAGCTGAATTATTTTCTGGGGCATATGATCAGTGCTTAAATCAATGCCAGAGAAATGGAAATGGCAAAAGTAACAGGCTTTAAAAGGGACTCAGGAGTGAATCTGAGCATGCATCTGAGCACGTGTGATTTCTGTATCAACAAATACTATTAAAAAAGGAGGAAAGAAAATACACTGCATGAGTACCAGCACAGCTTTTGTAGAATAAAGTCCTGCCTTACAAGCCAGCAAGTGTGTGCAAAAAGGTATCTGAATCAATGCTGGGTACCTCAACGTTCACACTGAAGCAGTGCTAGGACCGCACGTATTGATAGGCACCTGCATTTGGGTGGGGCATTGTCAACATGATCTCATCACAGAAACCTCAAATGTAGAACAACTGCGAGAGTTCCCAGTGCAGTGTAATATGGGCTGGAGGGTCATTGTGAATGTGCCTTTAGATGTGGTAAAGAAAATTGCACTTCTCTCGCTCGCTAGTAAGCCTCTAAATCCATTTAAGTTGGCCTTGTGTCTTGCATAATCTTCAGTACTGGCACACCAGCTTTCAAAATGACCTTACTTCTCACTTTTCTGTCACTAAGGCAGGCATACAAATCAGAGCAGTACAGGGCATGGAAGAAGGTCATTGTCAGGCAGTGCTTTCTGGAAGTACGCCTCTGCTGGAAGAAAATAGTGGCAGCAACATAAGGTTACTGCCACATCTCTGGTTGAGCCCAGACCAGTTCCACTCCAGCAGAGAGCTATGCCTGTTTAGATCTAAAAAAAAATCAAAAAATGTTAGCAAGGAAAACAGAATTGTCCATTGATGGTAGCTCACCATCCTTCTATTTAGATGAGAAAGATTTGTCCACACCACTGTTACTTTCATCCCAGGCCTAAGATCCTTCTATTTGCCTGGGACAACCTGATTCAATGTAGGGACTTCAATTGTTAAGTTCAAAATAGAAGAGGCTGTGAGAGATAGGCACCCTCTTTTTGGCAAAGTTATTTTTTAACTTTGTCAGTTCCTTTAAGCAGTTCATGTGCAGTATCAGAAACAGCTGTGTTTGTCTACATGGCAGAAGCTTGAGATAAGAATTTGCTTAACCAGTATTGCTACCAAAGCACCTCACAGCCATTATCAGAATTAATCAGTCTTGAGCATGGATCAGCCTCAAATATCTTCAGATCAATGTTACTAACATTATTAGGGATTTCTATCCCGATAAGCACATGGAAAAGATTGGCAGGAATGCGTTCCCAGCAGAACAACTTCAGAAAGGACGTAGATATAAGTCACCTAGAAAGAAAAGTAGGGGCGGGGGGAAGGTCAGAGTCCACACTGAGAAGTGGGGTACAATAAGAAATTAAAATGAACTGCATGTTAAGAAAGGAATTAAAACAAAAAGCATATAAATAAAACAAGAATAGAGAATTAGACTCACTATGAAATGAAACCAGGCCAAAATTAAAGTTAGTACAGCCTCTGGGTTGAAAAGCAGCATAGGCTTGCAGTGCCAAATGACCTTCTGACATCAAGGAAAAGTTTGTTGGGCACAATGCAGCCACAGCACAAATTTGCTATACAATTCCTACAACCAGACAACATTATCACAAAAGACCTGGGAAATAAAATCCTGTGGGATATCCATACAGGCATGGCTAAAGGCTGTGATTTCTAACTCACAGATGTGTGAATGGAGCAGGGTCCAGGGGGTCCAATTCCTTTTCTGAACTGAGGAAATGAGTAATGTCATAGGAGTTTTGGGATCAGGCACAAGACAGATGCCAATACACATCAGGCACCAACCCTGTCTCTGAATGGCAGGAATGGGACTGACCTCCATCAGGAATGTACACACGGAAGTCAAGTCCAACACAAGGGCAGGAATATTCAACACAGGTCATCTGCTCCTTTGCATGATCCAGTCATCTAGCCCTTGCTGAACAATGTGGAAGAGTTTTATCCACATGAATGACAGCAACAGACACATCGTGCCATACAGTTAAGCATGCCTATCTTCACTCTAGAAAGGTATGTCCAGAACAATGACAGATCTGGTGACAACTGCAGAAAAAATACTGTCATCAGAGAATTGGAGCCATACAGAGAATATACGTACAAAACATTTCTGGAAAAATCACAGGCTGCAGGTTTCTGCATGTTTCAACACGGCCTAACTCCAAGGAGCTGGGGAAGCCAGTATTTTGCACAAGACAAAAAACCCCAACGTTTGTTAACAGAACTGTAAGACAAAACGTTGAAACACATCCTAAAAATGATATCCATAAACAAAGTAGCAAACCATTGCTCTGTTGAAAGGCAGTAGGCAGTCAAACACAGGTTACCTGAAGAAAAGAGGGAAAGTCCTCCCATTCCTTCAGATATCTAACACCTGCCCAGTCCCTCTTCAGGGAGGATTTCTAGAGCTGCCTTTTTACAAGCCATGAGGAACACATCTTGTGGCCTGGGGACACTGAGATCCAAGGAGAGCTACTGGGCACACTGAGTGTCTATGCCCAGGTACTGACAGGTTCATTGTACGTACATGTATTGCCACTACCAGACCTTCATCCTGAACTGTCAGAGGGGAACAGGATGAGGCAGTTTGTGCTGTTTGTACCTGTGTGAGTGCTGACTGTGTTCACCTGTGCTGATCTGTGCGGCCAGCTGTGTATATATGTACATGCGTTGCATTTGTGTGCTCCATGTGCATGTGCCTTCTGGGAATACATGCTCAGCCTCACTGTTTGGTTGGACCTGGGCTTGGAACCATGGCCATCTTGCCTTCGTCACACTGTCAGATTCAGCCCTGTTCCCTGACAAGAAACACCTCTGGAACAAAGCCAGCAGGGAAACTGTTATTGAAGTAGAAACAGTCAGGTATTGAGTGCTGTGAGAGGGGGAAAAGTGTGTTTCCTTACTGGACAGCCATCCTGCCAGCTGACCTCCTTCAGCTGGCAGGGCTGCAGGGGCTTTTGCTGCTCAAAATATTCTGGCAGTGTCTGAGATAACAAGTGAATGACGAGCATATTTGGAAAGTTCCTCTGGCTGACCTGGCTGGGAAGGCACAAACCTCACTATTCCATTTCTGTATTAGCTGCATGAGTTACTTGCTCAGCGCTGACAAGAAGGAAGCTTGATGGAAAGCAAATTGATCAAAATAAAAAGGAGACAAACCAACCAAAATGGCACTTTTGTGATCAAAGTGTCCAGCCCAATATGCCCTCAGAGGACTACTGGTAAAAGCCTTTTGCTATAGGCCAACCAGCCTTGTTCATCTGGGACATTTCCCAGCAGGAGACATGGCACAGCATTTGGCTCAAGGCAATAGAAAATGCAGGTGCATGTGTGAACCTCTGTACATTGCCACAGAGACACACACACTCTTACACATACCCAAGCTCTCTTCCGCACTTGTATATAGCCTAAAAAGGGCTCCTTTTTTTTTGTCATCTGCAGTTTGACAGTCACAATTCAAGAAAAACCTTTCCAGCATTTTTTCCTCTGAATCTTAAGGTCAAACCCCTCCCTTTCCCTTCTCTTTTCTGAGAAGACAAAGCTGTGCTACTATCAGCATCCCCTCTCTACACTGTCCTTGCTCTGAACTGCTTGCTCTGTGCATGCTTCCCTCCTACTGTACTGCATGATTGGCCTGTGCTGGAAGTAGCCCGAATACTTTGCATAATGTGGAAGCCAAACTCTTAGGTGCGAAACTTCCTTGTCATGCAGATAATCCACTGTTTAGTAGATGCCATGCCACAGGCTGTTCCCAAACAATCCAAGTAGCCATTGCATGTGTGGATTGTTTCCTAGGCATGTTAACAAGCCCTTTGCCTCTGGCAGGACTGCCACATGGACATCTTAGCTGAGGACAAGAAGGAACTGCTGCTTTGGCAAGAGTGAACTGATGGAAGCCAAGCACCTTTCCCTGAGCTAAACGCAAGCCACTGTCAACAACAGCCTTCTGCAGTCCCTGTGGTACATTGTCAAGTTCCTGATAACACAACTCACTTTTCTGCAATATTCTGTGACCACTGAGCACATGCTGTTTTCTCTGGCACTGATGTAGCATTCCTGGCTGAACAGAAGGAGGACAGAACTCATTTGAGCATGAAGTAGGTTGCTAAGTGAAATCTTCCATGATAACATTCAGATACAGGGATAAAACTTTCTGCCATAATTTTTCTGAGTTAGTACCTCTTAAGACCCCTGATATTGAAGACTCAGAGGACAGAGATGATGCTGCAGACACTTCCCATGAGTCCCATGATAATCCTGGTTCCCTGTGGAAATCTGATGCCACATAGGAGATTTCCCTCCTATTGTATTACACAGAGAACAGATAAGTGTTAGTCCAACAGGATATAAGGACTCTTTTTCTGCAGTTCCACAGCCACAGTTCTGCTGCCAAAGAAGGAAATGAGTCCACCTCCCAGTGTAAAAGCAGCAGTGGAGAAATATCTCTCTGTGGAACAATTTTATTATGTAAGGAGAGGAAAATGTTTAGTTTCTGGCACACAGGAACCTCTTTTCTTACCGGAGAGAGCTATGAATGTTGTTTCATGTACTTATGTGAGAACTGTGATGATGAAACAGAAAAAAAGGGGTGAACATGGTCATGGTCAACACTGTCCATAGTTCTCTGAAGAAAAACTAGTCTGTCTACACATTCGTCCAGAATTTTCCTCCCAGGAAGGCTTCAGACTCTGCACAGCAACGGCAAGGCCAATCCAGAGGAGAAAAGTTGGAATACCATAAATGGTATGGGACAGGCATATGTGAGTATGGCTGTAAGGAGAACCATCACTTTAAATGAACTTCTAACATCTAAAACAAATGTATAAATCCCTGAGTTCTTATATTTGGCCCAGATCATATTCCCTGTGCAGCTGGTGGAGCCAAATGCTTCACTTACTCCCCAAAGGCTTCTAACCTCCCCCTCAAATTTTACAATGTCAGTGAAAAATTAGATTCTTTCTGAAACCTGACCCCTGAGACCAGTGATATCAATAACCACAAAAATAGGCACTTCAGCTGGGGTCCTCAGAGATGTGTTTGTATTAGAATTGCTGAGCAAAGAGATTTTCATACCAAATCAGGCTCCACTGGGTTCAGCCAGTATAGGAAAGTTCATTTTGAGAAGAACATCATACACTTAATGTACGTTGAGGAGACAATTTTTTCATCTCTTCAACACAGACATGAATCAGAATGACAGATATTTTTAAGCACCCTGCAAGGGTCCCTCCCACTGGAAAGAGCATTCAGTGCCATCTGGCACGGGCATCTGAAATGTCCTTCAGCACTTGAAAATGCCCAGTCAGCCTTGGGCCCTTCAAGCTGGAGAGGAGACAGCTAGCAGATGTAAGATAAGGTCAGTAAAATCAAGAGAGGACAATGAGAGGGAGTGCATGGATGACTGAAATTCCCTGCACAAGAAGTAGAGGCATCAAGTGAAATGAGCAGGTGGCAAAAGACAGAAGGGTGAGATTCTTCAAATCACTCGTTAACCTGCACAGCTCCTCACCACCAATGGAGTGGCCACTGACCATTTCCATTTGTTCAAAAAGCTGCCACACAAATTCATGGGAGGAGAACTAGGTGCAGACTCCTGACCCCACACAAAGCAAACACACTGGGATTGGGATGTGCCTGAGCCAGGAGCACCCAGGGAATGGGGAAGTGTTCAGGGAAACCCTCAGTGCATCTGTCTGTTCTCAAAATTCCCATACTTTGTCAGCCTCCAACACCAGCGAGTTGCTCAGCCACTTCCAGGGAGACAGTGCTCTGGGCTGGCCTTAGGGCTGACCCAGAGCAAACTGCTATGTCCTGACATGCCTGTCACCACCAGCCAACACACAGCAGGGAGGCAAGTAGGTCCCCCTCGGGGTCAGCACCTGGCAAAAAGGCCCTGCCATGGAGAGGCTGGAGCCCGGGTGCTGCTGCTCCAGTGCCAGGGCAGGCTCTGCTCCCCGGGAGGGAGGATGCCCCTCTGTTTGCACGGGCAGGCAGGCTGAGCACAGGCAGCGTCAGATGCAGCCACTGCTTGTGGCTCTGAGCAGAGCATGCACCTGGGAGGCAAAGCACTCCATGCACCCATACCTCAGCTGCTGAGCCACAGCCTCAGATGCTCACTGGGTTCAGATGCCAAGGTGTGTCTGCAGCACAGCTGGGCCTGCTCACAGCTGAGCAAATCCCACTCACGGGCTGCTACAGGCAGTGGGGACACACCAGCTGGGCTTTCAGCAAAGTTGCTGGAGTTTGTCATACATCCTGGGTTACTTCTTCAGTGCCTGGCCCATAACCTCAGTGTTAATGCTATCTGACCAGCGAGATACAAGGTAACTTGGGTGTGCCATGCTGTTATTGTATGTCTGTACTGCAGTCTGCAATGTCATGCAGAGGTGCCTGAACCAGCTGCATGCTGCTTCTTGCCAAAGTAGAAGAGCCTTGCTGTGCTGCTTAGCCTTCTCTGTAGCTGGGATCATGAAATCATAGAGAACAGCTGAGATTGGAAGGACCCTCAGAGGTCATCTAGTCCAACATCCTACTCAAAGCAGGCCTAATTGGATCAGGTTGCTGAGGGATTTGTCAAGTCCTGCACACCTCCACAGGTGGACCCTCTCTGGATAATCTGTTCCTGCCTTGGATCACTCTCACAGTAAAAATAATTTTCCTTATAGCTAATCTGAATTTACCGTGTTCCAGTTTGTGTCCACTCTTTCTCATTCTATCAGATAGCTGTAGATATCAGTAAGATCTCCCTTTAACCTCCTCTTCATCAGATTGAATAAACCCATGTATTTTAGCTTCTCCTTATACCTCATGTGCTCCAGTCCTCTGACCATCTTGGTGGCCCTGAGAATACAAAACAGTCCTCAGAAACCAAATTCTCACCTAGGGTTATTTGTAACCATGTTATGTTCTTGGCATTTTTACAGTGGTTTTGTAGAAGGAGTTCTTTAGATCAAAACATTCTTTCCTTCCACTGGAATAAGCCCTCCTCATGTATCTTTTTCACTGAAAGTATTGATTTTGACTAGACTAGACAAACCAAGCTCTTTCATTTGCTACTGCTTAAGTCAGTAGTTAATTTTCTAGATCACTTTTTTCCTGCACCAGTTCCAGTCTGAATAAGTCTCTTTTTTTTTTTATGCAGAAACGGCAAGTACCACATCCAGTATTCTAAAAGGGCTCATACAGCAGCCTTAACATTTCCACAGTTGTACCAGAACTATTTCAAACTTCTGACCATATTAGGGATCCTACTGGTGACTTACAATCTTGCTTTTACTTCCTAGGGCAATGGGGGCTTCTTTACATCAGGTCTAGAGAGGTGAAAACATTATCTTCCAAGGCCTGGGCTTGCAGTGCTTGAAAGACCAAAAAAGACACTCTGTATTGAGATTTGTTCCCATCTCCATAACTTTCCATGTCTCTCTGTATCACAGAGAAACAAAAGCACTCTACACAACTCTTACACACTCATCTTCTTGCTGTGAGCCTTCTGCCACTTACAGTTCAGACACCAACAGCGTAACTGAGCCAGCAACAATTAGTGGGTATGGCTGCCCACACAAGCATCTCTGGCACACCAAGGCAGGACCTACAGAGTATCTGTGGTTCATTTAACATCAGAGACAAAGCAAAACTAAGCTTATTGGCCTCCGCATCAAAGAACGACTTGTGCCACATTATTAATTTAATAATGCAGACAAAGCCTGAGTTTGCATCAAGGATCTACACTTAGTGGGCCATTACATCACGTATTCTAATATGATGCCCCCAAAAAAGAAACTCTGCTGCTTGTCTAGGCTCCCAAGCACTGCAATCCCATAAGGCACCCACATGCCTGCAAGAGAACTGCAGGAAATATACTGTTGGGAGAAGGGAATAAAGAAAATTTTGAGTTACAGCTCATAATACAGCATCTAACTAAACACTCTTTCAGAAAACTTGTGAGGAAAGATCAGAGTTGAGTAGACTGCTCACTATTTACCACTGTCAGAAATTTGTTCAAACCCAACTACAAGTTTTGTACTAAAACCAAACCTGTTTCCTCATTAAAGACCCAGTAAGCTTTGGGAAAATATGCAAATGTGCAAGCCTAAAATCTGGCAAAGTCTCACAGAAAAGCTGTGCGAGCAGGTGATGCTGAAGTGTGCCTGAGGCAGAACAGCATTTCAGGAAAGGGCAGAGGAAACATACAGACTCTTACACCATCCCCACCTGGGCCATCTCCACTGGCCCATCAGTGCAGCTGCTCAGCCAGGCTCCTAGCCATTCGTATCATACCCTGATGGCTGTTATAGAGTGGGAAAACAACTCTCTCAGCAACATCGGAAGGGTATTCCTTTCCAGTGACTGGCGACACCCAGCGATGGTGAGTATGTAGAGATGGGTAACAGGAATCACATTTGTTTTGTGATTCAACTCTATATTGCAATTGCTCTATTGTGTTTGTATTGTGATTTCATCACATTTGATAACATCAAATATCTTCAAATAAGTACATTTGGTATTAAACATTAAACCGTCCTACTGTGGAATATCTAAAAGGACCAAAGAGTATTGGTCTCTGACATAATCTCATAGGAGCTGCTCGCACATGGATCTGTTGTGAGTAGGCATCATGAAAGTATGCTGCTTGTCACAACAGATAGAAAGGAAGCAGGCTCTGGCATGACAAATTTTTACTGAAGAGCTGGTGACATTGCTGAATCTGGGAGGCAAGTCCCTCTGGGAACCTAGGTCAACAGGAAAGAATGTGAAAGAATTAATAAGAATTTGATGAAAGCCAAGTTGGAATTTCACTTGCTTTTAGAAATCCAAACTACTGCATCCTGAAGTCTGCCATGACTTAAATGCTGATTGCACTGTTTATTTTTTCTGAGTTTTTCTTCTACAGACCATAAAGCAGCTGGGGAAGGCCACAGTCCAGTTTTCTTCTGTACTCAGATTGGTGAATTGTCATGGTTTAACCCCAGCCAGCAACTAAGCACCACGCAGCTGCTCACTCACTCCCCCCGCCACCCACAGGGATGAGGGAGAGAATCGGGAAAAAGGTAAAGCTCGTGGATTGAGATAAGGACAGTTTAATAGAACAGAAAGGAAGAAGCTAGCAATGACACTAATAACAACAATAAAGTGACAACAATAATAAAAGGACTGGAATACACAAGACAAGTGATGCACAATGCAATTGCTCACCACTTGCAGACAAACACCCAGTTAGCTCCTGAGCAATGATCCACACCCGCAGGCCAACTCCCCTGGTTTATATATTGGGCATGATGTCACATGGTATGGAATACCCCATTGGCCAGTTTGGGTCAGCTGTCCTGGCTGTGTACCCTCCCAACTCTCCTGTGCCCCTCCAGCCTTCTTGCTGGCTGGGCAGGAGAAGCTGAAAAGCCCTTGACTTAGTCTAAACACAACTTAGCAACAACTGAAAACATCAGGGTGTTATCAACATTATTCTCATACTAAACCCAAAACACAGCGCTGTACCAGCTACTAGGAAGACTATCCCAGCTGAAACCAGGACATAAATCTAGATCATTTCATCCTGCTCCCATTTCTTCATATAGTAACTCGCTTCCACCAGAGGTAGGAAAGGCAGTTAAGTAAATTGTCCTAGCACACCTTTGTTTTTAAGATAAGTAGAAACATTCTTAGAAAGAAAAAAGTTTTTCAGATAGCTATTTTTGCTCCTGAGAAAAGAATGAGCTCTTTATAATTAGCCCCCAAAAGAAGGACTTTCACAGTAACTCAAGATGCAGTCATGGCCTGAGGTGAGAAGGTGTGAACAAGCTGCAAAATCTCAATATTCAATGGTGTACTGCAGGGAGGGAGCAGGAGGGGATAGACAGTGCAGGTTTCTTCTGGATCTCAATAAGAAAGATCCAACAACAAATGGCTTAATAAAATAGCCAGCTGGATAAGACAGAATAAAAAGAAGAATATAAATGCCGAGTAAATCTTAAATCCCTTCAGATGCTGGGCACCCCTTGTTTGTGCATTATTGGATGGATCCAGGATGGATTTTCCCATGGTACGCTGCAGAGATCCCACCTGTGGAGAGGTTCCTTGTTTTCAGGTCATTCATGCTACTACAATCTTTTTACAAAAAAACCAATTCTTTTTGCACTTTTCGATACAGGCAAGGCCACACAGGTGATGTAATCACCGGTCCAAGAGGGAGCTGCCTGCAGGGTCCTCCCTTACAATGAGCTGGCTGAGTGTGCCCTGCAGCCAAGGGATTTGAGCAGCGCAGCACAGCCCAAAGGCCATGCTGGATGGGCAGCACAGCGCAGCACAGCACGGGCCTGGGCATGCGCAGGTTAACTATGATGGTCTCCTGGTCAGGATCAAGACATTCCATCTCTTGATGCAGACACGGTTTACCTTTCTCATAGATACTGTAAGTTAAAGCTTATGCTAATAACATATGGAATTCTCAAGCCCTAAGTAGAAGGACCAACAGAGTAGATACGGCTTGTTCAAGATCACCAACTTCTCAAGTACAGTGTCTTACATGAGCCTCCCAGCACAAATGGCCTCTAATAAGATTCATATTTCAACCCATCACCCCAAATGAAATCTCTGGCACAGCTCTGAGGTGAATTTTCACTGGAAATGAAATGTAACTGAAGAGTATGAAAATAAACAAATTCACACATTGGTGACTGTGACTTAAAGGATGGATAATAGCCTGGGGTTTATCTCTATGAGGTCAATTAAAACCCATTTTGATTCAGAGACAGATTCAGTCTTAATCACAGTTACCATGAAAATCTGTAGACTCCAAACCCCAGTACATACAGAGTCACTCTCATGCTTTTCAGTGAGAAGACACTATATGAAATGCAACTGCTGCGTGACTGCACAATAGTAAAATAAATAAATCCAGGTCATATAATCACTCTACTAGTGGCTGTTAATTTGCAACCACATTCATCTCTGGTGTGTTTTTAGTGGATATTCTTTATGTCCTCCTAATTCAGGACTAAACTCACAATTGCACTTGAATATTAAAGAGCCTGAAGGCGACTGGTAAAGTAAGGATAAGAAGAACAGGAACACAAAGAGGCAGCCTTCCAGTGCTGTAAGAGGAAAAATGGAAAAACTATTACTTCAACATTTTCAAGATTTCCTTTTTCATTTAACTGCAAGAACATAGTCTTCTTCTGCTTGCTTGAGCAAACTTTTTCTCTCTTCAGTAAAACACATTTTCCTTTGGTCTAGCTCCCCAGAAAGACTCACTTTCAGTTAATGACAGTGCAAAGTTCTCCACTAAAATGAAGGTACTGTTGCTATCATACATGTATGGTGTCCTCTGCTGCATCCTGAAACAGTAAGATTTTGAAAACTCCAAGTTAACCGTTTTAAAATTAGAAAAATGTCATTAAGGTCTTTCCACAGAGTTACAAAACAGAACATCACTTCTCCTGATCCCTGCTACAGAAACAGAGAGGTAGGATGAGCAGTGGCCTAAATGGACATTACTGGACTTTGGAAAGGCCAATTGGGAGCGCTGAGTACTGACAGAGCCAATACACAAAATTTAGATGCCTAGATTCCCACTCAGCTTCTGCCTAATTCTGAAACTGAGACTTACAGGAACAGACCCAAAGCATGCAGGATTCTGCATCCCAAAGGGAAGAATGGTTTAGCAGAAAACCTGCACATTATACCAGCAACCAGCTATGAAATTTTAGGTTCTTAAACCTCTGTCCTCTCCACAGACTCTCCCCACCCCACCAGACACTACTTAACTGCTCTACTTCTGACCAATGTTTAATGGAAGTAGAAATTATAGCCTTCTTTACCTTGATAGGAAATCTGGGTATAGTAAAGGAAGCCATGGTGGTGAGAAAGGTTTTATGAAGAATTACATAGTGATGCCAACTTACACATCTTAGAATTCACAATTCCTCATTTAGATGTTGAAGAAATGTAGTTTGGAAGTAGTTTCTGAGAAGGTCTCTTCATATACTACTAATATGAGCTCCTCAGTGGTGAAGGTTAATATTCTCCAGTACTTAATCAGGAGAATATCAGAGAGGAACTGTCATTGAATCTACATAGGGCGTGAGAGGCATAAAAGTGCATCTTAGACTTGTGCACTACTAAAACAACATGTGGGACAGCACTGGACCAGCATATGCATGTGGACATGACTTCGAAAACATCCATTTCTTCTGTATTTTCAATTACATGCCCTATGGTGATTCTGTGTCAGATATAGGCAGCCTGTTACATCACACTGCAGTGCAACCAAACCTCATCTTGTCTCCATCAAGCCTCATTCAGTGAGGGCCCAGCTGTCCTGTGAGGATATCTAGAACTGGCTCCCTTTTTCAGATAAACCTGGTCCTCATATGAACCTTAGTAAAAACTTCAGAGAAAATACTACATCAGTCCAAAAACAGCATGTGTACTTGGTCAATGCCAAAACACCACTGAAATGCTGTGATGCATAGTAGATTGCATCCAATCCTGTCCATACACTGCATATTATGTGCTCAGCTGGAAGCTTGAGATGGAGATTCATGTATATGCTTCATGTGCCACAAACCCTGTACCAAAAAGTGGGTTCAAGATATAAAAGCCATCATACTAAAATAGCAGGTCTAGTGGCTGACAACAAAAGTGAGCATATTGTGGTAAAATGTCTGCAGGTACGTGATGTTTTATCTTTGGGAAGAACAGGCGCCATTGGTGCGGTGCTGCTAAGAAGACTGAAGGACTCTTACAGAGATCCTGTTAGATGTTCCTGATATCAGAGGGAACCTGTTGTGGTTGTATCACCTGATTATAAAACACGTTGAGTTGTGGTGCTTGTTTTCAAGGTACTGTGTTATGCTATCTATATAATTGAGCACTGGCACTCAAAAAAAAAAAAAAAAGTTTTCTAAAGAGGAATACCAGCAGCTCTTCATTTTTTGCCTGAACATCTTCAAGATAGCTATAGCTCATGTATTTGGCAGTCTGAAACCTGACTGCTGTTTCCTGGACAGAGCCATGTTGGCCAGTATATGTTGCACAGTATTTAGTGGAAGAAGGAGAAAACAAGAGATGAAGACTAAGAATGTGAAGCTAAAGAGGGATAACAGCCACCAGAGCCTATTACTACATTTTCATTCTGCCCAAGAAAACCTAGAAGTCTGCATCTCAAAGGATATTTTAGCAAATCATTTTGTGCAAAATCTCTGTCTATTATGCTGTCCTGGTTTCATCTGGGATAGAGTTAATTGTCTTCCTAGTAGCTGGTACAGCGCTGTGGTTTGGGTTTAGTATGAGAATGTTGATAACACCCTGATGTTTTCAGTTGTTGCTCAGTCGTGTTCAGACTAAGTCAAGGACTTTTCAGCTTC
>JAVKLA010000002.1:24666391-24686788 GCA_034782735.1 Sagittarius serpentarius | reverse complement strand
CGCAGCGCTGAAGCCGTGAAGGGCGTGCGCAAGTACGAGAGGAGGGTGAAGGAGCTGACCTACCAGGTAAGGCAGGACCCCTCCTTGGGCTGACACACACTTCTTCCAGGAGTTCAAAATTTTGGCACATTGCCTTTCAGACGCATTGCTTTCTGTAACTGAGTTAGCGACACTGTTAACAGGATTTTGACCTGTGTCCTTCTGGACAGCAATGCTCTATAAGGAATATTACTCTGTCTGTTTCACATTTATGAAATTTAGAGAAAGAGGCAAACAAGGGTTTCTATTCCTTGCCTTTCTCTGTGGTGTGAGGAAGACCAGAAGAACATTCACAGGCTCCAAGATCTAGTGGATAAGCTTCAAATTAAAGTCCTACAAGAGGCAAGCTGAGGAGGCTGTAAGTACCACTCTGACCAAGGCCAGAGTTTCTTCTGGTGGATGTGGAATTCTCTGTTGGTGTCGTGGTTTAAGCCCAGCCAGCAGCAAAGCACTACGAAGCTGCTTGCTCACTCCTCCATGCCTCCTGTCCCTAGTGGGATGTAGAGCAGAAAATATAAAGAAACACTCTTTGAGTTGAAAGAAGGACAGGGAGGCATCACTCAGCACTTATGGTCATGGGCAAAAGACAGACTCAGCTTGGGGAAAAAACAAAATCAATTTAATTTACTAGCAACTAAATCAAAACAAGGATAATGAGAAGTAAAACCAAATCTTAAAAACACCTTCCCCCACCCCTCCCTCCTTCCCAGCTCAACTCCACTCCCGGTTTTCTCTACCTCCTTCCCCCAGCAGCGCAGGGGGACAGGGAATGGGGGTTGGGGTCAGTCCCTCTCACCTTGTCTCTGCCGCTCCTTCCTCCTCAGGGGCAGGGCTCCTCACTCTGCCCCTGCTCTGGCCTCGGGTCCCTCCCACAGGAGACTGTTCTCTATGAACTACTCCAGCGTGGGTCCTTCCCATGGGAGACAGTCCTTCACAACCTGCCCCAGCGTGGGTCCTTTCCGTGGCCTCCAGCCCTTCAGGCACTGACTGCTCCAGCGCGGGCTTCCCCATGGAGTCACGGCCATCTTGGGGGGCACCCACCTGCTCCAGCCCAGCATGGGGCCCTCCCTGGGCTGCAGGTGGGCATCTGCTCCCCCACTCCCTTCCATGGCTGCAGAGGGACAGCCTGCCCTCTCACCGGGGGCTGCAGGGCCATCCCCTCCTCCAGCCTACCTCCTCCCCGGCCTTCCTCACTGACCTTGGGGTCTGGGTTGGGGTTTCTCTCACACCCCAACCTCCTCCCCCGCTGCAGGTTCCCCTTCTTAAATCTATTATCCCAGAGGCATTGCCGCCATCGCTGATGGGCTTGGCCTTGCTCAGAGGCAAGTCCAGCTTAGAGCTGGGGGAGCTTCTAGCAGCTTCTCACAGGAGCCACCCCTGCAGCCCCTCCCTGCTACTAAAACCTTGCCACACAAATCCAAAACAGTGTTTACTTCTGTCCAGTTTTTTGAAACCTTGACTGTTTTGATGCCTTTGCTGCTACATGTTAATGGGGAATGTAAAATTGCTGTGTTTGGGAGGAACTATACTTCCCCAGATCTATTTACTTTGCTCTAAGCCTCAGTTCCCGCCTATATTTCTTGCTTCCCTACCCTGGGTGTCAGAAGCAGCTGCTAGTCTGGCTGTTCAGGACTGTGCCATGAACTCTGCCTAGGCCATGCTGTGTGTCATGTGGCCATGGCCTTTTTGACACTCTGATGTTCTTTTGTCTTCGGACACACTTAATGCCCTGGCCAGCTTCTTACCTTGGTTTTGAGCCTGCCCTGCTTGCCCAGCTGTGGCATTTAAATTTTTGTTTGCCCCGTCTTCAGATATTAAATGTCCACATGCTGCCTGTTCTTTTCACAACTCCCTCTCCCCGCATAGGAAGAGCAGTCCAATGTCAACATCTCCAAATTCTGCAAGATCCAGCACTAGCTGGAGGAAGCTGAGGAGCGGGCTGACATTGCAGAGTCTCAGGTCAATGAGCTCTGAGCAAAGAGCCAGGAGTTTCATAAGAAGATAGAAGAGGAGGAATGAGGATCCCAAGGCTACAAAGTGACCTGAGGCATGTATAAAATGTACATCTCTGTGCTGCTTTCTTCTGTAATTATCATTTATGTCTAGGTAATAAAGACAGTAGAGACCTTTGCATATGAACAGTTACTAGCTTGCTTTATTTATTTATTCTAGCATTGATTACTTTTGGAGTACATGTACACAGTTCATGTTCACATTTAAAAGAATGTTAAACAGCAATAGATTTTTACATCTACATTTTTAAAAATGCATGAAGAATAATAACAACTATATGGATTCACTATTCATCTTGCAACGAGAAATATACATTTCTTTGATAGACTTAAGTCTACATTCTTTTAAGTTATTTCCATGAATTCTTAGGGGAAAAAAAAAGGAAAGGAAAAGAGATTCCTGCAGCATTTTTTTTTAAATCACATAATATTTTTATCAATTGAAAAATGTTGCTTATTTGGTTAGGCTTAATGGTGTTAGAAACTCAAATTTCTACTTTGATTCAGGAGATTGACATTCACTCCAAGAATTAACAAGCAGTCAAACCAACGTGGTGACATAGTGGCATGAAGAGATATCCTTACTGTCTTTCTCTGAAGCTGTTTTGTTTCATACATAGCACAAAATGATAGCCAGCTGTTATGGTTTAATCCCAGCCAGCAACTAAGCACCATGCAGCTGCTCACTCACTTCCCCCACCACCCAGTGGGATGAGGGAGAGAATCAGAAAAAAAAAGGTAAAGCTCGTGGGTTGAGATAAGAACAGTTTAATAGAACAGAAAAGAAGAAACTAACAATGACAGTAACAACAACAACAATAAAATTACAATAATAATAAAAGGATTGGAAAACACAAAACAAGTGGTGCACAATGCAATTGCTCACCACTTGCTGACCAATGCCCGAGCAGCGCTCCTCCGCTGCCAACTCCCCCAGTTTATGTACTGGGCATGACATCCCATGGTATGGAATACCCTGTTGGCCAGTTTAGGTCAGCTGTCCTGGCTGTGTCCCCTCCCAACTTTCTTGTGCCCCTCCAGCCTTCTTGCTGGCTGGGCCTGAGAAGCTGAAAAATCCTTGACTTAGTCTAAACACGACTTCGCAACAACAGGAAAACATCAGTCTGTTAGAATGTAAGAGGTGCAAGCAGCTGTCAGCAATGGATGGAGACCTTTTACTTCTGTTTATGTGCTTATATTTAAAAACAACCTTTTGTAGAAATCAAATATTGTTTCATAATGAAATATATGTTCTGGGTGAGATTCACATGTCATATTCTGACTCAGAGTAGACACCTATCGAAGAGTTATCTCACCTTACTGCTTCATTTCACTATTCCTTGAATGCCTGCTTGCTGTAGGGAGACCTGCAAAAGAGTCTCTGTGAGAAGCAAACATACTCTATAGGGTTTCCTATATTCTCCACATTCTGACGTGCATACACAATTTGTCTATCCTTGGACATCAAGAGGGATGAAACAGTATCTGCCTCTCCTGGAGGAGCAGGACCAAGAGAAGGAACTCCTGTATTAGAAGGAGTCCCTGAAGAAAGATGTCCTGTGGAAATAAGAGGAAGATAGAACAGGTCTTCCCTGACATGTCAAGCCCAGCCAGCCAGTGTTGCATGCAGCAGCCCTGGGAGAAGATGGACTGTTAGGTACAGAATACTGTTTTCTGGCAGTAAAGGAGAGAGATCAGTCACATACCCACACTAATCTTTACCAGTCCAAATCTTGGGAAGGGCCCTATGGTCAAAGACACTACAAGAGATACCCCTCAACAACATCCTCAAATACACTGACAGTCCCCAGGTACAATGACATGAGGAAAGGGAATGAAGCTGCATCAGGGGAAGTTCAGGTTGGACATAGGAAAAGATTCTTCACTGAGACGGTGGTCAGTCTCTGGAACAGGCTCCTGAGGCAAGTGGTCAAGGCACCAAGCCTGTCAGAGTTCAAGGAGCGTCTGGACAACACCCTTAGTCATATGGTTTAGTTTTAGGTAGTCCTGCGAGGAGCAGGGATTTGGACTCAGTGATCCTAATGGGTCCCCTCCTATGTGACGTTGATTCTATGATTGACAATGTTTTGCACCTCATGGTTGAGGAATTGCACTGATCATCTTCAGGAACCTCACTGACCCAAAACCTGATGGTAAAGACAAGGCAAAGACAGCCCAGTTGGGGTACTGAAGAATATAAGGGAGAAGTTAGCTGGAAGCTGACCAGAGCCAACACTGGCAGATTCCTGCATTGCAACAGAAATTTTCTAAGGTGGCAAAAAATATCTCTCCTCCTAACTAAGAACACGCCCTTACTCCTCTTTCCCTATGTGCATGCCCTCCTGCTCCATGACCAGTTCTCAGCACAGGCCAAGTCCCCACCAACTTCACATATACTCCTAAGCAATTCTAGCCAAATTTCAAGGAATCTCATGCACAGGCCTAAGAAAAACAATCCTTTCTTCAAGCTATTACATTACAGTAATGTCCTGTAATGTTGGATGGTAAGGTTGGACAGAAGCACAGCTGGATGGTCAGTTTACTGGGACAACTGCGTGAGGACTATCGAACATACACAGTACATATCTCACATGTAGTAGTGTATCTGTACCACCATAGCAGGGAAAAGGTGCTCAGTGGAGAACTGTTTTGTACTGTTCAGTTGTGAGAGGAAATCACCATGGTTTATCATCCAAAAGTCGTAAAGTAAATCAGAGAATCATCATGGTGATATGTTTTGGCAGCAAGCAATGCTGTATTAGAAGAACATGTCAGAGGAGGAAAGTACCAAGGGGGATTCCTGGGAGCATGTCTGGTCTCTGAATTGTCTCTACAAGCAGAATAGTCACTTGAAGGAGATCCCTGCTCTGGCCTACACAACAATATCCTGTGTTGTCCAGAATGTAGGGGACCGGTAGAGACTGGATTCTCTGAAGGAAAGTGTAAGGGACATTGTGACCATGGCTGGAGGCTCTTTCTACCATGAACTGTGTGGGAACACAGCAGAGCCAGACTGGATAAAGGAGTGATACTTGCCACAGCTTCTAGGTTCAGAGCCCTTTCACCACAGGGAAGACTCACTGGGCAGATAAGGAGCAGAGACCACAGGGTAATTTTCCTCAAGCCCCTCATTTGTTTGTCACACTGCATTGCCATTTATTTCACAAGCTCCTTAGAGGACTGAAGGGTGTCCTAGAATTGGTGGACATTTGGTTTAGCCATCACATTTAATCGATTTATAATTTGAGTCAAGCCCTCCCCCTACCTTTCTAGAAGTCTTTACTCTCTCTGTCTCTGTCTGTCCAGGGAGTCTATTGCAGAGCCATCCAAGAACGGGCCTAAGAAACAATAGGTTTACCAATGTTCACATCCATGTCGGTGACTGTTACTGTTGATCATTCACTTCTAGATGAATATGTCAGCCAAGCAATCTGGTCCTCTCTGTCAGATGCAGTGCCATTGACTTACAACACAGGTCTACCATTATCTTCCTGCCTACAAAACAAGCTCCAGAGCAGGGAAGCCTCCAGTCTGGGCGGTTGCTTAACAAATTTAGTTCCTTTCCCTGAATAATTAAGGCAAAGCCTTGACACTAGGTGGAAGGAGTCTATGCTCATTACCACAACTTGACCGCTAAGGCCAGCACTGCAGCCAGACATACCATGCTGTAAGAAATGTTAGGCATCCAGACATCCACAAGAAATGAGACTGTGAGAAGAGGATGATGCGTTCATTGCCCTCATAGCAGGTAGAGGAGGCTGCTGCACTATACCAAGATCCTCTACAAGCAAAATGAGCTGACCCACAGACCCACTTCAAGCCTTGGGACTAGTGGCTCTGCCTGTCCTACTCAGGTCCAACAACTCTCCTGCCTCCTCTCTCCCCTCTTCTCCTTACCCCTTCCACTTGCCTTCCTCTGTCCACAGGCTAACTCTTCCTGCTTGTTTATTGTCATTTTCAACATGCTGTTCCTGTTCATTTTCCTAAGAACAGATTATTAGCCCAAAACATAATATTTTGCATTAAGCTGAACTAGAAATTCAACATGTATGTGTTGTGTTGATTGCAAATACAACATAAGATAAAGTACAGCATTGATTGTGTAACGTGGCTAACTACTGATCACACTTCACAGATGGGTAAGTAAATTAGATGGTTTGGGAACACATTTAATGTGTCTAAGGGCTTTGGTAAATTAGCAGTGAAGCTGTATAGGGATGCCTGTTACAGCTAAATAAAGTTGTTTGTGCCAAGCCACAGAGAAAGAGTGTGAGATTGCCTTGGCTGGTATTTTTGGCATATGTGACAAGCTTTAGCAGTTACCTCAAACTTGCTGTTTATTTAAAGCAAGTGCTAAACATATTTGGCCATGCCGCCAGAATTGTCATTCCCTAGCTGACCTTCATGTGTCCTTTTTGGATATCCTTTCTAATCCTCCAGCCAGCCTTCAAGTGCTGTAAGAAACCACTGCCTTCAAATGCTAAGGGTTCTTAATAAAACATGTAAATAACATTTGGACAGCAGAAGACATCTGGAGTTAGGAAGGGACACAACTCCATCCATTTTAGAAATGGTAGTTCAGGATCCACCATAGCTGAGCATCTCTGGTGCTTTTAGTGCCCCCTTGAACCCTTTGGGTTACTGTGGCACCCTTTATATGAGCAGCACTTGTTTTCCCTGTGACACCGGTAATGCTAAATACAACCCAAGTGCAGTGAGAAGAAGCATCACCCATCTAAGTGTACTAACATACACCCCGCTATTCTAAGGGTTCATCAGAGACCTCCATTAATGCATCACAGTTTTTGGTACCAGCCACACTTCAGAAAGGGTGGCAGGAGGTGAACAAGCTGTTCTGCTAATACACTTACTTGTTTGGCCATGCACCAGGAGAGAGGTCGCTTTTATTTCCCCCTGTAGCTGCTCACCTATGTCCAGCTCCTCTACAAAAGCAGGGCATGGGAGGAGAGCAGTGGGAGACAGGCAGCTGGTGGTCGAGAGAAGCAGGAGAGACGGGAAGCCTCCATCAGTGCCTCACACCGCCACCTCCTGTGGGGCAGTGGCCACCACGCTGGTTGGCTCTTGAGGACAGGGGCCCTGCCAGGGTAAGGGTGCAGGGAGGTAGGCTGGTGAATGCCAGCTAGACGCTGGTTTTAAAACCCCTTTTCGTGGTCTATTCAGCTCTCTGGGAATTTCAATAGTTCCCTTTCTCTTTTCACTATTTTTTCAGTCTCGGTCACCCCATGCTCTGCCACTGATGCCTCACACCCAGCACCTGCCTGAGCTCTGGCCTGGTCTCCTCACCCGTGGCATAGGCTGCCGCAGGCCCCACCAATGTCAGGCCTGTCCTTGTGGCAGTGCTGCACAGCAGCATGGATGCTGGTCACACTGCTGGAGCCCCACAGACTGTCCACACTGCAGCCCCTGCCTCTCTGGTCTTCTTCTTAGATGTGGAGCCCATCCTGGCTGGCTGCAACAACTGCATCAGGGCAGCAGGATGAGGGAGGGAAGCATGGGGTGAGCCTGTCAGAGGTAGAGGATGAAGTAAAATATTGTGGCATGACACTTATTCAGCCCTTTCTTCTACCAGTCAGAAATGACATTGCCTATGTAGTACTAGTGATAGTAGATAGGAAAGTATCAGTGACATCAATACACACGCAGACAACTTCTGGAGTATATCTAAAATGGGAAATAATTTATTTTGTCTTCTATATGCATTTATTCTTCTTTCTGGAATGTGTCATATATAAGCTAGTCTTTATGCCCTTTCAGTTTGTAGTAGTTTGTTTAGTTAACGTTCAACAGCAATCAGTTGCAATTGCTCTCTGGCTGGCATTTGTCAGGGATTACAATTTATCATTGTTGACTTCTTGGAAAATTTATTGTTAGCTCAAACTGAACATGTTATAAAGTTAAAGCATGAACTAGTTATAATACAAAGGAGAAATTTTTATTGGTGTAGTTTTTGCCATTATGCTCAATAAGCAAAACTTGTTCTTTATAAGTGCCTCAAACATCTTCCTTTTGAAGGAGCCACCACCTTTCAAGAGGTCTGAGAGCTGGCTGAAGAGGCTGCTCAGGGTTCCCATTTCACTGCAGCCTCTCTAGAAGGATTTATAGGTTCCTCAGTGCTCAGACAACTGCTGCTTTCCCTTTCTCAAGCAGCAGTGCAGCAATTTTAGCTTCAGTAACTGTTGCCAGTGTGGACATCCTCAGAAAGAATAAAGGGGCAAAAAGAGCAGGAGGTGGACACGAGAGGAATTTCAGTGATGGACAGATGTGCAGTAATAGGTTTGGGTTTGTTAAATGTGTAGGTGAGATTCAATTCCAAATTCAAATATCCACATTTAGTCATCTTCATGCCTAAAAGAATATGTAGATGAGCAAGCTGAATGTCTGAACTCCCATTGTAGACACTACTATTAGAGTCAAGCAACTGTTTCGGTACACTCTAAGATAGCAACCACATTAGGACAACTCAGTCATTCTCCAGACTCCATCAGCTCAGTCTCCTTCAATGATAATGGGAACTCAGACACCTAGCTCACAGGTGTGAGAGCATGTCTGCATATAATTTGTTGTGAAGGGTGGTTGTTGATGGAAGGCAAATGGGATGTGCATGTATATAGTGAGAGGGCTATACTAGTGCAGATTGTAAAGAGGGAGTTACAGTGGATTTGCAGAGAATATTACAGCTGGCAAAAAAATGTTAAAATGCCTTTTGTGAAAGGCTGTGAAATCTTGTGGCTGTTTTCATTCTGGTTGATTGAAACATAACTGTTGTATTAAAGCAAAAGATTTCCCAACATTTTGGAGGAGGAAAAAAGTGCAAGTTTTGAGCTGACACAATTAGTTTTTTTTAATTTTGACTTTTTTCTTTTACTACCAAAGGTAGCAAAATAAATTATATACAAGGCTTAATCCCCGAGACACACATACACACACATGCACATATACATTTTTTCTTGACCTGCAGCTTTTACTTGTATTTTTTCCAAGTTTTTCCAGTTCAGAAAGTCACAGTTTCAGTTTTTCTTTGACAGCTACCAAGTTTTTCCAAATTAAGAGAACTTTGCTCTTAAAATGACAAGAACAAAGAAGCAAAAATACATACAGATAGAAAACCAGTTGTCACATAGTATTCAGTTATATTGACTAGCAACATAAATGCAAATAAGCAAGGCAAAAATATAAGTGAAAACAGACCAACCAAAATTGTGGAAATTTTCAACTTCAATGTAATTTTGAAAAATACTTTGAAAAAATTATTTCTCATAAGTCCTTTTGAGTCTTTAAAAAGTTATGGATTATTCTTTTTCTATTTGAAAAAATCTTGCAAATAAAGGCTTTTAGCCAGCTGTCAGCTTTATGCCAGTATTACATATGACTGTGGGAAAACCATTAGGATTTTTTTTTTTGCCAATTTTAATCCAGGTCAAAACTGCATGCACCAGCAAAATGAGACAACATACAAAGTCATTGAAATACCTGAAATTCACAATAAGTTCCAGTTCTCAGACAATCTAATTGCATTAAAGACATGAGAGAAATGCTGTTTCATACGCAGGTGAGGATCTAGCTGTAGGATTAAACCATAGGCCTCATTCTTATTCTTCACTGTGAATTTACTCCATATGTAAAGCTGACCTGTGCCAATTTTGTCCCCACCCCCAGGATTACAGTGCCATCACAGAGACACAGTCAGCTGAGAGAAGAGGAGGAAGGAATTTCCTCACTTTCTTATCCAGACCTCTGAGTAGGTGATACTAAGAGGGAGTGGAGCACAACAGGTGCTGTAAGTGGGGAGACAGTATGCTATGGGATCAGGTGAAGCTGCTGAGATGTGATTCAGTTCAGATTGTCTTGTTTGTTGTAAGAACAGTAATTTGGAAAGTGAAGACCAACACATTAAAAAAAAACAACCAACAAACCAAGATCTGTTGCATGAGGATGAAATTGTTTCTCAATAAAGTGGAGGGTTCTACTACCCTCTTTACCACTTCCCTCCTTGTGCTGTTGCAGAACATGTAACCCCTTCCTTCATCTGGGTGGAACATCCCAGGGATGAGCACAGTAGATTGGCTTTTTTCGCAAACTAGCATGGGGTTCAGTTCCTTCTAACAATAACTGCCTCTCTTCCAGACTAGCATAGGACATGACTCTTTCTCTTCTAGAGAATGTAAATTTATTAATTCTTTCCTTTCATCTAGCACAATTATCCTGCAAAAGTAGTGCTGAGTGACTCCCCTATGTTGAGGGAGCACCTGTTTCTCCTGCTTCCAGTGGGATATATGTCTTAAGTTCAGTACAACGGTTCCATAGTCCTGTTCATATGATCTTTGAAACCCTTCAGCCCCAGAAACAAAAGTTGAATTTCTATGCCTTTCCTCTGGGATCTGACTTCGTGACTTCAGTCTTAGAGGCTTCTATCTTCAACTCTGGACTTACCATGTTTTCCCCTTTTATTGGTCTTTGTGTCCATGATGACTTGATGTTACCTGCTTAAAATCACACCCCTATTTACTTCCTCTTCCTTAATCACATATCCTTCCTTATCACTACCTTCAGACTCATCCTTCCCCACTTCTGTTGCTTTGGCTTTGGTTCATTTTACTACTTGGTCATTCATATCATCCCTTGATTCTCACTCCTGCAACTTCTGTTCCTATTCAGATGCTTCCTCTTGCACTGGGATTTCCTTGCTCGAACAATGACCCTGCATCTCAGTAGAACCCCTCATGCTTTTCCACATTACAGATTCAGAGCATCTGCAGCATGCAGGAGCCTGTGCCTTCACCTCTTCATCCCTACATGTTTCCTATTACAATATGCTGGCTCTTACTCTTCACTTTCTCTGCTTGAGTCAGCATTCAATGGATTACAGTACCAGCGTAGCCTCTTTCATCTCCTTTAGCACACCCTCCTATTTCCCCCCTTCTCAGGCTCTCTTGTCAAATTATTTATAGGAGATTGATTCACAAACCTGTTATGTCTAATTATATCCATTCACTTCTAATATGAATGGCAATTCTGCTAGGAGTTAAGATTGCCAAAGATGTTTTGACCTAAGAAAGAGGAGGTGGTGGCTACGTATGCAGATCAAACCCTATAAAAGTACCCTGGAATCAGTGTGTCTTGTCCTTCCTCCGAAATCTCTAAGGTAAGAGCATCAGAGGCTTTGGACTGGGGAGGTGGGGGATGAAGGGAAACTGGCCCTGCATTCCACAAGTACCAGTGCATTCCTACAGACGCTCACGTTCATTCAATGCGGGACTGTCAGTGTCAGCTGGGATTTTCAGTCTGCTTTCAAGGGATCCATATTTTCTGTCTATACATTTTCTCTGGAATTCTGTGTAGCAGTAAGAAGGAAGTTGCTAATTCTGTTTTACAATACTGACCAGCTTCCAGTCTGCAAGCCATTGATCTTGTCTTAGAAAAGGTAAGAACTTGATTTATTCACTCTTTAGGGACCGATAGAGGTGCTCTAAGGTAGGGCTTCTACACAGGTGTGCTGGTAATCCCTGTATTCCTTATATTTATGTCTTTTGTATAAACACAGTATGAGAATTGGGCTGGATTGCTGATATCTCTTCCACAAGATTCTCAGAGAGTGGTGTTAAAAGTACTGATCACTGCTGCATTGCCTGCATTCTCCCGAGGATTCTTCTGCAGAAAGCAGTTCCCTACATTAACAGACATTAGGTCCTAAGCTTAGGAGAAACTGTCCTAAGAATAAAAACCCCATCAGGAAGTAGTTTCCAAATACTTGTCCATAAATATATTATTTAAGGAAACAATTATCTTTTTTTTTTTTTCACTTACCTCAAACATCAAGGGGCACTGGTACTAGCTGTGAAACCACAGGAAAAGACATACATATTTAAACAAAGTTACTATTTTCTTTTTTCATGGGGAAGCTTGGGGAATGGGGTTAGAAAGTTGTGAATCAAAACATCAAAGTGCTAAAATAAAGCATTTCACTCTGATCTTTCTTATAAGCTTGCTTGTGCCCATGAAAATAGTGCACAATTGTGACATAATTATGTAAGCAAATATTAATAATCACAGGGAAATGAAGAAAGAATGATACCTACTTGGATAACTAAAAAAAGAGAGATGGAACAGCAACTAAATTCAGAGTTTTAAATATTTACACCCAGGAAAATTAACTGTTCATATTTACATTTTACATTAATTTATATTAATTTTGTCAAATATTGTCACTGGAATATATCACTGAAAATTATAAAATGCCAACAAGCTGTCATGTGTCAACAATATAACTAGCATGCTTTGAATAAGTGGAGGAGAGTTAGCATATCATTGATTTCAGGAAAAATCATACAAAACAGTCAAAAGAAAATAGTCATCAAATACTTTAAAAAGGCAATCTACTGATATATATATTATATGCTAACATAATGTATACTAACATCCTACATATACTATACATTGTAAAAATACCATAAAGATACACTGTAATAATAGCGTACAATATCTATACAAAAATATAATATACAATAAATATATGCAATATACATAATATACACTAACATACTATAATATATACTAATATAATACATACTAACATAGTATATACTAATATATACAATATGTTAGTATTACTCCTGTGAGGGATCTTGTAAGAAAATGTGAGATATTATAGGCAATGATAAAACTGCTGGTGAAAGACTGCGTCCGTTTTACAACCTTATGTAATTTTTTTGTGAAATTGTCTCAGTTGACTAATAACACTTTAATGAAGTGGAAAATCACATAGTTAGAAACAAAACCATCAGTCAGGAGATGGTACGCATGCATTTGAATTGGTAACACTAAGTTGTGTCACGAAGCCTGTGCTGGATAAGAAGGCAAAGAAATTTTTTTCACATGTAAGCAGTGGAATACTGGGTGGAATGAATTATAATGTACAAAACTACTGTGATCTTTATTAAAATATTATTTCTGTTAGGCTGGCCATACTGCAATAATGAGGTTGCTAAATGGTAAAGGGTTCAGAAAAGAGTTTAAAAAAATATTCTAAGTTCAGAATATCTCTCCTGCAATCAAAGTGAAATTGTTTCTCAAGGAAAAGTTAACCAATTATTTGATTTTCACCTAGAGGTCTGCCAGAGGTGAGGTTATTGATAGAGAAATGAGCTGCTTAATTTATTCAGAAAAGCTACACAAAATCCAAGTTGTAGGTGAATGAACCTGGATAAAATTAGGTTAAAAAAGAAAAGGATACATTTGGAACGGTATTATTTTTGGAACAATATACCTAAATTCCAGCTTCACAATTGCATGAAACTTTTCAGTCAAGACAATTGTTTGGCAATGATAAACATGATTACTGATTTTTTTTTTTTAAATAGTAGTGAATGAATGCAAAATTACTCAGTTTCTGTTATGAAAAAGATCAAAGCAGAGAATATCAGCTTTGTTTGTTATCAGATGGATCTCTGGAATAATTGAAATAATTGACAACTTGGGCTATTTTATCTCAAGGGAATGTCTTTGATGAGAACTGCTAATAATATTAGCTCTCTGCATATCCAGTGTACTGCACCTCTTCAGGGTTTTACAGTAAACAAATCTCATAGTCTGAAAGGTGCTAAACAAAAAAGACATGAGAGGGCTTTCATAACTCCAAAATAGGGAATCTAGTGAGTGCAGTCTTTGGAACCTTAGAAAGGATTTGTTTATCCCGTTAATTCAACAAATCAAAAAAAAAAAAAAACCAACATGGAAAGCATTCCTCTGTAAATGCAGTCATCCAGTAGGCCTAGATATCTGACTACATAGAACAGAAATAAAGGAAAGAAAATTATAGAACAGAGCTCTGAATCAGCAGAAAAATGAAAGAGTCAGTTCAATCACTTGATACATACAGCAGAGCACCGTCTAATCCACTATTCTGTAGGAGTGTTTCTTCCACCATGAGCTATTTTGATGTATTTTCTACCCTCACAGATACTTGCTGCATTACTGTTGGTAAACACCAGCCATGTCAACAGACTCTGAGATGGCCATCTTTGGCGAGGCAGCTCCTTACCTCCGAAAGTCAGAAAAGGAGAGGATTGAGGCCCAGAACAAGCCTTTTGATGCCAAGTCATCTGTCTTTGTGGTACATGCAAAGGAATCCTATGTGAAAAGCACAATCCAGAGCAAAGAAGCAGGAAAGGTCACTGTCAAGACCGAAGGTGGAGAAGTGAGTATAAAAAATTCAAGGCTTGAGAATACAGTTTAATCCTGCTGTGGACTTTTAGATGGCAAATATATATCTTTCTTTTCTTTGGCAGACTCTTACCGTGAAGGATGATCAAATCTTCTCCATGAACCCTCCCAAGTACGATAAAATCGAGGACATGGCCATGATGACCCACCTCCATGAACCTGCTGTGCTGTATAACCTCAAAGAGCGTTATGCAGCCTGGATGATCTATGTAAGTACCAGCAGGAGATGATTATCGGTTTTGAGGAGTTGAAGACAACTTTCAATCTCTCTGAAGAGCTTCCTGACTTCTTGCCTTCTTCTTTCCTCATTTTTCTATTTCTTCTTTGTTTCTTGCATGTGTTTTTCTCTTGCTATCTACAACCTCTCCCTCTTCTTCCTTCCCACTTTTACCTTTCCTTATTGTATACTATATCTCACCCATTCTCTGATAGGTCATTCCTCCACTTTATTTTCTTTTACTACCCTGGTCTCCCCAGGACATCATTCACCTCTGCCTTATCTGCAACTCTCCTCAGCTCTCCAAAATAAGCATCCTGTCCCCCCTCCTTACAGACTTACTCGGGTCTCTTCTGTGTCACTGTCAACCCCTACAAGTGGCTGCCGGTGTACAACCCGGAGGTGGTGTTGGCCTACCGAGGCAAGAAGCGCCAGGAGGCCCCTCCACACATCTTCTCCATCTCTGACAACGCCTATCAGTTCATGCTAACTGGTGAGTGCTTGACCTCACTCACAGCAATCTAAACCAAAAAACTCCACTGATCTCACTGGAGTATGTGACAAGGCAGATAAAAACACCACAGAGATGTTTGACTGAGGACTTGATTGAGTTATGCAGGAATTAATTTCAAGTGAAAGTGACCCAGAAGCATACACAGACTCAGCATTGTATGTTATTTGCACTTATTGTGTGAAATTCTACACTCTCTCACTGCAGAAATACTACTTGACTCTGCTACTTTTCTCCACTGATAGGACAGAAAGAATTATTATTCCATATAATCCCCTATTTTTAATACAGATAGGCACTTTGATTAGATTTCTTGAGAAGAACTGTGTGAAGGGCAAGTGGGTACACAGCTTGTGTGAGGACCACATGCCTCTGACAGCTCTATACATTCATTTATGCTGGTGGGACCTGGAAGGGAATCGAGTAGTCTTGAACTACTTGGACTGCTACCCTTGGACTTGGGAGAACCCACAACTTCCATTCACTGCATTACTTCTTATTCAACTCAATGTTACCCAAGTCAACAGCTAAAACTATCTTTCATTCTGCCTCTTTCACAGATCGTGAGAACCAGTCAATCCTGATCACGTATGTACACTCCCTGCCCTGGCCCCTGCAGGGCTGCCCAGTGCCAGGGGACCTCCTGCCTGACCACACGCTCTCTGCTTCTCTCTTTGGTTTGGCAGTGGAGAATCCGGTGCAGGGAAGACTGTGAACACAAAGCGTGTCATCCAGTACTTTGCAACAATTGCAGCGAGCGGGGAGAAGAAGAAGGAAGAGCAGCAGTCTGGCAAAATGCAGGTGAGGTCCTAGGGGTAGGAACTTGCAACTGCCAGATTTATTTATGAGCTATAACATGACAATAAGATTTCTGTTTTAGGGGACACTTGAGGATCAAATCATCAGTGCCAACCCACTGCTGGAGGCTTTTGGTAATGCCAAGACAGTGAGGAATGACAACTCCTCACGCTTTGTAAGTTGTTGCCTGGGACAAATTTACTTTTTTTCTGTCAGCACACCGACACGAATATTCTTGCAGTCAGGATTGGTAAAATAGATCTCAATTGACTTTTCGGCTTCTTTCAGGGTAAATTCATCAGAATCCATTTCGGTGCCACAGGCAAGCTGGCTTCTGCTGACATTGAAACATGTAAGTGACCTTCCTGGCCTGATCCCTTTCCTTCCAGCCTTCCTCGGTTCTTGTGCTAACTCTGTCCTACCATCCTTGCTAGATCTGCTGGAGAAGTCCAGAGTCACTTTCCAGCTCAAGGCAGAAAGAAGCTACCACATATTCTATCAGATCATGTCCAACAAGAAGCCAGAGCTAATTGGTAGGAAAGATCACTAACTTCTCCAGACAAAGGTCACGGAACAACACTTAATTCCTTTACTTGCCAGTTACATCTGATCTGTATGTGTTTTGTCCATCTTTTCAGAGATGTTACTGATCACCACCAACCCATATGACTATCAGTATGTGAGTCAAGGTGAGATCACGGTTCCTAGCATCAACGACCAGGAAGAGCTGATGGCCACCGACGTAAGTACAGCACAGAAGTTTTCTTAGGCAGACTCTTGACCTTTAACAGGCATGGTACTTACTCTAATGAGTCTTTTGTTAGAGTGCCATTGACATCCTGGGCTTCACTCCTGATGAGAAGACAGCCATTTACAAGCTGACGGGGGCTGTCATGCACTATGGCAACCTGAAGTTTAAGCAGAAGCAGCGTGAGGAGCAGGCAGAGCCGGATGGCACAGAAGGTACCAGCATGAAATACACCAGAGCACAGTAGATACCAGAACAATCACTAATACAGGCAGTAATTCAGAGTCAGAATCATTGACTCAGCCTGCGCACTTCCCCAGATGCCAGTATTGTAGAATACAAGCGTGTCCTAACCAGAGGACTTTGCTGGAAGAACACAGCTCAGAGGAAGATGCAGATTATTTTGAACTATGTCAAGCGTAAGGTCCAGGGGATCCTAAAGCACATTTCCATTGGCTGACACAGTAGGAGCCAGGCAGAAGAAAAGCAAGCTTTGCTGCTATACTGAATGGCAGCTTCCCAGACCTGGCACAGAACCGGCAGCCACTCTGTTCACTGACTTATGTTTATGTGCCCAGGTAGCTGCTATCACTTGCCATCAGCTGTAGCCACCTCCTAATGGTATTGTTTCCAGGTGACAAGAAGCCAGAATCTTGAAGCTGCTCTGCTTCAAAGCCCGTATTCTGGAGACAACTCATAAGGCCTGAACTGAGAGCATTGTACTACTTCATTTTACATGGGGGGTTAAAACGGAACATCAGTTAGTACTGCAGCTGTGGCTCATATGCCCTACATTTTCTGTACAGTCTCAGCATATCTCCAGGACTTCTGTTTGAAAAATAGACATCTAAGATATGTCTATCGCATTTGCTTTGCCTGGAATTGTTCAAAAATGCATTCCTTTAAAAGTTCATGGAAGTATTTCCATGAAACCACAGTTGTTTGCACACTTGTTTGCACAGTTGTTTCTTAAACACGTACTATTAAGCGTTGGGGTTATTTTTTTTGGAGTTGCATTTTTGTGTGTGTGGTTTGGGTGTTTTTAGGGAAGTTAAGACATAAATGAAAATGACTGGAAGGAACACAATTGCAGTGAATCTGACAATGATGAATAGTAATAGTAGAACAGGCTACAAATACATATACAATAGCTGTAATCATTGCATTAATATAACCAAAGGAAACAGTTATAGAAGAGTGTAATAGAATTAGATTACTATTTAGTTATTTAAAAAAATAATGCTACAAAAGTGAAATAAAACATAAGTTCCAGTTTTTTTCTTGTTTCATACCTTACTCTTTCTAGTGATAAATATACATTGAATACTTAGTTGTAAATAACACATACAATATAAGTAACTTGAAATTAGCATCTGTGTATATATATCCTATAATGAGTTTTGGCCTTATCACATTAAAGGACTCTGTAAATATTACTGGTGCTTGCTATCATCTTCGCTGTGAGAAAAGACAGGTAGCAAATTGGGAAGTGGTGACAGTGTATATCCAGTGCTCTAGTGCTTGCATTTAATAGTCTAGATTCAGAGAAAATGAGAGCTGGAAAAGACCTATGTCTGTCATATTTATCCTTAGGGAGAATGTGGTCCCACTATGAAAGTTATATGAGATATTCTATTCAGAAATTGTGACTTGTTTGAGTTGCCATTTCCATGGCCTATTGCTCTTTTGTTTGTCTAGTCACTTGTTTCAAAATTTGCATGTACATTCTAAAGGCATTTGGAAGAATCTTTACATTTACAAATCATCTCAATTAAATGGGAAAAAAATCAGTAAATCAAGAAAATTTACAATATTTTAATGTATGTGACTTAAGGTATATGTGGCTTCTGCAGAAACAATTCTGAGTTACTACACGATCCATCTACTGGAGAGCTAATATTTGATCCTGCTGCATGCTTGTTTCTTTAGTTGCTGACAAGGCTGCCTACCTGATGGGTCTGAACTCAGCAGATCTGCTTAAAGCCCTCTGCTACCCCCGAGTCAAGGTTGGGAACGAATACGTGACCAAGGGTCAAACCGTACAGCAGGTAAGAAACAAGTGATGAGAGAAAAAAAATGACATGAATTAAAAACTTTGAACTTCCTCTTTTGCCCTGGATGGTAACTTTTCTTTTACTTTTCTTTAGGTGTACAATTCAGTGGGGGCCCTGGCAAAATCTGTCTTTGAGAAGATGTTCCTGTGGATGGTTGTTCGCATCAACCAACAGCTGGATACGAAGCAGCCCAGACAGTACTTCATTGGTGTCCTGGACATTGCTGGCTTTGAGATCTTTGATGTAAGAGGAGGATCTTCATACAAGTTTCCTGGAAGGGGCATTAAGAAACTGGAATAGTTTTGTTTTGGTTTTTAATTATGGATTGTTTTTATTTATTGGATAATCCTGACATTCCTGTAGGAATGGCACTCTCCTGGTTCTCATAGTATGTATTATCCCACAAGGGCTGTAGATTTATATAGATGTCTCTTGTTGCATGCAGAAGTAAAAATTGCATTGAAAATTGATATGCAAAATGTTGAACAACTGATAGGTAACGGTAGAGACAGATTTTGAAGGAGTTAAAATAAGCCATCTTGAAGGTAGGTTTTGTTAATGCTGAAGCCAGATTCCATCTGAATGCTTGGGAATAGACTGGCAGTGTAGACAAATTCAAGCAGATGAAAAGCTGGACTTGGTCTAAGCTCTGCAACTCTTTTCAGAGCTCAGAAATATGTTGAGACAGTGCCAGGGCCTGAAAGGGTAGATATACTAGAGGATGGAATATGCCAGTCACCTGTCCAGTTGCATGACTAGACATTCAGGATCCCAGTCATGGAAACCTTAATGGGCTCAAAATAAAACCTACTGGAAGATGGAAAGTGTTCCTGGAACTGAATTTTGCAAGTAAATCTCTGCATTCTGCAGTTCAACAGCTTGGAGCAGCTGTGCATCAACTTCACCAATGAGAAACTGCAACAGTTCTTCAACCACCACATGTTCGTGCTGGAGCAGGAGGAGTACAAGAAGGAAGGAATTGAATGGGAGTTCATTGACTTTGGAATGGACCTGGCTGCCTGCATTGAGCTCATTGAGAAGGTTCTTGGGCCCTACACACTTAATAGTTTTCCAGATGTAAAATGTAAAAGGAATCAAATTAGACCACTCTAATATGTGGCACTCACACTTAATGCAGCATAAAACAAGATTTCTTCTGGGCTCCAAGCATTGCATATACATTTTCATTTGTCTGTTATTTCACTGCCTGTGGGATTCTGTCACGTAGTACATATGATTTACATGGGGAAAAATTTCAGTCCTAGTCACTGTTCTGGAGTTCATACTCAAACGCATGTATTTTTTTAATGCATGCTGACTCAGCAAATACATTGAGGAAATTCTATTTCAATATGTTTAAAGAAATCTTCGATCTTGTTTCCAAGAAAAAGCATTTAGGAAGTATAAAGTCTTCCTTACATGTGAATGCTACTAATTTAATTCATTCTGCTTTCCGTCTTCAACTAACATGTACATTGTGAATTTCTACATGCTAGATCTTTATTACACCACAACCCTGAAACTTATGGGTGAGCTTGTTTTCATGTAACTGATGGCATTTCCACTAACAAAATGCCCTTTCTGGAAAAACATAAGATTACGCCTTCTGAGGATGGGGTTTGGTATAATTGTTCTCTTCCATTCCTCTCATATACATGCTCTCTGCTTCTTGTTTCCACACTTACTTTCTTCATGTATTCGTATTTCTCCCAGCCCATGGGCATCTTCTCCATCCTGGAAGAGGAGTGCATGTTCCCCAAGGCAACTGACACCTCTTT
>JAVKLA010000002.1:24629171-24644764 GCA_034782735.1 Sagittarius serpentarius | reverse complement strand
ACTCAGTAGTGCTCTGGTCCTTGTCCAAACCACAGAGCCATCCTCAACCAACTTCTGTAGAGAACTTCTAGATAAGATTGTAAAACTCTCTACCCTAGGTACATTCCACAGTGATAAGATTGTAAAGCTCTTTATCCTAAGCACATTCCACAGTGCAGACTATGCAATTCCACAGTGCAGACTACGCAAGATCTGGCAAATGATCAAACAGACCATTATGACTGCTAAACCATCTAAAAGAACTGCATATATCAACTTCTTCTTACTTCTGACCCCCCTCTCTCATGAGGTGGAAGGAGCAGCAGAGATAAGGTGTGAGGGACTGACTCCAACCCCCATTCCCCGTCCCCCTGCACCACTGGAGGGGAGAGGAGGTAGAGAAAACTGGGAGTGGAGTTGAGCCAGGAAGGAAGGAGGGGTGGGAGAAGGTGTTTTAAGATTTGGTTTTACTTCTCATTATCTTTGTTTTGATTTGGCTGGTAGTAAATTAAATTGATTTTGTTTTTTCCCCAAGTTGAGCCTGTCTTTTGCCCTTGACTACAAGTGGTGAGTGATCCCTCCCTGTCCTTGTCTCAACTGATGAGCGTTTCTTTATATTTTCTCCTCCTCATCCCACCAGGGCTGAAGGAGGGGGAGTGAGCGAGCGGCTGCGTGCTGCTTTGTTACCAACTGGGCTTAAACCATGACATTGAGGAAGCTGGATTCAGCTTGGATCCACAAAGATGCCTTGGAGAGCAGCTTTGGACTGGATGACTAGGCAGGTAGTACTGAGTGGCTACCAGAAGAGCAGAGCCTTGGGGTCAGCTCAGTGACCTCTGCAGCTCTGCAGCTGACTGCTGTCAAGACTACAAGAGAAAGGTGAGGCTGGTATGGGCAATAGGAGTGCAATAGAGAAAAGCAATCTTGACTGTCAGAAGGTCACTTCTCCACTCTGGCTTTACTGCCTACTTTGCGTAAGAAACAGCTCAAGCAAAGCACAGTCTTGATGTCCCAGATGTAGAAGATATTTTACCAAAAGCATTAGGGTCATTAGCACTAGGCAAGATCCTTCTGACACTCTAGTAATCATTACTCAGTGCATTTATGACTTATAATAATAGTAGCTGTTTCATAACATGTTAGCAGTGTCTGCAGAGGATAGCAAGGGTGTATGGGACATCACTTAGGAGGGGTGTGAGGCTACATAAGGACTGGGAGGACACAAGGCCTGTTGAGGCAGTACTGGAGGGCATTGCTGGGCTCTAATGCAATACATATATATATATATATATATATATATAAAAATAGAGCTGCTGGAGTGAACTTTCCCCCAGGCTGCTCCTGGGTTTTGCTTCAGATCAAACCACTTTGGACACTGGGAGACCATCCCCAGGGACACTCATATGTTTGCAGCAATGATTATCGGCCTGTCCTTGTCCAGGATCACTTCTCGGAACTATCTCACGTAACAACACATACACACACTTAGCTTCTTTAAGAAAGGTGATATACCTTCTCACATGGCTTTCAGATATTCATTAAGGCAATACCAGCTGGTTCTCCCACCTATCCACCTATTTTTGATTCTCCACTAGGTTTGTGGAATATTACTTCCCTTTACAAATGCTATTTTTCTCAGTATGTTATATTTACCAGTGTGTCCTCAAATTCTTCTCATTAGCTTCTGCTCTTTTCCTAGTACAGGCACCAGGTTAATTGCGCCACAGTTCCCTGAAACACTTCCTAAAAATTAGCATTCTACTAGACAGCTTCCAGATCTCCAAAAGCAAGGCGGTTTTCGTAAGAGCTCACACACCACAGCTGGTAGTTCAGCTGTTAGATCCCCGTGCCTTTTTGGAAATTTTGTGTAAATCTCATCTGGTCTTGGCCACTTGTTACTATTCATTTTTTCTATTTGGCAACAGGCAGAATGCACAATCATCATCATTTTATTAGCTGAAACATTCTGGTATGGAAGTCAAGCAGTTTTATTCCCAACGCCATTTTTTTTCTCTGCTGGTACTAGATATCATCCCAAATAAGTAATATAGTTTGCTCTTGTACAAGGAGATGGTACAGATGTGAGACCAGCTCTAAGTGGGAAAAAACAGTATGTATTACTTCAATTGCTCTTGCCTCTACTTCTGCTTTTTCTGCCAGAATTCCTTGGGATAAAAGTGGTTTGTTGCCTTCACAATGCCAAGGTACAAATGATGGCCTGGTAATGAATTGCTTTCTAGTTTGGTTGCCTCAGGAAGGGCAGAAGGAAGTAGAAGACCTGTCATTTAAGGTAAAATAGCCCCACAGTCCATATGGTAATAAATAGTTCTTGTCAGTAATTTGTACAGAATATAGATTGCTGCCAACTTTACAGCTGCTGAAACTACCTGAAGATATGATGATATCACTGCTTTATGCTGGCAAAAAAAAAAGAACAATAAATTTAAGATAAAGGTCACCTATCCCCCAAAATACACATATATATCATTGACCATTTTGTAGTGTTCAGCAGTTAGCTGAAAGAAATCTTCAAGGCCCATGTTCCAGTATTACAACAGAAGCTCTTCTAGACTGGGGGTAGTTGGCAGCTGTGAAAAAAGCTTCCAAATATATTTTTAGAAAGGAATCCCTCAAAGATTATCATTAATTCTATTTGGCCTTGGTGCAGTGTCAAACTTATACTCAGTGATGCAGAAAATCATCGTGCAGTATCATACACTTTTGACAAGTTTAGATTAACTTTCTTTTCCCGTTACATAAATTAACTTTCAATTTTCATTAGAAAAGAGTGTCATTTAAAGTCAGGCTGAGAAGATGAACTTTTAGTAGATATTTTCAAAGCTCAATGCATTTGTTTCTATTAAATGCAGGAACTGTTGCTGAGTTCAAAAAAATATTTGAAGGTACATCTTTCCATGAATATGCATTTATTCTGCCATCACTGATCATTTGAGCCTAAAAATCATTCTGTCTAATCTGAGAAGAGCTATGGAGGAATTCTCACTCATTTGCCTATGGAATAGGAGACTATATTCCAAAAAGCTTTCAATAAACAGGACATTACCAAATGAAACTGTGGGGTTACCATGGCATTAAATTGCAATGTCACAGTTCTACATCTAGTTGATGGTGTTTCTTTTCTTCTTTTTCTCCAGAACCCACACAACTTTGCAAACACGTAATTTAAAGCACAGGGAATAGGCTTTATCCCATAATGAACACTAATAATATATAGGAGAGAGTGTCTTTGTGGCTTTCGGAGACCTGCATGAACAGTTAAGGATACAATCCAAACTTACAGAATTACTAGTGCCAATTAATGATCTTAAAGGCCAGTCAATTTTGCATCTCTGAAGACGTAATGGAAGAATCCTACATGAAGGCTAAAGCCACAAAAAAATTGTATTTTCAGAAGCTGTTTAAATTGATGCGGAACAACAAGAAGTTAGTTGCCTCTCTTCCCCTTTCAGTCTTCCTGTCATACTGCAATAACAGCAATACAATAACCTGTTAAGATGAAGGAATAAGAAGTCTGAAAGGTGGATGGTATGAGGAACAAATATGTATCTGCTTAAAGGCCTAGGAAAAAGGGGTTGGGTATGAAACATGAGAATAGCTACAGTAGTTCAGACCAAAACGTCCATCTGTCCCAACGGTGTCAGACAGTTGCAGATATAGCAACTTACCAATCAGTGGTTTGGGGACTTAGTATAAGCAGGCTTACTTCACTGGCTGCTTCTACTAGGAAAATTTTCTCTTCATGAGCATCCAATGGAAAAGATACTAGATAACTGTAACAGGATCAAAGCTATTTAGTGGTATGAACAGGTGTGGTGTTGCACCCTGCACCAAATGCAAGGAACCGAGGAGTCACACCAGAAGCACAGGAACAGAGAAAACAAGCACTCTTTTATCCACAAAGAGCAAAGAATTTATAAGATCATCAAATGCACAAATTTTGCAGGTTATGCTTTGCATGGTATTTAACTTTTCAGCTATCAAGACGGGCTTACATTGACATTTTATGTGTTGTTTGACAAACCCAGGACTATGGGAACTCATGAAGGTGGTGTTTGCACAATGATGCCTTGATTGATTGATCAGCCTATGTAAACAGCAAGAATTTACCGAATTCCATGAATAGCAGAATTTACAGAAACCATGCAGATGAATCAGCTGGTACAACACGGGTTTAGAAATTGACACAATAAATGCGAGGCACTTTTCTTGACAGATAAATTGCTGTAAAAGACTCCAGCCATACTTACGCTTTTCATAAATTCACGTCTGTGTATATCATGTGAAAATAAGTATTAAGAACCACAACACCACATTAGTCAAGATAGACAATAGACTCATCACATCAATATAAAATCTATATCCGCATAGATATATACAATACTTCTAGAACTTGCCTGGTATGTTTACCTGGATTGACTTAAAATGTGCTTTCAACAACTCTTCCTAGTACATGTTTTCTGAGTCTTCATATGCAACCTATTTGGTTGATTGTTTTTTCAACTTAAATAAACTTTGAAGGTTCAGTTTATCTAACTAGAAGTGGAAATTTTTACTTGGCCAGAAAAGACAAAGCCTTTTATATTTCATTCACCCAAAGGAGACACTATTTCCTTTTCCCCCACTAATACAGTGGGAAGCAAGGTAGACATCAAGACCCCTGAGTCATTTAGCTCCTCACTGCCTTACTGGGATGCCCCAAAAAGTCAGCATGCTCAAGGACAGACATACAACCTTTCTTTGTCTTCGTATACTCTAGTTCTTTCAACGTAATGGTCCTGCAGGCACAGGAAAGCTGGTCTGTTGGATGGTTATCAACAGGGGACACTTTCCTTTGAGAGTAACACTGCAAAAAAGTAAAAAGTGCATGCAAGTTCAGTGCTGCAACCAGCACAGTTAATTTGAATGTTTGATACATAGCAACTGGTCACAGAAAAATACAGTAACAATATTATCTCCACATCTGAGTAGTTATCATCATTGTTATATCATACAGTGTCTGCGCTTACACTTCAGGCCAGACTGTGACAGACTGGCAATGTCTCTGATTTAAAAAAACCAACAAAGTAATATAATAAAAGCATTGAAAAACATACTAAAAAAGACTGAAGAAGGAAAAGGCCTAAATAGGACACGACTCAACACTGCATGTTGCAATGCCAGACTTGAAGGAGTCCTTTTTCTGTAACAGAATCCAATATACCCCTCTTAGATGTCTTTACTTCCTATACAGTGTACCTAAATAGTAGTCATCATAAACATAATCCAAAACAAACAGCCAATGAGAACTGTGTAAATGCATCAAGGACATTCCCTAGATCGAGCCAACATGAAGCAATGACAACAATGCATCTGAAAATCCATCTCTTTCCGGATAGGGACCTGGGTCAATTCTATAAAGAGATTTAAAGATAAGATTTAAAGATAAGATTTAATGGCCTCTGAAGTTTAAATCATTTTCTGACAAATGTTTCCTCTGCCTTTAAAATAAAGAAAAGATAAGGAATGATGACAAATCTAACTTGCCACTTCTTCTCCTGTACAAAATAATCTGATGGTAAGAGCACTTACTCAAGCTGTGAGAGACCTGAAATCAACTGTTACTGTCACTTGAGGAATTCAGATCCTAGACTCTCATTGCCGTAGCTATATAGCTCTCAGCAAGCTCACAGCATGTGCATGGTCCCATATGGGAATGGATGAACATTCTCAACATTTCTCTTGAAGTTCTAGTCTCCAAGAGGAAAAAAAAAAGTCTACAGGAGTGCTTGGGCAGGCAGAAAGTAGGGATCACTTTCTAACCTACTGGTTAGGAAATCCAGCTGTTTATTTCTACATGCTAAACTTTATTCAAAGGCCTCTTTGCATATTTTATAGCAAGCAACCACTGATTAAATAACATAATGGATACCTCCTTGCTGCTGATCCCACAGAGCTGTGGTTATCTCTGGCTTTCTTGTATTTTTTCTAACTCCAAACACTTTGATTTTTTTCTTCATAGCAGAGCAGCTTCAAGAAAAAGGATGGAGACTTTCATTCCTTGCTTTCCTCATTGTAACTATCTTGTAATTGAGTGATAAAGCTGAAGACTAAATTAATAATAATATATGTGAAATGATGCCTGTGAGAAAAAATTAATCCCATTTTTACAGAGAGATATTGGTTCTAAGATGACCATCACTACTCAGAAGAGATCACACAGATGCAATAGCTATTCCTCTGAAAACATTAACTTCTGTGCTTGGTAATGGTTCAAAAAGGGAAATTAATTTTTTTTACATTATTAGGAAAGGAATAGAGCACAAAGAGAAACTATTACATGAGTATTTAAATACATGATATACTCGCAACTTGAATACTGCATGCAGTTCTAGCTACATGTACCCCAAAAGGAGAAGAATGAACTGGGGAAGGCTTAGAGAAGGACAACAATAGTGAAAAAAGCAATGTGATTGCTTCTGAATTAGGAATTATTATGGACTATAAAGGCATGGGTGGAAAAAGAGAGTAGATGATAGGAAATAATGTTTCACTGCAGATGACAGCAATTAATTTTTCAGATGGATGGCTCATAACAAATAAAAGTGGTTGCTCTTCATGCATGCAATTAATGTACTGACACAGGATGTTGTAAAAGCTAAATGCTTACAGGAGTACAAAAATGACTGAATAATTTCATAGAAGAAATCCATTAAGAACTATTTAATCTGAAGGCATAACATCAGCATCAGGGATTCCTTGAACCATTAGCTTTTGCAGGCGGGGAGACCACTTTAGGTAAACAGGACTAAATGTGTACCTTGTTCTTACATTCTTTCCTGTACATCTGTCCTGGCCATGGCTGGGGACAGAACAATGAGTTTGAGGGACAAAATATGGCTGCTCTTATGTTTTTGTCTAAAGGTTTTATGGGCTGAAGTGGCCCATGGCAGATGAAGGAATTATATCTAGGTCTCTCACTGAAGGAGAGGAAGGTGAGAGGAAGAAAATAACTGATTTTAGGAGTTTTCAGTTCTACCTACATTGGTGTGTAAGGCAATTTTGTGCTTTCTCTGATTAATAGCTCATATACTGAGACAAAGGAATAGAGAACAGAAATATGGCAAACAATTCATGTAGCTAAAAGTAGCCAACTGACACCATTTTAGACATCCCTCTATTTGACAACAATTACTCTCAACTACATCCCCTCCCCTAGTCAAAGCTCTTAGAAAATGCTGATCTTCATCCCTATGTGTCAACGCTTATGTGCCCAACATAACACCACTTAGACATCTACACTTAGACACTGTTACTTTTACTCACCACCATCTTCATAACTAATATCCAGTAGCTACCACCATTGCTAGTCCTGGCAGGTTAAAGATGAGGCCAATGAGCACCTCCAGCAAGAGTTCCTGAGAGAGTGATTAGACTGTTGTAGAAATGGCAAGTGCACACAGACTTGGGAATCAATAGTTTAAGTGGAGAGAATAGGAGATAAAAAGCAAGCAAACTTTATGATGGATTCCTAGGCTAATCTGGGGCAATAAATAGGCTAGATTAAGTAGAGACTGCAGACTGGAAACTACATAGTGCCCAGCACTAAGAACCTGAGGAACATCAGGGACAGTACATAGACATGGACAGTTTGGGTTAGAGATAGATCAGGGTCGAGGACCCAAAGACAGTTAGGGAGAGACTTGGGCTAGGGAGCATGGAAGGACTGCAGGTGAACATGGGGAGGGATATGAACTAGGAATGAGGCTGGAGATAGTTACATGTAGCAAAATCCCAACATGTTTGAAGAAGTGTACATCCATGACTAGAGAGGATGAAAAGAGGAGTGGAAAACACCATCCTACCATAATGTTCTATCCCCACACAGCTTCTTCAAACAAATCACTGTTGCATTTATGATCAGGTACATATATAATCGGGTACGTATGTAATACCTCTTCACCTGTGACAGGCTCAGTTCACAGTGTGCTGCCAGTGTTGCCATTTCCCTCAAATATGAGTTACCTGTGCTGTCATCACACTGGTAACCACTTGTTTACCACACGGATTACTAGTGACTGCCATCAAACAGGAAGTTCAAAGGTAGACTGGCTTTGGAAGATGTGGTATGGAAAGGCAGTCTGTGCAAAACATGAAAAAGGGCTTTTATTCAATATATGAACCAAAACTTCAGAGACAACACATAAAACCAAGCACTCATACTTTTGCCTTCTACCTCAGTGAGACATCCTCAATGAGGGAGATAGCAGTGTTGATAACACTTGTCCAATGGTGTGTGCTGCAGTGAAAAACGGTTATAGTGGTTCAAGAGGTCAAGGATGCAGTGGAAGGATGATGATGAGCTCCCACTGGTGGTACCATATTGGTACAGGTGGTGAAGTGGGAAGTTCCCCCAGCAGTGACAAAGTGTCAGATGTGGACAGCCACCTCAGAGAGGCACGTAGTGCTTCTTTGGGGACATTCCTCCATTCCTGACAGTGGAATTTCCTCCTCTACACTCTTAACTTGGCAGGCAGCACATCCTCAACTCAGGAGACATCACCATGTCCAACTAGAATTTTTTTGTGAATGAGGTCTCCATCTACACACTTCTAACACAGGGAGCTGGTATCCAGCAGGACTCCAGTAAATGTCTCCCAAAACTATTGCACCTCTGTGATGGAGCATGCTAAGTGATGTTAGAATGCGTGGCCACCTCCTCCATCCGCTCCAGCCCAGTAATCTTTCCCAGTCACTGCAGCCCAGCCTGGTGTCCAGGGACCCTAGGTCTCTGCCCAGGCTGAGGTACTCAGCTGCCACTTTCCCATTTGTGGATTCAACCAGTAGCAAAGCTGAACACATGTCCCAGAGACACACACAGAGACGCAGAGACACACACACAGAGGATACTGACACAGGTGGTCACAGAGACTGCCACAGCGAAGGTGTTGCCATCAACAGCACCTGCACAGGGTGCCACCAACAGGACCCACATCACATGAGCACAGACACACACATCCCCTCCTCCTCTGGGACTGGCAGAGACAGGAGGTCACCAGTGCAGGCACATACATACTCGCCAGGTTCACAAGCACATGCATATTTGCAGCTTCCTCAAGTCCAGCATAGCTCTTCTGTCTCCCCAGCACCTCTGCTCGGACCCCGGCCCTATGACCCACCCCACAGTTATCTACTTGCCAGCTGGTCCAGCTTGATGCTCGCAAACACGCAGCATTCACATGTTCATCCCATGAGCACCCCATATTCACAAGCCTCCCTGGGCATACTAGCATGGACCCCTCACCTGCCTGATCCCCAGCCTGGACCTGAGGCCCCCCTACTGACCGGCTGGTCCAGCTTAAAGTTTGCTGGTGAATGCATGCACACACATCATGCACACCAGGACTGGGGAAGACAAAGATGCTCAGCTGCCTCCAGCAGCCAGCACCAGGCACAGGGGCTGTTAATTCTGGTCCCACTCCAGCCACTTGCACTGAGCCCCTCACTCACCGCAGTGTCCCCCAGTAGCTGGTTTTAGGAACACACACTGTTCTCACCCAAGTGGCTGGAAGCTAAAGAGTCCCACTCGCTCCAGTAGCTGATGCTGAGACCCCACTGGCTCCAGCAGCTGACGCCACAGGCCAGGGGTGCCCCCAGCCTGACTCCAGTAGCTGGTACCAATTTTTACTCACACACACACAAAGGCCTCACCAGTAGCTGGCACCAATTTTTACTCACACACACACAGAGGCCTCACCAGTAGCTGGCACTTAGTCCATCCATGCACATGCATACATGTGATATAGTGAGATTACACCGAGAGAGTAAAGATTTAATAAGGAGATGTAAGAAGACAAGACAGACTGTGGTGACGAGGTGCAGGGTTCAGCCAGACAAGCGCACTGACTGGCCCTGTTTTACATGCAACTGGCCCCTTTTATACCCTTTTCTGTTTACCGCCCTCTTTGTTCCTCCCTGCTCTCCCTTCTCCTGCATGTCCTCTCATGGGTTTGTACAGCTCTGCCAGTTCCTGCACCCACCTCAGCCCTTCTGGGATCTCCTCTGGTTCAGAGTTTTATCAGTCATGAAGTCTGGGTTGATCTCCCTGGAAGTGGCGCCTGTAGTTTCTTGATAGCTTATAAATTAGTGTCACTGGTGAGGCTTCTTTCTTCTCGTTGTCTCACATGTTTGTTTTGTCAGGTCTGTGTCTCTGTATATATTGCTTCTGGTTCCCCCATTTACCTTAGTTTCCCAACTGAGAAGGTCCCTGCTCTAGTAACCTTGCTGGAATAAACATTTTCACACTCACATGCCTTCATCAAGTAGTGTGACTGACCAGGTTTGGTTCCCATCACCTTCTCCTTTTGTTTTGGGTTTGTGTGGCAGGGTTTTGGTAGCGGGGAGGGGCTGCAGGGGTGGCTCCTGTGAGAAGCCGACAGAAGCTTCCCCAGCTCCAAGTTGGACCCACCTCTGGCCAAGGCCGAGCCCATCAGCAACGGCGGTAGCGCCTCTGGTATAACAGATTTAAGAAGGGGAACCTGCAGCGGGGGAGGAGATTGGAACATGAGAGAAACCCCGACCCAGACCCCGAGGTCGGTGAGGAAGGCAGGGAAGAGGTGGGCTGGAGGAGGGGGTGGCCCTGCAGCCCCCGGTGAGAGGGCAGGCTGTCCCCCTGCAGCCATGGAGAGGAGCGAGGGAGAAGACGCCCACCTGCAGCACGGGGAGGACCCCACGCCGGAGCAGGTGGGTGCCCCCCAGTATGGCTGTGACTCCGTGGGGAAGCCCGCGCTGTAGCAGTCAGTGCCTGAAGGACTGGAGGCCGCGGAAAGGACCCACGTTGGAGCAGTTCGAGAAGAACTGTCTCCTGTGGGAGGGACCCCAGGCCGCAGCAGGGGCAGAGTGAGGAGTCCTGCCCCTGAGGTGGAAGGAGCGGCAGAGACACGGTGTGAGGGACTGACCCCAACCCCCATTCCCTGTCCCCCTGCACCACTGGAGGGGATGAGGTAGAGAAAACCAGGAGTGGAGTTGAGCCGGGAAGGAGGGAGGGGTGGGGGGAAAGTGTTCTAAGGTTTGGTTTTACTTCTCATTATCCTTGTTTTGATTTGATTGATAGTAAATTAAATTGATTTTGTTTTTTCCCCAAGTTGAGTCTGTCTTTTGCCCGTGACCATAAGTGGTGAGTGATCCCTCCCTGTCCTTGTCACGACCCATGAGCAGTTTTTTATATTTTCTCCTCCTCATCCCACCAGAGCAGAAATAGGCGGGGAGGAGTGTGTGAGCGGCTGCATGGTGCCTTGTTGCCAGCTGGGCTTAAACCACAACACCCTCACCATTTATCAGTCAGGTCTGTGTCCTGGTACGCTCTTGTTTATGACTTTCTCCCTTTCTTAGTGTCCCTTGTGGTGTTGAAAAAGGTCCTTAACCAGATACTTTTAAAGGAGCAGACACTCTTGTCCACATACCCTTAGAGAGCAAGTCAAAGTTATTCTGGTTCGATGTTCAGCCTTCTCCATGACATCCTCTGCAAGACAATGGAGTGGCACAGAAGCCAGGTTCCTTCCCGCAGGCTGAGACACTGAGTATGCCTGCAGGCCTCAGGTATTGTAAACCTACAGGCCAGGACTGCAAGTCTGTCTTGTGGTCCATAAGCTGGCAGTTGTCTTACTCTGTCCCAAGCTTGAGGCTGGTTTCAGTCTTGCCAGCACCCTGTACAGTGGTATAAAGAAATCTAATGAGAGAAAAATTCTGCCTAAGTCTTCCTCCTTCTCTATCAGCACGGACAGATAGGGTAGGATGGGATCTGTTAAAATCATAGTCCATAAAGAAATAATTGCACGCAATTAGAAAAAAAACCCACCTTGTTGGTTAAAGCAATTTCTTGCAGTCAGGAGCCAAGTGTCACCTTATTTGGCATTATCAGAGCTGTCTTTGGGTTCCCCCATCCTGGCACAGAGCAATGTGAAAAGAACAGGTCAGTGCAGCTGACTCCATACAACCTTAAACGAATCCTGTCTCTAAGTAATTAGCAGAGAGATCAGCGCTTCAACACATTTACAACTAAAGAGTAAATTATTATTGACCAAAAATAGAGTGCTTGAATGCTGTGTGGGCAGGATGTTACATATAAAGAGCCACAGCTGAAGGCAACCTTATTCTTTGTTACCTCAGCATCTCACGGTAAGTCCCATCTGCTTGCTTCATACTCTGACCATGACATCTCCACAGCTCTGCAAAGAGGTGGAATATGTAGGGGTATTTTCTTCTCATTCCCCACTTCTAATGTTTCAGGTCATGCTTTACATGCAATGTCAAGTTTATATGACCCAAACCACTCCAGTGTGGTGGCACAAGCAGAAGTAGAAGAGCCATGCCATGCCATTCCTTGGAGGGGCCTTCTACAAACTTTGCTACCTCCAAGCCCTATGAAAGACAGAGGAAAACTAACTCTGAAGGCAGTTGAAATTGATTGGGAAAATATATGTAATGTAGCTGGTCTTTTCCTAGACAATAGATTTATTTTCAGCAGATCACAGTAATGTCAGGAGGAACACAAGATTTTCTGTGGGATTTGGCTCGGGATTTGGCTCTAGCTCAAGAGTTGTAAGGCTCTGTGTACAGTTCAGCTGTTGGGAGAGACTGTACAAGATGTGTAAATATTTCATAGAATATATGCTCAAGACAATGGATTGTTTTTGCTTTAACTCTTTCTGTCCTTTCTTTAACCATTCCACACAGATACTGAAAGCAGATTTCCTCCTGGGCTCTCTGAAGGTAAGCATTTAACAAATAACGTAGTTTTGCTGATTTATCCTGAGCAAGGAGTGAAGCTCACCCAGACAACGGCAAGGGCAGGTGGCAAAGGACCATGTTGTAGAACGAGACTCACTGAAAAGGATATATGCTATTTTAATCAATATGAGCATATTCGCAGTTCTTGGTAGGAAATACCCCATTTATTGGGAAAGAAAAGTGACAGTTACTCAAGCTTAGCCAAGAGGACTTGAGAGACAGTGACAGTAATGTCTTTTTGTGGTGTAACCTGGCATTCTGCGATTTACAGATGATTAAAATTCACCCCCTGCCATCTGCACAACTGCTGAAAGCCTGAAACTGAGATTGTGTTCAGACAGGAGGCTCAAAGTACAATTCAAGAAGGGTCTAAGCTTATCCTGCCTTAAGTTATTTTCCTCTGAGGTAAGGTCTAGAACATTATATGCTGACTTTAGCTTACCACACAGGTTCTGAAACTAAAACAAAGTTAAGGACAATCTTGTCTCCTGTCTCATAGACAGACCTGTTTACATACAGAGAGTACCTTCACAGAAAACTTAATATGCACCATTCCCTTCTAAGTTTTCTGGGGAAGGTTAGTGATTGAGTGACTGGGAGAGTTCACCAGCGCAACAGAAGGAACCCTCCACACATGTGTTTTCCATCGTAATACCAAAAAAATTCTCACTGAAACTGAAGCTGAAAGGAACGAAAGTACAGGTTTTTCTCCCAGAGAATGCCGCCTTCTTTATTCATGAATGTGTAAATATCTAAATTTTACACTAGTTCCTATTAAAGGCATCAGTAATTTAACAGACTGTGCCCATCAAGAAATTTTCTGATAACCTATTGGCATTTTCTGATGCTCTACTTAACCTTTTCATGGACAGCGTGAAATAATTTTTCTCTCTTTCTTTCATGTTGCTTCCCTTGAGCCACTCAGAGACAGGATCATATAGGCAAAAATGCTGGGCTCTGTATACATAGAATAATACTTTCAAAGTAAGTTAAACATTCTGGATTCTGAGCTTTGAAATTCCTGGGTATTAAATGCTCTTGAGAGATGCAGTACCTCAAAGTCCTGCAAGGTGCATATCCCATAGCAGATAGATTTTGCTGAGAGAGATCAGCACTTCTACAGCAAGGTGTCCAAAAGCAGCATTCCAAGTGCCTTCAGACTCCTTTCATCATTTTCTTGCACATAAAACCACTCCATGTTGATTGTTTCAGGACTATGATGCCTTCAAAGTATATAACTGAGTTGTTCAATTCTGTCCCTTTATCCTTTTTAGTACCACAGTGCATCAGAAAGCCCATGAAGTAGTGGGAGTTTAGAATTATTTTTTTTTTGCTAGCCTGTGTATTAGCTTGCCTGGGGAAGAACATTCTGTTTATGTTAGTTCCTGCCTACATTATTTCTGCCTGTGTTATTTCCAGATGCTCTTGAATTATCCATGCCAGCCCTTCTGACTGTAGCAACCAAAAGCATCTGTTTGTGCTGAAGAATTTTTACTAGATATTGCTAAAAATGTAAAATAAAACTGAGCATAAAGCAGTTTTATGAAATATTTCTACTAGACAGATCCCTAACAATGTCTGGTACACATCCGTACACATTAATTGTCTTTTAATGATCCATAACCAATATTACTCTATATATTATGGTAAAGCTAAAAGGTACTTTGAAATTCTTTGAAATGTTATATCAAGTACTTATTTACCTAGATAATACTATGGTATTAATTATTACCTTCAATATACTTTGTATTCCTTTATTAGCTAATTTTGCGACAGATCTGAAAATATGTTTTATATTTGGTTCATATGATAAACAGGTTTGGCTTTAGATAGGTGATGGTTGACCCTCACTATTTGTTCTAGTGCTTGGTATAGACAGAAACTAGTTGAACTTTCCCTGCTTGGTATTAAAACATAGAAAACAGAATGGTACCAAGAATACCTCCACTTAGAAATAATGTATGAGAGCCAATCTGCTTAACTTATGGATCTTACTTGCATCTAAATTTTTAGATGTCTAATGAAACTATCTAAGTGGCTATGCGTATGTGCCTTTGAGAAGTATGTTGCTGTGCAGCTGTGTGAATAGCAGGTGAAGATAAAGCAGGAGAGGCTTTTGAAGACTTCTAGCTTGATACTCTGTCCTCACCTGGGCACACAGGCATCCCATTTAAGGGGGGTGTCTTCAAAGACAATACATGTCTGTCTACAAAAGGAACTTTCTTTATTAAGACTTCTTCAGTGGACTTAAAATTGAGGCAGAAGTGCCTGATGTTGATTAGTCATCGTCTTCCTTTTAGTCATTGAGCGTGACCATTTTCTAGACAAATATAAATTACAAATGCACAGACTCTCTGCAACTTTTCTGAATTCCTCCAGAGCAACTCCAGCCATGAGTTCAGATGCAGAGATGGCAATCTTTGGAGAAGCTGCTCCCTATTTACGGAAGCCTGAGAAGGAGAGAATCGAAGCCCAGAATCGCCCATTTGACGCTAAGGCAGCCTGTTTTGTAGTGGACGAAAAGCAAATGTATGTGAAAGGTACCATACAGAGTAGAGAAGGCGGCAAAGTCACAGTTAAAACGTATGATGATACAGTAAGTGACACCAACTGTTACTCATACATGATCATCCAGTTTAGGTAGTTTCCTGGCTTAGATTTCTTCTCCTGTTGTTCCCTTCTGGTTTTGTCAGACTGTGACTGTAAAGGATGATGAAGTCTTTCCCATGAACCCTCCCAAATTTGATAAAATCGAGGACATGGCCATGATGACCCACCTCCACGAACCCGCTGTGCTGTACAACCTCAAAGAGCGTTATGCAGCCTGG
>JAVKLA010000002.1:24610795-24626541 GCA_034782735.1 Sagittarius serpentarius | reverse complement strand
TTCTCTTCTCTTCTCTTCTCTTCTCTTCTCTTCTCTTCTCTTCTCTTCTCTTCTCTTCTCTTCTCTCCTCTCCTCTCTTAAATGAGGAAGTTCATTTAGAAAGCTGAAACATACATGTGAGAAGGCATCACTCTAGGGATTTGGGATTTTTTATTTTTCAAAAAAAATTATATAGAGCTTCATATGCTATTGTGTCGCCTTAATTTTATAGGGTCCATCTTCACGGTGGACTAATAAAAACTAATTTAAACCCATTGTGCCATCTGCAGACAGTGTTGGGAATGGCGTTCCCTCTCCATTGCAAAATGTTAAAGGCTGCGCTGAACACTACGTACAAAGATGCAGCAACTTGAGCTGTGCTGTTCATCTTTCACTAGGATAAAACCTTTTTTTTTCTTTTTTTCCTCATTCTTTGTTTGCCATGTCTGTCTTGGAAATTATCCCTGGCAACACTTTCATGCCCTGACTACTATGTAAGGATCAATCATGACCTTACTAGAAGCTTTGAGAAAAGCTTTGCTCTATCATTCCAAAAAACCACATGGTGACCCCGCTTCCTGGACTGTATTGTACAGAAAAGGAGATATATAATGTCACAGAAGCTTCTTTCCTCCTATATTTTTGCAGTTAACAAGAGTGATACGATCTTATCAGATCTTTACATGTTGATCATTTCTTCTGTAGTCATGCAGCAAAAAACCCTGAGTTTGCGTTCTCTGTTTTTTTAAGTTTGCTATTTGAGTCTCAGGCTTTGTCCATGTCACACTCTTCTTTTCAAAGTATGTCTGGGGATGTATTTCTGCATTCTGAAAGGCTGCTGGTTTGAATGCAATTGGAAAACTTTACATTCACGCTTGCTAGGTGCTTCCTACTAAAGGCTATACCTCTGTGTGTGTGTCCCGGGCTTGAGTAACCCCCAGAAAAAAATCCCAGAATTTTCACTTTCTTTAGCTGTCATGGCCTTTGTGAATGGGAATGTGGAAGCACCTCTGTCATACAGATTTCAGACTCCTGGAGCTCCACTGTAGTGACTCTGTATGAGATACCCAATATATGATAGCAGGTACAAGAAGGAAACAAAATACAGATCAAAATACAAGAAGGAACAAAATACAGTTTCAGCACTCTTCCCTTTGAAACCAATGGCAGTATTAATGAGTGATGGGTGATGAGTGCTTAAAAACTCTGCAAAATTCTAGGTTAAAATCACGTATGAAGTATAAAAATTATCTGTTTGTAATATCTCCTTTGCAATATTTGTTATTTAACCAGTAGTGAAGTTTGATAAGAAGCTTTTTCTCCTGTAACTAGGGAACTCTGGAGGATCAGATCATCCAGGCCAACCCGCTGCTGGAGGCCTTTGGCAATGCCAAGACTGTGAGGAACGACAACTCCTCACGCTTTGTGAGTTCATTTCAGATTTGTTGCAATGCAGAAAACTAATACGTCTCATTCACTGATCACTATAACCTGTGGGTTGATCTGTACTGCTTGATAGGGAAAATTCATCCGGATTCACTTTGGAACAACTGGCAAGCTGGCCTCTGCGGATATCGAAACCTGTGAGTTGGAACAAGTCAGTGCATGCAGAATTTGTGCATTTATGATCTCAAGTTTACCAGGAGACTAACAGCATCTCTCTTTTGGCTAGATCTTCTGGAGAAATCCAGAGTGACTTTCCAGCTGGCCAGTGAAAGAAGCTATCACATTTTTTACCAGATAATGTCCAACAAGAAGCCAGAGCTCATTGGTGAGTGCCAGTGGTGCGGGGCTTGGCTCAGCTAGTGCTTTCTCTTTCCACTGTGACCTGCCCCGGTGCCACCGAAGGTGCCCTGTATACCTGCAGATCTCCTCCTTATCTCCACCAACCCCTATGACTTCCCTTACGTGAGCCAAGGAGAAGTCACTGTTGCCAGTATTGACGACAGCGAGGAGCTGCTGGCGACAGACGTGAGTGTAGCGGAGCACTCGTGGGGCGGTCCTGCAGTCAGACCGGCTGCAGCCAAGGAGGCATGGCAGGCCCCAGGGCCGTCAACCACTGGGCTCTGCGGCCTGCAGCAGCTGCACGGGGCCGGTGCTGCACGCGTTTGGTGCGGGCAGGGAGGCAGGGGGAGAAACCCCACCTTCCCATCACAGCACACGTGCCTCTTAACAGCACCTTGTGCTTCCCTCACCTTCCCCGACTTGCCTGTTGCCTCTGCAGAGTGCTGTGGACATCCTGGGCTTCAGCCCTGATGAGAAGGTGGGGATGTATAAGCTGACAGGGGCTGTCATGCATTACGGGAACATGAAGTTCAAGCAGAAGCAGCGGGAGGAGCAGGCGGAGCCAGACAGCACAGAAGGTAGTGTTGACTGCGGAGTTTGCTAGCAACCCAATCCCATAAAGTGTCCAACACTTTGAGAATGATTTTCCCTTCCAGAAACTAAATTTTTTAAGTTCGTTGTAAGTTCCACAAAGGCAATGATTTAATTTATGCTCTGCAAGGAAAAAGAAAAACATAAAGATGAAGCATTGCTGCAGGTCTCCAGGTGTGGAACAGGAGTGTGCTGTAGCTGAGACACTGCCGATGTTGGGGAGAAAATATTCTCCATGGGACTGGAGAGGCGCTTCCCTTGACAATATGTGCATTTGAGTAGCGCTGAATGTAGGCTCCTTGTAACAGAAACATCGTAGAGGACCGGAACACCTTTCTTTGTCACTTTTGAACTTGTCTGCTGTCTCTGATCCTAGTGGCTGACAAAGCTGGCTACCTGATGGGTCTGAATTCTGCTGATTTGCTCAAGGCTTTATGCTATCCCAGGGTGAAAGTTGGGAATGAATATGTAACTAAAGGACAAAATGTCCAACAGGTACCTAGACAGCTGATCAGCTTTTCATTTTGTTCAGACAGTTCTTTCAAGTTTAAAGCTAAGTCCACTTTCATTACTGCCATGGCCATGTTTCTTACAGGTATACAATTCAGTGGGTGCATTGGCTAAATCAGTCTATGAGAAGATGTTCCTATGGATGGTTATTCGAATCAACCAACAGCTGGATACAAAGCAGCCCAGACAGCATTTCATTGGTGTCCTGGACATTGCTGGCTTTGAAATTTTTGATGTGAGTTACAGTAGGTGTGCTGGCCCATTGGTGACTTTTCCAAACTAACTGGCTTTTTTTTATATTTTGAATTTGCAGTTCAACAGCTTGGAGCAGCTGTGCATCAACTTCACCAATGAGAAACTGCAACAGTTTTTCAACCACCACATGTTTGTGCTGGAACAGGAGGAGTACAAGAAGGAGGGAATTGAATGGGAGTTCATTGACTTTGGGATGGACCTGGCTGCTTGCATTGAGCTCATTGAGAAGGTAGAGGAAATATTTTCATTTTAGGAGAGCACATTTCTTTCCTGGTTATTTATTTTAGTCCAGTCATTCTTAATAAATTAACACATTACTGGTGAATGACCCTTTCACATAGGAAGTGGCAGTTTATAAAACCAAAGCTTTTGGAATGACAGGCTGCCTCCGCACAATCAATGATTTCTTGAACAACATGGCTGGGGTGGAAGGGAGAGGGGGTACATGATGTTAATTTCATGCCTTTAACAAGACTGCCTTTAACAGTAAGGTGAACCTCAAGTCTTACTCCTTGCAGTAATGGACAGAATTAAGTTCCTGGTTCTAGCAGCACAACTCTTTCTGGCCCCTCTGTCCCTGCCCGGTGCTACTGCACTGGGGATCTTAATGGGAATTAATCCCTCACTACTACATTACAAGCCAGTGTCCAGTGGTTGTGCACAGCACTTACACATGGTGTGCAAATCCAATATGCACATACCCAAACTTCTTCCTTCCAGGGAGCATACAGGTATCTGCTCCCAGCACTATCATTAATGCCTAGTGCCCAGTGACTGATTCAGCCATCCCACATGCATGTTCACTGCTTAATATTCATACCCATGGGTTATGCCTTTGCACACGAGCCTCACATTTCTTGCTAACCTCCCACATGTCCTGCCACATAGCAGGATCTACAGGCAGCACTACCATTCACAGCTAGCGCCTGTTGCCTATTGCTATATTTAACACCCCAAATCCACACTTACTGTTCAGTGTCCGCTGTGTGCCATATCTATGCAATACAGAGTATTAGAGCCAGAGGAATCAGAACAGCTATGCTGATCTAACACTGTAGTCACTTGTAATGACAGGAAAGAAGTAGACACTTCTAGGACGCAAATTATCTCCTTGTAAAGTATGTTCTGTTAGTGATTCTGTGAAATGTCTTTATAATTCTTCCATCATAGAAGAGGAATCTGGATAGCTAACTCAGATCTAGCTTCTGGTTTATAGACACCTACAGTTAGGCAAGATGAATGCTAACCCTAGAGCTTTCACGCAGCAGTCACACCTAGGGGGCAAGATCTTCATTCAAAACATGGCATTCCTGCCCAACAACCACGTTCTCTGGTTGCTGCTGCTCTGGAGGATCCCTGATTCTAGCTCTGGCAGCTATGTAGCTGAGATAAGATGTAAGCATCTAATGGCATCTTATTAAATTGCAAAAAAAAAAAAAAAGTTTCATACAAAGAAGGAACTCCTAGAATTCTGTCTAGGCCAATGAAGTGCAGGTCAAATCAGTGTCTTCAGCAAAATCAGAGGACATGTGCTTATCTGCACTATCAGAAGATACTTAATGTACCTCAGATGAAAGCTCTGATGTCACTGAAAATGTGCCTACATCTCTGTATTGTAATACTTCCAATTTTAAATAAAATTCTGAGACGAATTAAAAGCCTATGGGTATTCCAAAGTGCCAGATTATTGCCATGTGCACGTCATATCAGGTGAGGAAAATCTGATTGATCATGCACATTCACTAGAGACAGAACAGGAGTTGTTAGATTTTAGTTATCTATGCACGTTCCTGAGGAGCTATCAAATTAAGTTCACGTTGACAACTGCAACCTGATGGCTTGTAACAGACACACACTATAGCATCAGTTCTGCAAACAGGACACTGAAACCTACTTCCTAACAATGTAGGGTAAAGATGATTGAAACAATTAATTATAATACGTATATATAAGTATATATAGCCTTTCAAAGATGCATGTAAACAGTATTGTTGAGTTGCCATGTTCATGGGTAGTAGCTTGAGCAACACAGACTTATTATAGTTTGCCTGATTATTACAGTAACTAGTGATGTATTAAGAACTTGTGCAGTACAAATTGCAGTCACTGAAACAAGCCACAGATCATATGCAAGGTGACATTTTATTTACTTTTCCTTTCCCCACCACTTACTTTCTTCATGTATTCATATTTCTCCCAGCCCATGGGCATCTTCTCCATCCTGGAAGAGGAGTGCATGTTCCCCAAGGCAACTGACACCTCTTTCAAGAACAAGCTGTATGACCAGCACCTGGGCAAGTCCAGCAACTTCCAGAAGCCCAAACCTGCCAAAGGCAAGGCTGAGGCCCACTTCTCTCTGGTGCACTATGCTGGCACAGTGGATTACAACATCTCTGGCTGGCTTGACAAGAACAAGGATCCCTTGAATGAAACCGTTGTGGGGCTGTACCAGAAATCATCCTTGAAGCTGCTGTCCTTCCTTTTCTCTAACTATGCTGGTGCAGAAACAAGTAAGTGCTTTTTCAATGATGATCAATAAGGCAAGAAACAACTAAAGTCTACTTCTGCTTCTGCTCTCTGTGGTATACTCTAGACTCTCTGTCATCCCCTAATGTGACCTTGTTCTTGCGTGCACTGAGATACGCCAAAACTAAGATACCAAAATGCAGAACTGCTGAAAATACCACGTTCATGTGGTGCAGAGAAGTAAAACTCAGCAAGTCCAAAACAAAGTGACAAGAAGTGTTTGTTTCCTGTCTTACTCTGTTGTGAATTATGTGCATGCTTACTTATCCTCTAGACAGGTGCCAAATATACATGCAAAGTACAAGCACTTCATAGTCTTAGGAGACAGAGTTTTATTTCTTGAGGTGAACTGGAATAACTAAGAGACCATGGAACTATTTCATATCCAGCTGAGCAGTCCTGGTGTTGCAAGGAAAAATGAGAGAGACAGGAAATAAAATTTAGAAGTCCTCTAAGGGCATCAGAGAGCAGTCCAATCTCTTGCCTGTTTTTTGGCTGAAGACCATCAAGTTGGACAGTGAATAGGTCTGCCCTTCCAAAAATGGCCACACAGATTTCTACAAAAATACTCAATATTCTGGCAGCCTGGATGCTGGGCAAAAAGATGAGGCAGTATACAGTAGTAGTCAACTCAGCCATCAGGCATATGGACAGCAGGGTTTGAGACTCAAGAGAGTACTGCATAGGGACTTTCCTGCAGTTCAGTTTGGCTGACATAACAACGTGTCTGAGCCAGCTCCTAGGAAATACTGGGGATGAGTCAGCTGTGGTCCTTGCAAGTATCATCAATATAAGGAAGGCGAGAAGAAAAGGTTGTGGGGATAAAATTTTGGATATGGTGTGAAGTTCGGAGCACAAAGACTCCATTTAAGTCTCAATTTATTGGCTTCAACAGTGCAGCAAATATGAAAAGGCACTGAGCCGCTTGGACTTGTGTCCTGAGACTATAACTTGCTTCCTGCCTTGGGGCTGCCATAACTTAGAACATTGGATTAGGAGATTTTTCTAAAGAAGACTTCACTGCACTGATAAACAAATGTCCACTGCTGAACCACAGTGTTGTTGCCTTTCACCTAACTAAAAAGTATAATTTAAAAATGGGGCTATGTCTGTAAGTAAAAGCAACGTGACTAGTAGCACAGACTACACCGTTACAAAACTTACGTCAGGCCATAGTGTTTCATACAACCAAAGCCTATACATTACGATGCAACATAAATCAGGCATCTGAGACGAAATATACCATAGGCTGATCAACAACCAGCTAGCAGCAGTTCACTAGAACTCTCATGCAGCAGTGGGTCAGTATTTAAAATTAAAAATTAATTATTTTATTGGCCCATGACCAAAAAAAGGAAGGTGAGGCCTACAAAACGCACTGCCTACTCTAACCGTTCACCTCCTATCTACTTCTTCCAAGGTGATACTGGTGGTGGCAAGAAAGGTGCTAAGAAGAAGGGGGGCTCTTTCCAGACGGTGTCTGCTGTGTTCAGGGTATGTGAATTTCCTTTTAAATGAGCCATGCTTCCACAAAAATGATCAGAGGGCTGGAACATCTCTCCTATGAAGAAAGGCTGAGAGAGTTGGCATTGTCCAGCCTGGAGAGGAAAAGGCTCTGAGCAGACCTTATTGCGGCCTTTCAATATATAAGGAGGGCTTATCAGAAAGGTGGAGAAAGACTTTTTACTAGGGCATATAGTGACAGGACAAGAGGCAACAGTTTTAAACTGAAAGAGGGTAGGTTTAGACTAGACATAAGGAAGAAAATTTTTTATAGTGAGGGTGGTAAAACGCTGGAACAAGTTGCCCAGAGAAGTTGTGGATGCCCCATCATTGGAAGTGTTTAAGGTCAGGTTGAATGGGGCTTGGAGCAACCCGATCTAGTGAAAGATGTCCTGCCCGTGGCAGGGGTGTTGGACTCAATGATCTTCAAAGGTCGCTTCCAATACAAGCCATTCTGTGATTCTATAACTCGTTCACATTTGTATAAGAATGCAAAAGCTTTGTAGCTCAGAGCTCAAACCCATGTTTTGTTCTATCACAGGAAAATCTAAACAAGTTGATGACTAACCTGAGAAGTACCCATCCTCACTTTGTGCGTTGCCTGATTCCTAATGAGACCAAGACACCTGGTAAGTCCGTCATTATACTCTGAAGACACAGGACTGATGGGAATTGGCCTGCTCAGTGTCCACACCAACTTCTTCCCGAACAGCTCCCTTTGCATGTGAAATTCTTGTGGGGGTTGGCCTGTGGGATAGTGCCCAAGTAAACCTTCTTGTATTGTTCACCGTGACTGTAAAATTTTGAGCATTACATGGTCCACAACACTTAACCATCTTTGCTTAATGTGTGTACAGAGCTGAAGATGATAAAGATGGGATTGATAACAGCTGATGAAATTGTCTGTTGCGGGTAACAGCATTACCAAATCCCTAACAAATGCCTAGATTTAAGGACCACTGTGTCATTCAGAACGGTTGGGTTCAGCCCACGACCACTTACCAATTTCTAAATATTCAGTGTTAGGATCTGATTCACTGAGCTGGAGGACTGTCAAAGAAATCATGTATCATTTGTAGAATTATGTGTACAAGCTGCTGGGTGCTGCTAGCACTTGGAAAGCATTTTGATATAAAGTTACTTTTTTTCCTTTATTTAATTAAATATTAAACTTTCACAAAGAGTTTAGTCTTCAAGAACAGTCAAGTTTGGGAGTATTTTCATGTGGCCATTAAATTAAAGTGCTTGGGGAGAGACTTGCCTGTGTGGGTTTTAGGAGTCTAATTGTTATGAGGTCTGATACCGGTAGAATGATAAAGTTAATACTGGTAGAATGTACTGGATGCAACAGGAGTACCAAGAAACAGGAGCTTAGCATCTGTTTAATCTGCTCAGGAGACAAAAGCCAGTTTCAGAACGTTTCTTACCTTGCTTATGTGTCTCTGTGTAACCCTGAAGACCACAAGCAGGATTTAAGCAACACACATATGTATGACATTCACATTTCAGCTATTCATCTACACTCCTTTTATATTCAGTGGAGAGATGCTGGCATTTTATAGGTATGACTCATCTGGCCCCTTTTATACATCTATCTTAGGATGAATGAATCACATCCTAGAAGAAACTGTTTCACTCCACTGACTAAAAATGAAGCCCAAATGAAAATGTCCACACTTCATATCCTAAAGTGAAGAAAGAGGAATCCCACTGGGGTCTTGACAGTTGAGAAAGCATAAAGAGGGAATTAAGGAAACCTACTAAAACAGAAAAGCATATTTGAATGAATGATTTTGCCAGATATGGCTGTCATTTTAATGTTCGGTTGGTTGTTTTGATAGAGGTGACTCAGAGGGAATCTTGACTTTTGCCTTTTAAGAAAAAGAAAAGTAGTACTGTGTGAGCGAAATTAAGGATGGTGAAGTGAAGGAAGAGAAACTGGACATCTGATTTTTAGCTGGTTTTAGGCTGCTTATGCTCGACTTTTCTAATAATTCCTTTGGGTATAGCTTTATTGATTACACTGAAAAGATAAAGTTAAGGGTATGGGCCATTCTGTACTAATTAATGTCTCTAATAGCTGATGGAAATTTCTACATGACAAAGTGATTCTAAGAAGGTTTTATTCTGCCAGCTGTACTTTGTTTGTAATACTTGGGCATAAGTCTTAGAAATACAGTTGATTATTATACCCAATAGATATTTTAGGAGGAGAAAGATAATCCTTCCAATTTCAAGATCAGCTCTACAGGAACACTGAGAGCTTTAAGCAACCTGCTTATCTAGTCCTGTGATGGAATCTATCTAGCTATCAAATCTAATCAAGTTTGAGTATAGTCAATACTTGCATGGCAGATTGAAGGTAAAATCTTACATAATGTGAAGAACTGATTGTCTAGATGGTACTACACTCTACATTGTGCCACCTCTACCTACATCCAATGAGGATGCTGATGCTGTTGAAGATTTTTCACCCTCCTGCAATTTTTGAGTAATGTGGCTTTATGCCTTTTGGCCATCGGCGATTCAGAAGCACTGCCAGCCCTAGCATTCTCAGCTCACTGAAGCAGCTCTCTGCAACTTATATGAATTGAAGGCATGTTCTGTCTTCACCTCCTGCATCTTTAATCAAGAACAGGTTGAATTTTATCAAAAAAAGGAGGTCATTCTGGAATGCTAATACATACTACATGCTACATACATACAGGAGAGTCATGATGCATGTATTTTGTTTAAGGTGAAATGGACCATTACTTGGTGATGCATCAGCTGCGATGCAATGGGGTTCTAGAAGGCATCCGAATTTGCAGGAAGGGGTTTCCAAGCAGAATCCTTTATGCGGACTTTAAGCAACGGTAGGTCTTCAGTTATTACTGTCTGTTAAGATAAGGCCTCAGTAAACCCACAACTCAGGTGACAAGTCTGCTGACATCATGGAGAGACACCCCCTGAATCAGACTAGATTAGTGGCATTTGAGGGAACCAAGTCATTAATACTGTCTTAGGTCACTCCAGTCTTTCCCTCTTTGATCAGACCAGAGATTTCTTGATTCACCAGAACTAGTATCATTTCTAAACTGTAGTCAATGCCCAATGATTCAAAGAGATGCAAAATGCTTGTAGTGTAATGAATTAAGTGGCATTATAGACTGCTCTTTGTAAGTCTCCCAGAGCATAGATACAAAAACAAGACACATCAGCGCTGCCTCCTTACAGTGCACTGAATAAGCACTCAAAACCCCAAGGCTTTGCTGGTGCTCTGTCACTGGCCTTGTTTTCCTCATCTTTAAATGGAGACAATTAAACTGATTCATGTGAGCTCAGTTAATATAAAGTGCTGAATCAGAACTGGCTGCTGTCATAATTAAATGTAACAGTAGCATCTTCCATGCTGATCTGGTGTGAAAAGGACCCAAGATGTCTCTGAAAATGCCCTGCAACCTGAGGTTCTGTAAGGCATTAGCTGGTCTCAGTTGTCAAATCATAATTTGATGTGACAGGTGAAGGAATCTATCCATAATGGCCATGGTCCAGAACCACAAAGTGCTTTATAGTTCAAAGGAAATGTGCTGAAGTTCAGGAGGAACTACAGTGGAAGCCTAAAATAGAGAGTGCACCATTACCACCGTCTTGATTTTACATATTCTCTTTCAAGGTAGACTTGAGAACAAGTTCTCCAGTGTTCAGTCACACATCCTCATTAATGTACCTGAAGAAACTCCTTTAGAAGGATTAGGTAATCCTGTCCATGACATAGGATTACCTTAATCATTAAGTTACCTTGCAAAATGCTAAAACTGCTGTTAGCATTTACAGAATAACACCATGTCATTTTTAGTCCAAACTCAAGAATTCAGTGGTACAACTTGTAGAGACTGTGAGCTGTGCAAGATCTGTATTCCCTATGGAATACAGCAGATTTTTGTTAGTAGTTTTAATTCATCTTCAACTTTAATTTGAGTAGCATTCCTCTGATCAATGAAACAAGAGGAGAAGAGGTTTACATGTTCTCACTATGTTCTTCCTAATTCCTGGACCTGCAGACACTGTTAAGTATGCACATTAATTTTGTATGTAACATGGTGTGTTGTTACCCAGCCAACAGTTTCCTCTGGAGAGTAGACATGTCCCCTTGTCATCACATTCTGTTCAGACAAGACTGTCTAGATTTCAGATGGCATATTCAGCCCCTTTCAGATAGCTCAGTTTCCATATATTTTATGATACACGATGGATCAGATTTTCTTGTTTGCAGCCAGTCCTTGCAACCTGTCTTACCACAGGTACAAGATTCTTAATGCCTCAGCCATTCCAGAAGGCCAATTCATTGACAGCAAAAAGGCTTCGGAAAAGCTGCTTTCCTCCATTGATGTTGACCACAACCAATACAGATTTGGCCACACCAAGGTAAAGCCCTTGTGGAAAAGTGGGTATAATTAATGGCAAAAAAATTTGTTTGTTGAAAGTATTTCTTGCATATGAAATCAGCCTTCAGGATGAATTGAAACGAACTACACCATTAGCAAGAAAGAGTACAGAAAACTTGTCTGGTTCTGGGGGTATGTGTGAGGGGTAGCACTCAGCCCTGGGAACACCACACTACCAGAATGACCTAGTGTGGCTGCAACTAGAACTAGTGCTGCCCCTTTCTCCTGCCAGTTGAACTCATTTGTATCAGTGCATGTTAGACAGGCTCAGACTAGTTTGGACAGTCAGATTTTCAGGGGATCTAGACACACACAAAAGTCTATCTTCCATATCCAAAGCAGTGTTAGGTGGAACACTGATTCTCTGATCAGCACAACCAAGACAGTACTATCTCTGGACAAAAACCCAATCGCCTGCACTACTGAAAAGACATCATCATGTATGCTTCTCAAGCCAGCTCTAAGTGAGTTTACAGAGCAAATCTTGAGCCTGACATAGAAGGGTAGAGTACAGCGAAGAGACAGAGTAGGTTATAGTACTAAGTTGAAAGTTAACTCTTTGTTTTAAAAACTACTGATGAGCTAGATCTTCCACAGCCTACGCTGGAGCAGTCATCAAATAACATTGCAATAATGTGATTAGATCATAGAGTGACTTGTCATGAATCACAGGAACCCTGAGGATATGAATACTGATACAAAATTTCTCTAGCTGTTAAACCTTTACTCTGCAGGCAGTTTGCCAAAATTGCCTTGTACTACCCTGCATCACCTGCCAATGGTTGTGTATCTGCCTAAGCCTCAAACTGTTTGACCTTCTTTCATGTTCTAGGTGTTCTTCAAGGCAGGTCTCCTGGGACTCCTAGAAGAGATGAGAGATGAGAAGCTTGTTAGCCTCATCACTCATACACAAGCTATGTGCAGAGGGTACCTCATGAGAACTGAATTTAAAAAGATGAATGAAAGAAGGTAATATAAGAAAATAATAACAATCATACTGTGTCAGACCAAAAGTCCAGCAATGCAGTATACTGTCTCAGGCAAAAAACTGTCCTCGGGAAAGACCATTAGAAAGAATAGGGGAAACAGAGCAAGCACAAACTAATAGTTTCCTTGTTACGGCCTCCCAAATTCTGGCAATGGCTATTTAGCAATTGGACCATGCAGCTGGACCATGATATTTAGTATTTAACAGTGAGCCTTTTCTCCAGGAATGCACTTACTATTTTCAACCTTTAAAGAAGCCTGTGATGGAGATAGCCAACTGAACATGTGCTAAGATTTGACTTTTTTGGACATGTTGACTGATACTTTAATTGGATCATATTAGTTTTATAAGGAATGGCATATAATCACTCTCTGCTCTCCTTCTCTAATTTTCTTTTGTGGATCCATCATCTAAGATGAATAATTCCAGCTTGTACAAAGTACTCCATACTTTTCGACCATCCCAGATACCCTTCCCATTTCAGCTCTTTCCCTTTGAGATGGGATAAATCGTGCAAAATTTTAGAGTGTAGGAGTGGCAGCACTGTGCGAGCCAAGCAAACTTCCTCAAATGTTGTTGACAAATGAAAGCTTTAGGGGGAGCAAGGATTGCATAAATATATAGGATGCTCTGCCAACGAGCTGCTTTTATTTGTAATACTCTGCAGTATATATTTAGCTCAGGGGCTTCCTGAGCCAGGATAGTTTCTAAGAATTCAGTAACTCTTACTGGATTTCTCTGTAAGGAATTATCTAATCTCCCCTTGAACTATGGGCATCAACAACATCCTTTTACATTCAATACCATAAAAAGATTTCATTTTTGTTTTCAGCTTCTGTCTTAATAATTTCTAATATGGTATTTGCTATTTTGAATGACCAGAAAAGCATTAAGCTGCTGTTTCCACAACTGACAGTAACTCCCAGATTTGTAATCTCAGCAGCAGTACTTCAAGGAGGTCAGTTTTCACTCTGGTATTCACCTGAGCACTTGCACTTTCTTTGAGACTGAGGAAAGTCTCAGAGATTCCCAGGCAACGTGCCAGAGAAGTTTATCTGTTTTGGAGTATTTATCCGTCTTATACCCAGACATAGTTATTGTTCGTGCTACTGAACCAGCCATTCCACAATCAAGGGCCTAGAAATTACTTTAATAAAAGCAAGGGAGGCGAGGAAAAAAGCCTCATGCAGAAGTTCCTTGAGGAAAATGCTGATGCTGTATGGCAAATAATCAGAGTCTGTTTCCAACCCAAGTCTCACCAGCCTCATAAACTGTGTTTTCATGTGTTTTCAGAGAATCCATTTATATCATCCAGTACAATGTTCGTGCATTCATGAACGTCAAGCACTGGCCCTGGATGAAGCTGTACTTCAAGATGAAGCCCTTGCTGAAGAGTGCAGAATCTGAGAAGGAGATGGCCAACATGAAGGAGGAGTTTGAGAAAACCAAGGAAGAGCTTGCAAAGTCTGAGGCAAAGAGGAAGGAGCTGGAGGAGAAAATGGTGACCCTGTTGCAAGAGAAAAATGACTTGCAGCTTCAGGTTCAATCTGTGAGTAACCTCCGTTTTCAGATTCACCCCACTTCCTCTTATTCTGCTGCTCCTTCCCTTTTCTTTTCCATTGTCCTTCCTAAACAGACATGTAACGGGGCCAGATTCTCCACTGCTTTGTATCTGGTCTTGTCATTTACACCTAAGCAAAGTGAGTACAAAGCATGTATAAAACATTACCACCAGCAGGAATACAAGAAATTCTGACTGAGCTCCCATGTAAACCCACTTCACTATTAAGCAATCACCAGTGGAAGAATCAGATGTTCCACAGTATATACAATGTTCTCCTAACAATGGTATCGGATTCTGGATGAAATACAGGCTGTGTCCACATCTTCTGACCAGTATAATACAGAGCCAAGGCAGGGTACTTTTCTGTCAGAGACAGGACTGAAACTGTGGAACAAAGACTGATGCTTTTCTCTGGAATACTGCTGAGCAGAGACTGCAATTGCACAAGACAGGAATACTGTCAGGTTTTAAAACGTAATAAGATACTACATGGCCAACGGCAGTCTGGTGCAAGTGGACTTTTACTACCCGCTTTTGGTCATCCAAGCTGGTAGTGACGAGATTACAGAGAAAAGTCCAAAAGTGATTAAAAAGGACTTCAGGTCATTAGGGAGATTGGTTGCAGGATCGGGAGCACAGGTAGTGTTTTCCTCAATCCCTTCAGTGGCAGGGAAGTATACTGAAAGGAACAGGAAGATACACCTAATTAACACATGGCTCAGAAGCTGGTGCCACCAGTGGAGTTTCGTTTTTTTTGATCATGGGAAGGTTTACACAGCACCAGGGGTACTGGCAAAAGATGGGGTACATCTGTCTCAAAAGGGGAAAAGGATCCTGGGGCAAGAATTAGCAGGGCTCATTGAAGGAGCTTTAAAATAGATTGGAAGGTGGAAGGGGAGGTAACTGGGCCTGCTAGTAATAAGCCTGGGGGGAGCATGCCAGGATTTGGAGGATGGTGTGCTAGCAAGGACCCTTGTTAGGGGCTGGAGATACATGGGACAGCAAAGATGGAAGGGTTATTGATGGGTTAGAAGCCATGGAAACACCCGAGAGCGGTCAGGTAGGACTTAGGGCTTCCACCCACAAAAGAGTGTTGGGAACATTAGCCCAACTGAAGAGCATCTATGCTAATGCATGTAGCATGAGCAACAAACAGGAGGAGCTAGTAGCCATGGTGCCCCAGGAAGGCTATGATATAGTAGCTATCACAGAAATGTGGTGGGATGTCTCACATGACTGGAGTTCTGCAATCAATGGCTACAAGCTCTTCAGAAGGGACAGACAAGGAAGGAGAGGTGTTGGGGTGGCCCTGTATGTTAGGGACTGTTATGAATGTTTAGAACTTAATCATAGTGATGATACTGTTGAGTATCTATGGCTCAGAATCAGGGAGAAGGCCAACAAGGCTGATGTCATGGTGGGAGTCTGTTATAGACCACCCAATCAGGACAGAGAGGTAGATGAAACATTCTATAAGCAGCTGGGAGAAGTCTCGTGATCGCATGCCCTTGTTCTTGTGAGGGACTTCAATTTCCCAGATTTCTGCTGGAAATACAACACAGCAGAGAGGGAACAGTCCCGGAGGTTCCTGGAGTGTGTCGAGGATAACTTCCTCACT
>JAVKLA010000002.1:24593180-24604898 GCA_034782735.1 Sagittarius serpentarius | reverse complement strand
GGGGAGCAGATCGACAACCTGCAACGAGTGAAGCAGAAGCTGGAGAAGGAGAAGAGTGAGCTGAAGATGGAGATTGATGATTTGGCTGATAACATGGAGTCTATCTCCAAAGCCAAGGTTGCTGCACAGGAAGAAACATTTTTCATCACTACCATTGTTCTTCTGAACAATTAGATGAGCTGAAGGATATGCTTTCAATCTCTTAACAGAGCAATCTGGAAAAGATGTGCCGAGCTCTTGAAGACCAGTTCAGTGAAGTCAGAACCAAAGATGATGAACATATGCGACTAATTAACGATCTGAACATGCAGAAAACATGTCTACAGACTGAGAATGGTGTGTCCCTAGATGAAATGTAATAGTCCTGTGCCAAGTACTTAAATATGCTGTCTGAATGCCTGTGTATTTTGTAATATATTCATCACTGGGTGATCTGAACAAAACTCCGACTGTAGAGTTTCCTTCTGGTGGCAGTCATAGAAACTCCACCCAAGGAAACATAAAACCAAACCAAACAAAGCACTGTCAATCAAAATTAATGTTTGAATTTGTGGTCAGTTCATCTCATTTCCTTTGATGCCAGCACAACAGTTCTCTTTGATAGCTTTTTTCTACTGGTGGCAATGAAATTTATACTTTCCCTTCATTTTACTACATTATATCTTGTAATCACTTTCCATATGGCTAGCTCTTCTCATTCATATGTTTTATGTTTCGTATTTCTGTCTAAACAATAAATGTTTTCTCGTTAGGTGAACTTACTCGGCAACTGGAGGAGAAGGAGTCTCTGATTTCTCAGTTGACTCGAGGCAAACATGCTTTCACTCAGCAAACTGAAGAGCTGAAGAGGCAACTAGAGGAAGAAAATAAGGTGACTTGTTTTAATTGGGATCAACAAATTGTAAAATAAATCAATGAGCTAAAAAAATAAATGAGATTTCTCCTCAGAGAAAGGTGGACACATCAGAGCCATGAAACTTTTGAACTTTGCCTTGGAGTATAACACAGAGAAGAGACATTAGAAATGAAATAAGGAAGACAGTTTAAGTCCTTCTCATCATGCTTTGTGAAGTTCAAAACCATGAGAGAAATGAATGAAAATAGCTCTATGTGCATACCTTACTGCTACATGAAATCCCTGAGGCAAAGAAACAGCAGCAGCCAAAAAAAGGAAAGAGAGCAGGAGTGCAAACATACCCAGGGTTAGATATGACAAAACACTTCAAAGTTTCTTCCACTCTACCTGAAAAACTTATGGGGAAACTTCTTGAGAGATAATTCCCACCTTGTCTGTTGCTGGATTTCTTGTCTTTGCCTGAAGCACTTTGTGCAGATATGTTTGAGAGGCAGTATCCCAGACAAGATGGACAAGCACCTGATCTTGTTTAACAATGTCAAGTCTGAAACACAGAGCCCCTAACGTTACTCACTTTGCTCCTTCTGTTACTCTAGCAACTGCTGTACATGGGCAGTGAGATGTGAAGTTTTTATAAAAATACAGAAAAAAAAATCCAGTCACAAATCGTTAATGTTTTGACAATTTGTATGATTCTAACTACCTAGGCCAAGAATGCCCTGGCCCACACCTTGCAGTCTGCTCGCCATGACTGTGACTTGCTCCGGGAACAATATGAGGAGGAGCAGGAAGCCAAGAGTGAGCTGCAGCGTGCCCTGTCCAAGGCCAACAGTGAAGTGGCCCAGTGGAGAACCAAATACGAGACAGACGCTATTCAGCGCACGGAGGAGCTGGAGGAGGCCAAGTACATGGAGGGATGGTCTGGAGCAAGTAGAAGTATATTTAAGTATAAATGTGAGAAGGAACTGGAGGAAACCAGAATATGCTTGCAGTGGGAATATGCAGAGCAGTGTGCTTTGTAATGTGTTAGGAGTGAAAAGAGGAGTGAGTAGAGGTTTAAAGATGGAGAAGGAGTAGAGGCTTGGGAGTGTCTACAGAAAGGACAATTCCAGTGCATCAACTATGGAGTTAATCATAATAGTTGGAAAATCATATTCTTTACCAATATTGAAAGCGTGTTTCTGGTTCCTCTCCACACTGGTATAGTCTACCCCTTGGGTAAGAATTCTCCCAGCCTATGCACGACTCCAGTGTGCTGTGTCATCCCAGGCTCCAACGGAGGCTCTCTGTTCTCATCATCACAGCTTTCTATGTTGCTCTCTCTGCCTAGCTCTCTCATGCCAAACTCCCTTCCTGTCCATTCTCTGAGAATGTCAGAATTTTCCTTCTCTCAGTGTTGATTGTCTCATCCTGCAGAAAGAAGCTTGCTCAGCGCCTGCAGGAGTCAGAGGAGCAGATTGAAGCTGTCAACTCAAAGTGTGCTTCACTGGAGAAGACAAAGCAGAGGCTGCAGGGAGAAGTGGATGACCTCATGAGTGACATGGAGAGGTCGAACGCAGCCTGTGCAGCATTTGATAAAAAGCAGAAGAATTTTGACAAGGTTCATTCAAAGAGCTTGCCAGATCTAAACATCATTAAACTTTTAATAGGCCAGGCCAAATTCTGAAATTACAGAAGTTCTGCGCTCACAGTAAGATAAATCACATTTTATCGAAAGCACAGCTATGGTAAGGAGCATATAATGAGACATACAGTAATGATAATGTTCCAGTGTGAGTAACCACAGATGACCACAGCAAACAATAAAGCTGCTTTCTGATAGTTTTAAAAAGCATGAAGTCTTCGCAAGGGAGATTGGAAGGATCCATATCTAGTCTTTGATCAAGCAGACTCAGCAAGTATTCACATGCAAGCTAATAAGCCCTGACTTTCACCTGGTGCTAGTCTGCTACCCTTGCATTTGGGTTAGGCAGAGCTTCAGACTCCTTTACACAGTTCCAGCCTTCACTGTCTTTAATAACATTTAAAAGAATGAACACTGTTTGACCAAGTGATATTGCACAGCCCTGTGCCTTGGCCCAGGCTTGTGTGAGTGGATTAGGTGGATGTGCTAACAAAGATGCCCTGCAGGGCTGTGGTATCAAACTCAGGAGACAATCAGTAGAAGATGATCTTTCTTGGTGGGCTGAGTGCAAGACCACTAGCTCCTGCAATAATGAAAAGGCTCACACAGCCTCATTCAGTCTAACCGCATTCTGTCCAGTCTTGTGTCAAACCAAACTCCTGCCTGAGAGCTTGGGGTATTGTCCTGGTTTTGGCTGGGATAGAGTTAATTGTCTGCCTAGTAGCTGGTATAGTGCTATAGGACTGGGCAGGAAGGGGGAAGTGAGTGAGCGGCTGTGTGCTGCTTAGTTGCTGGCTGGGGTTAAACCACGACAGTCATGTAGTAGTGTTGGCTGAAGAGGATAATTTAAGTAGCTTCCACCAAAACAGACAGAGTGTGTATCACAGTGAATTGATTGTCACAGGCAGAGAGCAGTCCAAAGCAAAAGTTTATAAGACACACCATGACTCTTGGGTTCTGTAAATGTGCAAAGACAGGAGCGTTGCAGAATGGGTCATTCTTATGCTCCTGTCACTCCAGGTCCTGTCTGAATGGAAGCAGAAGTACCAGGAGAGTCAGGCTGAGCTGGAAGCTGCCCAGAAGGAGTCTCGCTCTCTTAGCACTGACATCTTCCGGATGAAGAATGCCTATGAAGAAATGCTTGACCAGGCTGAGACTATCAGAAGGGAGAACAAGAACCTCCAGCGTAAGTTCAGCTCTCTATAAGCTGGGATCCACCATGAGTCCTAAGGTGCTTCCATGTTTCTGGGCTACCAGAGCTCTGCCTTTTCCCAGGGTTTTGTTCTTTATGATTTTCCCACAAAGCTCAGGTTAGGCGACTTTTTTTCCTGTTCAGCTGATCACAAAGTCACCTGTAAGCACATGTCTACAGCTCACTACAGTATCCTACTTCCTCATGGCATTCCCCCTCCTTCACACCATCATAATCCCATTCATGGACAGGGACCAAACAGAATGGACAGAAATTATGATGAAACCAGATACTCATTTTTTTCAGATTACTTCAGTCACTGCCATTAGAGAAAATCTGGAGGGCTGTTGTCTATGTCCTGGTAATTACAGGACCATGCAGCTGTGGCACAAGGGACTGGCATTTAATAAGCAAACTAACTGTATAAAGGAAACACAACTCAGTTCCTTTTTGTGAGCCGAATGATCCCTGGGGAGTATCTGAGGATAAAGAGAGCAATCAAACAGGACTGTCTCTGGAGATGTAATTTCACTATCCAGAGGAAGTTGACTTTATTCTCTGAGCTCATTCCAGTTGGTCCCTTTCATTTTCAGATTGCACGCTGAACTGGAAATAGCAGGTAATCAGAAATAAAGACTGCACACGAGACAAGACCTATTATTTCTCCCCACTACTGCATCACATTAGATCATTATCTCTTTTGTCACTCCCATTGCCAAACAGCAATTGCAGGTGCCATTGACAACATTATCTAAGATGAGTATGTCTTTTCTGTGTTGCAGAGGAAATTTCTGATCTGACTGAACAGATTGCTGAATCTGGAAAAGCTAATCATGGACTGGAGAAAGCAAAGAAGCAAATTGAGCAAGAAAAGTGTGACCTTCAAGCAGCATTAGAAGAAGCAGAGGTAAGTGTCCACGATAAGGGGGCTTGTTTTTAGAGAGATCATGAGTGGCGAAAATTTGGATACTATAGACTCCTTTTTACCCTGATACTGTCACAAAGGTGCAGAATGAGAGCACAAGCAGACTAAATAACATAGGAACTGCTCCTCTCCCATACCAATGTGGCATTCCTTGATGTGCTATCATGCACAAAAGAACTCAGTCCCAGACTAAAATTGAGCTCATTTTTCACCACCTGTTTGAATTTGCCCCTGTGAAAGGCTGGAGAAAGGTCATTTGTATTTCAAAACTCTGACAATTTTTGTTTTCTAGTCAAATTAACCAAGGATGTTTTCAGAGCAGGTCTAATCCATACTTAAAAGTCTTCTCAATGTCACCTCCTGTTCAAAGAAAGCTGAATGTTGAAGAGAATTAAGATTATATTTCTTCAGTTCCTCCACTATTAATGAATGGGAGACAGTAAGACATTCATAGAGGAGTCAGTTCACAGGACATGGGTTCTGATGAACATGGAGAGGCTGCTGGGGATCAGCTGAATCTTGGAGGTGCCACTGGTACACTGGCATGCTTTGTTGACACAGGCTGCATACCAGGTCCCACAATTCCATGATTTCTCAGTCTTCCTTGCTGTTTTTTGGCTGTCCCTCTGCTCTTCATAACTTTAAATCTTACTTTTTTTCCCAATCCATGCCAGATTGCAGCTCCTTCAGTTCTTTCTTGTCTGGGTTCTGCCTTTTGTTCCCTGTCTGCCCTGACTGTCTCTTGGAAAAGCTTTTATTACTTCTGTATGACCATATCTGATTCTCGGCAAAATGCCTTTGAGAGCATTTCGTGGTCTACCTAGGGCATAGCTTAAACACAGAGACACAGAATTAACTAGTTTGGAAAGGATCTCTGGAGGTCTTTAGTCCAACCTCCTGCTTAAAGCAGGGCTAACTTCAAAGTTACGTTAGGTTGCTCAAAGCCTTGTCTAACTGGTCTTAATTTCCAACGACAGAGATTTCATAGTATTGCTGGACAGCCTTTTCCATTGTGGCATCGTTCTTGTGGGAAAATATTTTTATGCTTATCTGCAGTCAGGTTTTCCCTTGTATCAACTTTTGACTGTTGCCTTTTGTCTTTTTGCTGTCCACCACCAAGAAGAGCCTCACCTTGTTTTCCCTGTAACTCCCCTTAGGTAGAAAAAGAAGTAAAAAAACAACCAACACCTTTAATCTTTGGATCTTACTAGACAGGCAGGCAATAGAAGCAAGAGTTATAGTGGCCATGAAAATCCATCTGCTCTGATTTATGCATCCAAATATCATCAGTCTAATCCTGAATTAGTTGCCATAGGCTCATTCTAGAACCAAAAAGGAGAAATATGTATCTCTGGAGGGTCTGTTTTTAAAAGGGATGCCAAGGCTATATCAACTGTTCCATTCTCTGGATGTACTTATTTCTGTCCACTGGTTGTAAAGACCCAGGCTCAGGCTTTTAACTCCTAGACATCTGAAGCTAGATGATATGAGTATCAGAGCAAAAAGGCTGTATAGAAGGGGAACATGCCCGCACAGTAAATCTGGTGGGATACATGCAAAGCCCCTAAGCAGAATTCAGCATGGAGATGCAAGCGAAGGCAAGCTTCTTCTGAGCATGAGGCTCGGCTGTCCTATCTTATGTTTTTACTTGTTTTGTTATCTCTGCAATGTCAACTGGCCTCAGTGCCCAGACTTTGTGGTATTGGAGGCATTTTCCTACGGAGACTTATTCCAAATTACTGATTAATATCCAGCTGAGGTGTAATGACTCTTGTGTATGGGAACAGCACTCATCTTTTTCAGTGCTAGGCCTTTTCTAAAAGTCCACAGTAAGGCAAATATATCTGCATTACTGGCTGCCAAGTGTCAAAATTCTGCATGGGCATTTCCCAGTAATGGACACTACAGAGACACATTATATTATTTTAAACCTGCCAGGGCTCTTTAGAGCATGAAGAGGGAAAAATCTTATGTGTTCAGCTGGAGCTGAACCAGGTGAAGTCAGATATTGATAGAAGGAATGCAGAGAAGGATGAGGAAATTCAACAGCTGAAGAGGAATCACCAGAGGGTATTAGAGTCTATGCAGACCACGCTGGATGCTGAGATCAGAAGCAGAAATGATGCTTTGAGGCTGAAAAAGAAGATGGAAGGAGATCTGAATGACATGGAAATACAGCTGAGCCATGCCAACTGTCAGGTAGCAGAGACTCAGAAGCACCTCAAAGCCGTGCAAGGGCAACTCAAGGTAGGGACCACAAGGGATACTGTCCGACAGGTTTCTGACACTCACTCTGCTTGCCTCCAAGTCTCATGGTGCTTTCACCTTCAAAGGATTCCCAGCTCCATTTGGACGATGCTTTGAGAGATAATGATGACCTGATGGAACAGCTTGCTATGGTAGAGCGTAGGAACAATCTGATGACAACAGAAATGGAGGAGATGCGAGCTGCTATGGAGCAGACAGAGCGAGCCCGGAAAGTTTCTGAGCAGGAGCTATTGGATGCCAGTGAGCGAGTGCAGCTTCTTCACTCTCAGGTATTTGGTATCTCCTTTACTATAGGCATGTGGGAGTGGCATGAAATGGGGTGGCAATGACCTGTCTTCGGCCTGTCCCAACAGAACACAAGCCTCCTCAACACAAAGAAGAGACTGGAAGTGGACATTACTCACTTACAGAATGAGGTCGAAGACAGCATTCAGGAAGCCAGAAATGCAGAGGAGAAAGCAAAGAAAGCTATCACAGATGTGAGTCCTCTTGCTTGCCTCTCTTCCATTTTATACTACTGCAGTCACTTTTACACTTTAGAAAGGCAGCAATCAGGTGGAGGAGAACCAGTTCTTCAACATAGGAACAGAAAATATCGGTGACACACAATCCCTCCCACACGGGCCTCACACAGCCTCTGCCCTACTGCTTGCTATGGAAGGCCCCTTCAGTCTAGGTCCTCTACTCATGTTCTGCTAGCATCCTGTATTGAAGAGTCATTCTGTCTCCCCTTCCTCATACCCACATTCACTTTTGCTTCCAGGATAAATGTAATAGACAAGATAGAACAAATGGTGGCAAAATTGTAATGGGAAGAGTAGTCCGAACCAAGTCTTGTTTAGACACAGCACAGAAAAGGAGAAATTAAGACTAAAATCATACATGCTTCTGTACCAATGCTAGACATGTAAGAAATAAAAACAGAGAAGAGAAATGTTTCATTTAAACAAGGCTACAGTTCCATAGCATCAGAAGAAACAAATCTTAGGACTATCTAGGACAGGTATATGAAAATGAAATAGAAAGTGGTTACACTATTGCATCAAGTCATGGTGCACCTGGGCCTGAAGTGCTGTGCCTGGTTCTGGTTGCCCACCAGGGCCAGTGCTGCAGGTTCCCCTTCGCCTTCTCTGCCCTGTCACACTGGTGACAGCTATCCATCCTGGGTTCTGAAGATCTCAGCAGGCACAAGCTTTTCATTGTAGTTCAGGATACTCAGAGTCATTTCACTGGCAAAAACTGCTTAGGAGTCTGACTCTTTGGCAAATTTAGGCAACAAATGGCCAGATACTGAAAGTCATTTGGGAGCCCAGAGATGCAGAGTGCTAGCTGGTGATACTTCAAGATGCCCCTAATTTCCACTGACTCTTAAAAAATGAAAATTTGGTACTGAGTAATTTGCATGCTTTAATTATTTTTTTCTCGTCATCAACCCTGCCTGTTCCCCAAGGCAGAGTAGTTTTAGAAATACAGATACAGAGAAACAGTGATCCTCTTTATATGACAGACCCTTAGCACAGCCATGGGCACTGAGTGAGAATTTGGAGAGCCATACACCGACGTGAAGCTGTGCATTGCTCCCAGGGAGAGCACAGAACTCCCAGGGACAGGGAGGCATATTCGTAACATAACTGTGCACTACAACCAGGCAGCCATGATGGCAGAAGAGCTGAAGAAGGAGCAGGACACCAGCGCACACCTGGAGAGGATGAAGAGGAATCTGGAACAGACAGTGAAGGACCTGCAGCACCGTCTGGATGAAGCCGAGCAGCTGGCACTGAAGGGTGGAAAGAAGCAACTCCAGAAGCTGGAGGCGAGGGTATGGTGAAGACAGGGTTAGGCTAAGGTCACATTCCTGAGCAGGCCCTTGGTTGCTAGAACCTCTTGGGAAGGTTAAAACAGGGACAAGCCCAGGTATCTCCAGCAGGTGTGAGGAGAGTTACACTGAGTAGTCAAACATTGCACTGTGGGTGAGGAACTTGGGAATGACCTCATAAAAAATGACTGGGTAAAAATGGTGGCAGATGAACATCAGGGTAGACATATATGGTAATTGTGCTGCTGCCACTCCCAGAGGCAGAGCATTGGGCTAGATGGACCATTTGCCTAAGCCACTTACTGCGCTCTTCAGCTGTTCCTGTTCTAAAATACAAGACAACTGACTGGGATTTAGGTGCTCTTGGCTTTGAAAGGAAATATCCTCACAGAAATAAATGCATTGGTGTCCAGGTTTGACTTATATACACTGGGACTATTCATGAGGATGAGATGGACTTGAAGATTACAAACAGATTTTCCCCATTTAACTGGTGAACACTAACAGAACCCTTCCTTTCCTGTTTCAATTTCCTCCTCTTTGACAGATTTAAGCCTGATTTTGATTATAAATGCCCCAGGTATGCACAGCTAAATTCTGTTCGTAAATAACTATGGATTCACACACTATGTCACTACTAATATAGCATGGTGAGTAGTTTTTAGCTAATCTAGCCCCAAGAAGCAGCTGCAGGAAGCTGCCCTGCACTGCCACTTTCTCTGCAGCCTCAGTCCGCAGAACCCTGGTTCCCAGGATCCTAGAGCAGGATCAGCAGCCATTCTTGGCAGCTTGCTGTCTTCACCATGATACTGTGTTTCAGATTAAGGAGTTAGAAAATGAGCTTGATGCTGAGCAGAAACGAGGAATAGAGTCACTGAAAGGTGCTCGCAAGTATGAACGAAGGTTAAAGGAGCTCATTTACCAGGTACTTCAAATCTTATGCCCTCTTATGTGCATCACCTTGGTTCATCTTCCTAGGCTGACTTGATTTTCACTTCCCACAGTCTGAAGAGGATAAGAAAAATATTCTCCGGCTCCAGGATCTGGTGGACAAGCTGCAGTTAAAAGTGAAAGCCTACAAGAAACAGGCTGAGGAAGCTGTGAGTGCAGGACTCTCAATCTTTGTGGGCCCTGGGTGGATATTTCCAAAAGGTTTGGGCTCCCAAGTTCATTAAAATAAGTGAACACTCCTTTTGATAGGGCAGCTATGGCCCCTGCCTTTGAATATTCTTTACCTCGTAAAGACTTAGGGCTCACAACAGAGCAGGCACAGCTGTAATTATCCAGGAGCTGCTGCACTTTTGGAGCCACACTAGACAATTTTCCCAGCTGGAAACGAGCAGGGCTAATTGTTCTGTCACCAGCTGAGTGCTCATGTTGTTGACAGTACTAGATAGAAGTGCACAGAGTGCTGGCAATGCAGGGATGTAGCTGTGAGGCTAACTAGTAGGTGTTGTAACTGTGGTGCAGCCATAGGGTGTTCGGTTAATGGTAACAGAGCAATGTCAGTTTGTGTCCATGTCACTGATGGCACTGCATGACTTTCAGGAAGAACAGGCAAACACTAATCTCTCACGATGCCGCAAGACCCAGCATGAGCTGGAAGAGGCTGAAGAACGAGCTGATATCGCTGAATGTCAGGTTAACAAGTTGCGAGCCAAAAGTCGTGATATTGGAGGACAGGTGAGTTGGAGGGCTGCAGGGAAGGACCGTTCCTATGCAGCAAGTGCCACAAAGATCTCTGCCCAAACACCTGGCAGCCACAGCTGTATTCCTCCCCCTCTTGCACTGGAGTGTCCTCATAAAGGAAGGCCAGAAATTGGCACTTACTCAAAACCAGTGGGTTTTGAAAGTCCTTTTGGTGCCTTCCAAGAGAACAGACCAGACATGATCGACTCTAAGAATCCAGGTCTTTCAGCAGAATTGGGAGACACTCGTTCTTTGCCAGTAGTATGGCAGAACATTTGCAATAGCCACAGACCTGAAGCAACTCCACAAATAATTCAATTGCTGCAATAACCTCTAAATTATCTTCCTCTTTTTATATTTAGAAATCAGAAGAATGAAGTCTCTGACTAGAGCTGCAGCAGGTTCCTTTACAATATAGACTTCTATGCATCCAACAGAGATACTCATTACTTGCTTCATGTAACAAGGTGTGCATGTAACTAATCTTTGACCTGGTCATATTTAGCCAACCCTAAGTAGAAGCTGTGAGAAATAAAAATAAACCTGGGTAACACGCTGGTGACTGTAAGGACTATCAGTTTGTTACGAGATTGACAGTAAGTGTTTGTGAATGGATGTAGCAGGTACAGCAGTGGTTCCTAGAGTGCAGGGTATGTCCTATGCAGGGAAGAGGGTTGCCAGGGCAATGGGAACACACTCCTCAGTCGCTCTCCACTGTTTCAACTTTCATGCTTGAGAGAAGCTAACAGTTAAATAAGAAAAATACAGAAAATATCGCTCTGTAAGTCTGTAACAATACCTGACTTGAACTGCTCCATTCTTTTGCCTTTGCAGTCCATGGCATAAGGCTGTGGGGACAGGGAGATCGTCTCCTCCAGACAGCACATGTGTCTGGGGATCTGCCACGAGTAGAAGGAATGGGTGGGGATCGGCACCCTACACTGCGTGTGTCCGTGTGCATGTCCTGTGGGATGTGCTGTGTTTGTGGAAGGGAGGGAAAAGGAGGGCATCCGCTCCATGCAGTGTATGTGTGTGTGTGGAGGGGTTGGATCTGCTCTATGCAGTGGCGGGTGTGGGTGTGTGGGGGTGTGTGTATCTGCTCCATGCAGTGTGTGTGTGTGTGGCGGGGGGGTGGATCTCCTCGATGCAGTGTCTGTTTGCGTGGGGTGGATCTGCTCGATGCAGTGTGCGTGGAGAGGCTCCGCTCCATCTGGGGAAGGGGGTGAAACTGCTCATCCCCGCAGGCCGCGGTGCTGGATGGCCCGGCGCCCTCTGCGCGTGCGCCGTCCCTCGGAGCCCCTCGGCCGCACCGGGAAGGCCCCCCCCGCCCGGCGGGGCCGTGCGGCGG
>JAVKLA010000002.1:24579518-24593051 GCA_034782735.1 Sagittarius serpentarius | reverse complement strand
GACACGGAGCGGGGCCGGGGCCGGGGCCGGGGCCGGGGCCAAGCCCTCCGCCTGGCCCGGGTGCCCGCCGGGGCGGCCCTGCCCTGGCGCGCCCTCTGGCAGCTCCAGGTTTCTCGCCCCTGAGACGCCGGGGTTTGGGCTCTTGCCCCGAAGCGCGGCTCCGGGTCCCTGCGCTTCGGAGCTCTCCCTGGTGAGCAGGGCCCTCCTGTGCAAAGGGAGGGGATGCTCTAGTTGCACTGCCCAGCACAGGTCTTTGCTGACCTGCTCGTCATTGTCTAAGTGAAGAAAGGGACCGTTTCAAAAGCAAAAATGCTGTGGAGCACAGTAACACCTTCACATTTTTCATTTTAAAATGCCTGGGTGTTCCCTGTCTGTAGGAGCCACAGGCTGTCGGGCAGTCGTGTTCAGCCAGCGGCTCTGGCCATTCTCGTCCGTCTCCTTTTTGCCTTCAGGCACCAGTGCCATCACCATGCACCAGCTGGTTGTCCCTCTCAAGGTTCCTGCCTCCTCCCGTTCACGTTCAGTACTCAGTGGCCTGCCTGTGTCCCCTCCATGCTCCTTCTTTCCCTGTCATTCCTTTCCCCTCTTGTGTATTCAACTGCATCAACTGTTCTCGTACGTTGTGTTCTGTTTGGCTTTCTCTCATCCTTCTCCAATGTTTTATACCCTGTCATCACTGCTGGCTGTAACCCATGTGCCTCCTGACTGGTCATCCTCCCGCTGGCATTCAGGGTCCTTTGTGCCAGTCAGAGCTCTCTGATGTTTTCTCTGCTAATGCCCCATCAGATGGTGATCTGCCATCACCGCCTGTCAAGCTGACAAAAATCACCTTATTGTTTCTTTTCCCCTGCTCCATGGCTGCCTGCCATCACTGTCTTTAGCTTGCATGTTCTTCAGCGTGGCATCTTCTGTTGTCAGCGATGGATGTAGACAACCCGGTCACAAACACAGCAGTCTGTGACTTGAACTGTCATCGTGTCCAACCCCTCCAAACTGGCAGGTCCTGCCCACACTCTAACATGACATGGTATGGTTTTCATTGCACAGCTGCGCACATTAGGACCACGTCTGCGCCAGCCAAAAAACAGTGCTGTGATAAGCACAATGCTAGCAGACAAATCAGTAGATTAGCAGGGTTTATCCTTTTGTTAAATACAAACCTGTTCTCAATATTCATATTTGTACATAAAGGAAGAAAAATTGAAAGAACTAGAAACAGCTCCTGCATGGGAGTTTTGTTCTGCAGGAGTGGTTTTTAAGGCTATTTTTTCTTTAATATGATGAGAACTGCAAACATTTACAAAGCTGAAAGAAAAGCCTTTGTCTGAAAATTTCTTTGCACTCCCAGAAGCTTCTAGATGTGCTTTGTAGTTGTCATGGGATCTATAGAGCCCTCTGAGTCCTTTGCTTGTCCCAGTATACCAGGAAGGGAGAGGTAATGGAATGACCAGGTGCATGTGCATTACCCATGAGCCAGCACTGGCTTTTTCTTGGCATGCTGGCCCGCAATAGGAAAGATCATTTTATGTGATCACCTGTCTCTCCACAGGACTATTTCAGTAAAGGAGACTGTTAGGTGTTTAGGCCATACATTAGCATCACTGGCTTCCTTTTGTGACCACAGAACATGTCACCTTGCTCACTCAAGACGGCTCTGGGAGAGAGGTGGAAGAGACAGGGTGAAGTTTAAAGACTCAGTCCAAATCTATGCTACTTGCCACCTCTGCGTAGGGGCAGCGTGCACTGTCCAAGCTGACCATTTGAACAACGCTTAGGCCAAAGGCTTGAATTGCTCTTAGGCTGATGAAAAAAAAATAATCAGGCCACACCTTTAACTTAGCTGTAAATGTGAAAATGACAGCAAATATACATGTCATCTGCTCTTCAAAAATTACTCACTCTTCAGCTAAGTATCTCCACAGAGGGAGAGACTGAGAAGAAAGAAGAAAGGCATTAAGCCTCCAGAGGCTGGCAGGAACTTGAAGGCAGGTCTGTGTCGAGCAGTTCCAGTGGGCAACTCTAGACTATTCCCAGCTTAGAGATTTTTGTATTTCTTTACTTAGTTCTTGCCACTAAATTTATAAGATAGGCAGGTGCATATTAGCATTCTGAAGAAAACCAGACGGTTTCTGGAAAATAGGAGAGGGACTGAGGGGGAAAAAAAATTCCCCCCCAAAAAAAGCCCAGAAAGCTGGAAGGAAATTGAAACAGGATAACTTCTAGTTTTTCAAAATAAAATTTATTTATTTATTTAAGAACAAGAAATATACTATTTTTCATTTAGTTGAACCAGAGGTACTATGAGATATACTTAGGAAATAAAAAAGGACAGACTCTTTATTTTAGAACAGTAACAAATAAGCTTATTAAGAGAGCTGGAGCTGTGTCGTACCTCCATGTATGCTAAGAATAACTCTTACTAGTTTGCCTATCTGTGAAGTCAGAAAGAGGATTAAAATTCTAATTTAAAAACACACCATGCACACACAAATCTCATCCCTTCTAGGCATGGTGCCTGCTCCTCCTTTGAGGTCCTGGGGGAACGGATGGAAGTGGGATTGATTCCAGTGGCCTACAAGATTCTCTTTCAAGCCTGCAGGGCTTTTTGCTAGGAAAAGGGTAAACTGTGCTGAGAGTTACAGCCCCTTTGCTTATGTCTGTGACCAACATCAGACTTTGTACAACTCTCAAAAGTTTTTCCAGAAGACTGAGTTTTCTCAGGTATGAAACTGGGCTCCCATTTGCCACTATTGCTTCTTAGTTGTATTAGCAGACAGACTAAGCACAAGACGACTCAGGGTTTGACGCTTTTTAATCACATGATAAATTTGGTCTAATTCATCTCATATATTTGTTCTAATTCTATGAAAAAATAAATCCTTTTTATATTTTCAACCTGGGACAAAACAAGTCCATGCATCAGTGCAGACTGGGGATTGACTGCTAGGATGCAGCCCTGCAGACAAAGTTTTGGGATTCTGGTGGAAAACAAGTTGGACCTGTGTCAGCAGTGCTCCCCTGCAGTAGTAACACTAACCGGTCATGGGATTGCATTAGTACGTAGCCAGTAAGTAGCCAGCCGGTGAAGGGATGTGGTTATTCCCTTCTGTCTGGCACTAGTGAGGCTACATCTGCAATACTGTGTTCAGTTTTGGGAACTACCCCCCCTTATATGGGAGATGTTGACATGCTGGAGAGGACCCAACAGAAGCCCCTCGTGTGGGTCAGCCAGAGCACATACCATGTGAGGAGATGAGAAGGGAATTAGGTTTGTTTGGCCTAGAGGAGAGAAGGCTAGTGAGGGATCTATTTGCAGACTAACACTGCTGTGAAAAGGGGGTTGCGAATTAAGATGCATTCAAGCTTTTCCTGCAAGTGCACAGTGAAAGGACAAGAGGCAATTGTCTCATGTTACATACCAGGGAAATTCTTTTTCAACAAAAGGAACACATTATTTACCATGAGAGTGATGCAGCCCTGGACAGGCTGCCTAGAGAGGTTGTGGAATCTCCATCCTTGAGGGATTTCCAGGATACATTTGGACAAGGCCCTGAGCAACTTCATCTAGCTTTGAAGTTAGCCCTGCTTTGAGTAGAACACTGGACTAAAGACCTTTGATATGCCTTCCAGTCTACATTTTTCACTGATTCAGTTGAACTCACTAATCCAGCAGGAAGAAAGTTGCATTCTGCTGTTTGGAGAGTGATTAATTCACTGGAAAGGCTAAGGAACACAGAACTGGTACCAGCCACAGGAAGGTCAGGACCATGCAGCTAGCAGGAAGGGTAGTGGTTGGGAAAGGATAGCATGGGAATGAGGCCTCTGCCCCAGGCACCATCCAAGTGAGCCATCAAATCACCTCCTTCAGCCTGTGACTCCTCAAAGTGATGATTTCAGGTATAAAGTGCCAACCTCTTTTTCCCATGATATTTTTACAGCATAGATTTGTAATCTCTGTCCTTGGAGATATTCGAAAGCTGTCTGGACATGGTCCTGGGGAACCTGCTCTAGGTGGCCCTTCTTGTGAAGGGAGTTTGGACCAGATCGCCTCCAGGGTTCCCTTCCAACCTCATCCACTCGGTGGTTCTGATTTTGTTTATTGATTTTAACATTCTGTCCAACTCTGTATTAGCACCTCTGACCCTTGCTTATCACCTTACATCCTAGAGAAATTTTGAAATCTGAGAATAAAATTTTTAATTAAAATTCTAGTCCAATTGAAAAATTGTATTTATTGTGTTCATGTTTTCTGGGTATGGTCTACATATCTGGAGTTGTCTTACGATTACATTATTAGGATATGTCACCATTTGTTTTAAACTTTCTTGATCACTTTAACCTGCATCCCCAGAGACCGTTACCTCTCTGGGGCAGTGGAGAACATGAGAACCCTGTAGCCTTTTCTTTCCAGAGTGTTGGAAGAGATGCCACAAAGCGGAACCTTCCCCACTAGCCAGAGAACCTCACTTGATTTTCAGGAACTCTTCTTTCTGCACTCATTCTGGCCACAAGAGACTCTCTGATAAAATCTTCTGGCTATTTCCTTTCTTTCAGCTATTTCCTAAGTCCCCAAACCTTGCTAGATATATCAAGTGAAGATCGTCATGATTTTTTGATACCAATGTGGATCACTGCCCCACATAGTCCCTACGGCCAACTTCACAGTCTTTTTTGGGCAGCTGCAGGTCAAGGTATAGCTTGCAGGGTGCCGGGAACAGTGACACTATTTTTTCCCACTCACCCATTGAAGTTGGCTGAGATGCAGAGTAGCCTGGAAATATAAAGGGAAGGGCTGGAGAGAGTCATCTGTGGGGGCTGAGAAGAATGTGGGAGGTGGAAGATTCTCTAGGTGGATCCTCATTGGAAAATGGAGTGGGGAAGAGGTTGGCCACAGTGAGCAGTGCTGTGCTGGGTCTTTGTCAGAAGCCATTGATGGCCTTGTAGGGCTTGTTTGCAGACACAGTTTACTGCCAACCTGTTGTTCGTAAATGCATGTCAGCAACAGCAAATTTTAAAGATTAAAGCTGTCAAGGGAAAACTAATGCTGAGTTTCCAAGAGTTTATGGAATTGAATCCTCATCTCCAATACTACTCAGGATGAACATAGTTCTTGCCTAATTCTTAGAGACTTTCCTGTATGAGTCATTGTTCACGAGAGAATAGCAGCTTTATACACAGATGGTTGCAGAACAGAGACACCATTGAGAGGAAAACACTGAGACATCTATGTCCTGCAGATACAGGCACACACATATACACAGATCAACAACTTTATCCCCAGAAAGCAGTCAGTCCTGCTCAGTGTGTTCAGGCAGAATCTCTGCTCTTTCACGACATAAGAAATCCCTAATGGAATTCAAGTAATGAGCAATTCATGCTGAAGAGGGAAGCTTAGTGTCAGTGAAATATCAATGTCCAAACTAGCAGACCCAGAGGGAGTTTGGCCAAAGGACTGCCTAGCTGGATGGCTCTTCTTAGCTGGCCAAAAGCCCAGTTCTCCGTGGGATCAAAAGAAAAGATCAGATGCTCTGGGACCCAGCAAGCTGTTGTAGATGATCTGGCAAGTCCAGATCACACTGCTAAGACTGATACTAAGCCAGAGAGAAGGAGGTTTGAAGGAAGGTTTAGGTGCTTTCATCAAGAGTCCTCTTGGGACGTTTTCCTGCTTTTCCAGTGCCTCTCTATGTGATCTTGGACAAGTCCCTTAAGACCCTTAAAGTAACTGATTCATGTAGGGTCATGCCCACATCTCCACATGCAGGTAACTTTCAGTTCAGTGGTTCAGGTTTGGATATCAGTGCAACTGGTAACAGTATAAAGGTCACTGTGGGTGGGTTGTGCTTCTGATTGTGGGCCAGCACTGCCTCACATGTAACAGGCAAGGCACAGGTTCCAAAATATAGTGCCTGCACTGGAAACTGTTGCTACAGAATTTTATAGATGCCAAAAGTTTTGCATGGGCTCAAAAAAATAACTGCACTAAATAATGGAAATGAGCTATTAAATACAACATACCACCTCTAATTGGGGAAGACCTGAGCTATCATTTGCTGGAAATCAAGAGGATGTTCTGCAGAAATATCTCTCTATACTTGTCCTTTTACCTATTCTGCTATTAGATATTGCTGGAAACAGTATAATAAACCAGAGAGACCTGTGGTCTGATCCAGAACTATTTGTCTTATGTTGTATAACACTTAGAAGTTGAGACCCAAATGGCCACAGCTTGCTTGTTACTGATACTGAAACTACATGATTTATAGATAAAGCCTTTCTTCCTTTCAGTGGCTTTTCCATTTAGCATGAAATAGTTAAACATTCAATAAGTAAAATGGTGTGACCTAGTATTTATAGAGCTGGAAGAAGAGAGGACAAGGCTACAGTATCTGCTCTAATGAATATAAATGCTTAGGAATTATTGACGTGGTGTAGAGTCAGGCCTGTCCTCTTCTGTGTGAGCATCCTGACCACCATGAAATGCCCTGGATATTCTCTGCATATTTAGTTTACACCAAGAGGAATAGCAGTGAGATAGACTGAGGGAAGCTCTCTCCTGAAATTCTGTAGCCAGCTGATTGGAGCACGTTGTTGCGACTTAAGCTTTCCAGACACCCAGGAAGAGAGAGATGCACACTGAACTGCTGGAGGGAAGGCATGGCACCATTTCAAACAAGAGTTTTGTGACAGCTGGCTGCTGTTGACACCTAACTCTAAGGCAAAGAGTCAGAGTTATGAGTCACATTTACATGACCAAATATGTGCCTGTCAAGTAACAGGGTGGGACCTGCCCTGCCGCTCAATAGGAAACATGTTGACTGGAAGTAGGCTGATTTTATCAGAACAGTTTGTTATTCTCAGCCTGCTTCCAAGAAAGGAGGTGAATGGAAGCAGTCAGCTCTCCAGGTGAATTATCCTGGCAGGCAAATCCAATTTAGTCTCAGGTGAATCACCACAAGCTGTTCATGTAATATCACTGTCCATTTATAGACAGAGACTATGTTTGTTTATGTCTAACTCTAAAATAGTAGGTACAGCTCTGGGCACCGTTACGAGAAAGATGACTAAACCTGCCCTGGAACATCACTAAGTTTTGCAATGGCCACCGCCAGGCAGGGCACTGCATGTCTGATTTTCTTTTCAGAACTGACCTTGTACAAGGGGATTTCCAAGGTCAGCAGAGCCACAAGAAACACTCTAAAGGCAGAAATCAAAGGTAAAGCCATTCTGTATCATTAAGTGCATTTTTTAATTGTTTGAATCATGTATTTGGTCATATGAACATGACTCATAACTCTGAGTCCTCTCCTTGGAATGTCTGAGGTCCTGGATGCCTAAATGTGCAAGTGTGATACTCAAGAATATCTGGTTTAGGAAATACCTAAACTGCAGTTTGGTGGATGATAGGAGAATATTCAAGGGAAGCACTGCTATGTGTTGTCCTCCTCTTTCACTCTACCCTATGCATTCTCTTTGAGTTGCGGTCAGAAAGACGACTGTGGACTAGATGAAATTTTGTTCCAAGCTCCTGTATCTATTCTTATGTCTTGGCTGTTCAAAGCGTTGAGAATGGTCTCTTACATCAAAAGCTATAGCTTTTAAGCATTTTAATAACTGGAAGTCTCTTTTGTGTACAGGCTCAGAACATTCCCTCTCCAACAACAGAACTAATTTCTGCTAGTCGTTTAGTCTTCAAAGGTAATTTAAAGATCCAGTGCTGCATGTGGTTTCCTTTTAGTTTCTTTCTTTCCTGGTTCTTGGCCTCAGGAGATCTTCTGTTGTTGCTGCATCTTGCAAACAGGTAAGGCCAATCAATTATTCATGTGAATCTTCAGTCCATCATGACTAAAAAACTCTCCCATGCACCTATGCCAACCCTTTCTCATTCTGAGCTCTGCAGGATCTTTTCAGTGAAGCAGGAGTAATTTAGCTCTTTTCCATGGGCTAGACAGATTGTCAGATGTTGCTTTAAACAAACAAAACATTGACCATGATGCTTCTACAGCTGTCAGATGTGAACTTCCTTTTGTTAATCCCAAGATGTTCTTAGGTCCCTCTTCAGGGAATCTGCCCATCTGTATAGGGCTTGTTTTAGTGGTGTCATCTTAAGCTTCAGTTACAATCTGTAAAATCACGGAATAAATTCTCTCTGACTGGATAACCATAACTGAGGCTCTCTGCAGTGTTACGTGAAGTTGGTTCTTTCTCACTCACAGACAGCATCACAGTGACACTAAGGTTTGTTGAAAAGTTAGATGTCTAAGACTGAGGTCTTCACCCTAGACTCTTTGGTAGCAGACAGGGAGAAAAAGGTCCTTTCAAGGTGAGATTCATCTCACCCTAACACAGAATATGTTTGTGTGACACTCATTTTAGAATTGGTTTCTCATTGCTAAATAGAATACCCTCCCCGAACAGATGACAGACTATGACAGTTGTGATGGCTCTGAAAATAAAGTCGGAGCGATCTTACAGCCAGAGGGATTGTTTAGGTCATTCAGTCAGACCTGCTGAGTACTGGCCAGACAACACCTGCATCCAGCCAAGATGCTTTAGCTGAGCTGGAACAGATGATAGAAAACAAGGCTGAAACTGAAAGGTGACCAATTCATTCCAGTGCCTGGTACCCCTGAAGCTGCAAATCTGTGTGTTTCTGGAACGACTTCTGTATCTTCCATCTAGTGACTCTGGCTCTGATATCTTATGTTAGATAAAAAAAGCTTTCTATGCTCATTAATAATTTTCCTCATAGACAGTAAACATACCACCCTTTAACGTCCTTCACAATAAAGACAATTCACAATGCAGAAGCAAACATATGTCTACACCTTTGATAAGACCTGCTTTCTGTGAAAGAAGTAAAGCCACTTTGCAAGTTGAGAAGGACCAGATGTATCTCAAGAGAAACTAACCAGGCAAATATCTGCCCAATGAAGTGAGGATTAATTATGGGACCTGTTCAAGAGGTATGTACCTCCAGTGACTGAAAGGGATCCTTTGACATGAATGGAGCCCTTCTGTTTACAGACTGGACATTCGTACGCAAGCCAAAGTGAAGTTATAGTAACAGTTCAGAAAGAAAATGCAAAATAAGAATGAAGTTAGTGTCTACATTTGGGCTTGCCTGCTGAAAAGCTGAAGTCTGTAATTGCTTCAGGAAGTGGACAACCCTAGGACTGAAACCCTGCTAAGGCTTTCTCATCAAGAATGTTCACACAAAGAAGGACAGAAGCCTGCAAAAATATCAGAAAGGGACATAAAGAGAAAGCAGAACAAATTGGAAGTATAAAAATAGCAGAGGAAAAAAATATCAGAGAATAAACCGAAGAAAAATAATTAAGTATTCTGGCAACATTAAACATAAGTAAAATTTAGACTAAAATTCATTGTTGTACATGAAAGCTCTAAACTATTTGGATTTGTATTCCAACACAGGCAAAGCTGGGTTTGTATATGCTGAAGAAAAACATGGGGGGTTTGGTTCGATTTCAGTTCTTGCCATCTATAAATGGTATTGTTAGAGAATACTGCTGATAGATGTCCCTGGATGTGTGCCATGATATCAGGTCTGTTGCTTTTTGGCAAGCAAGGCACAGCTAGTGTGATAATAACACATAATGGATAGTTCAATAGTTAATCAGCTTAAATGCTTATCAAAAGGGGATGATTTTAGCAATTTACCATGAATTCAGAGAATCAAAAATAGAACTGTGGAAAGTAGTCTGAAAGTTGTTGAAAGAATCCGAAGAAAAAACCTGAAGAGCTCAGCTCAGATCGCTGCTTAGCCTATCTAAATGAAGGACAGCTACATTGAATGTCACCTTCTGAAATATTCAGGAGAAAGGCTACAGTCAGGCTACCTGATTACTCACTTTAAAGAAAAAGGTATTGAAAATTTCTAAAACTCCGGGAAAAGAGAGAGAGAATAATATTCAGTGTCACATGAATAAAAAGCCTGTGCAGCCCCACACCAGGAGACAGACACATGATGGGCACAAAAGGTGGTAGTTTTTCTGAACTTGCTCCTCACTACTGACTGCAAAGCAAGAACAAGTCAAAAGGAGAAATGGGAGGCTCTTCTTTCATGAAAAAAGATGGAAGAGAAAGGAAGCTGAATCTTAGAAAGAGGGCAGGCCATACAGGAGTTAGTGGTCAGATGGGGTCTGTGACAAGGACTGAGCACACAGGAAACCACCAAAAATTGTGCAAAACTTGGAGTGACACAGAAGCACCTGTGTCCTTTCCACTGGAACAGAAGTTGATGCATGTGCCTTGAAGTGCAGGACCCACACCAGCACCTGCTCCCTGAAATGAGTTGCACAAGCACGTGGCTGTGCATACACGCAGAGGGCCACGGACAGGTGGAATGCCTGCCTTGCATGCACTGTAGTAGGTTGTGTACACACCTACGCTAAGAAAGTTGCAAATGGTCAAGGAGCGTCACACACAGGTTGCAGTCACGTGAACACCTGCATGCCCAGATGTGCAGCATACAAGCGGGCACTCTCATTTAGCAGAATGGGATACTCAGTTGACTCGTGTATATAATCATAATCATAATCGTAAGCCTGGTGGAGTTAGTGACTGGAATATAGAGATAGTTTTGTAAGGCACACAGGGGGAATCACACACACCGACACAGATCTCATGCTGTCCACAGTAGCATGCATGAATACACTGTGGCTAATATAGGTGCACACTGTGTCTCAAGACCCTTAGTGGAGGATGTCACCAAACTGCAGAGAAACGCAGTGTATGCCTACTGCTGTTGAGACATAGACACACTGTGCTGAGTCAAACCACAGATCTCGAGTTTTGTGAGTTGCACACATTGTGAGTTTTTGGAACATTCACAGTGTACGGTCACACATGCATGGAAATGAATGATGTGTACACACATAGACAAGTGCAGTCTTACATGAATGCATGTGTTTATTCTGGAGTCAGTCATGCACCCGTGTACTGAAGCGAGCCTCTCCTGTGGACAAACAAGGTTCTCAAACACATGCACATCGAGTTCAGTGCTCACACACTTGCACGCACCTAAGGGTCTCATAAATGCACTGGAAGTAAACGTGTTTTTCTGCTCACCCACAGGCACACAGTGCCTGGGAGGCAACTGACAGATTGAGCATCAGAGGAGACATGCATGTGTCCGCTGGGCACATCAAGGGGTGGGGAGAAGGACCCACTCACCTCACTGACGTCGGAATACAGAAGCAGGTTTGTGCCCTCCTTTCCCCTCCCCACCGACTGACTACAAAACGTTGCTGGGTGGCAGGGCTGGATACAGCTGTGGGGTGCTTGTCTGGCAGATCCAACTCCTTTTGCCTCATCCCTTCCACATGCATGCTGGAGTAATCTTGCACATACAGAAGTGAGCCTCTTCCTCTCTTCCACATGCCACACGTAGTACTGATGGGTACCACATGTGCAGAATCCCATGCAGCACATTGCACACAGCCGAGACCCTCGTACACACCTATGGTGCAATGAGTCATACCGGTCACTGATTCTTACAGGCACTCTGGAGGGAGTGTCTCATGCACAGGTGTACACAGGCAGCTTACACACACCACACACGCATGCACGCACGCACGCACACACACAGAGTAACATACATGCAGCTGTGTCTCACATGATTGTCCCATAAGCACACATACAGGTCGGTCTCCCGTAGGAGTGAGTCTCACCCATTCAGGGGGAGTCATATATACAACCGCATGGGTGTGACTCACACACAGCTCAGCCTCAGGGTGCATGCTCATACGCACCCCAGTAAGTGACACTCACAGGTGAGTCTCTCACATGCACGCAGATGTCTCTTACACAAGCAAACATACGTACACCTTCATACAAGGTTGAGTTTCATACAAGTTTGAGTTTCTCACACACAGTTGTGGGAGAGTCTCATACGCAAACACACACATATGTAAGCCATACACAACACACAAGACGTGGTAGAGTCACTCAGGTATGCGTGCCTTGCCTTTCAGATACACCCAAACACACGTGGAGATCTTAAGTGCTATGTGGGCGACTCTCATATGTGCACATCCTCTCACCCCCACACATGTGTGCACACCCCCACACATGTATGCACACACACACACATACTCTGAGTGGGTCAGGCAGCCTGCCATGCAGCAAGTCACACATACGTGTATGCCTGGGCTTCATACACACACATCCACACCAGTGCTTGTACACATACAGGCAGGTATATATTACATATGTGCAGTAAGTCAGGTGCGCAGATGTGGACAGAGACACACACATATGTTCATACATACCTGCGTGCACAGACAGATGTGTCTTACACAGAGGAGACACGTGCTGCAGAGTGAGTCAGGCATGCACATTCAGAGCAGGCTGTGCAGACAGAGTGGGTGTTCATAAACAAAATACGCACACAGTGGTGTCTCACACAGACGTGCACAAGTGTTACACAGATGAGGGTGTCAGACACACACACACAGTGCATCTCTCACAAACACAGAGATGTCACACAGACCAGTGTCACATACACAGAGGTGTCTCACACATGTGCAATTCACACGTGCTGCAGTCAGACATGCACACATGGAGCACGTTATGCACTCAACTAGGTGTTGCAGATACATGCACTTGAGGATGTGTCACACACACCTTGGATGTTTCATACATGCTTGGGTGTGTCACACGATGTCTTTCAGGCAAAATGGATTTCACATACTTGGGTGTGTGTCACAAATACACACACACTGTCTCAGACATACAGAGGCGTCTCACATTCTCAGACATACACGAGCGTCTCCAAACGCAGACACCATGTCTCAGACGTGCAGGGTCATACAGGCAGGTGTTACAGACACACACAGTCTCACACAGCATCTCTCACAGACACACAGGCGTTGCACACACACACGGGTGTCAGACACACAATGTCTCACATGCTTCAGACACAGTATCTCATGTGGTGCCTTTCACAGACACACACGTGTCTCAGTGTCACAGACACGGTGACTCGCACACGTGTGGGTGCCTCTCAGAAACACACACCAACGCACACATGGGGTCACACAGTGTCTGTCCCCCACAGGCGGTGTCTCGCGCACACACACACACAGAGGGGTGTCGAGCACATAGGTGTCACACACCATGCCTCTCTGACACGCAGCGTCTGGCACACCCCCCCCGCACCCCCCCGGTGTTTCTCGTGCACTAGCGCGCACACACACACGGTGTCTTTCCCCCTCCCTTGTCTCTCACGAACACACACGCTATGTCTCTCAGGGTTACACGCACACGGTCTCGGTCTCGGTCTCGGTCTCGGTCTCTCTCTCTGTCCCGCCGACACCAGTGCCACAGGCTCGGAGCTGGCTGCGCACCCGAGTGGCCTCTCCTCCCCCTCCCCCCCTTCCCTCCCCCTCCCCCTCCCCCTCCCCCTCCTCTCCCGGTCCCGCCTCTCCCCCACCCCGCCCCGCTCCGGGGGCGCCCAGCGCCGGGGCTGCGCCGCTCCCGCTCCAGCTGCCGCCGCCGCCCCCGCCGCCGCCG
>JAVKLA010000002.1:24559823-24579283 GCA_034782735.1 Sagittarius serpentarius | reverse complement strand
CGCGCTGCCAGACGCTGTACCCCTTCTCCGGGGAGCGGCACCGGCAGGGGCTGCGCTTCGCCGCGGGGGAGCTGATCACGGTGCTGCAGGTGCCGGACGGCGGCTGGTGGGAAGGGCAGAAGGAGGACGGGCTGCGCGGCTGGTTCCCGGCCAGCTACGTGCAGCTCCTGGAGGTAGGACCGGGCGGCGGGAGCGGGGCGGGGGAAGGAGCCGTCCTGGAGCGCCCCGCGCTCGGCTCGCCGGGCACGGCCCGGGGCTGCCCCAGCCGCCAGCTCGGCTGGCAGGGGGGGTGCCCGCAGTGCTGAGGCGGGGGCGGGAACGCGCGGCTGCACAGCGGCGTTGCTGTCGGGGACCCACCTCGGCGTCGCGCTGCCCTGTGCCCAGGGCAGGGCGGGTGCCCCGGCCGCCCCGGGGCTGGGGGGTGCTGGGCGCTGGGAAGAGTACGCGGCGGTGGGAGGGGGAGCAGCCTGCCCGGCCCCGCTGCTGCTGCCGCAGCCTTCGGTGCCCTCAGTCGTAGCCGTGGAGCGGCGGGGTTCAGGGTCCGTGGCGAGCTGCGGGCTCCTCTGGACACTTGTGTTTTCACAATTGCTGAACAGCAACAGAAGTCAGTGGCTGAGGTGGTACAGCTCCTGTCCGTCATGTGTGTGGGCCACATGCTGGGCAGGTTCCCCTCCCTCCTCTTTCTCTCCTTCTCCCCTTCCTTCTCTCTCTCCCTCTCATTTCCTCTCACTGAACATCTCTTGGCTTTATGTTGTGGAAGCAGTAATTCAGGTATGTCCCTTCTGTTGCAACCGTTCCCCAGCTGGCTGGAGATACCTTGCTGCCGTATGTATGGCATTGCCCCAGAGAGCCCCAGCAGAGTTACAGTCGATTGCCCAGACTCAAAGGTCATGGACTTTCTGTCAGGATGCTGAGAAGCTTTGTTAGCTTCAGTTGTTTTCAGGGCCCTGACAGCTAGGGCAACAGTTGTATTCCCACCTCAGGACTGCTTGTGTCTGAACTTGTTTATTACCTTCTCTCCTATGCAAACAAGACACAATGCGAGTGTAAAATATATGTCCACAAAGAGTGCCTTCACAATCTCTGCATTTCTGAAAGTGAAATCTGAACCATCTCACGTGCCAAAGCAAGAACCTGCTGTGAGCCCATCAGTCCCTCCCTCGCTGACCATGCCCTGTTGTCATTTGGAACTTAACCTAGGATGCGGGTATGGAAATGGTTTCCTGAAGCAGTGTCCCTGTGGAGACTGGGCTGAAGTGGTTAGTGGCGCAATGTTTCTTGGGTCGGCCTCTCTTTGTTCTTCAGGTTTCTAAGGGGAATCAGACAGCCTGCTTTGCTTACATGCAAGGCAGGCACTACCCACCCCAGCTTTTCCATGCACACCCTCTGGGGAATCCAGAGTGGCAGGGCAGCCCTGGGCAGAACTGGGCCCACCAGATGCATGCAATGTCCTGTGAGCGAAAGGTTCTGTGCAAAAGGACATTTTGCCTATAGATCTGGCATTGCCTTTTGGTTTCTCTAGTCCAAATTAATTAAAAAATCTGTGATGTTTCAATTGGGTTTCTGTTTCTCATTCTTACCTGGAAAGACAGTAACGTAAAAGCAAAATTTCAACACAGAGTACTACAAGAGTGAGGCCAGGGACTTTTCTGTGCCACTGAAGCACTTGGGATGTTTTTGTTAGTTTAAGAATGTGGGAGTCCTTTTGTTTGTCAGTTTTGCCACCTACAATTTCATTTACTGAGATACCTGAATGTTTGTGGTTTCACAAATTGCTAAATATTTACACATCTAACCAGGAATTTAGGAGTTGTTTGAGGCAACATGCATCACGAGATGAGACAAACTTTGCTCAGCAAAGGCAGTGGGCAATCACTTCTGTGTACACAACTTTGCTTTCCTATCATCTCCTTCTTGGAAACTCCTCTTTTCCTACTTAAGTCTGAGCAAGGTCCACTGTGCTCAGATCGGTGCCTGCAGCCCCCCGGATGTGCCCTTCTGACCCTTGGCTCATGTACCACTGAAAGCTTTGCTGCAGACCAATTGTCCACACAGCCCAGCCTCCTTTCTCTTGAGCAAACTTTGGGGAAGAAGGTAAGAAAGACGGCAAGTGCCATGTGGTGTGCACTCTGGCATGTTTTCCTTTTCTCCAGAGGTGGTGCCTAATAAGGACTATGAGCCGGAGTTAATAAATATGTCACATGAGAGGTAATTAACCAAATTAACCAAATTTATGGGACGACAGGTACTTGGCACACATTACAGTAGAGCAGATGTGTGAGAAGAAGAAAGATCTGTGTATGTCTCTCTCATGGCTCTGTGCAGGTAGCCTTTCCCTTGTGTGCGGGTATGCAGCTAGCTTGCTCGGCGACCTGACCTAACTGAAAGACACCACAATAGAAATACTGTCCTCTGTTCTCTGATCCAAGTCCCTGTCCAACCACATTAACTTTGAAGCTGGCGTCAGGGAGGTGATGACAATACATAGCCAGATGGGGCCATGAACACCATTCTCCTTTCAGTACCGACCAGCACTTACGTTGGCTTTGGGTGGCCCTGGCCCTGCAGCTTTCAGTAAGGTTCAGCATTATGTTCTGAGATGAACTTAACCTCACGCTGTTGCTGAAAGAGGAAGACGTTATTCTTGCCCTCTGTTCTGCCCTCACTTCCCCATGCCCAGTTCGCTCCAGCAGGTACCTGTGCTCCTCTCTCTGGAGCCCTGTACCTCATTGTCCCGAAGAACAGCTGGCTGCATTTCCTGCCACAGCAGTGAATGAACATGGCTCACGGCATTGTCCAAGGTGTGCCAGGGCTGGCAGGGTTTGCCCTGCATGGCACACACCCTTTCTCCTCACAGCAAAGTCTGTCAGGTGGCTGGGTGCTACCAAGAGGAGATGGCCTTCTTCTGAAGCCTTGGTAACTTTAAGACTGCCACTGTGTATGGACGGGCAGGATGGATTTTCTCATTCACATTTACCAACACTGAAGTCTCCTCTGACAGCGCTGCTCTAAAGTCTGCACTCAGTTTTGGTCCTGAGCTGAAAGAGGGAAACGAGAAAGGTATGAAGGACAGCAGCTGGGAGGGGAGTCTCTTCCACCCTTGAGCAGTTAGCTTAGCAGCCAGCCTGCAGCATCCTGGTTCCTGCTGGATGAAAGAGGAGAAATGACTGTTCTGATGCTATCGCTGACTTGGGAGGAACTGTGCTGCACCAGCAGCACCTGCGTCTCTTCACAGGCAGCCCGGCTGCGGAGCTGCCAGCGCTGATCATCTGCGTGCTGCCACATGGCTCTAGCTGGCTTATCCAGGAGCTGAGGATAGGGCAGGCTCTTCCTCCTCGTGTGCGCTCACACTGAGTCCATGGCCGGTGGTTAACCAGAATGGGTTTTAATGGCAAATGTGGAGTTGGACAGCTCTGAGAAAACCATGAAGGTGGCTTGTGGGAAACGAACTCCAGTGCTAGAGGTGGGCGTTTCTGAGGGATTGCTGCCTTTGTCTTCCGAGTTTTCTTACTAGCAAAAAGTATCTTCAATTCATTCATCACAGAAGATCAAGGAAAGGACCAAAACTGTAGTGAATGTGGGGCAAGAGAGACATAGGGAGGTAAAGAGGTAAAGATGTTTGGCATCCTTTGTTCCTGCTCCTGTGGTTGCTGCAAACCCACAGTGGTGGGTTAGAAGGAAACAATGATGGCTGGAGGTTCCTGCTCATGGCAGTCATGGAAACAATGAGAGCTGGAGGAGTGTGTGGTAGGGATAAGCCAGGAACAAGATGTCTCTCTGAGCTCTGGAGAGGATACAGTTGTCATAGAGCGAAAGGGATAGCGTAAACTGAAAGACTATCAAAAGCAGAGAGCAAAGTGAGCAAGGGAGGGTTTTAGCTCCGTGATGGGAATTCCAGATGGGTTGCCCGAGGGCAGGCTCTTTGCCAGCAGTTGGGGAGGCTGCTGTGGGCTTGTTCACAGAATTGCTGAGTTGGAAGAGACCTCTGGAGATCAGCTAGTCCAGCTTCCCTGGCCATGTCTGGTCAGGTTTTGAATATGTGCAAGGATGGAGACTCCACAGCCTTTCTAGGCAATCTGTTCCAGTGTTTGACTAACCTCACAGTTTTTTGTTGTGTTTAAAAGGGGTTGCCTATGTTTTAATTTGTAGCCATTGTGTCCCATTCTTTCACTGGATATCACTGAGAACAGTCTGTCTCTGCTTTTTTTACTGCCCCGCCACTAGGTTTTTATACACATTGATAACATCCCTCTTGATCCTTCTTGTCTTGATGCCAAACAGTCCCAGTTCTTTCAGCCTTTCCTTGTATGACAGATGCTCCAATCCCTTAATCATCATTGTGGCCCATTGCTGGACTCTCTCCAGTATGTCCTTATCTTCCTTGTGCTGGGAAGCGAAGTACTGTTTCTTATACTGTTGTGCTCTTGGAGGTAGCAGTTTAATGGAGAAAAAGCCCTTAACCAATGTTTCCTGAACATGGAATCCATTAACACCAGAGGAATCCAAAAGAGTGCTGCCAAATTCATACGATTTTACTTTGAGGGTGGCCTGTGAGCAAGCAACACGCCTGCAAACTCAAGGGCTTGGGGGAGGAGGGATGTTGTTGCTTGTGATCTATATCCCATTGATTAGATACACCATCAGCTTCAGCCTTCACCCCTCCTTTGGTGGTTTATAGCTATGTCAGTCATGAGATCTGAAAGTCAGGGACTAGCAGCTGCATCTTCTGACTATTTCCTCCCTTATATGTGCCTTTATATTTTTGTCTGACCTTTTGATCATTTGAGCAGAGCCATACAGGGACCCTCTGTACCAGACTGTTGTGGTCCCAGGTTAAGCAGTTGCCCTTCCCAGCCTGGTAAAAAGAGGAATCTGTGCGGATGCAGCCGATGAGCAGTCCTTCAAACCAGCACTGCCATGGTGAACACAGGTATAGAGCAAATGGAATGTGGTGTGTGATACAGCTGAAGGCAACCAAATGTTTCCTGCCCAGAGGCTGACTGCCTCCTCACCCCACCTGCATCAGAGATGCTTGGGATGATGATGTGTGTAGGAAGATCTATACAGCTCGAGACCTGAGAGCAACCTAGGACAAGTCTCAAGTGTGTCCCAGTTTGTCACAACCTTTATTGGTGCAGGGCAGCATAAATGTTGAGAGGGTGAGGTGGTGTTAGATCTCTAGGGTATGTACTCCAGGAGGTGTTTTGCATGGGACCCACTGGGGAAACATTGGCTGTTGCGTCTGCCTTTTCTAGAGAAGTGATTTTCAGAGGGGTGGGGAGATGTGTCATTCAGTCACATTTGCAAGTGGTTTGTTTTAAAATCTATTTTGGGCATTGCTTTTTGTATTTGTGGTTAGCTAGAAATCACTTATATAAGCAGCAGCAGTAGCAACATATGCAAATTTGCTGAAAATTGTCAGCACTTTTTATAGCTTCAGTCATCCCACAGATGTAAGTCTCTGTATGAAGCACAGTGTGTGCTTCCAGCAGGGATGGAGGTGGCTCTGGAATCTGACTGAGCGAGCTGGACTGAGTAGGACTGAGGGCTGCCACTGATCTTGTCTGCACTTTCACAGCTTGATTTACCAGAACCATGAGGCACTTTGGAAGGAAAGAAACATGCGCTTCTCCCTGATGCGTAGTGCATGTGCAGGCATCAGACAGTATTATACATTACTTCTACTGCTGCATAGTATTCGCAGGGGTAGCTCACCTCACCTAACCCAACTTGTGACATCTGCCACATGGACATTGAAATGAGCAAACAAACAGTTGAGCCCGGAGGTTGCGGCACATTCAGCTGCAGGAGGCATGGTGTGGCATGAACTGCTTCATTCTTTGTGCCCGGGTAGTCATAGAAAAAAAAGATGAAAGGAATTCACAGAAATTATAATGCCTCTAATTTATTTTGTAATAGTAGAGAATGTGTAGAGGATTTCTGTGCCAAACTGTATCTTGTTGTAAGCTGATGTGATCCAGGGAGACAGTGTGCTTAAGGAGAAACTAGAACCTGCCAGCTGATGAGCAAGAAGAATTCCATTTCATGACAAAATTCAGTTTCTGAACATTTATGTGAAACAGTATTGTGATGAAACCCTTATTTTTAGAGAGAAAAAAATGGTTTATATTTCTCTCTCGATGTTAGCAATGGAGCGTATTTTGACCAAGAAAAACATTTTGTCAGAAAATATCCAGCCATTCCTGGAAAAGAGCATTACTATAGCCAGTGCTACGACCTGACAGCTGTGCTGCCTGTTGCCTCAGTGAGGGCACAAGCAGCTGCTGGAGCTGCTCTCTGCTATCATGGGAGCTATATAAAGCATACAATACACTTGGAAGAGAGATGTTGGTACCTATTGCAACAGAGCTTTTTCTGATGACTGCAAAGAATAAGGTTGTGTATGGGAAGTACCTGGCTGGCTGTGAGTACCTGAGGCCCGGGCTCTCTGTATGTGGTGTTGGTACCTCCTGCATGCAGCAATGGTGCTTTGCTTTCTTAGCAGGGTCTTCTGCATCCTTGGAGTTTGTTATCGCACGCTCTCATTCCTCCATCTCCCTACTCAAAAATCAGTTCACCATAAAAAGTCATGGAGAGCAACAGGGACCAAGGGGATGTGTGAAAGTCTCGGGTACAAATGTGGCTGCTGCCCCTGCTTTTTTCTAAGGATACTCCGTGGAATAAGTAATGCTCCAATATGTAGTCTTGTGTGATGAGAGAAGAATCTGGTCTTTAATCCAGTGTGATAAGGCTGTGGGTGCTGATCCCTTCTGTGGTTTTTAAGCGGCTAGGGAGCGAGCACAGCGTTGTGCCCAGGAAACCTGTACAGTGTTCCGCTTCTGATGCTGCAAGCTTAGCAGTTCAGCTACTTGGCTGAGCAGCTGCCAGGCTGGAACAAGTACTCCTGTCTGCTGTCGGCCCTGCCCGGGGATGCCGGTGGCACCACCTTGAGCATGCTGGCTCTTCTGCTGCCACTGAAAGATGGTGCTGGGGAGAAGCAGCGACCGCAGCCGAAGAGGGGACGGCATCTCCTCCAGGCGCAGAAGGATGATTTTGATTCTCCCAGTGCAGGGATGACTACCTGTGGGGATAACCAAGGACGACAAAGGGGGCGGTTTGCAGGGCTGTAGATGGAGGCTGCTGTGGGTGTTGTCTCAGGGGAAAGGGCAGAGTTTTCAAAATTCAATGCTCACAGCTGCTGAGGCTGATCTGCTTTGCATGATTCAACAGCAAATCTTTGTCCGAAGTGGGGTGTTTGTGGGATAGGAGTGACAATGAGAATCATGTGGTATTGCTTTGCGTTTTAGTTTCAAAGTGTCATTTTTTGTATCTGTGACTTTCTGTAACTGTATCTTTTCAGACTTGAAGCTTCTGGTCATCTGACCATTGACATTTCTGGAAAACGTGAATGAAATGAAATAATCTATTTTCTCATATTCAGAGGGTGAGGAGATTATGTTTTGCTGCCAGAAGATCACTTTTCGATCAAGGTTTCTGAGAGATTTTAAAGCCTCATGAGAATGTGAAGGAGATGTGACACTATAGTTCACAATCCCTCACTCATAGGAGTGCAGTCTATCATGTATCTGGTGATAATTGTCTTGGACTGTTGAAGTTATAGACAGGATTTAAAAACTGAGTATCTGTGAAAGGAAAGGTCTTACTGATGGATGTGGCATTTTTTGTGAGCTCTTCTGTCCGCTGCACAAGTTGGGATGTTGCAGAAGCTGGACACATGGATTCTGCATCTGTAAGAGATGAGCACAGTGACATCGGTGGCCTTGCAGAAATTGCACAGGACACAATTTTTAAAGATTTTTTTCTTTATTGTTAGCTAAAAGATGAAAAAACATCATGGGAGGCTTAACCTGCAGGGACCTCTTTCTGCCCATGGATTACAAAAGAGAGTCTAAAAACGGCCTTGCTGCAGATGACTGCCTTGTAGATGTTAAAGATTAAATCAGTTGCCACGCATCTGCACGTTAAGGGTGGATATACAGCGAAGATGAAAAAAGTGTATCATTTAAAGACTCACTTGAAGATCATTTCGTTCCCTAAAGAATCCCTCATTCATTCTGTGCTCTGAATGGGGCACGCGTCCTGTAGACAAGCATAGGAGTGATTTCTGTAGTAGTAGGCATGGGGTACTCTAGTCTCACTTCCCAAATTCAGTGCAAAATGCACCTTCAGTGTCTTGAGTGTTGCTCTGCAAACAAGGTGTGCTGAATGTATTACATGGTACTTCATACTGAATGTGGTTTAAAAAGACGTAGGAGTAATGAGAAGATGCCAGATACTCAGTATTTTCTAAAAAACTCCTTTATTTTGGTGTCCAAAATGGAAAATTTTGCTCTGAAACCAATACCAGAAGATTCTGACAGATTTGGTGGGGTTTGGTTTTCTCTACTTACTTTACTTTTACCTGTGTGATAATAAATGACCAGCCAGAATTAACTGGTCATTTAAATAACCAGATTAAACCTTTGTTTTATTCTCCATGATTTCTTATGTTCCATGGCTGCTTATGCCCCATGAAGCACATTATTGTCAGTAATGCACCCTGGTTCTGCTTTACCAGAATCTTAAATGTCTGAGTATGTACTCAGGACTTGCTTTCATTATTTCACTGACTATTGATGCTAAGTGCAATCGCAAAGATAGGACTTTCTTCTATTTTTGAGAAGTCCCACAATAATAGGAGCAAGTATGTGGTGCTGCAGCATTGCAGATAGTATCTGTCTTTGGAAATATTTGGGACTGTTGCAGTTGTTTTTGCTGTGGCCATGCTACAACTCGGGGCAGCAGGAGTGGTATTTCTCATGTTGCATGTATTCATCCTATTTGGACCATTGGCAGAGCATGGGGAACCAGCCTGCTGAGCGTGGCAGGCAGGCAGCACAGCTGGCTGGTGTCTTGGAATATTTGACATAAGGCACCCATATTTCTGTCTTTGACTTCTGACACTTCCAGGGAGCACTTGTTCTGTACAGCTTTTTCAGAATCCAGCGCTTACGGGATGTGCCTTGCTTACTGTGCACACATGGCAGATTTGCTGGAAGCCTCCCAAAAGCTTGGGCCGTGTTGCAGTGGCTGCTCCCTGCTGTGCACGTTTCCAGTAACTCTGCATGGCTCTGCATTTGCAGACAGGGAAGGAGGACCTGGGGAAATCTGAAAGAAGCATGATCAACTTGATGGTCCCCACTCTGTGCTTTGCACGCTGTCATCAGTTTGCATCAGTTTAAAGTGTCACTGGCCATGTTTAATTACATGTCACACTCCCTTTTATTGGTATGATCCACTTAGAGCGCAGAACAGCGTAAAATCAAGGCCAACAGTTTGTTCAGCCACTGTTTTTCAAGTGCTTCAACAAGTGTTTGTCTTGAAAAATATAAGTCTGCTTCAGTGTAGCTGGAATTTTTTATGTCATGCCACTGTGTAAAATACTGCCTATTAAGAGGACCTCATGTAATGGGTTGGTATGTGGCAGGAAACCTGGCCTATCAGCTCTGCAGATTTGCTCTGTATCTGCAGTGCAGGCAGCCAGGCTGAGCGTGGGCAGCATGAGGGTTAGGCATGGGAGAGGGCTGGGCCAGCAAGAGCCCCTTGCATACCTGCGGTACCAGCAAAAGTGCACTTGTTTTGGCTGAGGCGGGGAGCAGGCTGTACTCCATGAGCTATAGACTTGCTGGTAGTGCTCTGCTGGCTGTGGTAATTTCTCTGTACACACTGTGGTGACCATCCTGGGAAGCACTCCTTGTACAGGTGGATGTAATACCAGAGAAAGTTTTTTTGCTCGTACCAGTAATCCAGTTTTCCATATTATGCTATCAAAATAGCTTTTGTATTAGCCTAGTACATTTGTGGTTTGTTTTTCGCTGGCAAATTCCAGAAGGGGGATGCCATGGCTTACTCAGGAGCTACCACTCTGCATTTTGTAGAAGAACACATCTAGCAGTGGAATGGGTCAATGTCTTTTAACATACACCTTTTTCAGCATTTGTGAGCAGTCCCCTCAGTGTACTCAGTTGTTGGTATGGGCCACTTTGATGTGAATTTAGGCTGACAGACAGGTGACTTTGGTCACTGATCTTTGAACTCCTAGATGGGTACAGGCCCAAAGGTTGAAAATCTTTCTCTGGCATCGTTTGAGATCTGTCTGGCACTTCTTCCTGCATTCGTAGCTGGTAAGAGTAGACTGTGCAGACTGTTCTTGAGCCACAGATACTCCCACTGTGATGCTGGCAGGAAAAGCACCGTGGTCTTCCAGTGTTGGTCTAAGCACCAAGTTTGTTTACTGCACAGATCTCCCAGGGCTTTCCGAGTTCTGTGGCAGCTTGCGATAGCCCTCTGCACCTCTGCTACTGCAGTCTCCAGGGTGTATGCTAGGAAAAAAATAATTTCACCAACTGCTTCGTCTGCTATCACTTTGTGTGGCCATATTGATCAGTTCTGTGCCTCTCTCTTCTGCCCTGTCAGTTAGTTTTCCATGGAGGGAAAAAAGCTCAGTAAAAGGTAATTAAAAATAAAAAGTCTTGTGAAGACCTGGGATGTTCGTATCATAGGATGGATCAGACCAAGGTCCATAAGAAAGGTGTGTGAGTGAGTTTTCAGTGGCTGTCCTACAGAGTGCTCCGAAGCAAGGACGGCATGCAGCTGACATGAAAGCTGCAGAGGGTCTGCCCAGCCCAGCTGCGGCGGCGCTTGCTGCTGCAACGCCAGATCCAGCGCTGGGCAGCGTTGCTGGTGGAGCTGCCAGGGAAAGGGCAACACTGCAAGGCTTGAAGACGTTACACAGAGAGAAAGCAGGAGCTCGCTCTAGGCTGGATATGCAGCCTGTAACTGTCAGGTTTTCCCATTAGCACTGAGTCTTAGTCTTCGAAGTGCCCGCTCACGCTCAGCGAGTCCAGGAATGGGTAAAAGGCATGAGAGTGAGGAGGGAGCAGAGGCACATCACAACATAATTAGAAGTCCCAAGCTGCTCATTTTATCTTCCCATATTTGCCCCTATCTTTTACTTGAAACCCCTTTAAAATCTTCCTTAACTTTCAGAGGCAGATCTGTCAGCTCAGAGTTAAATCCGATCTCTTACTGGACCTGCAGTGTGCTTTCTGGCATTTCAGCATTGCTCATGGCATCTGTTAGCCTTCTCATACCCATTTAGTCAGAGACATGGTCAAGCAGCCCTGAGACTGTTGAAAAATACAGCAGTTGAATGGGGACCATGGAAGGGGTTTAAAATGAAGCATCTCCCCTCTCTTGCGAGCTCCCTGGGCTGCCAAAGGACTGACTTTTGTGGAAGACATAGGGAAGAAGCAAGGATCTTTGAGCTGGTGGACATTGTTTGGGACATGAAAGATACCTGCAGGATTCCAGTTATTACCTCTGTATGTAGTATTTTGCATTTATCACTAGTGTAATTTGTTTGCTGTGATGTTACCTGTTCATTGAAGACTTACTGAAGCTCTTCAGGCTTTAGCCTCATGTAAAAAATTATGTATAACTTGCACATACTTACAGCACACTTCTCACTCTCCTTTTCTTGAATTGCTTGAGGAGCGAGTAGCATCATCAGGCCTTTGTGGTTGACTTTTGACGTGAGGAAGGCTAACTTTTTTTGTTTCTGCTCCTTGCGCTTTGGCTTATCAATTTTTTAATTTGCACAGTAGTTCTCTCACTCTGTCTGCTTTTTTAACTCTGAAAGTCTTCACAGAAAGCAGTTTATGTTTTCACAAGCATGTTTGTGATAGTTGGTCTAACAGCAGGTATCTGCACTCCCAAGAGTACCTAATGCATATGCTTATGCCATCATGGCTATAACATTGCTACTGAGTGTATTCTGTCATTCTGCTTTTTCTTGCTCTGGTAATCTATAAGCACTTTCAGAATGTTCTTTTAAATTGGCTGGCTAGATCTGCTTTGTCTTCCTGATCCTTTCTAATTCACTTATTTAGCACTTTATTCATGTTGCCAAAACAAAACCCTGCAGTTGCTGTGTGCTCACGTGCTCCTCCTTGAGCCATGTGCCACAAAGCCACAAAGCTAGACTTACGATGACAAGCTGGTGCATGACAAGAGCAGTTTCAGTTGCTGCAGAAGTGAGGCTTGGTTGTAGAAGAGGCACCATCAAGAGCTGGCAAGTTTTTGGTAGCAAGGGAGAAGGAATAATTAGTATGGAGGAGTTTGAAGGAGAAAAATGGAGATTTGGAGTGACGGATTTTGCAAGGGGTGGCAGAGAAGGAAGAATTAATGCAGTCTGAATTTCATACTGAAATGGCAAAATGCCGTGCAGAAATTGCAAAGAAGAGGAATTATATTTCCAAGGGGTGGGCAAATGCTTAACTCAGAAAGGAATAGCCACAAACTAGATTGATGAATGCAGTGTATTTTGCAGTCCTAGAGAAATGTATGGACTGTCTGCAGAATTCAGTTTAAAAATCCTGTTGAGGGCTGTGTGTGTAGCATGCGGCTGAGCAGTTCCAGCCCTGCCCATTTAATGAGCTGCCTGAGCAGCAGATTTGCTTCTCCTGTGCCAGCAGCTGTATAAAAGGACTAATTCATTACCCAAGGCCAAGTAATCACTCTTAATAGCAAGATTTAGAGGAGAGCCTATGACTTGTCTCATTGCACTGTGAATTACTGATTATCACAGTGATAACTGGCACCAAATGAAGACTGGAATTGAACCTCGGTCTGTTACAGGATGAAGAATAGAACTTCAGGTATTTGCAAAAAGTAATCATGTTTAAATTATCTATGGGTGCCTTTGGGAAAATAATTTTGAAATGAAACTGAGTCAGTGAGCCCCTGTGCCCAGCTCCTATCTCAGCTGCATTGCCCCAGGGTTTGCTGGACTCCCTCACTCCTGCTTTCTCCTCTGCCCTTTGCCAGCACAATTTACCAAGTCTGAATATGGATCTTCAGTGAGGGACAAAGCTTTCTCTCAGTGCTGGCCAGAGACAAGATCATGGGCTCTAATTCAGCTTAGGGACAGGGCCATGGCAAATTCTTCTGATGTGCATCTTGCTGGCTGTGCTGGAAGTGGTGAGGAGACGAGCTGGTGCAAATCACTATTCCCAGTACATTATGATCACTGTGGCTGGCGCTGTGCGCTGCCCAGTGTGTGCCAAGCAGGGTGCTGCCTGCCTCATCACTGTAGGAGGCAGGATAGAACAGGGCATCTTGCAGCACATCTCTGATTCATGATCCCCTGCTCTGGCATCTTGTCAGTTTTGAGGTGGGACCTGCTACATCTCAGAGGTGGGACTCTCTGCTGCAGCAGGATAGGAGGTCTTCTGGCTGTGTTGGAGCCTCATGGACAAGGAACTCACAGGTAAAGACCACCAGCCTCAAGCAGCACATGAAATGGGAAAGAAGCTGAGGGCTGGTGCCCTCACTCTGCATCAGAGAAACTGAATTCTACAACTCCGGCTGCATTTTTTTACTCGAGTACGTTGGAGAACTTGATCACAGAGCTCCACCCGGTGATGCCCAGCAAGTTCTTTATATCACAGTCTTATGGGCTTGCACCCATGCACTACTCCTTCTGTGTGTCCAAGGGAGGACCACTCCAGTCTGACCAGAAGAGTCACCTCCCTTGTGACCATGACCCAATGGCACAGTGTTCCCTTCTCCAGGCCAAGAGCTGCTCACCCATATCTTCTGGGCTGGGATGCTGCTAGTTTGCAACCAAGTGCACATTGTTTCAGATACACAGATCACCTTGTTATATCATTTGCATGGATGTCACAGGGAAGCTGCCCACATCTTGGCACTCCTGGGCTGGCAGGCTGCTGGTTTGCCTGCAGATGGGTTGCATGGAGAGCCGGGCGGGCCCAGGAAGCAGGTGGCTGCTGCTACAGCCTCAGTTGCATAGAGCCCTTCTTGGGAAGGGCTCTTCCGCATCACCCTTTTTCTCTCAGTTGACCTCAGTGGACTTCACATTGGCTCAGAGTCTGTGCAGCCAATGGGTTTTATCCCTTCCTCCGAGTTGACTATGAATAGGCTTGTTCTTATGTCTTTCAGTATTTCAGCAGGACGGGGGGAGGTGCTGGTGCTGACGAGCTGGGCTGATCAGAGTGGGCCAGCTGAGTGCCATGCATTGGGTCTTGCGCAAAGCAGCACTTACAGGTGAAGGACCGTGATTTTTGTAACACAGGGAACAAAGCTGGCTGCTCTGAACGGAGTGGCCTTTTGCTGGACAAGATGTGGATCTCTGGAAATGGCTCTTTTGTGACTCTAGGATCAGAAATATAAGCAGGAATGCCTGTAGTCCCTGGGTTAGCACTGGTCAGTGCTCTGTGTGTGTCCGTCCCTGACTTACACAATGCTGTTAGAGCCACACGGCCGACCCCCTCCTCCCTTCCCCCTCCTGCTGCCTTCTGGGGGCAAGACTGCTCCTGAGCTCAGGTGCCACCGCTGGGGTTGGGCTATGTGCCCTGCCAGCGGGTGAAGAGCAGCGCCAGAACTCTGGTATGCTTCCAGCCCCAGCGTCAACCCCAGGAGCGAACACATCTCAACCTTAATTTCTGTGGTATGGAATTTGCTTTTGCTTTCAGTGCTGGAGGATCCAGTGTTTGAAATCCTCTTTTCCCCTCCCCACAGGAGGGAAGCATTTTGGGGAGGCTGATTTGAATTGCTGTGCTCAGGCCTTTCCCGCTCTGTGCTGGGGTGGGATGGTTCCCCACCACCACCGACTGAGAGCCTCATGCAGTCTTCTGCTGTTTTTTCTCATCTCGGAGGATTCATGCTTTAACCGCCGTGCACCTCCGTCCTCTCTGACACACACCACCTATGGAAGAATCAGAATCCGTACCAGTCATTAGTCTTTTTTTTTTTGAAAATAACGATGTTGCTGACCAATAACCTTTGCCTTGCTCTGTGTGATGGAGGCCGTGTGGGTTCCTGCATTGTTTAACAGTGCAGCTCCCAGCACCTCTTGGTGCAACCTGCCGGGGGTGCACACCTGTACCCCTGTGGAGAAATGCAACATTAGCATCGTCAGGACAGTTTGGCTTGGATGCAACAGGTGACTGTCACGAGTGGTTCTGCCTGCCAGGGAGGGCACATAGCAAATGTTTTTACGTCATGGTTTGTAATTGTCTCTTTGTTCAGGTAGCATGCAGCTTGAAGGGCAGACATCCTCTAGCTTCATATGGCTTGAAATGCAGTGCAGCTAAAATCCTTAAAAATACTTACTTTTATTTTAACAGATAAGGTTACAGCTTGTCCTCTGATAGAGCTGTACACCTAAGATGTCTTACTCTGCTCTGCAGGCAGTGGCACTTTTCTCTGTCATGTAACGTGTAACTGCCTCGGTTGCCTTATCAGAATATTTCCAAGGAGAAAAATTGAAGCACTCATCATTACAACATAGGACTCAATTTTTTCCTCTGTTGTAATCTTTTTCCTTTGTTTATGATGATGTCTTTCTTGACGGCTTTCACAGTTTATTCTCAAGGTGAGAAATTTATTTATAAATAAATAAAATATATGCATTTGTAAATTCTTCAGTGTTGGCTCATTTTCATAGAATCATAGATCATAGAATCATAGAATGGCTTGGGCTGGAAGGGACCATCAAAGGTCATCAAGTCCAACCCCCTTGCGGTGAGAAGGGACACCTTCAACTAGATCAGGTTGCTCAGAGCCCCGTCCAGCCTGGCCTTGAATGTTCCCAGGGATGGGGCTTCTACCACCTCTCTGGGCAACCTGTGTGCCAGTGTTTCACTACCCTCATTGTAAAAAATTTTTTCCTTATATCTATATTAAGGTTCAAGACAATAAAGTAAATTTCTTTACATAATGACCTGGAAGATTAGTTACGCTTGATAAATGTGACTTGAGAGACATTCATTCAGCTCAGACTTTTCTCTGCAAGCAGAATTACATTTCTTTAAAAGGTCTGAATGTACCTGCTTTATAGATAGGGAAATTTTAGAATATATTCCTAGTTCTCCAGATAATAAATATAGACCATTAAATTGCTAAATGTTGCTGAAATCTTTTATGAAGACAGTGCTAATCCGGTCAGTTCTTGGAAGATATATAGACCCGTTTCTAACGGGTCCTCAAAAGGGTACTAGTAAAAATGAGGTAATGGTGATAGGGATGCAGAAATGCCTCAGTCAAATAATTTCCACAGAATATTACAGCTAGACTTGATATATGGAGGTCTTTGTACAATACTCTACTCAGCTTGTAGGTCAGCTTGCCATGACACTAAATACGGCTGCATGGTTACTGGGAAGGCACAAAATGGAGTAATGGACTCAGCAAAGTGTTTCATTGTCCATGCAGGCTGCCAGTGGTACACAGGTTGAATTAAAAGTGATGGTAGTTAAAGACTTGAGGGTACCGGGTCTTAGCCTGCCAGTCTTCTGAGCTCTGTATGATATCTTAACCTCTTAGGTTGAAAGGAACGTAGCTTTTGTAAAGCATTAGTAAAAGTGGAATGGGTCTATATTTGCTTCTGGTGCTGAAACTCTGATGAATACCCTGTCTTCTGCTCTCAGGAGGCTATGCCGTTAGCTTCCTATAAAATACAACATTAAGATTTTTGAACTTTAGACATTTGGAACAGAGTACTGGTTTGATCCTGAGTCTCTGACTTGGTTTTGCTAGTCTTTCACTAGAGTGAAATATTTTTCCTGCTATGTCTAAACATTATACATACACCTTTATTACTTACAATTTATAGTTAATACTGACTGCATCTCCTTTCATTTTCCATGTGTACAGTAGACGATAACAAAAACATGACATGCCTGCCATGTCTTTTGGCCAGTAACTTTTACAAATGCTAATTCTTAGTGGTATGCAAATATTTTAGAAGGAAAGGAGAATTAAAAATCATTTTAAAAAAATCAAGACAACGGAAGATAAATTAGAAAAAGTAAAAAATTAAAGAAAAGAGAATAAAGAAAAATCCAGTGTATCCTCATATCATATTTACTCATCATGAGAGAGCAACTCACCTGTGCTAAACTTACTTTCCAAGAGACAATGAGCTGAGATCCTGAACTTTTAGATTACAGTTTGTGTATGATTTTTTCATACCCTCTCCTAAATAAGTTGTAGTCGCCCCCTCCCAATCCAATCTTCCCATTCTCAGAATATTTGAAATGCAGATTCATCCCAGGCATCTACCTATGTCTGCAACTAGGATAATCTTCTCACATAGGTATTACGGAAAATATAAACCATGAAATATGCAGAAGGAAGCTAGAGCTATAATCTCTTCAGGACTGTTTCACGTTTCAAAGATGAAGGTCACACACGTGCATGAAACCATCCTAAGTCCTTGTCTGAACTGACAGAAGCCTTGAGAAGACATTAGGCCGTTCTGCTGCGGACAGGCTGGGTACCTAAACCGTTCCAGAGGCACGTTTGTCTGAGCTCTTCTTAGTTGTGTTCAAAAGCTCCTATGAAGGAAATGGCCAAACCTACCCAGACAGCTTATTCCAACACTTAACTGTACCTAATACTGGGAACCTGTTTCTTGAAATCTGACTTTAGCCACTTACATTGCATAGTCAATTTTGAGGTGTGCTCTGCTGATCCTTTTAAAGCAAATAGTTTGTGACTTTCAACAGAATAGTTGTTGCCAAAATTTATTGCTAAAAAGTATTATGGTCTGAAACTTTTAAGAGGAATCGGAGAGGGATTGCAGACAATTCTGATCCAGTGACTTTATAGCAACAACTGGAAATGTGGTACTAGTGAAGCACAGTAATCCATGGGGGAGCCACAACAGTAAACTGTTTGTTTCAGTTTTGAAATTGGTGACAGTAGAAGGAAAATGATGAAAGCTTTGCTTTAGAACTGCTTGAAAATTCAACAGTAATTCTGAGGGAGTCTCTATTTGTGGCCCTCAGTTCTCTTCCAAACCTATTTGTCTTCAGAAAGAATTGAAAAGATGTTATAAAGCCTACTTTTTTTAAACAAAGATGTGACCTGGGTTATCTACTCAAGTTTCAAATTGTATCTTGTGAAGTTGAGTTCTTGCATTATGGGATTCTAATGTCATGAAGGTGGATCAGGAAAGCTAAGTATCATCCAGCTCAATACCTATAAGGCTGCTTTTGCAGTAGATCATAATATTTACCTGTGTCTCCGATACACTCTAAGATTTTATATATTACATTCTGTAAATAGAGGAGAATCCCTAGTTATGACATATTGCTCCAGAACAGGTAGTGATCTAATGAAAAGCAAAAGGAGACTGAGAAGGGGTTTGCTGGAGCCCTGTGTGATATGAATGCTAACAAGTCCACTCACGTCATCAGCTTCCCTGCTCTCAGCTCCCCCCTCCCTCCCTTCCTTTCTCTTTTATGAGCCAGCTTGAAATCAGGGAATTACATGCTAAGGAAAACCCTTCAACTAAACATATAATTATTCTGCACAGGATCAGTGCAGCACAGTTAATCAGTTTACCAACTGAATTAGTTTTTATTTTTTCATGTCTGCGTCTCCTGTTGAGAGTAGAGAAATTCTAGATTTAACGGGGAAAAAATGGCTTGCAGTTGTGAAATGAGTATCTAAAGCTGAGCATTCATTATGAGAGGCTGCAGGCTGTTTTGGCAGACAAACCTTACTGTCAGTCCTCAAGACTTTGAATAACTGACTCCATGTGGAGTTATTACTTACAGGTACTTAAGAAATAACTGGTTTCCTATTTTAATTTTCAGGTAGTTAATAACATTCCAGTCTCTGAAACTCACAGCTGTATTTCATTGCATTTCATTTCATTTCATTTCATTTCATTTCATTGGATTGTTTTGAAAAGTTAGTATTTATTTGGACAGAGGTGTCACTTCACTGTAAATGAGTTCACATTTTAAATGACCTACTTGTAAACTGCTTCACTTAGGAAGTACAAAATCTTAAATGCTGTTACTTGTATAAGTACAGAGAATACCTTTTAGATTCTACTTACAATGAAAACACAAACTATCATGCTTTTATTAATTCTAAGTGCGAATAAGAGTCAGCAGTAAGGCATCATACCTCCCCTCTGCGCCCCCAGCCCCCCCAGGTGTGTGGCGATCTTTCCTCAGAGCTCCCCAAATGGGCACCCCCCCAAGCTCCCTTGGATCTGGGGGATCCCTTTCTCTGAGTGTACCCCTCCCCAGGGAGGAACTCACTGGATCCGTGGTGTCCATTCCTTTGAGACCCCCCTTTTGGGGGGGCAACCCCCCCCTTGGGAGATCCCTTGGAGCCCCCTGACCCTGGGTCTGTGGATCCCACCCACCCCACCTCAGGGAGACCCCCTGAACCCTTCTCCCCTCGTATCTGTGGGGATCCCCCTTGGATCCTGCTGCCCACCCCCCCGCCTCAGGGACATCCCCCTGAACCGTTTTCCCCTGCCCACGCACCCCTTTTCTTCTCCCCCCACCAGGGTGGGGGTCATGCCACCATTCAGGATCCCCCCTCCTCGACACCCCTCCCCCCCCCCCCGGGGC
>JAVKLA010000002.1:24514590-24559723 GCA_034782735.1 Sagittarius serpentarius | reverse complement strand
TCGATTCCACCCCCGACACCGACACGCCTCCCCTAGGCTCATCTCCAGTGAGCCTAGTCTTATCCCCTTCCCCCTTCTCCTCTGTCTGCTAGGCTTCAGCTCCAGCAATAGGAAGGCAATTTCTTCAGCTGAAGGAGTTAAATATATCACTCCAGAAAAGAGCAAACCAGATCTGAAAGCTGTTCCTGTAACACTAATTTTAATGAGCCCTGTTTCCTGTCTAAAGACTTTTTTTTTTTTCTCTATCAGTGGAGATCATGAAATGTCACATTCATTATTTTTGCTCAGAGCATGCTGAGAAAATGGCTTTCAGCTCCCGAGATTCCTTCTCTCAGGAGCACGGTCTGAGGCACAACAACCGCAAGTCACAGCGAAGTTGCAGTTCTCTGTATTTTTAAACAATACTATTCTGAAGAACAAGAACATTGTGTTGCCATGGTGTAGTAGCATATGATTAATTAGACACAGATTCAATACATTTAAGTGTGCAAGACGACTATTAGAGTCAGGCCAAAACCAGGACAACCTCCCAGATTTCCCTCAAATAAAGCAGGTTTTGTTTTTCTTCACATGGTGAGATCCTGCAGCTGTGCAGGATTCACCAGGGAAATTCCTTCTGTAATCAGACCAACTTTTCTTCCCGAATCCAGTCAGTTACAGGAACTTGAGATGAACAACACAGAGCTGTGGCAGGAGCATCCCTGCACTACTGACACCCTCTGAAGCACCGGAGAAGGTGGGGGAGATAGACACTTGTCTATAGGGGCTGCACAGGAAGGCGGCACATATACAAATGTCACAGGCGCAGAGATCTTGCTGATCCCGGGTTGTCCGGAAGCTTTCGCTGTTTCAGTTCAGCAATGGGCACAGCAATATTTAAAGCAATGATGTGAAGGATGTTTAGGCTATGACGGGTGAAGACCTATAGCGAGGGTGGAGAGCTGACCTGCTCTGGCCTCCCCTTCAATCCTCCCCTGCCCCTTTAACTCCATCTGCGTTCTGCGGCGGCAGCAGTCCCATGATGACCCTGTTGAACCTCCCTCCAGGAGCCGGTCCAGCTCTCACTGGGGTGGCTTCTCTGCTGGGTGAGCTCACAGGGCCACTGAGCAGCAGAGGCTGTTCAAAGTCAACGTCAAGAGTGGGGATGGGAGCAGAACCCTGCTGTGGGACAGCTCAGTGCCTCCTTCCAGTATTTTACGCTGTGGTTGCAGCAGCTGAGTCTCCAGGGATGCTGAACACATCCCTTGCCTTTCTGGGACTGGGGTGGTGGTGGGTGAAGCAGTTTGAGCACCCAGAGCGTGAAGTGTTACAGATGGCACCAGAGCCAGACCTCCACCTGGTCACTAACGTGTAGGTGTGCTGCTCAAGCAGGTTATCTCCACCGTTTGAGACAGGCATCCAGCCCTTTTGTACAGACGATGGAAGAGACGCTGGTTTCTCCAAAGGGGACTCGGTGTTCGTTTATGCTTTGCAGGAGCTGCCCAAAGCTCCCCAGCGGGAAAGGCCAGGTCTTGGGGAGGGTGTGAGCACGGGCTCCTCCCGACAGCTGCACTGCCTGATGTGGGGCTGTGCAGGAGGGCTGTATGCATTTGATGTCCATAGGATCGTTAAAAGTTGCAGAGAGAGGAGGCCGTTAACCACCAACCTTCTGCAGCAGGCGAGCAGCTGGAGAGCAGGAAGCGGGAAACGTGGTTTCAGTTTCCTCTTACTCGGTGCGGAGCCAAGCATGCACTTCTCTGTTCCTCAGGCAGCATGTCAGCTGGCAGGCTGTGCAGTGAATGTCCTCCTGCCCCCGGGGCAGTCAGCGGGCGGGAGAGCAAGCACGGGATGTCCAGGGGGACAGCAGGTTTCTCATAAGCTTCAAGGATTGTTTCTGCTGTGATGGTCCAATATGGACAGGTGAGAAGTCCTGGAGCAGAAACTTCTCAGTCTGACATGTAGACAGCGAAGAACAAGTTCATCTTTAGAGAGACGAAACACTCAGATTCCTTTATAGCCAACTGAGGAAGAGGTACTTCTGAGTTCAAACACTCCCGATGGTTTTTCAGATGTCCAGGCTGAAGGAGCGGGGTCCTCTGTTTCTCCCCGGTGATCAGAGAGCACCAGCCTTACTGCTTGGCTGTGGGCACCTGCATTTGCTCAGGTGAAGTCTGCAGTGCTGAACGGAGGCAGTTGAGCTCTGCACATTGATGTCCTTGCACTCAAAACAGGCTGTATGGCAGTCTCCACGAGGAGCTACACTGAAATGTAGTTTTCATGTCTTGCCAGACTGTTCTTCCTATTGCTAACTCAGAGAGCAGGAGCCTGGGGGTGTTGTTATCAATCTGTAATTTGAATTCAGCATCTGTTCTGCGTCATCCTGCTTCTTGCCTATGCGTGAGGCCAAGGCTGGTGTTTGGTGTCCAGGAGGAGGTGGGACCTGCCTGCAAATGCAAGGCTGTGCTAGGGCTCCCATTTCCTTCCTCCATAAACAAAGCTGCTGCAGCAGAACAGGAAAGTGCAAATATGTTTTTAGCAAGCCAGAAAATGGCTCTTGGGTTTGAATTAAAACAATTTTCCTAGAACTAAATGCTTTCTTTTCCCACCTGTGTCTCTCTGAGCCCAACAGAAGTATTCAGGCAGCTGGGTGCAGCCCCATAGATGTCACAGAGAGGTTGGCCCATGGACTTTGCGGCAAGTTTCAGGAGGGAAGTGGTACAGACAGTGAGGTACCCTGATCAGGGCAGGCTCCTGACAGAGGGTACCTCTTAGGAGCTTTTTTTTTTTATGTTTTCAAGAGGGGGTTTCCATGACTCCTGGATTAGCTGTACCAAAAGTTGTGCTGCAACGTTCCTGTTTTTTTCTGCTCTCCACAGGGTAGCAGCTTCTTACCAGGAAATTTCTGACTGTTTATTTTTACATCAAGTCTAGATTACAAATAGAATTCTACCTTTTTCAACAAAACACATGAATTAAAAATCCCGTGGCCTTAAAAATCCCATCTAAAGCAGTGGGATATAATTGGTAGACTCAACAAAACTTTCTTGCTTTGCGTGGGTTCAGGTTTTTTGCAGTCCCAGGCTTCCAAATAGCTCAACTGCAAATGTCACTGTAGTTCACATGCAAAAGTTTGCAGTGGTTCGTGTGAAGAGGGTTTATAGTCTAGGAATTATTTCTTTGTGCCTCTTTGAAGTAATGATGTCCAGGTAACTCTACATAAGACCAGAGGCAGTGCCACATGCTGAAAAGAGGAGGGTGATGTGAGAGCGCAGGGCTGCAGGATGGCATCTTTGCTGGGGTGCTGGGCTGGAGGGGGAAACAGGCAGCTCTGTATTTCAGCCTCTTGCAGAAACCCTCAGGTATTGCCAGCATGTGCGTGCTGCAGTGCCTAAGGGCTTTGGCAGAGACCACTTGGCCCAGTGTACTTAGAACAAATCCAAGGTCATTGATCTGCAGAACCCTTTGAGTAATACAGCACAGGCTTGGATCTGTGATCCTATCAACCTCTGTCTGTTTTTTACCAGGTCTTTTAAAAAATAATGACCTTGTGTCTCTGTCATTCAAGTGCATTCTTTTTACTAACATTTTTAAAGAGCTGCTGGATCAGTCCTGAAGCTTGTCTGGCTTCATGTTTCAGAGTGGGTTGGAAAAGTCCTCTCGCATTTGGCTTATGGATGGTGAATTGTCTGAATGCAAGAGGAACATGACTGAACTGAGAAGGGATCAATGAACAAAAGTGAGCCTAGGTCTTCCACACCCCTTTGAAAATGGCCTGGTTTGGGTGTCTGCAGGGAGATATGACTGGTTTGGCTGGTGGTAGTTAAATGACTCATATTTGTTCTCAAATATCAGGATCAAGGAGAGGTAAAACACACATCATGGTGGTCTCCAGGGCTTTATTCCCAATTGCTGTCAGTCTAAGTTGTTGCTCTTACAGCTGAGTCCATTAGCCTTGTAATAAATTTGCCCCCAGAGGACGGAAATGAGGTAGAGTTAAGCAGTTTCTCAGTAATCACGTAACTCAAGCATCAGAGGCCTGTGGAAGAAAATGGTTTGTAATAATATTATTAAAGATTACATTGTGAATGCTGTCAGAAAGATCACATAGTCCCCACCCCTTCTTCTTAACTTTCAGGTCCAAGTGTGGACCTTTTCTAAGTAGTGTTTTCTTATATTAGATTTTGTTTTCTTTCTAATACATGATGTCATACTTTAAATAATATTTCCATTTTCATATCAAGTGCATCTATTCCAAGCCACCTTAAGGAATGCTGGCATAGTGTGATCTTTGAAAACAACTGCCCAGGGTACATAGGTGTATCTCCTACTGTAGTCATAGGCTCACTCCTATGAAAGGCTCAATAATACCTACATAATTTCATATAAACAGTTACCTGGTCTTTTCTTAAGGAAGTCCAAGCTATACCATGGCTTCAGTATCACCTGCATCCTGAACCTTCATTCCTGCAATTTAAATCCATTTTTGTGCCACCTATGATGGATGGGAAAACAAACCATCCTTTTTCTCTTTTCAGCAGCTTGGTATCTGGGACACTCCTCCCTCCCTCATTCCTGCTCTGTATTAAACAACTTTTCCTCTTTCCTTTCAAGTCATTTTTTCTAGATCTCTGTTTTTTACCCTTTTCTGGACTAGCCAGTTTGTTCATATCTTAAAGAGTGAAGCTCAAAACTTGACACATAGGTCCAGCTGAGGTCTTACCAGGTCTGTGTCTCTCAGGCTGCTCCCTTGTTTTCCTTCCCAGTAAGATGTTTGTCTCTCTAGGAGAGTATACCACTGCTGACACCTCTATGGCCCCGCGTCCACCTTGGGGCTAGTGGTCAGTCACATGCAGGTGGTTAGATGGGTTCAACAGATCTATCCATGACAAAATAGTGTAGGCTTTTAATTATATTCTTGTTGTCTGCTCAGGGTCCTTAAAAAATTGTTAAATAATTTATTCAACTATTTTTGGAAGAACTGGAGTTCAAGTGGCTGTTCCACAACTCTCTTTCCTTCTTTTCCCATTTCTCTAAGCTGGACAGTATGTTTTGCCTTTTCTGTGTTGCCAGAACCCTCCCTCCCTGATTTTCCATGAATTCTCAGAGGTGATTAGCAATTGCTCTGAGGTTTATGAACCAGTTATTTAAAAGTCTTAGGATGAGTCTATCAACCCCAGTGTTCTCCAACTTACTCCTTCCTTAACCCTTTGTTGCTAGTATTAACTATGACAGCCACTTGATCATGGATGACTTCTTTGTTAACAGATGACTTTTTGTTGAAGCTACTGAACATGATCATCCATGGGTAGCTCTCCTTCTCTGCAGAGCTGCAACTGGTTCCTTTACTTGGTCTTCCTCTTAATACTACTGCATTTATAGAACATTTCCTTTTACTGTTAATGCTTTTCTGCTGATTTTATCTACTTTTGCGCCTACACTTCTGTACTTGTCATAAGAGTAACTGGCAACTTATTTTTTCTTTAAAAGCAATCTAAAAGGTTCCTTTCCTTACATGCATAGTTCCAGGCACAAAGTGTTCCCAATTCCAATGGCTTCTGATGTTTCCATATTATAATTATTAAAATTCACTGCTGCAGTAAGTGGTAATTAGATCCTGTGGATGTAAGAGGAAGATGTATATTGAAATGCTGAATTTCATGAACGAGATTAACTTGCTGGATGTAGAACAACCAAGCAGACAGATTTTCTGTATCTGCTTTGACAGACAGCATGGCTTGGTGATCAGTCTTGAGTAAGCAGCAGGCCATAGTGTCTGGACCATGCTGGAAATGCATCCTCATTGAAGGATAGTCCCAGGTAGTAGGGGGCCAGCCTTCCTCCGAAGGAATACATTCAGTTCTCAGCTTTGTGATGAGCTTTCTCTATAATGGCAATTAAGTCATACAGAGTTGGTGCCTCTGGCTCCCTTTGTATAGTTGCAGTAACTCAAAGCCAAAATCACATTTAAACTTTGTTGTTGTGGTAATAGGCAATTTCTGTACTTGCTCATTCTGTAGGTAGCATGCTCAGGCTGAAGCTTACTTCTCCTGGAACAGCAGAAATTGTGAATTGAACAGGAATAATGACATTTGGGGATGAATTCAGCACTGAATTCTGTACTTCTGTGTCTCATCCCACGTCAAAGGATAATAGTGTAGTCATAGATTTCATCAGTGGTGCACATCACTGACTAGCAGTTCATCAATAGAGTAGCTGGGCTTGAGAAAGAAAGGTAACCTCTGGTGATGTGTCAACATTGCAGTTCATAACCTGATCTGCTGTTCCCAGGGCCCATGGAAGTCCTGGCAGGAGCAACCACCACCTCCTAGCAAAACTTCTAAGTTTCCTATGCACATCACTGGTTGACCGTTGGCATAACCATGCTTTAACATTGGCCTTTTTTCCAAGAACTTCCTCCATCCTTTTTGCTGCATAAACAAATTTGAGGTGAAGCAACAATGCATTCTCATAGGCATTCTATTGGAAGCTTGAAGTCTGGTAAAGTCTAGAGGAGAATGGAGGGTCTTAGAAGGGAAACGTGGCAGTTTTCAAATGGACAGTTTATTCGTTTCCTTTAAACTGGTGTTAGTGGGACAGGGGAGTGACCGGGAAAAGAGAGTGGGGGGAGGTGACCCAGGGACACTCGCTGTGTTCTTCTGAGGATGCTCACTTACTGCGTGGGGTCAATTAAAATTAATCAATAACTGTTTCCAGGGATTTCCCTCCTACTGGCTGTTTTTTGGGCTGTTTTCTTGTACTTGCATTTTTTCCAAGCTGAGTATCGTATTGATATTTACTGTCTGTGTTTTTGCCCACACTACTTCGCTGCATGCATCTGGCCCAGCTGCAGCTGATCACCTCCAACCAGTGAGTCTCCCTGTCTGGACCTGCTTGGCTGTGGCTGTCTCCCGGCACTTTTCTTGAGGTCTGCCTTTGTCATCCCTTGTCTCTGCAGTGCTTCCCACCGTCTGCAGTGTGCTGGCTTACATGTTATTCTTGTATATGGGCCATCCCAGGACTGAATTAATTTCACTGCACAAATGTGGTGACCTGGATATTTTTCTTCTTAGATGAAGTGTTTGTATGGTGGAATTTCATTAAAAAGAGATAAACTGGGCAAATGAGATCTGAGCTCTCTTTAGTGTGTAGAGGGCCAGCAGCAGTAGCTCCAAGGACAAGAAACTGAAGTTTTTCAAATGCTCAAAGGTATGCCGCTAATTAGAAAGTAAACATGAACAGACCCTTTCATGTCAGTGGTGGTATGTCAGAGATAAGAGGCATCCACATTAGCAAGGACTGGCCAGTCTATTGAAATGACTGCTCGCTTTACAGTCCTGGGTAGGTGGCATGTGGGAGACACAGGTGTCCTCTGCGGGTGTCCTGCTCCAAATCAGAAAGGCCAGAAGAAGGAGCCGAGCCTCTGTGCAGGAGCGCCAGAGAGGGGACAGCAACTACAGAGAGCACGTTGTGCTGCCAGCGTCAATGCGACCCAGCTCGGTCCTTCCCTGGAGCAGCAGAAGCTGCAGCAGGGAGAGGGGAGCAGGTGGCTCTTGTACAGCAGTGGAGATCCTCTGCTGCTCTGCTCACCAGGGGTCATCTTCAGAAGTAGCTGATGGCGCTGCATTACGTGTATGTCGCATTTGCACTTTTTTCCATTCCTGTAATGGGAAGAAGCTTGTAAAAGAATATAGCATACTCTGGTGCCAGCAGGCAGCTCTGCCATGGTTGTCCAGACCTTCCTGTGGGAGGGGGTCAAGGCACCAGGCAGAGATGCTTGTGGTTGTGCTCAGCACGTCCTACCTGAGCAGCCTCCAGCATCGTCAAGCCTGGCGGAGAGGAAGGATTTTTTTCAGTGATATCTCAGTCCTCTGTCAGGGTACGAAGGCAGTCCCACACTTTGCATTTTTGGAGAAGGGTCCCCTGGGAAAATGCTGCAAATGCAGCAAGCGCTCTTGTCGGAAGGGCTCTCTCTGCAGGATGTGCCCGGTGAGCCTGGCAGGAAAACTGTGTCCCACCTGCAAGGGGGGAGCAAGTACTTTGCACTGCACCTTAGAGCCGTAAAGCCCCCAGTCCTCCTCTTGCCACCTTGTCCCCCCCAGTGGGGATGGGCATATGGCCTTCTGCTTGCTGTCACACCAGCCCCACTCCCGGACCAGCACCCACCCATGCTCCGGCAGTGGCTGCCTGTCCGTCTGGCTGCAGCAGCGAGCAGGCAGGGGTCCAGGGCGAGCCACCGCTCTGGCGGGGTCTCCGGCCAGGGCTCCGGCGGCCTCGCTCAGCCTTGCCAAGTTGTGGGAATGGCCTTCTTCCCTTGCTTCTCTTTTTGTTTGTTTGCTCATTTGTTAAGAATTGTAGCAGCAGCAAAAATAAAAACTAAATATCGTGTGTCTGTCTGAGTGTGCTTTACTGTGGTGTTAACAGGCAACAACAGTTACATTCCCTGCGCCTGAGAGAGATTATGAGGGAGGGTGCAGGAATGTGCATCTGGCAGCACTTTGTATCTTGGCCATTGCATTGTTTTTTCTGCATCTGAGGTTCCCAAAGTTTTGGTTGTGGAGGGCCATTTAATCCAGGGAATAACAGGTCGGGGCTGCATAACAGATTTCCTCTGCAGGGAAACACCATTCAAGAAAAACTGAGGACGATTGTAAATAGTAAGTCCCCATGCAGGCTGCCTGCAAAAGTAGCTAGGAGCTTTATTTGGGGATCCTGACCTACGACAGCAACACGGCAAAGCAAATTTCATTTTGAAGTTCAGGAAAATGTAGCTGTAATATGCCAAAACATTAATGGTTTTGCCTGGGGCCAGGAACAGAATGTGAATTAACTCTTCCAATTTTATTTTAATTGCATAGATTTTGAGGTAATACTTATAATAAAAATATCTTATTAGAAATGCAGATCATTAACATAAGGTTCTCAGGGACCTGGTCCCAACATTCTTCCTAAAAGAGAGAATCTATTTAAAGTCTTTTAAAAAGTAATTAAAGATAAATACAGACAACTACCCCAGATTATTCTTTGGACAATCTCAGAATATCCTTTCATTCACTTGTCTTGAGAAGGAGAATACACCAGCTCTGGAGGTCTGACCAAAAACTCTTCTATGATGCTTTTCTAACTTACAAATATGTTACTCACTCAAAAATGTTTGTGAAATAGCCATTTTTGGCAGATGACTGCAGCAGAGGTGGAGGTTGCTATGCCTTAGCTTTGCTGTGCGTGCTTGTGAGTGCATGTGAGAGAGAGTCTATATAATTTAAGGGAGAATCCCTTCCTTCCTAGAAGAACAGACACTAATTATTAGTTGTTATGAAGTGATTTTATTGTGTCTGGGAAACTGCAGAACACAGCAGTAGAATCGTGCTTGTTAAAAAAACTGTAGCGATGTATGAGAAAATGAAGCAAATAAAGGCATGCCCTGGCACAGACCCTTGTAAGTGGCGTATGTTTATGAAGGTGCGTTGCAAAGGTACATTGTACCCTTGAGAGAAAAATTTTCTTTCCTAGTGGTTTGGATATTTTTCATTATTTTATTTTTACTCATAACTTCTTTTTGCACCTTATGCATTGCTGAAGTGGAAAAGTGTCCCAGTTCCGTGTAAACCACAAAAGCAAATGAGTGTGTTGCTAACAGCTCCTGCGATGGCACCGTGTTCATGTCATCCCCAGGTGAAACACTGGATGCCTGCAGTCCGGCTTGGAGCAGGAGCATTTTGCTGCTGGGGGCAGTTCTTTTATTCTGTTAGTGCTGCGGCTGAGGCTGGGGTTTGTTTACCTGGCTGCTGTGCTCTGGGTCAGGTGAGGCTGCTGGGAGAGAGGATGCTTGTAATTCCTGGGAGCTGTGGAGCACACTCCAGGCAGATGGGCTGCGGGGCTGCCAGCTGTGGCGGGGCTGGTAGCGGGGTCAGCAAACAGCCGGCAGCCCACAGGAGCCCACGGGGGACCAAGGGCTCCCCACCTGCACCTCCGGGAGGGATTTTGTTCTAGGGACCAGGAGGGCAATGCTGAGTGTGGTGCAACACAGAAAATCCGTGCACGAGGTCAAGAGAAGGCCCTGAAAGAGCCGCACAGTAAGCAAGGCACAGGTTTCTTTACCAGCTCTTCTTATTTCTGCTAGGTTTCTGTTCAAGTTTTTTCCTATTTAAGCAGTTACTTCTTCACATTTGTCTTCAGATAAAACCCTGTGGCATTGTTTGGGGACGGTCATGGCAGGAGGGGGTATGGCACATCCCTGTGAAGACCAGAGTGGCTTGAGGCTCCCTTCCAGTTCTTTGTGCATGCATTCTGCAGCTTGCTGCAACATCTTGTGAAATATCCAACCTGACACTGCATCTAATCCCAGGAAGTGCTGCTTGGCCCTGGCCAAAGAGAGGGGACACCTTGCCACTGGCAGATGAGCATGGGTAGGCTTGGGGACTCGTCCTGGGCTGCTAAGACTGTGTTGTGTCAGCACATAAGGAGCAAGCGCTTAGCTGGGCTGAGGTTTCTTGCAGCGTACGGGCTGGAGGCCCCATGTAAAAACATTTGGCATTATTCCCAGATGTTTCATTTTCCAAAACCAGCTGCACTCACAGGGCCCTAGGAGCGCAGAAGAGAACCGTGCTGCCCAGCTCTTTGCCTGCCCTCAAGCCTGCTGTTGGTGACTTCTCTGCCGTGCTTTTCCATGTAGCAGCCCAGGGAGAGGGGGTCAAACCGTGAATTTAGGTGGCTGTGGGAAGCTGCTTTTTTTGGCTGCTTCCAGTCACCTTTCTGGTGCAGAGCACCTGGAGCAAGAAGCATGCCCCCAGCTCCCTGGCTGTCTCTTGGGCCTCTCACCATCATGCTGGCGTGCCACGCTCTCCAGTCACTGAGGGGGGGATCTGTCCCTGCAGCGTGCCATTTCAAACTGGAGAGAAGCAGTAATGCTGCAGCTGGCCTGACCTGGCCTTGTGACTCTCTGGGCATATGGGGGTGACTCTTACAGTACAAGGTTTGCTCAACAATAGCCCTGTTGTCCCTGGCTGCCCAGGACAACAAAGCCCTTCAGAGTGCTTGGCCCTGGTACTCTGCCTTGTACCAGATGCTGATGTCAGAGATGGAGTGGCACATCCCTCCTGAGCAGGGTGAGGGGAGGAGGGCTCCTGCCTCCCCCCGGGCTGTGCTGGCACAGGGCACATACAGCCCAGAGCTCTTGGAGTGCTGGCGCTGCCCATTCCCACCCTACCAAGCTGTTGTGGTTTAACCCCAGCCAGCAGCTAAGTACCATGCAGCTGCTTTGTCATTCCCCCCTCAGCTGGACAGGGGAGAGAAAAGAGAACAAAAGGCTCGTGGGTTGAGATAAGGACAGGGAGAGATCACTCACCAATTACCCTCACGGGCAAAACAGACTCGACTTGGGGAAAATTAATTTATTGCCAGTCAAACCGGAGTAGGGTAATGAGGAGTAAAAAACAAATCTTAAAACACCTTCCCCCCACCCCTCCCTCCTTCCCGGCTCAACCCCACTCCCAGTTTTCTCCACCTCTTCCCCCACAGCAGCGGCGCAGGGGGACGGAATGGGGGTTGGGGTCAGTCCCTCACACCTTGTCTCTGCCGCTCCTTCCTCCCCAGGGGCAGGACTCCTCACTCTGCCCCTGCTCCGGCCTGGGGTCCCTCCCATGGGTTGCAGTCCTTCAGGAGCAGACTGCTCCAGTGTGGGTCCCAATACACAAACCATGGTGTGATAACTCCTGCCTGGGGAAGACTTAGGATCCAGGAGAGACAGCTCATGGCAGCCTGTGGCAGAGCTCCAGGTCTCAATTCCTATTGAGGGAACAGGGCTGTGACTCAAGTAGCTTATGTCAAACTTTGCCATATCCTAGTGAGGTGAGTGTATGTGGCAGCATGCAGAGCTTGGGCATAGAAACATGAAACTGTGCTACTATCAGCTCTGGATCTCTTGAGAAATCAGCTGTGTCCCAGCTGGCCACATCCTGTTATTTCGAGACATCGTGGTAGGAAGACACCATGGCTTCATTTCCTAATAACATAAAGGTAGCAGGGCAGAGCACTTGGTGCACTGCTTGTTGGTGAGCCAAGCTGGCTGTATACTGGCAGATGAACCATTCTCAGACCTCCACAGCCTATATCGGCTCTGCTAGTTAGCAAATTAGATGCTGCTGAACAGGAAGAAATAATGCTGCTGAAAGGAAAATGAGGAATGGGAGAGTGTTAACTAACTTCTTTATTTCTCTTTGGGAAGAAGAAAAAGGACTACAGATATTTCAGAGAAACTTGACTGCTACAGGAATATGGACTGCTGGGATTGCTTTGTGTTTGAGGGTGGTAGCTGGACACAGCTGTGCTTGGGAATGGGTGAAAGGTACCAGCTTGGACCTTTCTGGCATTCTTGCACTTGCCTTTTAACTTCTGTGTGGTATACATGCTGACTTCTCATGACGGTCTACAAGGTCACATGCTGATGCTGAGATCTGCCTTTTCTCTTCAGTAGCCTGTGCCTTAGAGTTTAGGCAGACATAGTGTGTGAAGGTTTTTCTTAAACTGGTGCTGCAGAGCTGAGCCTTCTGCACAAAGGCATGAACACCATGTTAGGGCCTGCTGAATAGAGTAGCCCACTAGTGGCAAGGCTGCCACAGCTCCATATGCCCAGGTCCAGACAGCAGTAAGGCTAAGCGTGTATTCCCAGTAGGCACACAACACAAATTTCCATGCGTGGTTCTTCTGTATGTATACACATGGCCAGCCACACAGATCAACACAGACAGAAACACTCGCCACTCTCACAAACAGCACGAACAGCCTCATCCTCTTCCCCTTTCTGGCTGAAAAAGGATAAAGGTCTGTTAGTGGGGAATGCATACATATATACAATGTGGAGCCCTCCAGTAACTGGCCTGAGACAGTCTGTCCAGGAGCTGGCCCTGGATCCCGGTCTCCCCAGTTGCTGGCACCTGGTCATGCAGCCCTTGAGACCGCAGCCCCACTCCAGTTGCTGCTTCGGAGAGCTCCCTGCATACATGAGCACATGCACAGACACACACTGAAGAGCTTTCCAGTAGCTGGATGTAGATACCCCATCTACCTGGCAGATGAACCATGGATCCTTTCATCTGACACACACAGACACACATAAGCAAATGAGTCTCAGCCAATGACCAGAACTTATGGTCCCTACCATATTAGTTGGCTTGGATCTCCTGGTTCCTCTAGTAGCAGCTCAAAGACCCTCTGGTCTCTCCAGTATCTGGTCAAGACTTATGGGTGTTTCGATACCTGGCTAGTCCAGCTTGATATGCACCCACATGATACACCCGTACTCCAGTGTCTCCAGTTGCTGGCACTGTAAACACACCAGCGCCTATGACTTGTGGTCCCCACTGCAGTTGCTGGCACTAATTAGATCTCCATGCACACACATGCATACTGAATGGAAAATAATTAGAAATGGGTTTTAATAAGAAGGCAGGATGGACTGCAGTGATCAGACTCAGGACATGGACAGACAAATGTGATGACCAGCTGCCCATTTACACACGACTAGCTCCATTCATCCCCTTTCCCCCCTGTTTTCCCACACCATTTATGGGATTAGGTTATCTCCTATTAGGTTCCCCACCCATCACTGTCCCTCTGTGTTGCTGTTACTGTTTCTCTGTGCTCCATCGTGTGTGGAGCTGAGCCCTTCATCATGGCAATCTGCCTGGTTGACCCCTCCTTGGCCTTCCCAGGCCATGCTGGAGAAGCATCACTTCGCGGTGCCAGCTCCTTGCTGCTGCCCCACGTGACCGCCCGCAGCTTCTTTCCCATCCGGTCTCGCTCCGGCCATCACCTTTCCACACATAGCTTGACTGGATAATGCTAGCCGGGAGGGGAATGAGACAGATTTGTCCATTAAATGACTTTTTGTCCATTAGCACAGAAAGGAAAAAGAACCGTGTATTTTCCTAGAGGGTGATTCTTGAGCTCCCTGTGGGTATATATGCATTATGCTTGCAGGGATACACGTGTGCATGTGACCATGGTCACCCTCTTCTAGACAAGTTTTCTTGCTCAGAGCAGACACCACTCCCATCTGGCTGTTCGGGGTCTTGCACGCCTGCTGTGAGGGTGGTACTTCGTTTCCCCTTTCTTGGTTGCTAATTCAGTGCCAGGACTCTACGCCCTTGTCAGTTAGTGCTAAAAACTGTCACAGTGCAGCACTCATACCGGCTGTGAGCACACTGAAAAGGGAGCTTAGGAAAGTGATGAACTCGCTTGGGAGTATGCCCAGAGCTCAGGCAGAGCAAGATGCGAGAAAGCTGGCAGCCGGGCTGTCCTCCTCTGCAAACTGCACTCACCCTCCTGCCACATCTGCTGCTCCCCAAACTGGGAGCCGTCACAGGCTTTTTATTCTCTTTCTTGCTAACCATACTTCCCAAATCAGCACCCCACTGCCATGCTCTTTCCCCACATTGAATCTCTCCCCCCACCATCTTTTCTTATCCTTCCTACTTGTTACACCTGCCTAGCTTCTCTATCCTCAGGCAAAAAAAGTCGAAAGCCATTGCCAAGTGCCTCCCTGAACTGCTGCTTTTCCAGGGAGTGAGCATCGTCTGCAGTAGGGTCTGGACCAGACGTGGTGCCATGGGTCCCATAAGACCCACCACAGGGGATAGGCTCAGCTGCCGCTCAGTGCTGCGGCTTCTTGCAGTCTGGCCCCTTATGTGGCTTCGTACACCAGGCACACGCTGAGAAGGAAGAGAAAGGACTGAGCTGCGCTGGAGTTACTTGAGTTTTTCACCTCTGGCTTGACAGCCCCTGTTTTGAAGGGGTCTAGGTGGGATTCACAGATCAGAGCATTTCTCTTCCCACCCATCGTGGTCTCTCAGACAGCACTGAGCCATAAAACATCGCCCAGTCTGTCTCTCTGGGTCATGTATCCTTCAGAAACAGTTTGTTTTTCCCTGGTTTAGGGTACTGGCAGAGAAAAGTGTACCAGTCCCAGAATGCTGATTCTCTGCAAACACATTGCTATTCATAGATATTACCTTAAAGCAAAGTCCTGGGCCTGCACTGCAGCCAGGGACCTGGGTGGGAGAGAAGGCAGGATTTCAGGAGCTGTGGATCTGGCTGGAAGAGCAGGCCCTCAGCGGGGAAGGCAGAGCTGGGTGCACACTACATTTCATAGCCAAATGGGAAATAGAGGGGTGCAAAGCTACAGAAGCATTGGCTCCAGAGCAGAGACCCATGCACGAGGGCCACCTTGTCCTCCTGGTCACAGCAGTGGTGGGTTGGTAGGAAGGTGGCAGAGATGGCATCCAAGGGAACAGCAGATGCACGCAGATGCTGAAGCTATTTAGGAGGAAGAAGGGGTGAAGAAGACTTTGGTGTGGCACAGAGGAGACTTATTAGGGCAGGGAGACTTTTAAGACTGGGAAAAATGAGAGCTGTCCTGCTAGACTGGCGTGTGGGGTATGTGCTGGGCATAGCTCAGCCCACGGCTCCAGCCTGGCAGCACAAGCAGCGCTCTGAGATGCCCTAACACTTGGCACAGGCAAAGGGACAGTTTCTTTTTGGGGAAGAGGGCTGGTGGTGCAGAAGGTGGCCAGAGAGGAGGCATGGTGCCCGACGAAGAGGAATGCCACTGGCTGGGCTGTGGGGGCTGGAGGGGCAGTTGCATTGGCAGTGTCTTGCTGTGTTTCTGCTGCAGAGGTGGTGCCCGCAGGGCCACCCAGGGAGGGTGACTTGTCCCCAGCAGCCATGTGCCATCAGATTCAGCTGAACGGGAGCTCTGCTGGTTGCCATGACAACCGGGACAGGTCATATGACCTGTTCCACTTTCTAAATATAAAACTGTTTCACACAGTGTATGTGACTCCATGGAAACCAAATGTTGAGCAAGAGAGATTGCATAAAAATGAACAAAATACAGAATGACTCAAAGTACTAGAGAGAGAGAGAGAGAGAGGCTACCGGTAATGCCGGAGCGGTTCAGAGGTGCCCCAGGCATTCCCCTTCGCCAGGGCACGCGTTGGTGCGGGCATGCCCATGCCCAGCCTGGGGAGGGTCTGTGGGGCCCTTCTTAGTGCTGGGATCTTCATGCCAAACTTGGGATGGACACAAGTGTTGGTGTAGGCATCCCTGCTGCCAAGGGTCTTCTGGGGACTTCTCTCACTAGCAAATCCCATTTGCCGCATCAGCTGTGTTCAGACACAGACCCCACTTCTTTGACTGCACCATGTCTGCCTTATTTCTGCTTCACACCCTTGGGCTGGCACATGCCTTTGCCAAGTTAGGTATTTATGAAAACTGCAGTTAGACAGAATATAAGCTGAGTAATGTCAACACAGAGCAAGCTTTTCCCCACAGGACAGAGGGCTGTTCTGGTGCAGGTTCATGTTGTGGGAGTTTTTCCCTGCTGTGTCCTTGCATTGCTTCTTGCAGGGAGTTTCCCCTGCTCGTTTTGTCCCCCTTTCTGTCACCGGTGATCCTCCAGCACTGGGCAGGATACTGCAGGGGAGCTGCTTATCTGGACTCTGTGGCCTTTCTTTGTGCTGTTGGGTCTGCAGCAGAAGTGCAGTGTGACTCTGAACAAGCGGCAACAGCAGGATGTGTACTGACACTGCATTTAATCCGAACCTTTCCCACAGCCAGAGGCATCCTCTTCAGTTGCTCCAAGGCTGCATGCTCTTTTGAAATAGGATCATAAAACCGTAGAAGAATTTAAATTGGAAGAGACTTTTGGAGGTCTCTGGTCCAACCTCTGTTCAGAGTTAGATCATGTTGCTGAGGGCCTGCCTTTGAGGTTTTGGGATTGTTTTGCTTTACCTTGGGTTGTGTGTTCAGGAGAGCCCCAGGGCTGCACTCTCCTGGAGCACAAAGCGAGCTAACACATCTTCAGGGAGCTCCGGCGTTTAACTGCACAGATGTTTCCTCCTTAGGATCCCTCTTTGAAGGGGAATGGGGATTTCCTGCAGTTTGAAAATGGGAAGTGATTTTCCTCTGTTGAGCAAGGCTGAACTTGTCTCAGGGGGTCATTCAGCATGGGATGGACTGATGTGTGCAGGCCCTTTGCTCCCTGTTGCCTCACTTTGCTGTGTAAAAACCCCTTTTGGCTTTCTTTTTTTCTACCACTGGGAGGGGATCGCATTGCCAGGTGGTCTTCCAAAGGAACAGGATGAGTTGGGCTACTAACTTGATCAAGAAAAGCAAGAAAGAAGAGAAGAACAAAACAGAAAGTTGGAAGAGGTGGAGTGGGAGAAGCACCCCCACTGCCTCCCCACTGGACATGCTGCCCTGTTCTGAGCTGGTGCCTGGGCTTCAACATGCAGGACAGAGCTGGTGCGCTTTTTTGCATGGAGCACCCGGGATGTCTGACCCAGTTGTCATTCTCTTCAGGCATGCTTCTAGACAATCTGTGCTTAGCAGCGCACAGATTAAACACTGTTCCCTGGTCAAGAGTGTTGCCTCTGGGTAGGTTGTGATGCTGTGGGGTGGCTGTCCTGCCTGCACTGGTTGTCCTCCTCACTCTGACATCCCTGACCCAGTGCCTGTGGATGCGGGGTGAATGGGCCACAGGTAATGGTCAGGTTCATGTGCTCTGCCCTAAAAACATGTCCTTCTGCCTGTTGTCAGGGCTGATGTCCTGGACTAGGTGGGCTGACCCCATAGATCTCCTCTTTTTTCGTATGCTTGCCTTTGCTAGCTCTCTGGTGCATAGTTTGGTGTTGAAGAGCTCCAGTGCCCTCTCTGCTTTGAGATGCCTTTTGCATTTGCTGCTCATTTCTGTTTCCTTTCTGCTATGCATGTATCAGGAGAATCCTGTCCCTGTGTTTCTGCATTCAGCAAATTAAAACCACCGCTTGTCATGGAGAATGAGGCCTGTTGGGTGGCTGGCTCTTGTCTACCCCTGCATGTACCCCTGCTATATGGAATTCTGATCCTAGGAAATCTCGTATGAGCGAATTGCTTGTGTTCTTGGTTTTGAATGTTTTGAGAGATACTTTGATCCCTTTTCCAGGCAGCAAATACAGACGCAAGAGGATTTCACTGGGGTCACACATTCTCTGCTCTGCTCACATTGTTCAGATTTCCTGTTTCCTCAACGGTGTGTTGCAGACATCCTTTTCAGGTCCAGATCTGCCTGTCCACCACCACGCAGCAGCTGGTGACACTCCCAGAAGTGACAGTGAGGGGAGTGGCGTGTTTCTCTCAGCTCAAAAGCACTGCGGGAGCTGCAGGATTTGGAAGGCAGAAGGGATTGCTAGCCCACCCAGCCCGATCTTCTGCACAGTTGGGTCAGGGGTTTCAGGGTCCCGTCTTTTCCTCTGACTGGAACAGAGCAGACCTTCTAGAAAGAGGCACGTAATCTTGATGGAGGGACTACAAGAAGTGCACAGCCCCCTGGTAAGCCGTTCCAGTCAATACTTATCCTCATGATAGGCAGATTCTTTTCAATCTGAGCCTGTCTAGTTCAACTTCCAGTCACTGCTGTTCTGTTTCTGCTGGTTTGTAATACTCTCTGCTGATATCAAAACCCCCTCTCCATGTAGACAGTCCCCTGTTGTGATTTGCCATTCTCATAAACTATCCTGGCAATAATTCTAAAAATAGGAACAAGAATCAGAGTAACAGCACAGTCTTGGTGAGCCATCTAAGGAAGAGGTGTGCAAGCCAAAGTGCCTCACTTTTCTTGTGACGTGTAGCTAGGCACAGGGTGTGTCCTGCTAAGAGCTGGGTTTGGGGAGAGGTTTGAAGCCTGTCTGGCGGTGCTGTGCCAGCTGTGGAGCTGAGCTCTTGAACACCAGTCACTTCCCATCTCTGTGCTGTCCCCTGGCCCCCTTCTCTGTCTTGTGTCCTCAGCAGGATTGCCTATCATTAGATGCCAGGTTAGCCCGAACTTCTCCCATACAGGTGTGCAAGAATGGTTCCAGTGTAACTGTGCTGATGCTAGAAGAAGGGACTGCAGAGGCTCTGGCTAGGACAAGGTTGTGTCTGCCAAGAAAAATGGAGTGAGAAAGTCTCTTTTGCTCAGATCTCCTGTTTTGGCAGAGAAGGGATGATGTGCTGCCACTATGGCCTCCGTGGCACTCTCATTTGTGAAAGGATGCATGGCTGAGTGTGCCAAAACTATGAGGTACTTAATCTGTGATGCATTATAGAGCCCAGCCCCATGTGCTACTGCCCCACACCATCTGTGCCAGAGCCTCCTGACATCTTTGCTTCAACGAGCGTAGGGTGGTGAGGAAACGTGGATGAAGCCAAGTTTCATTTCTTCCTCAATTCCTCCCCCATGCCATTTTCAGTTCCTCTTTCCCCCATAGAGTATCAGTTTGGAGTGAGCTGCTATAGGAGTGGGAGTTCAAGTGCGTGTGGGAGGGGATTGCACTGGGACCAGTTAGGGGCTCTAACACAGAAGTGGTCCCAGCATCCAGAGGATCTTCCTTTGCAGTCCCCATGGGGGGATAAAGTCCTGCCCAAGAGTGAGCTGCTGTTTAGGATCACATTCCTCTTTAAAACAAAGGAAGAGATCCACTCATCCATACTCTACGGACATCAAAGCAAACCATTGCCCCATTGTTTACAAGAACTTCTGCATTTGGCAATGCTGGGGTTTCCCTTACATTCAGTCCTCTTGACCATCGCTGACAGGGACTGCTGTGCTCACAACACTTCTTTATTGGCAAAATCGGAAGCAAAGGTAGAAATGTTAGTAACTCAAAAACAGAATTAGCAACTGCAGAACATAATGCTGGTGTGCTTTTTTGAAGTGATACGCATTTTGGCAGGGACTATAGCTAAAACATTGGCTTAACTTTGGTCCGTACATTATTTCCATCTAACATTTGCTGGTGTCCACTCTATACTGTTCACATCTGTCTCTTGACATGGCCTTTGTTTAAGAATACAACCATGGCACCTGTCTGTAAAAGACCTCTGCTTTTCCTGCAGTCCATCAGGGAGACCTGAAGCAACACTGAAAAAGTGACTCAAAGGATGTTGGGGCAATTGCAGAGCTTCCCTTAAGCAAACCTTTGGTATCTGTCCTTATGGGGTACTGGTGCTAACTGTGTGAAATGAAGTAATACCATGGGCCCCTAAAGTGAGCTGAGCCTAGTCTTAACCTACTTGGTACATGGGATCACTAGAGGACCATATTAAGAAAGAGGGGTGGCAGGAATGGATAGGACTTCAGTTCCAGAAGGGAAAGAAGGTGTTAAGGACAGAAACGCCAAGTGTGTAGTAAAAATGTGTGAAATTCTCTACCTTCTAGATTCTGGAACAGAACCCAGGGTTGGATTATCCCAGATTCCTCTTTATGGGGTGATCATGCACAGCAGAGATAGGCTGGTGTAACTTTGTTATCTTCAAGGCCAGAGATCTGTGTAGTGAGTTTAAGGGACCCAAACTGCTGCTAAATTCTTCACGAGCTGGCACACTCCTACACTGCAGAATTTATTTTTTCTTCAGTGTGCTTTTGCAAACAGTAACAGGGGACCATTAACCCTGTGATGGAGAGAGTTCAGGAGCTGTCCCAGGATTTGTCCCAGCACTCCATTCCTTGCAATATGCTGGCAGAGAGACTGGGTTTGTGGTTCAAAAAATAGCTTGGCACTACCCTGCTTTCCCTCCTGATCTGACCTTCTCTGCATATGTTACTTGATCCTGAACCTCTGAATGCCTTTTGGCCCTGGCTTTCTCACCAGACCTACCTGTGTTTTGGACAAGGACTGTGTATGGGTAAGGTGCAAGGACAGCCCCTCAGGAGGTAGTCCTGGAGACAGAAATCAGCCAGCTGCCGCCTTAACTGTTACTGCAATTACTGGGGTGACTTCACTGGTCAGACATACTCTTTCCAAGAGTTCTTTTTTCTTCCCAGTGTTTCATTACCTCAGGTGAAACTGTAGAGAAGGATAGAGGTGGGATGGAAAAGCTCCCCTGCATGGCAGATCACAGGAGCTGAACAGGACCAAAAGGAAGCTTGCACAAAACAGCTTTTGTTTGTAAGGTCCATGTGATAAAAGTATGTGTCAGTGCCACACACCAGGCCACTGGTCTGCATCACGTGCACAAGCAACGCGATGCTTCCAGGGACGTCATGCCTGGGAAGCCTGCAGTGAGTTATTTTCAGTCTTGATGAGAGTAAAACCAAACAAAGGGATGAGGCTGGATATTAGGACCATACTGCAGGTGTCAGGGCTGTGTGAGCAAGTTTCTGGTTGTGCCAGTATGTGGCTGTAAAGAACTGGAAATAAGTACGTGGTTGTTGGAGCCATGTTAGAAGTAGCATTGCATAGTGAAAGAAGGCGCTTCTGTAAACACCCATATCATATTGGAGAAGAACTCGGATAACACAGAGGTAAAACTGGGATAGCTGAAGTTTTCTGTCATATTTTCATTAGTAGGATTCAGAGCTTTCATGGAAAGCTATACGAAACAGAGAGATGTTTCAGTGGCATATATGGAGGGGTCCTGCCCCTGTGATCACAGAATAGGCATGCTTGTGCTAGCTTCACTAAGACAAGAATTTAATTTAATTTAGTGCATTTCTAGGCAATAGAATAACACTAACAATAAGGAGAACATGTGCCTTTGGGCAGGCTAATGTGTAAGAGAAGTTTTCACTTGCATCGTTAGCTAAGTTCAGCAAAAAACCCCAACCAGTAACAAACTGTGAAAGCTTCTGCTTTCTCACATGTACAGCAGGGTGAGTGGAACTGTAAATTGGTTTGATTAAACCTTAGAGAGCAGAAGCACAGGGGATAGAAATAGATGGCGGAGATCCTAGTGATTAATTTTGCATCAACCCTGCTAGCCATAGGCATGCAGAGCATGAGATTTGAGTCGTGCACCCAGGGTCCCTTCGTATCTCCTGAGCTAACTTGTTCAGTTCATGTTGGGCCAGCTGAGTCCCCCAGTCTGTATTTCTGCTCAAGGAGAGGAGCTAAAATCTGAACCACCATAGGCTCCATCTGTGCTGCAGCGGTGAGACAGTATTCATCTCACGCTGGCCTTGGTTCCATGTGGCTGCCTTGCAGCCTGTGACCTGTCTGTGCAAGCATGCTTGATGAGGCACGAACGCAAGATCATTCTCGAGTTCAGTGCCTCATGAGAGCCATTGTAATCAGAGTTTTCTGAAACTGAAAAGAAACATAAAATAGACTTTTGGCGCCAAACTCATTAAATGTCCCTTTTATTCTGGGTTAGAACAGAGTTGGAATTTCACTCAGAGACTGAATGTGTAGGAGAAGGACACATCACAGGTTTCTTTTTGATGGTACTGTTCATACGTCTGTCAATATTTGAACATTATATGCAACCAGATGCTGAAATGCCTATCCTTTGGACGTGTCTGCTTGTGAATCTAGTGCAGTCACTTCAGACCTGCCCACACCTTGTCAGAAAGCATTTCCTGGATAGAGATTAGCTTCCATGGGATGAATAATTCCTTTTCACACATTTTTCCTTGTTCTTATGTATTTCTTCTTTTGAAGGCAATGGAAACAAACAAACAAACAAAAAATGAGTACATCGCATGCCTGGTTTGCCTCAGGGAATGTGGAAAGGCAAAGTGGAGCTCTCTGGATGCGAGCCGGGAGGAGGCTGTTGGGTTCATAGCTGCACCCCTGTAGGGCTGCAACTGGCAATCCTTGGCTGTGCATCTTATCTCTCTGCCTTACTCAGTGTTCCTGGTTGAAGGGATCACAGAAGGTTCATGCCTCCTTTGGGATGAAGCCCTTTTTGCCAGTCTCACATCAAGCAGGTGCTGTAAATCCTAAGCTACCAAGGAACCACCAGAGCTACTTGGAAGAGGGAAATAGTCCAGGTGATGCAATGTAGTGCAGACAATTACTTGGACTTCAGCTTTACCTTCACCTCTTTCTTTTCGTTGCACCCTGAATCTGCACTGAGGCTTGCAACTGAGTTGGTGAAGAGATGAACAGTGAGGTGGCACTTGAACCCCGATGGCAGTTCTGTGTGTGCCTGGAGAGCAGGTGACAGCATGATGCTCATCTCCTGCTGTTCCTAATGGTCTGGATCACTCCTAGTTATCTGGATCCTAATGATCCTGTATCTGGACGATAAGGATCCAGATTACATCTAGATCAGTAATGTATGCATTGCTAATTACATGCATTATTAGTATATAATCAGCATACTGAAAAATATACCTCAGCACGCTACCCCTATAAGCAATGTGGCTCTGCAGTGTTTCTTCTTGAAATGTCTGAAGGTGGTGGTGCCCCTGTAAAATAAATTGGGGCAGTACCTCCATGACCAGTGCTTTGACCCCCCAGTATATCCACATGAAAGTAAATGAGTGCCAGATGCATGCCTTTCTTTCTCAGACACTTGATGATTTTATGCTTTGGATTTTACTGCTTAATGAGAGTCATTTTCTTGGACAGGTCCAGGTGCTTATGGGACATCAAATACAAAGGGGTGTAATTCCTCTCCCAAAGGATGTCTTCTGTAGCCAGTGCTCCAAGGGAAGGATGCTTCCTGTTCTGGATAAAGCTAAGACAGATGAGGGGAGAAATGGACAGAAAGTCTTTGGGTGTATTGTAATCTTTAGAATGCCAAACCACGTGGTCCCTTGCCAGGTGTGTGTCTGGTTAGACTTCACATTATCTAGATATTGACTTAATAGGCTCATTTTTTTTTCTTTTCTCAGCAGAAACCCAGAAAGGCAACTCCTCAGACAGGAGAAGATACCTTGAATGGCCATCTTCCCCCCGGCTGGCAGAGCTATATGTCTCCCCAGGGCCGAAGGTACTATGTGAACACCTTCACGAATGGTAAGTGGGGGTAGGGGCTCCAGTAAGTGTGTCATCCTAGCAGTACAGATCTGTTTCAGGAAATTGTCTGTCAAGTTGATTTTGATGACAAAGTAGGCCCAGAGTCAAGTGAATTAATATGACCCTGCCACCGTATGAAAGACAATAATTGTAAGTAGATTTAGTCTTCTGATCCTTTGTCATCTTAATTCTGACCATTAGAAGACATCTGAAGCTTTTACAAAAGATGGAGAATGTAAAGTAGAAACACCCCTGCCATAAATGTTTTTGAATATAAAACACTGTTAAAGATATAATTTTTACCACATTCCTTATTTCCTTTCCCTTTAGCTGGAGATATTTATGTCTATATAAGTACATATATGTAAAGTAGTTTGATGGAACGTCACTTATCACTAAAACACCATTAGGGGAAAAATGAAATAGTTAATTGAAAAGTTACTCAAGCCAGAGTCAGCTTGCCCATGGAGATGAGGGAAGAAAAACAGATGTAACGGGACATCAAAGTCAGAATTTTCAGTCTATATTTGTGGGTTTTATTCACTGTTGTGCTAGTAGAGAAGCAGACTTAACTCACGATCTTATCAGCTGCTCAAGACCTGTCCAACTTGTACCACCACTGGCTTACTTAAGATTCTGTGTCTACCTGCTTTTCTTATCATGAGCTCACAACAGCGTTGCAAAACAGGGACTTGTGGCCAGCAAAACCAGATTTCTTTAGCAGAAAGTATGACAGAATGACGAGGAGAGGACAGCAGGAGTTCACCTTGTTTGCAACGGAGTCGAAGCCATCAGGAATGATCACTGGCATTCCTCTTTCTGACTCACCATGAGTGCAAGGAGAGCCACGGGCTGTCACAACACCTCATGGTCCTTTCAGGGACTGATGTGTTTTATTTCAGAAGCCTTTGGCCTAGAACTTGGCCAAGTCATTATTTACCTGAGTTTTATGCACTGACATCTCATAAGACCCTCCAGAAGACACATTACCATTAAACACTGCCTTCATTTTCAAGCAGAGTCAGCGCTGGCTCGTGGGCAGCATCCCCCGCACGGCTGGCGAAATCAGTAGGAGTTAGATACCCTGTCCCAGCTGCAATTCAGAGGTGGACGAGGAGGTGATTAGACTCAGTCCCGAGCCATCATGGTGATGGACCCTTACTCACATGCACTTGGTTGAGATTAGATAAAACCAGCAAGAGGCAGAGCCTGGTTTTTTTTATGTGATAAAACCTCTTGTCACAGGAATCCTGCCCCAGAAAGGTAGATGGCCTGGACTCAGTTTCCCCATAATGTCAGGCAGCTTTTTACTTTCCTCACAAAAGTTACAGACAATATAACAAGGGCCAATAGCCACATCCTGCTTGGTGGGTCCAGGTCAGAAATCAGGAAAGCGATTTTCTCTACGAAGGCAGGGTAGTCCTGGCACAGGCTGACCATGGAGGTGCTGGAATCTCCATCCTTGGGAGATCTCAGAACCTGGCTAGACAAAGCTGTGACTGACCTGATCTGTTGTTAGCAGTGATCCTGCTTAGAACGAGTAGCTGGGCTGGAGACTTCCGGAGGTCACTTCCAGCCAGTCCTTCTCAGGAGAATGCCTGAACTACCTATGGCTGTGCTCTCAGCTACTGCAATGGGGCTGCTATGCAGCAAGAAATGTGGTTCTCAGAATAACAGAGAATAAAAGAGACAGTAGAAGTAGGATTTCTGTGATCTGGTCCTTGCTTTAGGGAGCACTTATTTAAGTTCTGTTTGGATGAGAACGCTCCTTACCAGAGTAGTCCTAAGCCCAGCTGGCTTTGAAGTTAGGCTTGCTTTTGTTTCTTGTGCTAGATTCAAGAATCATGCATTTCTGAGCCTCCCACGGCTTCCAGGAGGGCTATAGCCCTTTGTGAGACAAGAAGACAACAGGATTCTCCTGCAGCATGTACAGGGGCATTGTGGCCCCTCCATTCCTCCAGCTTGGCTGGTGTTCCTGGCAAGCTCACTTTCTTTCAGCCTGCTCAATTAGAATATGCTGCTGCCTGAAAGTCATCTAGCTGTGTAGATACTGCTTTTTGCTAGTTTATCGGTTTGATGATATTGCTTGGGAATATTTTTTGCTTTAGTTGGGTTATATTGCACTATCAGGTTCACATCCCAAATGCCTGTGCTTTCTCAAAGTGGATTATGTGCCAAAGAAGTGTCACCTGTGGCGTCATCTAGGCTTCAGACAAAGCAGAAGCTGAATGCAACATCCAGGGCTTTCTGTTGAAGTGTATGCTGAAGCCTCATCCAGCCCTGGCGTAAGCAGCTGTCTGGACACTGTTTTGATTTAATCTGACTAATTGGCTCTGACCTTTGTCCCTGCAAAACTGGTAGTACAGGACTATCCATAGGCAGAATGTCCAGTCTCATGTTGAATACGCACTTTCTTCCTTGACTGTGCTGCAAAGTTGGATGGGCTGAGCCATGCCGTCACCGTAAAGTCACGTTTGGCATGCAAGGCTTGCTGTCTTAACAGAAGGATTGCACCTTGACACTCAGGAAGTATTCTTTGGCTTTGAGCCATATGATAAGTCAAAGACAATATGCTATAAAACTGCAGTCCCCATCTTTCCTATGGTAGACCTACATTGGTGTGGGTAATATTTAGTACAAGTCTCATAGACTGGACAGCTTACTGACTGCACCTGCTGACTTGTCTTAACTGCTTATTTGTCCTGTCATTGCTGCAGCTGCTGCTGGGAGTATCAAGATAAACACTGGCAGTGTTTGTCATGGGGACATGGTGCCAGCATACATCTCTGTCACAGGGTTTCATGGGCCTCCTTTCTGCTTTGCCTCCATAGCACCATTGTTTCAGTAGCAGGATCTAGGTCTCTTTTCTCTCAAGGTCTTATTTGTGTAGATGTACTCCTAGGCTGTTCTCTCTTTATCATAGCTATTACCAGATGATGAAAGTCTGCTGGAGCGTTTGAGAGAGATATCACTGTTTAGTGCACAAACTTGGTAACTCAGAGGTCGGTGGAAGCTAGCTGGTTGGCCTTTAGTCTGATCCATCTAGTTAAAGGTCTTCTGCTCACGATTAGCCACCAACAGCAGTTGATGCAAAACTCTTGGTTTGTAAGGTCATAACCATTTTTCAGATCTCCCAGGAACCAGTCATCTCTTTACTGAGATGGATGATCAGAAAGTGTTTCAAGACCTCCTCCACGCTCTTCACAAATATTCTCAATTTTTTTTCTACAACGAGGAAGACTGGGTGTTCAGCAGCTTTCACACAGTGACTCACAAAGGGGCTGGGTGACTGCATGTTGACTTGCTGTAAAACCACTGTAGGGGTGACAGCTGTTGCTAGAATGTACATCTGGTCTCAGCTCAAGAGAAGGAACATTGCTAACCGATCAGGAAATACTGTAGACCCTCTGCACATTGCTTTCCCATGGTCTTTCCCCTCTGATTCCACAGGTGAGATGGCCTGAAATGATGATTTTTCTCATGCCCCACACAGGCAGCAGGAGACTGTGAAGGGTCAGGGAATACTGCTTTGGGTGCTGATGGCAATAGTGCCTCCCAGGAAGGGCATGAGTACTTCTCTTGCTAGGACACTGCACATCTTGACAGACCATACTGGTAACTTTTCCTTGCTGGACAGAGGTCCAGCTTCAGTGGGTTTGATGAAATGTGGGCTCTTTTAGAATATAGCATAGCATGGAAAGTAACAGCTCTGGGATCTGTCCATGAAGCCCAGCAGAATCTGGATGTTGAGTCTGCCTACAAGAGAAAGATGTCAGAGATTACCCACCTAACTACTGTTGTGTCTGGTCCTAGCCAAATTCCAGCGATGTTCTCCATATATTAATCCCATATAGATGGGTGCAACAAGTATACTTGTTAATGTAGAAACTATTACAAAATATAAGATTCTGTGTAAGATACATTTCATAGTTAAACATGCCAGTGAGTCACTAGAGGGAAGACAAGGGAACTTCTCGAGGCAACAAAATGTTAACCAGTCAGTCAAACAGAGTAGGTCCCACCCATCTGAGGAAGAAATATTTGCATCTCCAAGGGAGTGAAGAAGTCCTTATTTTAATGAAGACGAATGGCCAGACTATGTCCTGGACAGGAAATAAGTACTGTGAGATTCAGAGTGAAAGATTAAATCTCTCTGAACCCCCTTCAAAGGGCTTGGAAAGGAGCCTTCCCCGAGCCAAGGAGCTTCCCAGAGCTGTCCAATGAGCATACATTGTGATGCAGACTTCCTTATGGAGGGCTCTCCTTAAGAGATGCAACAAGGCTTAAGGTATGCTTGGAGAAAGAAGCCCTGTATAGCAGCCTGCCAGGAGAGGATAGCACTTCAGAGCGATAAGGGAATGAGAAAGAACTTTCTGGTTATTTTTAGTCTAAAAGTGGTTTAATTGTGGTTTTCTTTTTTTTTTTTTTTCCACTTCTGTCCTTCACAAGCATCTGTACCTGCTTTGCTGAAACTAGATGTTGTGAATAAAGTATTTTATTAGAATTGTACATTAACATAGCTGCACTGGAAGGTGAGTTTAAGGCAACTTGGATAACAGCAAGACACTGTTCACTGAAGGTGATGGTAGATGTTTCAGCTGGGGGACCTCAGCCAGTACACTGTCTACTCAGCCCTCCAAGGGCCTTCTGTTGCATGGAGTAGGTGGAGAGCTGGCATCAGAGGGGTGGGCCCTCTGACATGCATCAAAACACTGGGACACATGCTTGGACTGTAAGGGTTTCCAGGGACCTTGTTACACTGAGCTACACTGAAAAATGAGTTTTTCTTCTCCCTTTGGAGCCTTCTGTCAGAGAGGACTTCAGTTTTCAGTCCCAAAGCGGAAGGAGCAGTTTAGGTGTGTCCCTGTGTATGTCTCATGCCTCCTGTTACCAGGATCTACAAAGCTTCCTATTTAAAAGGAAGAAACATGAAATTGTCCTGGAAAGGCTCTGTGGTTGTTGTCTGTCATTGACCAAAGGTAGGTTCCGTCCCAGGCTCCTCTGAAATGCTCGTCAGAGTTTCCTTCTGTTTCTAGGTGCAGAATCTGGATATGGATCAGAATCACCGTCACAAATCAAGGGTGTCTTCTCCAGGTGCTGAAGGACCAAATTGTCTAAAGGGACTGTATAATTTCAGCTTTGTTATAGTGGCTTGTATTTTATGTAGCCTGTTTTTTTCTTCCTTGAAATTTTTGAATCCAAGAAGAGATTTCTGTATCTCAGCCATGGTCTGAGCTCTGCTTGCCAAGAGAACAAATGGTTTCAGAGAGAATAACTATGAGTGGTTATTCTTCTAGCTTACAGCAGGTCTCTCTGGCTGCTGTGGAGACTGTTTTTAGTGTGGGGGTTTTTTCCCCTCTTATTTGAAATAACTTAGAATATCCCTCCTATTGAAGTTTTTTTGTATTATTTGCTCTGTGCTTCTCCTACCCACTGAGGCTGAGCCAGGTAGTGGAGCTGAAGTAGAGGCAAGAGGCTATCTACTTCTACTCAGTTATGCAGAAATTTGAGAGGAGAAACTAGTAATAACTAGAAGAAGCACAGAGCTGTTCAGTGGACAGAGTGGGAGATGCTAGTGCTTTTTCATAGGTAGTGATCTGGGGGAAAAAGTAGCCAGAAAGTGAGTGGAAGGAAGGGCGGGCTCCTTTCCATGCCACAGAGCATCCAGGAGCATCCTCGGCTTTCACCAGCTGGAGCCCTGCTAGCCGTTTCTTCAAGCTCTGCCGTGCCTGGGTGCTGTGCACACCCTGGGGACCCTGCTCAGCTGCTTCTGCCCAAGGATGCAGCTGCTGAGCCTCTGCCAACAGCGTACCGCTGCAGGAGCTGTTTCTCATCCCACCTTTTCCAGAGTCCAGAGGCACCCAGGCTTGCCTGCCACTACTGGAGTGCTACATTGCGGTTTTTCCTTCTGGGTTGATATTAGGTAGCAAATGTAGCACTGCATTTTTGGTTGAACAGCACTCTCCAAGGCCTCCTGTAGCCTGAAGCCCACAAATGCATGCTCTTGCTTTCTTTTTATACATATAACACATCCGTTAGGCATTGCTGTCATGTATCCTCCCTTTGGTTGTCCCTTCCATCATATGTCTGTCATGCATGAAGTAGAAGACAGTCACTTATCTCAGCCATATGCTAAGCATATGTGGAAGCTCCAGGCACTGGGTTCACTGTCTGTTCTTTTAAATGTTGTATTTGTACATCCTCTGAGTGGCGTGTCCTTCTCTTGCAGCACTCCAGCTGTCCTGCTTGCCCGACCAGTCGCCCTATCACTCAGTGGGAGGCATATCCCAGAGCGGGGTGGGGGTGTTCACCAAGCTCAGGTCTGTGGCTGAGCCCTGGGTCGGGTAAGAGCACAACAGAGCATCCCTGGCCCCACCTGGGGGCCTTGCTAGCACCCACCACCTTTCTGAAGGTGGGTGCTAGCAAGCTAGCAGGCTTTCTTGGCAGGTTCGTGGCAGTTTTAGCACTTCCATCATTGACAAGCAGTGGTGGGAGGAGGTACGTGCTCTCTCGTGGTAGGATTGTGGCTAAATGTTTATACAGCCTCTAGGCCGGGCAGGTCTGTCAGCATAGACCCCGCATGCAGGAAAGGCAGCTCATTTACAGGAAGACAGGTCTTAAAAGCAGCAAAGGCAGTTTGAAAGCTGGCTAGCGGGAAAACAAACTAAAGGGAAAGGGGACAATAGTTAAATTACAAAAAGATGGTGCAAAACAGCTTGGCAAATCGTACTCAAAGCATGATAATCAATGGTCCCTTGTCAAAGGGAAGTTTGCACTGAAGCAAATCCTGCAGGGATCTGCCTGAGGCTTAGTTCTAGTCAATATTTCCAGTAATGAATGTCACGTTGACATTGAGAGTACTTATTCAAACGTTAACTTTAACTGAAGCTGGGAGACAACATGGTGTGCTGCTCAGAAGAGGCTCAGAATTCACAGTCATCCTGCAGCTGAGGGCACACGCTGGACGAGTAGGATGCTGTTCAGTAAAGATGCACTTAAGATTGGAGATTTCATCAGAAATAATTAAGTGACAAAGACAGGCAATGGAGAAGTTTACAGACAAAGACGTACGGGCTCTGGAGGATCTAAACTGAATGAGAACCAGCAGTTTTGTGCTAGTACAAAAACAGCCAGCATTTTCCGTTGTATGAATAGGAATGTTGTCTGTGAGGCATGAAGTAAGCCTCCAACTTTACAAGGAAATTATAAAGCCTCAGCTGGAATATTTTATCTTGTTTGGACTCTACACTTCAGGAAAGATGTGAGCCAGTTGGATAAAGCCCAGAAGAGAGTAGCAAGAATGATGGGAGGTGTGGAAAACATGGCCTGTGGGCAAATGTTAAAAGATTGGGGCTGTCTGCCCTAAGAAAGCAAAGACGTGGATGGGAACATGAGAGCAGGCTTCAAGTGCATAAAATGCTGTTGCAGAGAAGACTTTGCAATGCCTGTCGTCACTACAAGACACAGTAACACACTTCAGTTGCAATGAGGACAACTCTAACTCTTCCTAGCTCTCTAAGATAATAAAGCGTGGGAGTAGGGAGTTGCCTGGGAGTCTGTATCACTGGAGGTCTCTAAGAGCATGTTACGCAAAACCATGAAAAATCATGCTGGCGTTGCTTTGGGGCACAGCAGGGACAAAATGACTTCCTGAAATCCCTGTCAGGCCTGTTTTTTCAGTCTGTAAAGCCTAACCTATATGAAAAATATTTATCAATGTAGAGGATGACACATCCCTGGGACTCACATGGGAGTTGTTCTTTATTTGGTATCTTTGTGTTTCCCCAATTTTTACATACATCACGTCTAACTAGGCTGTTGTTGCTCAACTGCTGGTTTGCTTTTTCTGGTTGTCTAAGTCAAAGAATCTTAATGTGAGTACAGAAGGACATTTACTGTGCTTCATTTCATGTGTACCCACATGCACCTGTGCTGAATATTCCCCCTGTGCTTAGGAACAGATCCTGCTCCTCCCTGGACATTCCTGCCCTCCTGCTCCCCAGGGAAAGCCAGGATTAGCCAGCAGTGTGCAGGGCAGCAGCAGCAACTGGTGGGCTCCACACCGTGCAGTCAGTCTGCTGGGATGGTGCACAACTGGGAGCAGGGAGGGGACACGGCCTTTGAAGAAGGTCAGCAAGCAAAAGTTTTGGTGTGGTGGGGCTCTGTTCTGCTCCCCAGCTGAACCCTTTGTGTATTTCTGCTCCCTCCTCCTGAAAACAGGAGGTGTTGGGTGACTGGTCCATGCAACAAATCGCCTTTCTGAACATGCCTGGTACTGCACCTTCTCTGCTTCACCGTTTGCTTCCTTCCTCACACAGTGCAGAAGGCTTTTTTTGGATTAAATAGGTTTTTTGCTCTTGGTGCTTGAGCTATTCAGAGATGGGAACTCAAGTATGCATTCCCATTCCTGGGGAGGGGAAATGAGATTTTAGGGGCAAGTAACATCTTGATTCTTCTGAACCTTCAAAATACAACAGAACCCTCCCCCCTTGTGAGGCATTAATGTTATTGTCAGCTGTTTGCAGTGGTTAGTGTCCTTCTACATTGTGGTTATCTGCCTGTGCTATCCATACATCTTATCTGACCATGATAGTATTTCCACCATTCGTGTTGTTGTGTGATCTAATTTTCATTTTCTTTACATGAAAAACACAAGGAAATTGGTTCTTAACTGGAAAGAAATAGAATTTATGAGACAGTGTTCTTATGTGGAAAAAAGATGTTAGAAAAATCTGTAATGAAAGAATTGGGGCGACTGTATGGAACAAACAGATTTGCACAGGTAAATGAGCCAGCCGACAAAGACAGCACATTCCTGTCTATCTCCATTTGATGGCCCAATCAGATAAACACTCCACATTTATCATCCTTTGAAACTGGTTGGACTCAATCCTGAAGACATTTTAAAGGCCTCTGACCTATAAGAGATCTGCAGAATGAAGCTTAAGAGAATTTCAGTATACCTAAAACTTGTTTTCACAGTATGGCATGCTGTAGGAAGGTTGAGTCTGCAGCAATTACATTACCTTTAGGATGCCTGGCATCTATCTTGTGCTTGTCGTGTCAAATCATGAGAGAGATGGCAAGCCACTCTAAAATGCCTGGAAGACCCTTCTCTGTAGCAGTCATTGTCCTTATTTTGCATCGTTAACTCTGCAAGGAGTCCTGTGCTGTTTGGAAGGACAGTCAGGATACCTGTCCTGGGATTTGGAGGGTTAAGTGCATGTTCATGCTCTCTGTTTAGAATCAGGACACCAGTGAGCAAGGATGATAAACTGGAAAAAAGTGTGTGCAAAGGACTGCATGCCTGTCAAGCTGCCACCGGTCAGCATCCACAGCACCAACTGGCCTCCAGGATGCTCACTCCTGTGGCCTTAGATAGGTTTCACCATCCCTGTTGCCATCTGAGCAAGGCAGAGTTCGATTCGCCTGACAAGGTACCACCTGCAGGGTGGACAACTCCATTTGAATGGGATCTTCCAGTCTCACCATTTATCCATGAAAAGAAATAATTACCTGTACCTCTCAAGTGTCTTCCTGATGTAGGTGTCTAAAATGGTTAATGTAAGCTACACCCTGTAAGTCCCAGTCTCTCTTCATTGACTCTGAGGAGAGCTTTGGTGACAATACCGACTCCACAGACAGGTAAAGCTGGCTGTAGTGAATCTCACTGGGGACCTGAGCTTACAGCCTAGAACTGAACAGGAACTTAAAAAATGTCCTCAGTTTCCTTGGATGGGATTACTGCCCCTTACTACTCCATAGCAGAATGCAGCCATGATGGTGTCAGCAGGCACATAGAGGGCTGCGCAGTGAACAGTCTATTCCCATCAGGTCATATGGTGAGCACACCTCCCCTTCACACCCAAAATATTTGCCCTGGCTTTCTTCCCCAGCAGTGCATAGGATGCATAGGACATCTGTAAAATGCCACACACCATTTCTACACCTAGTTCCTACAGCTGTTGCAAATACCCAGGCGTGTTCACACATGCACACAAACACACATGCACGTGTACTCACACTTCAGAGGGACTGCACTCTGGGGGAGATTCAGTGTCTGAAAAGCTGCAGTATTCCTAGGGGTTACTTGAATAACAGGAGCTGGAAGGCCAGGACAGCAGCTCTGCAAATCAGAACAGAGCAAAAATATTTATCCAGGGGCTGGAAGCCTTGACAGGTTTAGGAAATATCAGAAAAATCAGAAATATGACTTGTTGGCATAGCAATGGTTGAGGAAAGAAATATGTCTTTAGACACCTTCATTGCACAAGTACTAAAAGGAAATGGGAGACCACATGGGGGCAGGAAAGGTGGACTCTGCAAGTACAGCTTCAGGGATGTCTCAGGAAGGAGAACACCTTCCCTGTAGCACACTTTGCCTCATTCAGGGTAGCCACAGTGTACAGCTTAGAGCTGGCCAGAGCTGCAGCTCAGTGTTACAGAGCTGTAAGCCCCACAGAAAGCTTTTCTATGCAATAGAAACTACTAGGTCTGAGCTGAAAAAAACTGCATTTATGTGGGCAGTACTCATAGCTTTGATTCTGCAGATGGAGGGGAAATACTTTTCTGCTATCGAAGCAATGAATGGGAGACCAGTGGTTACTCTGAGAAGTAACTCTGAGGGTGAGAAGGTCCTTCCCAGACCTGCAGTATTGGCTGTTCCTCAGCACTCTGTCCCTGTGCCCTTGAACAATACTACTCTGCCGTGGATTTTTTTTACCCATCACGTTTTAGACCTTAAAATCTCCTCCTAGCCAGTGCTTGGCTATCTCCACATCCATGCTTCCCCGGTTTCTCCAGCCTCAGCATTACTGCCCACAGGCACACAGCACCTTGCACTACCCCAAGCCCTCTAGAACATGTGCTCAGTCCATGTCATCCCACACCCACTGCGTGTGCCAAGGGAAGAGGAATTGGCTGTTTGAAGTGTGTAAGCAGCCCAAACCCGTTGTCCCCATCTCCAGAAGCTCCTGCCGCCGGAGGAAGTCTGGGCTGTAGTAATGGTGCTTGTGACTCTGGATGGGGAGAGCATGGTGTGCAACCCACCCCTCTCTGGCCTGATGCTTCCCAGTGGCCAAGTGGGGTTTGTGGGGATGGCTGCTTCTGCTTCCTGGGGATGGGGAGGGTGTTGGCAGTTGGGAGGGATGGCAGCTGATGGACTGAGGGAGAAGGGGCTCTGTACATCCCAAGATGGATGGGTTTAGGAGTCCTGTTTGCAGGCAAGGGGAGAAAAAAGTGTAGGAGGGCTAGAGAGATTGTAAAACACCCTTGTGCACAGCTCCCCTGCTTCTTCTGAACCAACCTGGCTGCCCGTCAAATTCCCTTATTTGCTTCAGAAAAAATATGAACAGAGTCTTTTTGTTATTTCTTCCTCACAAGAACTGCGTTGCCCTTTTTGTTGGTTTTACCTCAGCAAACAGTGATGGGCTCCATCCCTCTAGGCCAGCTGTACATCTGCATTTCCCTTGGGCTCCCAGGTCAGCGCTGGTGTTGACCTGTTTGGAGAAACATGAAATAAGGCCTCCAGAAACCACCATTTACCTTGTGGCCTTCATATTTCAAGGGAGCTGGCTCAAATCCCAGCTTGTTAAATATCCCCGTGCTTTATGCACACTCCTCCATCTCTGTCTGTGATGCAAGTGAGAGGTTGTTTTGTGTGGTCTTACTGAAGAAAAGCCAGTAAGTGTTTATGTGAAGTGCTGCATACCTCTGTTGGCCCCTCAGGGCCTGTGTGCGTTTCAGCATTCAGCTGAGATTGCCGGTACCTGGCTGTGTACAAGGGTGTCCCTGTACATTCCCTTCCTGAGACAGGTACCACTGCAGCAAGTCAGCGAGAAGCTCTGTTGTTCTGCTGGAATTTCAAGAAATAAATGTCCCCAAGCTGGTCTGGGTTGCAAAATCACTGTGTGTGAAGCTTTCAAAACCTTTCATGTGTGTGAGCTGATGGGAAGACTGTGTACAGGAAGAAACCCCGTCTGGGAGAGAGGGCACACAGTCAGAGTGCTGCCATTTACCTGACCACATCTGGACAACCTGTGGGTCTTTCGGAGGGGGGTGCAGGTAAGGTGAAATCGTTTCTGCCCTGGATATCTCCTACCTGACAGTCCCTGTGAAATAACTGTGTATTTACTTGCTGCTGTTGGCAGGGGGTAGGGGTGGGGGTGGGGGGTGGCAGCAGGCTTCTAGCTGGCATTTTCAGAGCCCAAAGCAAGGAAAATTGCACTGCTATAGGCTGCTTGGCAGGGTGGCCTTGGTGTGTTCTCTGAAAGGGGAGCCTTATGATCAGACTGCCATGCCAAGTTCAAAAGTACCATGTGCCCAGAATACACAGCTAGTATGTGGTTAACCATACGGTTGCTCAGTGTCCTTGGGAGTGGTTTACAACTGTGCGTGGGTGGTAGATTCAGCAGGAAAATATTTGATTATGCTGAAGAAATTTTCTGATGTGCTGCAGCTGTAATACCTCTTGCATTAGTCAAACAATAGCACTCCAGCTACCTTGTCCGTCACATTAAAGATGACATATACTTATGATACAAATGTGCGTGTGGCTTGCTGCCATCTTGCATTCTCAGCTGAGATCATCCTTACATGGTCTGTCCTTATTTCCAAGCTTTTCTTGTCTGTAGTGTTATGTCCTTCCCATTTACTGAACAACTTTCTGTCTCCTGGAAAGCAGGAATTCTGCTTTCACATTATCTTGATCCTAATTAAGGTCCATATATTTGTATCATCACAAACATCATTAGTAAAATGCCACCTGCAACAGCAAGTTCTGGGGCATGGACTTTCAGGCAGTTCTGAAATGTGTAGCTGGAAGCGGTTGTTTCCTTGAAGGTAATCTCAAGTCCAGGACTTCAGAGTTTTAGGAAAATTTTCTTGGTCTGCCTGAAAAAAATACATATTACTTAGTATCCTTCTGGTACCACCAGCCAGCTTTTCTGTTTCTGTCCTCCTGAGTACCCTTTCCTGCTTATCTTGATTTACCCTTCATCTTTCTTCCACTGAAATTCCTAACTCCAAGCAAGTCTTTGATCCAGCTGTGCAACCACTGCAACCTGCAGCCTGCCTAGTGACCCCAGGAAAAACAGAAAGAGCAGATTGTGCTTTTCTACCAGGCACCCAAACAGTAGCTGAAAATACAGTGCCATTAAAGCATTGCATTTCCCTTGCAAACCTAGTGCTTACGGACCTTAAACATCCTGTGGCTAGTGAGCAGCTGGGTTTTTTCCATCCAGTATGGTGATGTATGCCAGTGAATGCCAGTGAATTTCCCAGGGCACCAAACCACGATCTGCTAAAACATCCTGGTCTGAGTGGTTAAGCACTGACATATCTAAGCCCCATTTGAATCCACAGCTGGAAATTCCACCAGTCTTCGTCTTCCTTGTGCCTTGTCCGTAGGCTGTTGTCAAGAACAGTGCACAGCACAACATGGGCAGATGGTAACAGTGGTTGTGGTCATCGTTTATGCAACACCTTTGTCATTAGGACACTCACTGGGTCAGAGAATACCCACGGAAACTCAGAGGGACTTCTGCGTGTTTTGAAGTTCTCTGTTCTAAAATACGTCATTCACTATGTTTATGTCTCATAACTTCTATGCAATGCCAGAGCTGAGAGCACTGTAACATTAGTATGTCACAAGCTCAACTATTCTTTCCCAAGACATAATTTTTAAGCATTGTAAGCATATAAAAAGGCTTAAATTAAGAAGGACCAGGTGCAAAGGAAACCTCCCTACTGAACCATCATAAGCTAGACCTTAATGAAGAATATGAAAACAATTTTAATAATGCTGCATTTCACTGGGTAATTGGAGGATGACAACAGACTAAGTAGGAGAATTTTCTACCCTGCGATCACATAGTGATACTTACATTTTCACTGATGCTGTTGTGAGTGGGGAAGGGAACTGGGCAAATACAGAGAGTAGCCAGTTCTCCCGAGGAAATGCATATGAGATCTACCCTGGCAGCCCAAGCACAGCCTGGAATGAGTCTGGCTAAGGGTGGCACTAAGGCTATTAATAGCAGTTGGTCATTTTGTAACTTTGCCTCCAGCCTTTACCAAATCTTGAACTCTATTATCAGAGGATAAACAAGACTTATTTTATCTTTGCTTTGTTAGAAGGCAACCTCAAAGTGAGCTGAAAGCATGCCATTTCTTTGAGAGAGATGACCCAGTAGTTCAGCTAGACTGGCATGTTCCTGGAGCTCCTTCCCAGCACACCTTGTCGCATCCCTGAGAGCCAGGGTGCATGTGTCAGCCTGGGGCTCAACAAAGCCAGATGCATTAGAGGGGCTTTCTCCTTGAGGACAACCAGTACTGTGATGCTGAAAAGCAGTGAGGAAGTTCACCACTTGCAGACAATTCTTGCCTCTCCTGAAGTACTTGCTAGACCCAAAGTGAGAGATCAGTGGATGGAAGGAATATAACTATAACCTACTCTAGTACTTCATCTGCCTAATATTTTTCCATCTCTCTGAGTCAGTTAGGGAGCTTGGAAGGGTTTAGTCTGTGGGTTGAGGTTTTTCTTTCATATCTCACCAGCTATGGTCAACACCTACTCCAAATAAATTTACGAACTGCAGCTGAAATAGTATGTCATCTGTGGAGATACCTAAGAGATGTCAGGCGTTTTTATTACTTTTTATCTCGTATAGATAGAACTTTTCAGTGACAGTTTGCCTCTGATACAGGATGCCCTAGCTAAAGGGTGCTGTAGAAACGTGCCCTGGTGAAGTGGCCTAAAACCTAGAAAAACAAAGTGTGCCTCAGAAAGTGCTGGAAATAGCGTTATTATCACTACTAAGCCTGCAATGAAGGGCTCACTTTTGTCACACGGTGTTTGCAAAAGGAGGGGCATGGTACAGGTCCCAGTGCTCATTTTGAAAGATCAGTTAAGGACTATTGTCAGCAGCTTTTCCCATGCTGTTGAGGTGGCAACGAGTACCTCTACCCTCAACACAGGGACAGATGATTTCAAGAAATCTTGGATGGTGTCTGTCCCCATGGTGCTGTTTTGGGACCGCGGATAAAAGCTGTGTGGCAGCCTCAGTCTCTTTTTTATTGAACTGCATGTGGGATGGCGCTGGACTTAAGTTCTGACACTGCAACTGCTGCTGAACTAGTTCATGCACTATATGGTGCTCTGCTTTCAGCACTTGCGAGATCAAATCTTGTTTCATGCAGGTGCAGAGAGATTTGCATCTGTCACTTCTGCCTGCTTTTCTTGTCTCTTCGTTAGGTATGAGGATGGAAGTAAAGGTCAGGGTACTGAGAGGCCTGTGGAGGAATGTGACCTTGCAGTGCAATGTGAGGACACAGTGTAGAGGACCATGTTGCAGTTCAGAGGCTCATGCATGGGCTGGTTGTTTGGACCTTTGGAGCTGATGTTGCTATAGGTGACTTATACCAGGTTCAGTACTGCAGGGCTCACTGGACCAAAACGTTGGAGCACAAAGACAAAAGAACTGCTGTGCTGAATCAGGAGAGCCCTCAGACTCTGGTCTACAGGAGGTGAGAGCCAGGATTCTTCCTGGCCTGGAGTCAGTTTTGTGAACTGACACAGAGGTGAGACCTCCTCATTCCAATGAAACAAAATCTCCTCGTGCTACACGTCCTCTACAGGAAAACATTTTCATTGTACTCTCATTCACCCACTCCTTCTGTTTCTAAAGTTTTGAATATTTACTCCAGTCTCAGGGCATTGCAAGTGATTTCCCCTTCTTACATCCACAAACCCACACAGTCTCCTTGCCTTTCCTTTGGGCTGTTTTCTCCCACACACAATATCAAGAAATGAAGTGCCATGAAACCCTTTCTGATTCATCACAAATGTGGGGAAGATCTTAGTCAGAAAGCAGAGGTAAGGTGCGAGAGCTCTGACAGCACTTTGTTTCTGGCTGGTGAGGTGAGGTTTGCTTCCAGGAAAGCCAGCTGGAGCATGGTGGCTTCAAGCAGCCTGGAGGTGTGGACTGCGGAGTGCAGTATTGCACTGTTAAAGGAAACCTGTTTCCAAAGCAGGGCTGTTTGCGCCCCCTTTGACTCACGGGTCCAACCAATCTTTGAATTTTGAGGAGCCACAGACAGACTGCAAACCTTGCTGAAAGGCTATGGAGATGCAGTGGAGCAGCAAAGGAAGGCCAGGAGGTTTGCAAACTGTCTGCACACACAGGTGATTCCTACATGCCATTGGCAAGAGCAAAGTGAATCCAAAAAAGATGAGGTAGGAGCGTGGGGCCTGTTCTATGCAACTGCAAATACCACTTCTAATTCAGCATGTTTTCAGGAACAGTTTGGGAGAAGCTTGCGGGGTTTCTTCTTGTGGCATAGAGGAGGGACATGTTCTGTTGCTATTCTTCATCCATATCAGAGTGACCTGTGCAGTCTGCACAGCTTCATGTTACTCAGGGCAGAAACTGGGTTTGGAGCTGCTCAGCATTACAGATTTATTGCTGTTAAAACGAAAACAAACTCCAAACCTATTTATAAAGACTTGAGACAGCACCAGTAGTTGGGTGACACATTGTACCTGCTACAGATCCTTAAGACCAGGGGAAGTTTCTGCACAGTAAGCAGACCCCGAGGTCCTCTAGCTTGCTCTGCCGCGTTTTCGTAGTTTGGCCAATGACTCTGTGGAGCATTTAGGTCCTAAAATAGCACCATATGACACCATGCAGAGGTACTAAATCCATTCCTGAAAGCAATAGAAGCACACTCGGGAGGGATTATGCTAGACCTTAAAGCCCTGGTGTTTGGCTGATGTATGTTCAGACTGGAAAGCAGCTGCTTTGACCTCAGAGTGCTACTGGATTCATGTCGAAGGGACACAGAATTCATTCTTCAGCTGCTACACTTTGATTACAAAAATCGTCTGCATCAGGACCTGCTCAGAAGCTGTGTTTCTTGACTAACATGACATCGCAGAGCGTGTGGCTCTCTGAAGGCCTGACACACAGTGTCATTTCTCATTCTGCCAAACAGATGCAAAGTGAACTTTCTTCCCCCAAACACCACAGGTTTCCGCTTTCCTTTCGGAGGAAATATTTAACCACATCTGTGAAAAACCCTCTTTGGTTCTGTTGGCACATATAGCTTGGGTCTTGTAACTATTTTTCCTCTCACTACGTCATTTCAGTTTGAACAAGTGGCTTTCTACTGGCTTGCTGTTCAGTAACTAATTTCCAGATATCTCCCAGGGCTGCAGGACTTCTTTCTGTTCACAGACATCCTACGCAGTCCACAGAGTGACAAGGAAACTACTGATTGTTCCTTCCCTTCATTGGCTAAATAGAATAATTAACATGTGGCTGATACGGGAGGATAGAACTTGTTGGTGTGATCTGCCAGTGCTAAATTACACTCTCACAGAGTGAGAGGTTTTAGATTGACTCCAGCATCGTCTCTGGAGAATTGGGTGGGAGATAAAATCTTGTCCAATATTGAATCTGTTCCTAATACAGTGATCATTGTTTTAACATAGGGTTACAAGTAGTCTTCAGATTTTCCAAGCACCAGGATCAAAGGCTGCATTTGGTACTCCAAGATGAGACTCTGTCTTGGCTATATCAAACAGGGTGTTATCTCTTACCAGGCCTTTCTGTCTAGTTGTGAAAAAAAATCACACACACAACTCCCTTCACTTCTAATCATGACTAAGCTGCAGAGAAATCGGTAATGTTACAGTATTATCTTGGTAACTTGAGTTGCTGCCGGTAGAGGGCATTACCGCAGCGCAGTCCTGGTCGAGGTTAGTTCCTCTCCCTGCTTGGGCTGCCAGAACAATCCCTCTGTTACTCTCTGCACAGAAGTGGATTTTTTTTTCTCCTAGCACTCAAAATAAATGGGGTTAAAAACATTCTTGTTCTTTTAATTCCCCACCCAATAAAAGATGTTATTTTTGTTTTATGCATTTTTATAAAAATTTTTTGTTTTATTTTTCAATGCTCTGCTCCACAATAACTCCACAATCACTTTATTTTAGAAAATTTGTCAAGACACTTGAGTGTTTTGGATTGTATACAAAATAGTCTAACCACTGGGCACTGCTCTTTCATGTTTAAAATTTCTGCCCTCAAGTTATGTATCTGGGCTTTCTGTATGGCAGAGAGGAAGAATTAGGCACTTCACACCAGCTCCACAGCAGCAAGCAGGCAAAGTAGAGACCGGTTACAAGAAGCAGCTGGTAATTTTAACTGATTAATTACATTTCAAATATATTTGGTTTAGGTTTTTAGGGACATTTCTCTGTACAGTCTCAAAAATGCAAAAATAATGTAGACAGATATGTTTGAATAAAAAAACCCAACCCAAATATGAAGGTAACTGGTTTTACTACTTATGTCAAAGTCAGTTCTGACAAAAACATGTTATCCCACTGACTGCGCTTGGGCATAGCATGAATGGACATCACAGCCCCTCCATACAGATCTCCCAAAGCCATTGTTTAAAACACTTGTCTTCAAGTCAACTCAGTTACATTATTCATTAATCAACAATTTCGATCAGAAAAAAACCCATCTACCAGAAATACGGGTAGCATATTCTATTGTTTACCTTTGCATTACAATAAATGTAAATTTGAATTTGTCTTTATTTAACCATGCACTTGTGTATTTTAAGCCAAGACAAGCTCACTTATAAAAGACAGCTCTTAGCATTTGATTTTCCTTCTGTTTAGTTAAAACACATTCCAATTCTTCCTCATTGACTTAGCATGGAATTTATTAACTTACTACCCAATTCACAAAAAGCTGAGTAAAATTCAAATATTTCCCCATGATTCGACAAAGCTGCTAGTCCACCAGGTTTTGCACTTGCAAGAAAAAAAAAAGCTCAAGTATTTTTCTTTGCAAGCAAAAACATACTGTGGCCTGGCGAGAAGAAGAGAGGGGGGAGCAGGGAGCGTGTCTCAAGGATTTGGGCATCACAGGTCTGGGGGATGGCACATTCCCCCATTTGGGATCCATAATCCTGAGTCCTTTCCTGGAATAAGGAACCGAATGCAACCCTTGAGGACATCTGTATGTGTATATATGTGCATGAATGTTTATATAAAGACAGATAAAACAGTACTCCCTTCTTTACCCAATAGGCCTTTTACAGTTCTTGAGGCTTGGTAGCATCCTCTTTGTTGCTCAAATAAGCACTCGCCCAGGATAGGAGGCCTTACGTGGTCTGATGGACGTGCTGACTGCCAACCCTAAACTGCTCCTTATCCATTGCCATTTGACCATGTTCATCCAGATACTGAGAGAGATGCAGGATTTCAGGCTTTGGCAGGATTATATGACTGTTGGTTGGGATTTGGGGAATGACAGTTTCAAATAAAGTGGCCAAAGAAGTCCTTTGACTGGAGTACACTAACTTGCTTATTTTCTTATTTGATATTGTCAAGCAGGCAGTATTATTTATTTGGTTTGGTACCAATATGTTTACTCAAAAGGAATGGTGGTTTGGGCTTTCTAGCTAGACTTCTGCAGAAGCTGCTGTTCTAACGCCACTGTCTGCTGTTTGCAGCTTTTACAGTTTTTCAATTCTATCTCCTGTGTTTTAGCATGTGGTCAAAAATAATTTTCCATTTGCTGAGAAAATGAGCAGAATGGTTAAGCTACAGAGGAAACTGAGGGGAAAAGCAGCAGCAGTTTTTCAAGTATCAAAACTGGTGTGACATACTTTTGCACATACCAGCTGGTAAAGGACCTGAGTGGAAAAAAGGGAATTTACCAGGGAAATAGCTTTTTTGAGGGAAAAAAATGCTACGGTCTGTGTATATATATACTAAAACCACATCTCTGAGTCATTCGCAGCTGCCTTTCATGTGGAGAGCGGGGGCAAAGGCACTGCCACTGCTTGGTCCTTGTTCCCAGAGTAAGGGCCACGACTGGCTGTGCTGCAGCTGCTGCGGCCAGGCACGTCTCCGTGTCTGCAGCGGCTGCAGGTAGGACCCCGGGCTGGGCTTGATTTAATTAACTACACCTGGAACGGCTGTCTGTGCAGATCTGTGCAGATTGTGGCAGCAGCTTACAAGCAGTGATCTGTGCTACAGCTGTATCCCTGCTTTCTTGCTGAGCACAGCCCTGGGGCACACCTGCACTGGAAGAACCGGTGATGCAGCTCCCTACCTGTTCTGTTTCCATCCATCCCACCTGGCTGCCAAGGGAGCCAGGGCTGGAGAGGGGCAGCAGAAAGAGATGGGAAGAGATGGGAAGCGCAGGGAGGTGCAGGCACGTTCCTCACAGGGTGAGAACCTGGTTCAGAAAACACTCAGGGTCAGACCCATTTGTACATGTATAACAGACATATCTCTGGGGTGTGTGTGTAAGGCTTCCATCACCTTTAAAACTGATGTTTCCCTTCAACAGAAACGACCTGGGAGCGGCCAAGCAGCATGCCTGGGACTCCAAAAAGCCCTGTGTCACAGAAGACTTCTGCAGGTACTGTTTGATCCTGTGCCTGACCACTGCATTGGGTAAATCTGCTTCTCTACCACTCAGCAGAGCAAAGGAAAATGCTGTGATTACATGGGATGTATACTTAATGTACACAGTCATGTGAGTGTAGCACAGTAAACCTAGTGGGTCTTTCCCTTCTGATACATCTTTTTGCCTGTTGTTTCCCTACTGATGCATCTTCTGGCCAGTTGTCTGAAGTGTCTGCTCAGAGCCAAGATGGCTCCTTCCTTAGAGCACAGAGGCAGATGGTGGGCCCGCGAGCCAGCAGGGCTGTCAGCTCTGGGAGGGAAGAACAGGCTGCCTTTCCCAGTCCTGCTTTCTGCTGGGGCAGGGGCACCAAAAAGCTGCAGAGGAACATAGGCTGGCTGTAGCTCTTCCATGCAGAACACGTGCACAATGAAGCATTTTAGCATGTGTAGCTATAAGATTGACCACTTCACCTCTGTCCTGACTTGAAGTTGCAGGGAATCAAGTAAAAGAGAATCAGCTGCTTAACTGTACTGAAAAGCTTTGGGTACTGCAGCAAGACAAAGCAAAGCAAAAATTATTCTAGAATAAAAAGTGTTAAATGTAAAGGCCATTGCTGCCAGCTGACTGTAAATAATACAGTCTAGAGGATGGTTTTTGTAGAATTTTTTGAACTGATGCTTCTCTATCAGCAGAGCTGAGTGGGAAGTATGCTTGAAGGTTGCGCATTTTGTTGTGACCAAAGTATTTGTAATGTAGTTATGTATCTTGTTTTAACCCTACTTTGAGCATTATTCTTTGCTCAGCATAGTTGAAAAATAAAGCAACCTACAGCTGTTACAAGGTTTGCTTTCTTGACGTATACTTCCAATACTTATATCTTCCAATGCTTAAAGGGGGCCTATAAGAAAGATGGGGAAAAGCTTTTTAGCAGGGCCTGTAGCGACAGGACTAGGGGAAATGGCA
>JAVKLA010000002.1:24486783-24509971 GCA_034782735.1 Sagittarius serpentarius | reverse complement strand
GCCGCCATTGGCCGCGCGGGCTGGCGGCGGCGAGGGGAGGCGGTGCTGCCGGATGGCGGCGCCGCCTCCAGTTCCCCGCCGTGCCGAGCCGAGCCGAGCCGAGCCGTGCCGGGCGGAGCCGTGCCGGGCGGAGCCGTGCCGAGCCGCCGGGCCATGGGGTCCGCCTAGCGCCCGCCCCGCGCCCGCCATGCTGGGCTCCGAGAGCGGCCGTGACGATGCGCCCCGCTTGTCTCCACAGACCCCGGGGTCCCCGGCGGCGCCGCGGCGGCAGAGCAAGGAGAGCAGCCTGACGGTGAGTGCGGCGGGGCAGGGCCGGGCCGGGCCGGGCGGGGGAGGCGGGGCTCCGTGCTGGTCACCGTCGGGCGCCCGGGCAGCGGGGCTGGGGGAGGCGGGCGGGCAGACCCTCCAGCACCAGGAAGTTTGGTGTGTAAACCCGAGCAAGTCAGAGGCCCAGGGAGGCTTTGGGATGTCCGTCCTGGGCAGAATTCCAGTATTGGTTTCCCTTTGATTCTGGTGGTTCTGGGACGAGCAGGAGATAAGGACAGACCGAGGAAGGGGAGCACGCGTGCTCCAGAGGTGCTGGCTGTGAACCAGGTGTCCTGAAAAAACTTACTCATCTGGTAACCGTCGCCTCCCACCAGCTTCTGTGTTTGGAGAAGCACTGAAAGGTTAGAGAAATACAAACGGAGGAGATGGGTCATTGTCCTGCCAGGGCAGAATCTTTTATTTTTTTCTCAAATAGGTGGCAGAAGGTATTTTTCTGTGCCAGAGTGTCCAAGTGAAGATTTCTGATGGGAAGTACAGGCAAAGATTTTAGGTTTCAATATGAAGTTATTCTTTTGTTTGCTCTTAGTATTAGTAATTAAATGTAGCTGGCTCAGTTAAGATGTTCTCAGTATCACGTTTACAGACATTAATATCTTTCGTATGCCTGGTGACCCCATCTGGAACACAGTTTGCATTTCTGGACTCCTCACTGCAAGACAGATGCTTAAAAACAGGAAGGAAATAAAAATAGATTAATGAAAGTGGCTGGGAATAGAAAGGTTTATTCAAAAGGAAATAACAAAGAAGATAAATGAGTAGATAAATGAATTGCAGTGATAAAGGAGAGGCAATAAACATGCTTACAGCTGCAAGAATTGGCAGGGAATAAAATCCACGAGAACAAAAGGAATGATTTAATGTTACACACCATTATTAAATGTTACTATGAGGAGGAGGTTGTTGTCTACATTATCACATGCAGCCTGTTGATTTTTACATCATTTGCCACGATTCCCTGGGTTTCTGGTGACAGGGACGAGGGTTTTGAGAGGAGCACATACAGGTGTGTCTGCAGTGCAGGTCAGTCATTGCCACATAGATACAGTTTTGTGGGGAAAAAAATACCTTCAGTAGTGTACTTGGTTATCAAAATCAGTTGTTACGAATACAAAATGCGTTGTTACTGTTAATCAGTGTACTGCAACAGTGGTGTGTCACGAAGTTAAGTACAAATCTGTTGGTTTGGGCAGATTTGCAAATGTCCTGGGGAATCAGCTGCAAGGCCTCTGGGGCTGGGGTGGCTGGGGCTGGGAATGTGCCTGAGCCACCTAATGCAGCCCCCTGCCCGCCCCGGTCGGAGGGGCAGGAGCAAACTGTGGGCTGAACATCGTGTCCAGAGGGACTAGGTGTGGTCCCAGAGGGGGTAGCACTGGGTTTCAGGGTGCAGCACAAGAGTGAGAACACTTGTGTTTCTGAAATACTCGCTGCTTACAGGGGTGAGGACTCAGGCTGTTTGCTGAGGGTGGTTTTCACTGTCATATTTGCTGGCCCATCTGCCGTCTGGTAGCATCTGCAAAGCATGAAAGTGGTGTGTGTTATGTCAGGGTCACTGGGTGTGCGTTTCTCCAGCAGAAGTCCAAAGCTTTCAAGTATGATGCATCAGGCAGACAAAACCAAGCTAATTTTAACAGCTGTTTGCTCCAAGCCATTGCCTGCATCAAGGAAGCATTGTGAAAAACAACATTCTCATACAGAGTGTAAACTGTAAAGTAATGTAATTTTTCTGCCTGTCTCCAAGGAGGTTATATTTGTTCAGTGCCACTCAAGCTGACGTTGGGATGTTCTGGTTAACAGATCTGCAGGGCACACATCCTTAGCTTGCTGTCAGATGGTTTTTCTTGGTCTGTAGCAGTGCTCAGACAGAACCCCTTCTTGCAAAGGGGAATTTTGTGATTAACTTTGGGGCTCTCAGTCCAGCAAACCTCCCCAAAACTGAAATCCTGTGATATGCAAACTGTGGACATCAGGTGATACCCAACCTGACCAGCGGCTGCAGCCTAGCTGTCTCTGTTTCACCACTTTCAGCAGAGGAGTGGGAGTTCATTCTCACCTTCCTAGGAATGCGTCTGCCTCCTGTACATCCAAATAGCTATTTGGGAGTACGGCTTCTGGAAATCCTGAAGGGAGGTGGGAGCTAGAGTATTTCTTATCTGTATGCACGCAACAAGAAGAATAATACAGTGTTTTCTCCTAGGTAAATGGATGTTACCAACACTGTGTTGTCTGTTTTCTTTGGAAGGGAAAACCCTACTGGGTTATATCAGAGGCTGTTATGAAACTGTCGCTTGCATAAATTATTGATGCCCAATTAGGAAGCAGCAGTGCAGGTCTATGTTGATTTTGCAGTGAGTTTCAAGGTGCACTTGTTAGTTTTAGGCTGGCTGGTTTGCTGTCTGATTCCTAAAGAGCTGTCTCTCTGGCTGTGAGTTCCAGTGGAAGCTGAAGCTCCTTTACCATAGGTGAGGGAGAGTTAAATGGAGAAGGTACAGACAAATACCGACTCAGGGACAGAGCTATGTCTCACTTGAAGAGCAAGAAACCTGTCTGATATTATGGTCTTTCTGAGTGTGGTTTTCTTTCTGAAGAATGCTCTAGTGCCTTGTCAAGATACAGCATGACTTGGAAAACGCTGACATTTGTATTGCGTACGTTGGACACATAAATGAACATGTGCTGCAGATGCAAAGGGGGGCAGCTACATGCAGTAACTTGGTAGCTGTGCTCTGTGTCTGACACAATGTGATGAATAACAGTGTGAGGCTGCACATCCAGCCCTGTTCTCTCTTCTGCCCTGGGGCTGACTGTGTGGCAAAAACTGTCAGAAATCCCCTGCTTTGGCAGGCACTGACCGAATCGTCTCTGGACCTTTCTACAGATAGACCAAATAAAGAGGGCCCCTAAACACTTTTGGCAGAATTTCCCTTGGGAATAGGAAGAGTATCAATTGACTTTGTTAACGATCAGAACTTCAGTTGTCTCTTCTCTCCTTCTGTTGTACCGTAGCTGCAGCATCACCCTGCCAGCACTAAAACCACATGCAAACTCATGATGTTGAAGCTACCTAGACACAGTGTAGGCATTCCTGGGCTTCCCTGTCTGGGTAGAGTTAAAACTGCCCAAGCCTTTGTGCCTAAGCTCTTCTGAGATCTCCTCCAGCCTTTGCATTTGGCTCTTTTGCCCAAACGGTCCCATTTGGCAGGTGAACTCATTACATCTAGTGGAGTTGGCTGTTGTACTTTTTGGGTCTCAGCTGAAATTGTAAAGCAGATACTGAAGGCAGTCAATCTGGCACAGCAGTGCTGTGTTTAAGGTGCTGTGAATGTGCAGAAATCAGGAAAAATAACCTGCATTTTTAAGTTGAAGAATGAGCGAGAATGTTGCCCTGCTTTAGTCACTTTAGCATGGCACAGTAAGCTCACCCACTGTCTGCTCATTTATTTATATAGTGTCTTATGTAATAAACATGTAGTTGATTATCTAAGCCTTGATCAAATTATTCTTGTTTTACTCATGTTGCTTGGCAATCTCATTTACTGGTGAGTGCTGGTAGGAACTTCAAAGCCTTCAGAGGACTTTGAAATCTATGAAATTAATGTGCATGTCCAACCCAACAAAGTTTCTTCCTCTTGTGCACGCTGCTCTTGTGCAAATCCTGTGCACTCACCTGCCTCCCTGTGACTTTTCTTCTTCTGACACCCTTTTGCACGTAACCAGGAGTCACCTACAACATAAACAGCTCATTTTGCCATTGCTGCCAAAGTACTCGTGTGAAATGTGAGCTGGAATATTTAGCTGCTAAGAGTATAATTGGTTTTGCTCATGATCAGTATACAGGCAAAAGTATTTTAACCTATTTTTTGACTTTGGTACACAACAGGCTTGTCGTGAGAAATGCATCCATTTGTGTTGCTTGTCTGGTTTTCTTCTCCCTCCCAAGCTTTGTTGTCACCATGTTTTCACAGCATTTCTTCTCTGACTGTGTACCTTCTAGCCTTGGTGATCCAGTGGCTCTCACACAGGTTTGATGGTGCCACTTGTGTGCAGTGGCAGCTGGAAGGACAGGCTGCTGTCCTCTGGCATGTTTACTTAGCTTCTACTTGGAGTATGCCTTTCTGGTGTCTTGTCATTAATTTTGCTTTGTTGCAAGCTGACAACAGCCATTATTTTTATTAGTGAAGAGGCTGGATGAGGACTTAGTATCATGGTGAGGCTGATTATCACCTTGGCTGTCCCAGTGGAGCCTGTGTGAATGTAATGCACGTCATAAAGCCTTTTTTTCCTCTTAAAATTCTGTGACTCCATCATTAGCTGAGATATGTGTTTTAATTTGTTTTGTTCCTTACTGGCAGTTACAGCTGTGATAGTCAGCTTCCGCACACTTTTTTTCAGGCCTTGTTGGCTAGTCAGTGTTGTTCAAAGAGATTAGCACTGCGATGGTCTATCCTGTTGTTTGAATTTCGACGTTGCACGTAGCCTGACCGGTGGTCAGGGATGCGATTAGTCAGAGCAGTGGTCCCCCACAATTAGTGACAACAGTGGTCTCTCACGCGGGGAGTGGACGTCATTGTCTGTGGGACTCATAGAGCTGTTTAATGCTGTTAAACATCAGGGCATCATCACAAGATGCTTTGGCTTCCTTTAGCGTCAGTCAAAAAGCTCATCAGTGGGACTAAGCTGGTAAACTAGAGTGATTTCTTTTTTTTTTCCCAGCTATCTGTGATTTTAGAAACAAGAAAAAAGGCATTTCAGAGGGAGGCTTGTGGGGGGAGCGAGATGTGGTCACTCCACTACTGGCGTGCGGCCATGTCTTGCTCAGTGCCAGCCTGGTGTTCCCCTTCCTGCTGTGAAACCCTGAGAGGCTTTAGAAATGTTTGGAAATACAGATCCAAGAACTCTTGTTTAAGTGTAAGAAATCTGTGATGATGAAAGGAAAGAGTCACAGGGTTTCTTACGCAGTCATATATAATTTTTAGTAATCTTTCTAGAGTTTTGAAAATTTTCATGCCCCCTCCGGGACATTGTGTAGAAAACTGTAATGTCTGTTAAGTTCTGTTTACCATAATTTTTTTTTTTAAAGATTGCAAAAGCTTCTGCCTTTTTTTTTTTTTTTTAAATTCTGACATCAATTTCCTTTCAAATGTGATACTAGACCCAAATGGCCTCATGAGTTTTTCCGGACAATTCAGCATTGTTTCCAGATAATTAAATATAAGCTTCTGAGAAGTGAAGAATGTTTGATTTGTTAATAAAACTTTGAATCTGATGATACGCTTTGAGAAACATGTGAATTAACCCTACTCTCATCACCTGTTGACAGGTGTACTCACTGTTACTCTTCCTGCTGCACGTGTGGATGTGGCACAGTGCGTTTGGTCCATTGCTGTGGGACACCTTCACCAGTCTGAGTGTGGGCATTTCCAGTGTCTCTGTGTTTATTTCTTCAGGACATTAGTGATGTAAGGAAGAGTCTTTAAGTTAATAAGCAGCTTCCAAGCGACACAGATTTAGTTTTTGTGAAACAGGTGCTGTTTTAGCAGGGAATATGAATTTCCTTTGCAGTTACCCTTTGCAGGTATTTAAGCTGCAAGGGACAACTTGTGTGCCGCTGTACGTGCTCCCTGCTGCACGTCACCTCTGTGTCCTGGTGCGCAGTGCGATGATGCCCAGTCGCCTGGTAAAGACTGCAAAATACACTTAGGAGTTGCCTATTTCACCACCTTCTCGTTATCCAGTGTGACAGTGTTGGGCCCTAGAAATCTGCCTGGAAAACACTGCTGTCTTCATGGGAAGCATTTGGTCCTTTCTCAGTTGAAATAAGTAGTCTTGGGCAACACAAAACTCCACTCAGCAGTGTGTTTCCACAAGGGACCTCCTAGCTATTCTCTGCAAGGACACCGTTAAGATAGGTGGAAACCTGAATAGCTTCTGCTTTCACCACTGCACTATTGGTGCTCCTAATGTGGAGATGTGAATTGTTTCCAGCGTCCCTAAAACTTCTATGCAGTCCCTTTACCTCTTTTGCCTTCTGCTGGTAACTATATTTAACTTGAGCTAATTCCCGAGTTCCTGTAGCTTGGCAGTCTGCTGTCAAGAGGCAGCACCTTGTTCCGGATGCCCATGAGGTATGTTGTGTAAGCACACATGGTAGCTGTGCACAGGGCAGTGTTTCGTGCAGGCTGGAGGGGCTGTTGTCCAAGTGACCTGTGGCTGACACCCACATTTTTATTCAGTGAGCATGAAATGCAGCATCAAAGCCAGAAATCCTCAAAGCCAGAAGCTGTTTAAACCTGTCTTGACACCGCATGCCTTCACATGGTTACCTATAACATTGTCATTGCTGACAATACTTCCATTTCCCCTGTCTCCCTTGCTCTGGGAGGATGAGCTGCGGCATTGCTCGCTCGTGGGAAGCAGTTGGCCCACGATGATACAAGGCAGAGCAATTGTGCATGGGTTCTGAGGCCATCTTGTTTTTTTAAGGCGAAACTACAATATATTGTGTTATTTGAGAAATAGTGGCTGTGACAGTGCAGAGGCATGCCCACGTACCAGTGCCACCTGTGATCAGCGGTGGCATGGGATTTGGTGATCTGTGAAGCAAATGGAGCCTTTACTCTGCCTGCCCTTGTGCGCTGATCCAGCAGTGGTCCAGCTCAGTGCTTGTCGGACACTGTCTGAAAGTAGCAATTTGGCTTAAGGTTTCTAGCTGGTCTTTTTAAGACATTTGGGCTGATCAGTTGTGAAGCTTCCTGGTGGGGGTGAGAGGAGCCTCCTGACAGGTTGCTGAGCCAGTGCACACTGGCAGCCCCTCGTGCTGGCGCTTTGCAGTGCCAGTGAGCAGCTCTGCACATCCCTGCTTGCGCTGGCTGTGCCCGGAGGAGAGGTGCCAGCTCCTCTCCTGTGGCTGGGCTGCTTCCAGTGGATGATGGGATCTGCTCACAGGCTTTTAGATCTGGTGATCCCTGAATAGAGAAGGGGAGGTAACCCAACCTACCTAACCAAAAAACCAGGGCAAGATGAGCTTGTGGTGCTGTCCTGAGATGACTGAGCTGACAGGGAAGAGGCAGGAGAGGACGACTTCAGCAGAGACAGAAGGTGTCCTCAGTGAAATGTCCCTCATGGAGGGGCTTTGTGCTGGAGGCTGTGGTGGTGACAGGTGAGCACTGGCACCTCTGTCACACGGCCATCCCGCTCTACACTGAGTTGATGTTTTGTAACTGCTGATGCATGGCAACTCTGATGGGGAGCATGAAGGAACAGGGAGGTGTTTCAGCAGCTCCTCTTGGCTGTTGTTGGGACTGTGTGCCCGGTGGAGGCTGGCTCTGGCTGAAGGTGCAGGCTCGCCAGCGCACGGCTGCTGCCTGCAAAGTGATGGTGAAGTAAGAGCCCTGGTCTCCCGCCTCCTGCAGATGAGATTGAAGCCCAGTGGGAGCTGGAAGGGAAGACGCGTGGTTTAGGATCTAGCTGAGGTGACAGCCAAAGACACCGAAGGTACAGGGTCCTCAGCCTGCTTTGAAATGGCCTTGGCAAGCTCAGGACAGCAATTTTTGTGGAGAAGAGGGGTGGAGAAAGCTCTTGCATTACATACAGGACAGGTGCTGAAACTTCAGCATGGGCAGACAGCAGCAGAGCCAATGTAGGTTTGTAGGAGCAGCATTGTATCAGCTAAAGGCTTGAATGTCTGCATTGCTCTAGCATGGTGGGAGTAGACTGTGTCAGCACTTTGCAGTATATTGCCATGTCCGTTTTGATCCTCTCTGAATAGCCCAAAGGCAGATTCACTGCATGTAAGCACTACCTTTAGGTCTGCCCATGCAACTGTTCTAACCTTGCCCACAGCTTTGTTTTTGGACTTCCTGTGAATGTTAACTGATCCAAAAAAATCCCCAAACCCATACAGTTACCTTTATGAGTCTTCCATCTCCAATTTCTCTTGGTTCCTTGATTAACACGCAAGTGTTCTTAGTGTCCAGTGAACCTGTGGGTGCAATAAGAGGGACTGCTTTTAGTGTGCCTGCACAGCAGAAATTTTAGGTGAGCATTATGAACCGGCAAGTGAGCTCAGACTCTTGCTGATGCTTCCCCTGAAGGCCTTAACTGCGTCCAGAGTTACTCTGCAGCCCGTTCTGCAGTAGCTGTTACGTTCTTTGCTTCCACTGTGCTTTTATCAGGCTACATTTTCTATTGCAATAACTTAATGAGCACTTGTACTTTTTTATGCCTTTGTTTAATGACTGTGTGGTGAGTCCTGTCTCACAAATTGCTGTGGTTTTTGTGCACTGAAGGCTACCTGACTTTAGAGAGGCCCTGTTACTTTTTGCAGGGACCATCACTTTTATCTGAAAAGGTCTCTGGGATAGATGGAAGGGCTGTGCACTGAAAAAAATTAACACAGCCAAGATCTTCTGATGAGATATGCCAATAGTGCCTTCAGTGTGCTCTGCTGCTCACGGTATTTCTTGTGTTCAGGGCATGCTCAGGGTGTTGCACGTCAGGATTTTTACCACAGTTTGTTAGGGATCTAGGAGAACTCCCTGTATGGCGCTTTCCAAATCAAGCACATTTTCCTCATGTGAAATGGGTAGTTTATTTTCCTCTGAGCTGACACTCCTGCTTGCTCACAGGAGCTTTCTGGGATTACTTAGCTGCTGTTTCCATGCAACAACCAATTTTTCTTCACTGACGTGCATTCACTGTGGATTTTCTGATTGGAAGTGTGCATATATAACCTTTCATTTGTGTATTTCTCATCAACAGCTAAATTTCATTACTTTCTAACTCTCTTTTGCTTTTTTTAACAGATAAACTGTGTGACTTTCCCGCACCCTGACGTAATGCCAGAGCAGCAGTTGCTGAAACCTTCGGAGTGGAGCTACTGTGATTATTTCTGGGTAAGTAGGCAGCCAGCCACATGCCATATTGCAGCTCCTGAGCTTCCAAAAAAGTGGAACAAACAGCTTGATTTGTGGTACAAAGTAAAGAAGAACTTGGGGTGAAATGCAGTGTGTTAGGGCAGCACCAGGGAGACCGAGGATGCCAGTGAAGATCAGGTGGAAACAATCTAACCAGACTCAGGTGTGGACGAAGGGTGTCCAGAAAGCCAAGGCCAGCTGTTAGGAGATGATTTTGGTCAGAAAATGGGGAGGATGTAGGACAAACTACACATCTCAGAATACCTCAGCCAAAAGGGCTGTGCAGCAGGAGGGGAGGATAGTGAGGTGAGTGAATGAGTCAGTGTTTCCCAGAGCACAAGAGCTAGGGATGCACAAGGAAGCTGGGGATATCACATTTAAAACAAGCAGATAGTTGCAAACTTTGTGTTAAATTATAAAACTCGGTCCCATGAGATATTCTGGAGGCCAGATGATAAATGACGTTTTTAAAGGATGAGGTTTGTGAAGGACAGGCCCCTTAGTAGCTCTTAAATTGAGTAGTTTTAATGCAGCCTTCAGCATAGGAAGTCTCCAGTGGCTGTATTTCTATGTATGCCCTCTTGTGCTTAGTTCTGCTTTCATGATTCCTGAATTATTCTAAAATGATACAGTAGTCCTTCAGTTGTGGAGCTGATAGAAAAAATCTTCCACTGGAAGACTGTGAGGTTTATTTGGGGGGGTGGGGGTGGCAAGGAATGCTACCTCTATAATGAAGATTTTATGAATTTCACATGTCTTTTCAGTTATCAGTTACTGAAGTGCTTCCATTAAAAAAAAAAAAGAGATTCACTTACAAAAAAGTGTAGCTGTTGGTGGCACAGCAGCACTTCCCTTCATGCATGCTCAGCGTTGATGTGAGGACTAATGGCGGTAACTTGCTAAAATACACTGACATACTTGCAGATGGTCACATTACCAAACCATTGAAGTTTCTTCAGCTTCTTCCAGTCTTCTGATCCCAATAAGCAATAAATCATTAATGGTGTATAAGCTTATTTTTCGCATGTGTCTTACAGAAGTCGGTGCCCTGCTTGGTTCTTTCCATTTAGGCTTGGCCACTGCTTGGCTCCTTGGGTTTGGTCACATCTCTCCCCAAATGAAATTCCACTTAAAGCTGCCTTTCTCTTGCAAACTTTTATCCTCCCATAGCTCTGCTCCCAGGACTTTCCTCTTATTCAGCCTTATCATCCATGGTCTGCCTGTGACTTGCCCTCCTTCTTTGACCAACTCCATTCCTCCTGTTGTCTCAGCTGCCCGGTGCCTGGTGTGGTGTCCTACAAGTCTCACGCTTTGATTAACGTGGCATTTTTCTCTGTGCAAGTGTGCAGCACCCAGGGTATTGGAGCAAAACCTGTAGTCCTTAGTGAAGTGTTCTCTGGGCCTGTTTGTTGGAAGAGGGTAGGAAATGAAATTCTGAAATAGGGAAAAGCAGAGAGAGGAGAGAGAGAAAAGAGACAGCAGAGAGAAGGTGGTGTTAGTCCTTGTAGCAATCCTAAAGTCAGTGGAGCAAAGGGTGGAAAAGGCTGTGTGGGAAACAAACAGTGAAAGATGGGATATATGGCGGTAATCTACAGAACAAGTTGCTGGTTTACCCTGCTTTACAGCAGATCTGTGCAGACTGGCTGGATTTTTCTGAGTGCAGATCAGGGTTGAACTTGAGAGTCTATTAAAGGTTGTTCAGGGCTGTGTGCCCCTGGAAGGAGCAGCAGTGTCCTCCCCTCTCCCCCAGCAGTTCCCTTGGGGGAACTGGCTCCGGGATCCCTTAATCTCTTTGCAGGGTGAGCCGTAAGGGCTCACGCGTGCTGGAGCCCGCCCAGAGGTGACATCAGCTATGAAAGGCCATGGGCAGAAGGGAAAGCAAGGTTGCTGCTTTGGCCCCAACATAGTCTTGTGCTAGCTAAAGATAACTGTAAAACTTCTGTTTTTTAATTAAAAAAAGGAATAAGAGGAGGGGGAAAGAGAAAGTGTTGGACTTTTCCTCTGAGAGGGGCTGAGGTGCTGCAACCATCAACTGTTACCAGAGCAGAGCTCTTCGGACACCACGGCTGCCTGTTGCTCGGACTCCTTGGGCAATTGCCGCTGGGAACTGCGTGTCTGGTTTTGATACCCATATCCTTTTGTTGAACTTCCTTTTTCCTTCTAGGCTGATAAGAAGGATTCACAAGGGAACAATACAGTGTCGGGATTTGAAATTCTTCTTCAAAAGCAACTTAAAGGCAAACAAATGCAGAAAGAAATGGCAGAGTTTGTTCGAGAAAGGTAATTAGCACTTAATGGCAATTTTTCTTCCCCGATTTAAATATTCCTTTGGTACATTAATGACGTAGCTTAAACTGTGTAAAAGATATACTGCCAATTCTTAAAGATCATCTAATATTTCTTTAATGTCCATCCACGCTCTCCAGTCTTCCCCAGCTTTCACTTCTCTCTCCTGCTGTGCCTGTCTCAGTTGTATTGCACACAGGCTGTCTGCTTAGATAGAGGGAACCAAGAAGGTTTTAAGCTGCAGATTCAAGGAAAAAACATGGACATGGAAAAAACAGAGTAGAGATAATATTTAGAAAGGAAATATTTTGTCTGAAAAATACAGAAGCAATTTGTTGACTTGGAGCATAAGCACAGTTTCCTAGAGGAAGATATAAAAAGACATCACTTGGGACTTAAGCTGGCTATGGAGCTAAACTACACATACAGATATTTAGAGTGAACCCCAAGTCATAAAGGCAGATGTCTCTACCAGAAAATGCCATAATGCTATTAATGGTCTGTTGCTCTGCTGACGTGGGAAGTGCACTGAGCAGCAAACAAGCAGTTGATAGATGCCCAGCTCAACCATGTACAGGAGATGATGTGACATCATTACTCGTAAGTAGTGTCACTATTATTTGAAGTCACTTGTTGTGTGTCCAAGCCAGTGTAAATCATCCTGAGGGTGACTCAGATCTTGAGAACCACCCACAGGGAAGAAGCAGTGTTTACTCCTAGGAGGAAGGCAGAGCATGCTGATGGATGTTCTCTCCTGGAGGCAATTGCACCAGTTGCAGGAGCTGCTGTCCTCTGTTATTGCCTCTGCGTTGATGCTTGCTGCTGAGTTGGTATTGCCTTCCTGCTCCACTGCTGCGGACATAGCATGGCTGTGCTGATGTAAATTAATAGTGGCGGAAGCAATTAATGGGGCAACAAACACACACCTGTGTTGGCATTTGGGGGGCAGTTTGATTGGGCAGAACTTGCAGAGAGTTGCTTTCATTTGTGGTTTGTTTTCTTTCTCCCTCTCATCTTTTTCTTAGTATTAGGGATATGGCAACAGTGGAGAAATGCAAAGTATAGCACAGGCGATAAAGGTGGTCTGATACACGAGGTGCCGAGTGCCCAGCATTCATGTGTGGTTCCTACTGCCTTTGACATAAGACAGTCCAAGAGAGAGTTTCCTCTCTGATCCGTGAAAAAGTGTGACTAGAGGTAGAAGAAAGCACCAGCTGGCAAAGGAAAAATACAATTGAGGAATGGTCTTGCTAAGCTAGAAGGTGAGGAGAAAGCAAGCAGAATTGTGATAGCCATGGCCAGTGAATAGGAGGAAAGCTGCTCCAAAGGAAGTAATATATAGTTAAATTTGACAGAAGCAAAAGAAAGGAGCATTCAAGAGGGAGGGAAAGTTGGCATTAAATGAGAGCGAGCAAGGAGGGAGCAGCTCTGACACTGGGGAGAGGCATGTTAGTGTCCTCAGTAGAGAAGGAAGTAGGCATGTTATAGAAGAAAAGACAGAAAAGATTCACTGTGTGCTCGAAACAAGGTTTAGAATTGAGTGTGAAGAGGATCTAGATGGGGGGTATAAAAAGATGAATATATTTTTCTTCTGTTTGGAGCAAATGATTCAGGATTGCTCTGTGTGGAAAGGAAGGACAGTATTGAGCTGGAGAGGTTACTCACAGAAAGGAGAGCTCAGGTCATCAAGGGAACTTTCACATTCGCAGCTAAGAGGGAAGAAGTACTGTTAAGATTTTCATGATGACCATCAGGTGGCTCAGAGAATACAAGACCACATTTAACTAGGTGTTTTTCATGTCCAGAAAAATTCTCTCTATCTGTACAACCAGCCTTCTGGAGGTGAGGTTCAGGCAGCTAATAAAAATAGCTTTAAATAGGAAGCTGGGATGAGACACAATGACCAGATTTCTTCATCAAATAACCGACAAGAGGCAATACTAACTGAAATCTAGTTTATCATGCTTTCAGAGGAGCTACTTGTAAATAGCAGTCTTAGATGGAGCAATTACATGTTCATTCAGTTCTTGTTAACAAAGGTAGGATTATAATACAGACTTTGAATTTTAATAAGACAGATCTCAAGAAAGGGAGGAAAATAATTAGTAAATTGACTGAACTGAAAGATCAAGGGTATGGGTGTGAAAGAAGGAAAGAATTACTTTAAATCAAAAGTGAAAATATGGTTCAGCATTTGTGTTCAAGGACTCTAAAATGACCAAGAAAACCTGCAGACTGCCCTGAATAACATCAGTCTCTCCAAGTATAAGAAGTAGTGTTTTTATGAGCAAAGGAACACTGTCTTAGGCTTTTGGCCACTCACTTTTTAATTGAGCTGGGCTACTAGGAAGACAATTAACTCTATCCCAGCCGAAACCAGGACAGCTTAGAAAATTTAAAATAAATAGCAGATCATTCAGCTACGTGGAAAGAAACACAAGCAGGAGAATGGCTATACTGAGTCTGATGAAGGTCTGTCTAGCCCACCAACTTTAATCTGACCATGGCAGTACTGAGTGTGTAAGAGGAAAAGAGCATGAGAGTCTCTGTCCTCCCACCTTCCAATAAGCAGAAGTTTGGGGATTTCCAGAGCTAGAGTTTGCCTTAGGTCTGACACGTTCAGCAGATACTTATAAACATCTTCCACTGTTTGTCTGATCCTTTTGAGTCTTTTTATATTTTTGACCACCGCAACAATTTGTAGAAGACTTCTGCAATTTATGTGCTACAGGAAAAGTAATTATGCTTCTGTTGTCTGATAATTTCATTGTTACCTCCTAATCTGGAGTAGTGTAAAAAAGACTCATAGTCACTGTCTTCGTACAGTGACAGTTATGTAGATGTCTGTCAGATATCCTCTATCATCTTTTCTCTGTGTTCCCCTTGTCTTAATCTATTTAGTTTCTTCTTGCATGGTAGTCACATCAGATCATCTTTGCCTCTCTTTGTAGCTCTCTGGTTTTTCTGCATCCATTATAACGTGGTGTGACTGAAACTATTTGAGTGCAGGCACACAAAGTACTTTATTTCAGGGGAAAAAAAAAAAAAGCATAAGAGCAGGGAATAAACATCCAAAGAGCAACTAGAACTAATAAAGTCAAGACAGTATGGGTCAAAATGTACTTATAATTTGTAATGCTTCCGACTACACAAGGAGTGAAATTCTGGAAGTTTTCAAAGTAGTTAGTGGAAACAAGAAACTTAGGGTTTTTTGGTGTGAAGGTGGAGTAACTGCAAAACAGCTTTGTGGATTTCTGAAGGTAGGCTCACAAGGCTCAGGAGTCCCTGGGTACTGATGTGTTGGTGTTTCATGGTCACCACAATCCAGAGTTTGCAGGGTGTTTATATCGGCCAGGGCCAGGAGGCATTTTTTTTTCCCTTTTTGAGGTATATCTTCATCTTGGTTTTTAGCCTCTTTTGAGGTGTTTAAGGTGTTTTGGCCACAGATGGTGACAGGATGCTAGGCTGGGGTGTAACAATTTATGTCTTATAATTGGGGCTCTTAAGCAATAGCCAATTCACCTTTCTATTGTTATTTTTTTATTGTTATTCCTCCTTGCCAGGCAGTCTGCCCTGTTAGTAGTGCCATCCACCTGCAGTATAAGTAACACTTGAAATCACAGAGCCTGGGCCAAAGCTGGAATCGGTGAGGAGTGCTTCCATCGAAGCCAGTGGCTTTGCATGTATGGTGCTATGCTTAGGATAAGCACTGATGGCAGCAGACTGCATTTTGCATGTGATTGTGAAAATCATGAGGCTTCCTTTTGCCTTGTTTTGTTCAATACTTCCCTAGCTACAGCAGTATCAAGGAAGAACTTCACGGGGGTTTGAGTTCATTATTTTCACAGCAAACCTTTATGATGGAAGATTGTTATTGCTCTGTTCATGAGATGAAAGACCGAGACACGGATTCTGTGAGGTCTGTATGGGCGGCTCAGAACAGTCAGCAGACCAGCTAGCACCTTTGCACACCTAGTATCCACAAGTTAAATCACTCACAGGCATCCTTAAGCCAAAATCCAGCAGGAATAAAGTTGCATGGTGAAGGAAGTAGATGAGAGCCTTGGTTGGGAACTCCTGGTAACTGAGGCAAAAGCAGTGCGCCCTGGCTTTGGGCTGGACACTTAGGTATTTATCTCAGCTACATTTAGACATTTGCGTCTTTCTTATAGTTGACCTATGCTGCCTTTCCAGTCCATAGAAATTGTCACTTCTGAGACAAGATTAGTCTCATCTTAGTCTCATCCTGAAGTAGGTATTTAAAGTAGGTCAGGTGAAATGTGCCTGGATAAAGCCCTTTTCATAGTGAGGTCCTAACCACAGTGCAGCCTTTGGTGCTGGAGAGCTGTATTTGTTGGTCGTGCTACAGCAGGCTTGGGTAGCTGGCTGGTTTTGTTCTTACGAGAGGGGGAAGAAGAGGACCCCCGTGTGCTGGGTGAGGTCTGTAGTTGTACTGAGCTGGGTATCACCTTGAGCCTCAGCCAGCTGCATCCCACAGAGTGACATTCAGATCATATATTCAGCAGCCCAGACTGTCAGACCCTTCTTAGCTGGCTGAAGGGACCCCTTTTGTCTCGAATGGGCCGTGCATAACAGTGCTTGCTCAACTAGCTACTGCAAATGGGCATGCCAAAAGTATCCCACCTTCTGTCTTCTCACTGGAAGGAGATGGATTTCAAACTAGCTTTTTCCTCTGCTTGTACGTAGTTAGCACAGAATCAGGAGTTGTTCCACCTGGGTGGAACACTCAGCTCTCTCGGAGATGCTCTATTGAGCAAGCTGGTTTGAAAACCAGCAAATAGCCAGTCGTTTGCCCTAGTTGGTATACCTTGCAAATGTTTTTGCTAGGAGAAGAACTCAGGGGAGATGGAGATGGGTTTCAGGCATGATGCACATCACCTCTGAGCCAGCAGCTGCTACTTCCCTCCCTGCTGTGCAATCAGCATTTACCCTTGTCCCCTCGCTCAATGGCTACACTTGTTCTTCTCCCTGCAGTCCTTCCCACAGTGGTTGTGTGCCAACAGCTTGCCTCTTCTGCATCTCCACCACTGGCAAGCTCAGGTGCTGTTCCTGGTGTGGTGCTGCTGAGTGAATGGAGAGAAGGACAGGGCAGTGGGTGGGATGGGCGAAGGGCAGGGGCTGCACCACGACGTGTCAGTGACAGAAGCCCCTGCCACATTTTCAACAGCTTTGTTGCCTGTAACGGGGAGCAGGAAGCATTCGGTGTCCCTAGGGAAAGGTGCAGTCCAACACCCCAAACCTCATTTGGATTTCTCCTGTATCACTGCATTCCTTCATCTTTGCTTCAAGGATGTGCGACCTCACGTTTAGCAGCGGACTGAAACACATGCTTCTCAAGTGAGCCCAGTTTTGCAGACAGTCCGTGTTGTGCAGTAGAAACACTTTGTCCTTGTTATTTGCTCTCCAGAACTGTAGCTTTTTCTTCTCATTTTATCGCACATGCTGTCCTGCATATATCCCTGCTCTTGCCACAGCATTTTTAGCATATGGAGGGGGGAGACGGATCCTGAAACTGGTGCTGCCAAGCCCTGGAGACTGAAAGGAAAATTCCTTTGGCAAGATCTGTTAAAATGCAGAGAATTTCTTTAAATTATGTGTGTGGGTTTCTGCCTTAAAACTTACTGCTGTCTTTTTATTTTCTCTGTGTGTGTACGAGTGTAGGATAAAGATTGAGGAGGAATATGCTAAGAACCTGTCCAAACTGTCTCAGAATTCCTTGGCTGCTCAGGAAGAAGGGTAAGTGTGTTTCTGTGACTTTTGCAGTACACAAGAACATTAACATAAAAGGCATTCCTCCCACGCAGGTACATATATTTTTCCTGAGCTCTCCCACTGACAAGAGGTTTATTTAGCTTAGCATCCTGGGTGTGTTGGGGAAGATAGAATTGCTTTGGAGTATTTTTCTTTTGAAGATGTTCATAGTAAATTTTTAGGAATAAGTGTATAAAACATTGCATTTCCAGTAATGTGTTTATGCTATCCTTGTTCTAGCCAGCACTAGTTCCTTTAGGGATTAGCATGTATAAGTACTAAATTACTTTGAATATGGAAGAATATATGGAATATGTGTACTGCTGAAAGTAGATCCATAAGGTCAGGCCAGTAGAATTGGAGCAGCACAAAGGGAGGACAAAGAAGTTGCTTCTCATGGTGGGTCTGGCTCTTCAGGAACAGTAGCAGGTTATCCCTTATTTACAGCATCTTCACACTTTGGAAGTTACTAAGAAGGTATTAGGCAATCCACTTCAGGCTAGATTGCAATTCTTCAGTAATAGTGAAAAGACACCACTCCTGAAGGATTAGAAGTTGTTAGCTCTGTTCTGTTCCAACACAAACCCTCTAAGCACTGAAAGCCAAGGTTGGAAATGACTGTCCTCACCCTAGTTCTGACATTGTGCTTCTACTGGCAGTGAAGCTCTATGAGGTGTTTGCTCAGCTTCCAGTAGGCAAGGACAGAAATAGCAAGAGGCTAACTAGGCTGTTACTTCTCTAAGCACCCACATTGACAATGGTTTCTGTTTGTCTTTCCCCTTTAGGGGTGGGTGTTAACCTGCTCCTAGCAAACCTAAACCACTTTATTCCACATCCTTCTCCCACTGTCTCCTATCTCCAGCAGGAGAAGAGGGGAATGCCTGAAAAAAAGAAGGGGAAGAAAACTAGGGGAGACTAGGTGAAAAGAGAGGGAATGAGGACTAATGCATAAAAAATGTTCAAGTAGGGAACTGAAGGGGACACGGAGCAGAGTGCAGGGAGCTAGGAACACTGCTGGGTGGTGCTCTGCATGGGCAAGATGTGGGAATGGAAGGAGGTCCTGCTGGAATTTCTCCTCCTGGTGCTGTAGTATCCAAACTGGCTAGGGCCAGGAAGAGGCTAGTGAGAAGACGCTGGGAATTGGCGAGGCCCAGGAAAGGGCAAAATTCCATTTTAAAAAGTGGGGAAGGAAGAGCAGCCAGCAGGAGGATTTGAAGGAGCTGAAATGGGACTGCAGCCTAGCACACTCAAAGTAAACATTGATCAGGGTCTTCCTCTCATTCCTGAGAAGGTGCAAATCGGGGGACCCCATGAACGGCTCTGTGAACATACCAGTTACCACTGCTGGTTTCATACTCCACAGAACATTTTCCAGTCTTGCTGTCCAGTGGTCTTTGGAATTGACACAAAGTATGGGCTGTCCCTCCAGGGTCCTCTGCCCTCCTCTGGTGGTAGGAAGACCCACCACCATGTATGTGAGTGGGACATGAGCATGACGATATGGGACTGGTTTGTGGTATCGGGATGGTTCTGTCCAAGTTGCTGTGAGTACAGTGCTGCTGCACGTACACAGAAGGTGATACAATCCGTGGTCATTTAAGTCACTGTAGTTGGGTAAGAGATGCGGAAGATGCTTAGGAGGCTGAAATGCCTTCTTTACTTGAATAGATCAGATAAAATAGTGCCAGTGAGAACTGGACAGTGGGAGGGGACCTCAGAGTCGGACTAGGGAAGGAGAAGGGTTGGGAGCACTTATGTAGGTGAAACAATCTTGCGTTGTTTAGCTGTGATGAACACCATACTTGAGGATTCAGCTCACTGGAGTAACGTCAGAGATTACAGATAATTATTTTGAAACTGCAGATGACAGACAATTTTTCAGGCTATCAGGAAGGAGAAAATATGACAATCTTTGAAAAGGGGGTGGGGGAGAGAGAGAGAAGGAGCTGGGAAATTGTAGATCACTCAGCTTTATTTAACCTCTGAAAAGTGGTAGAATAAACCATCAAGCTTCCTAGAAGCACTTAGTGGAAAACTAAGGTGGTGAGCAATTATTGTGGATGCATACAGAACAAACAATGTCAAACCAACCTAAATTCCTCCTATGGTGGAATAACAGAAATAGTCAGCATCACAGCTCTTAATTTAGTATAGCTTTTTGCAATGGGAGATTCTTGTAGGCAGGCAAGAGAAATGTGGCCTAAATAAAGCCTAAGGTGCAAAACTAGGTAAGAAATCATACCCACTACTTACAAAAAGTAAAGTGCAGAAAGTAGCTGTGGAGTGAGATCCCATAAGGTTTGTCCCAAGTCCAGGTTTTTTCAATGTTTTTGTTAATGACCTATAATAGAATAAATAATGGGTTTACTGTAATCAGAGATGAGACAAAGCTAGGAGGGATGGTGTGTACAATTTGAAGAAAAGATTGCAATTCAGAATTATTTTGTTAAACTAGAGAAGTTAACTGAAAAAAATTAAGATGCATTTCAATGAGGAGAAAGTACCAGGTTTTATACTTTCACAGGATGTGAAAGATACAGTTACATAAGAGTTTGTGGGAGAAGAATCTGGCTATAGTGACTCACTCATAAGCTTATTCATCAACAACTTCATGCTGTTGTCTAAAAAAGCAATCGTACAGAGATAAGTAGAAGAAAGAGTGTCTGATATGAAATAATCTTTTACCACTTTAGCAACAGGAAGACCACTGCTGGAAGACGGTGTAGTTTTGGTTATGATGCTCTAAGAGGAATCTGTTGGAGAGGGTCTAGAGGAGGGTACCTAAACTGCTGTAATCTAGAAAATAATTTGTCTGAAGGAAAAAGAAGATGGAGTAATTTTCAAGTACTGAAAGGCTTCTCCGAGGAGAATTAGAATAATCTGTTCACCAAAAGTAGGGTGTAAAGTAGAAGAGGCAATGGAAAAACTGCGTTGGTGAAGATTTATTTTAAGGATTAGGAAAAAAACCCCTTTATTATTGTAAGGATAAGTTACTGAAGTATCTTGCTTATGGAGACCGTGACACCTCTGTAACTGGAGATTGTTATGAACGGTGTTTTCAAAGATCTGCTACTTACAGTGCCAAAATAATTCTGCCTTGGTCAGAGATTGGTTATGTTCTCAGATTTCTGCTGTCACTTTTCCATGATTTTCCTGAGCAAGATACAGTACAAAGCATTCTGGCTTATCTATCTGACACTATCTGACAAATCTCGCTGGGAGAATGTGCAGAAGACAGGGCATTGATCATTGTCGCTCTGTATTCTTTCAGCACTCTAGGAGAGGCTTGGGCTCAGCTAAAGAAGAGTCTAGCTGATGAAGCAGAGGTTCATCTCAAATTTTCCTCCAAGGTAAATAGGTCTTCCTTTTGCAAAGATTTTTACCCTGTAATTGATGTGGATCTCCCTTCAGTGCTAGTTAGTGGGGAAAATACACATGCATATATGGTACAAATTTAGAAGAATTAATAAGTTGGTGAACAAACTTACTGAAACTCTGTCCATTCTTTCTGCCAAAACCATAGTTTATTTAATCTACCTGATGAGTAAGTGAAAAGACATCTAGCCTTAATTTTTCATAAAAAAGAAGGAAAACTGATTCTAGAGGTTATTCACCTAGGGCTCTTAAGTTCCAGCCTGCTCAAGTAAATTTACCTCGACCTTGTACAGATTACTTCTGTAGAGGAAGAAATAAAAAGTAATGTTTGGCTTCTCAACAAGAATCTACTGTATCTGTCTGGAAGGAAGAGAACCAGGACTCTGACTTCTTTGTACTGTTAGTGTTTCAGAAAAGTGCACTGGGATCTTAACTTCATGTTATTTTTGGATCTTCTCTCAAGTGATGCCCAAGGAGATTACTTGTACAAATTATGGTATTTATCTGTTTTTTTCCACCACATGTGACATAGTTTTGCGTCCTGCTACATTATTTTAACCTCTGTGGGTGATCAAGTTCAGTACAGTGACAGATATCTCAGCACAACAGCCATGTTCTGGAGGAAAATTATAGTTCTGCACTGTTGGTAAGCGATTATGCAGAGGTTACTCAGGCAACCAGCCGCTGCCTTGGTAACCCACTGCTCTGCTTCAGACTTCTACTTCAGGGCTGTAATTAGTGAAATCCTTTTTGCTCCCCATTGTCCTCCTGTATTGTTTTCCAAAAGGAAGAAATGCACCCTGGAGTGGTGTGTGCATGTAGGCAGGCAATGTATGGCAGCTCTTTCATTATTTTACTTTTCCTTAAACTCTGCACAGAAACTGCTGTAGCATCCTCTGAACTCTCCCACTGTTCCCATACCTGCTTTGGAAGTTCCTAGTTCCCGCTTTCTTTTATTAACAGAATATATTTTTAAACATATTGATTATTGCTGTTACTTTCAGATAAGTTATTTTTAGAAGTAGTAATTGTATTTCTCGTTGGTAGTTGAACAATACCACTCAGTGCTGGCACAAGCAGTCAGTACAGTGCAGAGCACACCAAGAGTATTCAAACATAAACACCAGCCTTGAAGACACTGAACAACTTCTGTGACTGTCCTTCACGGCACTGTTACATTCGGGATCACAAACAGATTGGAGAATGTGACAGCACTCTCGCAGCACTTGGAACATAAAATATTATTACACTACTAATGCCTGTACAGGCTGGTATGGCATCTGTAGATACAGGCACACGAGGAATCCTTCAAGAAGGCCATCATGTCACTGAACCTTTTCTCCAGCTACCTGGTTATCCCTCACTGAGCTCCAGGAGGTGAGTTCTGTTGGAGGAGAAGATACACACGTGTTGTACTAGTTGAAGTCATGGTGGGCTGACCTGGCTATGATGGTGTGTTACCAGCCATTCTGGAAATGGTGCTGGTGGAGCAAAGGAAAAAAATAAGTACTTGTGAAATCAGAGGAATTTTTGAAGTGTGGTTTCTGATAACTCAGCTGTGTAGTTCCTCCAGCATCTAATACTATGATTAACACTACGCCTCTGTCTTTCTGCCTAAGTCTTTACCATACTGGTACAGAGATACAGGGTTTCTGTCCTATACCTGATAAATTCTTTTGGCAGACATCTTGAGATTTCAAGTCCTTTGTCACATCTCACCCATTCAGTGATGGGTAAGTGTCAGAGCTGCCTGTATACGCTTGTGCTTTAAATCTCTTCATCTTAGGAAAGTAGTTTATGGGTTTTTTTATCTGTTGCATGCATTTGAAAGTCTTTTAGCAAGATTTTCTAGGGGAAAAACAAAGAAAAAAGAATAAATATGGCCAACTGTAATGCAAGATTTAAAAGCCTGGGTCATTTGTATGTGAGTCTGTTTTGATAGCTTATGGTACGTCTTGCAAGATGGAAGTTGAAGCAGGATAATGATGCTAGAGGAAAGATGACTGCCTTCATTGAGAAGTCCACCTCTTTGATTCCCAGAGCGCAAAACTGGAGAAAGTAGTTGCCTTGTTTACATTTTGAGCCTCCTGGTGATGCGTTTCCCATCTTTATGAGGTTCTCAGAATTTCCCATCCCACTTGTAAACCATGTGAAATAAGCAAATATCTTTATTATCTATGAGGCAAGTAGAACTACCAGTGAAATGCCCTCCTGTTCGGTGTGTCCCTGGCCCTGGGGGTTTTTATAAGGGTTTGCACAGCAATGCCTACTTACGTCAGATGAGTCAGGTTGCCACTTCTTCTGCTGAGCTGAGGATGATTGACCTATGTTGGGTTGTTTACCCAGGTTAATCCATTTATTAATGGAGCAGTCTGAAGGGCACACAGACTGTTTAGCTACTTCAGATTCAGCTGGACACAGACATCTCTATCAATTGTAATAGAATCATAGAATTGCCTAGATTGGAAAAGACCTGTAAGATCATCTAGTCCAATCGTTAACCTAGCACTGACAAG
>JAVKLA010000002.1:24470216-24486683 GCA_034782735.1 Sagittarius serpentarius | reverse complement strand
CCCCCCCGGGGGCGGGGGGGGCTCACAGGCTAGTGAGTAACACTCCCCATTGAAACCCAAAAATACTACCTCTGAGGCTTAGCTAATGAAAGAACAGAAAAGGGGAGGAAACAGAAGGGAGGAGAATGAAAACAAACACAGTTTTGTGTTAAACAGATTCCATTTAACATTCACTAATGTAAGTTCAAAGCTCCAGATGCAAAATTCCTTTTTGGTTATTGTGGGATAAGAACAGAACACTGGCGAGGAGGATTATAAACACGCTCAGGTGACTTGCAGCTGGGGTCTTGAAGAATACATATAGCATACTAATTGTTGTTTAGCCTCGTGTGCTTGAGAAGCAGAACATCTGTGTTGAGGTAACACAGGCCTGCGATAGACTTAGAGGCAGCCTGTCGAACACACTTGAGATTCCTGACCTGCTGTGGGAGAGATCAAAGGCCAGTGGTACGCGATGCCTGCATGAATCCCTGATAAACAGGTGAAAACAGCGGGGTCGGCATTCCTCAAGCAGGGACCGAGCTCAGCAGGGGCTGTGTCCCCACTTGCACGCCTCTGCCCACGTGCTGCTTCGGGCATCCCCCAGTTGGTGAGAGAACAAAAACAACTTTACTCTTTGCATTTCACCCGTGGGTTTGTGGGTGTTCCTGCGTCCTGCCTGTGCCAGCTCACATCATCATTGTAACTACCCCAGCTGGCACTTCCAACAGCCCCTGCTCAAGGAGACATGCCAGCCCTGCAGCCTCGCAGCGAGACAAGTCCAGCATTACATCTCTCTGCTCTGGTCACAGTGAAGCGCTCCTGCATGGAGCCCAGGGGGACAGCAGCACCTGCTGATTTCAAAGGTTGTATTTCACTTCAAGAACACAAAGTCCAAGCCTTCAGCGTGACCTGGGAATGCAGTTACGTTTCAGAACGGAGCCAGCAGCCCTCTGATGCCAGCAACTGTTCGTCCTTCCAAAGGGACGTGCGTTTCTGGAGGCAGCACAGCCCTCCTTGGCGGAGGACGGAGTTTATTCAGAATCCTAGAATTGCCTAGATTGGAAAAGACCTGTAAGGTCGTCTAGTCCAATCGTTAACCTAACACTGACAAGTCCCCCACTAAACCCTGTCCCTAAGCGCTACATCTACACGACTTTTAAAAACATCCAGGGATGGGGACTCCACCACTGCCCTGGGCAACCCCTTCCAATGCCTAATGACCCTTTCCATAAAGAAATTCTTCCTAATAGCCAATCTAAACCCCCCCTGGAGCAACTTGAGGCCCTTTCCTCTTGTCCTATCGCTTGTTACTTGGGAGAAGAGACCGAGCCCACCTCACTACAGCCTCCTTTCAGGGAGTTGTAGAGAGCGGTAAGGTCTGCCCTCAGCCACTTTTTCTCCAGGCTAAACACCCTCAGCTCCCTCAGCCGCTCTTCATAACACTTGTGCTCCAGACCCCTCACCAGCCTCGTGGCCCTTCTCTGGGCTCACTCCAGCACCTCCGTGTCCTTCTTGTGGTGAGAGGCCCAAAACCGAACACAGCACTCGAGATGCGGCCTCACCAGGGCCGAGTACAGGGGTAAAATTACTTCCCTGGTCCTACTGGCCACGCTATTCCTGGTACAGGCCAGGATGCCATTGGCCTTCTTGGCCACCTGGGCACACCGCTGGCTCCTGTTCAGCCGGCTGTCAGTCAACACTCCCAGGTCCCTCTCTGCTGTGCAGCTTTCCAGCCACTCCTCCCCAAGCCTGTAGCGTTGCCGGGGATTTTTGTGGCCAAAGTGCAGAACCTGGCATTTGGCCTAATTGAAATTCATACAGTTAGTCTTGGACCATTGATCTAGTCTGTCCAGATCCCTCTGCAGAGCCTCCCTATCCTCAAGCAGATCAATGCTTCCACCCGGCTTGGTGTCGTCTGCAAACGTACTGAGGGTGCACTCGATCCCCTTGTCCAGATCATTGGTAAAGATGTTAATATATTGCCTCTGGAGTTCACTGAAGCCATACTGAACTTCTCACTGCTCCAGTTCTTGTTTCATTGAGCATTGACCATGCTCCTGGCACAGCTATTGGTTTGTACCTCTGTTCTTGAGAGAGCTTGTGTAACCATGCTGGACCACAGAGTTGTGAACAGGTCTTTATTAGCTTGCCTGGGGCCATCCTGATGAGACTGTCATAAAAATATTGGCCACAATTTTCTAATCCAGACCCCTGAGTCAGAGCAGGACTGTCACCCACAGTGGATCAAGTCAGCTATATCTTGAATATCTCTAAGGACAGAGATTTCACGACCTTTCTAGTCAACCTGTTCCAGTGCCCAGCTACCATTCTGGTGATTATTTTTTTTTTTTTAAATTACATTCAGCCTGGATCTCCCAAAGCTCAGTTGTCTGTTGTGACATTGTCTGGCCCTACAAAGAAGAATTTGGCTCCGTTACCCTTGCATCTGACATTCAGATAGCTGTAGGCCATATTAGATCACTGTGGTGCCAGTCTTCATCTGCCTAAGCAAGCTCTGCTTTAGGCTTGTTTAACCTCTCTAGGATGTGTGCTGTAGGGACGTGGCTGTCTTTGTAGCCTCTCTCCATTAAAAGGCTGTACTAAGCCTGAATGAAGGTTCCTTCTCCATTAAGATAGCACTGGAAAAAGGCCAAAAATACTTGCTTTCGGGGACTATTTGATACTGCTCTACTGTGGGCCATGTTAAGTGATTACAGACCCAACTCACCTGTGTTTACGGAGTCCAGCATCCCCACAGGAGGGACAATAGAAAAGAATTACTTGGTTGCTTCTGGGGAGGTGAAATATCTGTATCCCTTCAGAGCACATTTCCTAGATGTCAAAACTGTGCATCAGAAGGACAAAGAGCAATATAATACAAACTCTATCAGGGTTCAGTATTCCTGACTGTCAGGTCCTGCTTGTAAGAGGTAAGTCACATGGATCTCTCCTGAGTTCATTTCAGTGGTTCTCACCACTACTTAAAGAGTTTCAACTAAATACTCAGGCTTGTCTTTAGGCTCCCTTATACTTGACAGAAATAAATAAAATGTGTCTTTATTGGATCTCTTTTTACTATACAAGAAATGCAGATGTGTCACCACAGTCCACTGACTCATCTTATTGCAGTCAGGGTTAGTGGCTTTAGTTTGTGTACTTTGTTTTTTTAAGCAAGTTGGCATCAGTTAGGCCAGAATCAGAGCACCTCAAGTAGTGCTCTGCATATTGCCTGCAGTTTGATCTTACGTGCAAGAAGAGAGAGATGATTTAACGAGCAGAGAGGAAGACAAGATTTCTGTCCTTTTGCTCCCTTCAGTAAATATTCCCTTAACAGAGCTGTCCTGCAAAGAGCTGAGTTTTGCAGTAGCTTCACTCAGAGCTCTCTTGGGGAAGAGAAGTGTTGCTGTATGACATGGCCTTTGGCTGTGGTGTGTGTATTGTTTCCTCTCTGTCCTGAGCTCTTCAGCAGAAGAGCCAGGAATTACTGCCCGGCTCCTCATTATTGCCATTTCTTCCTTTGTTTTCATTACCAGCTTCAGAGCGAGGTAGAGAGACCCCTGCTCAACTTCAGAGAGAACTTTAAGAAAGACATGAAGAAGTGTGACCACCATATTGCAGACTTACGGAAGCATCTGGCGAGCCGCTATGCAGCAGTTGAAAAGGTGGGAGCAGAGAACAAACTGGAGAGTTCATGAGATAGTGCTGGTTTGGACAGAAAAGCAGCTGCCCCATGAAAAGTTACTGTTCTGCCACCAAGAACCACAACGGTTTCTGCTGAGTGCTTTCTGCTGTTAGTTATGCTTTGCCAGGCCCCAGATGTCGTTTGCTGCTTAGCTGAGGTTTGGGAAACTGGGGGCTGCAGGCAGGGCTAACACGTTACTGCTGAGCTGGCTTTTTGTTTCATCCTCCCCTTCGCAATTTGGGACATTGTATTTCTAATACATTTGGTGAAAATGCTGCTTGCTCATGTGCATCTGGAAGTCACATCTATTGCCCTCAAAATTTAAAAAACCTTGCCTTAGAATAGCAGCAGGGTCAGGCCAAAGGCTCGCCTGGCTCAGTATCCTCTCGTGCAGTGGCCAAAAGCAGATGACCAAGGCAGGCAGCTCGAACCTGGCACAGCAAGTTGCAAACCCTCTCCCAGTTCCCGTTTTCTGTGCCTCACAGCAAGCATCCTCACCTGAAAAACCCAAACAGCAGCAGCACCCTACTATCAAGGGCTGTTTTAACATGAACATCCAGTAGGTAGCTGAAGTTGTGATTTAGGGTGAGTTAGACCCACAAAAAGTGCTGTCTTAGCAGCAGCTGGCCGGAAAGGGGATACCCATGTCTTGGCTGCCAAGACACTTATACCAAATGGTATCCTCATGTGGTTTGATCTTGGGTGTAAGTTAGAAAGGAAAATACCATGCTTGGTCAACCCAGAAGGTTGTTTGGGCTTTCGTTGAAGATCAGAGTGCACATGAGAAACTTTGCCAGGGGACAGAATTGTTGCAGGATACACAAGGTTATTAGACTGTATGTATGCAGAGAGGGCATTTTTCTGCAGAACAATAAGTTCCTCACAGTCATATCTGCAAAGAAACACAGTCCTCAATAGGGATACTGAAAAGAATGGATTAGAATAGCCTTGAGAAGAAGGAATAGAAAAAGGGAAGGGACATGTCTGTCCTGTGCCTTACAAAGCACGCAGCTTCTCACCAGTTTGCTTTCCTGCAGCTCCCTCTTGCGAACTGCCTTACCAAGCACACGGTCTTTAAAACTGCAAATTGAAAAAAATGCAAGTAATGCCTCAAGAGCGTTGTAACTTGCAGGCTGGTGTGACTGTAGAAAACTGCAAGGTGCTAACAAAATGCTATCATCCAAATTTAGTTTTAAACACTATAACTGGATAAAGAACAAATGTGACCTATTTTATAACAAGTCTGTGCAAAACAAGTTATTTTTATTTTATGTATTTAGGCAGCCTCAGCAAATGAGGTGACAGCATGCATATGTGGTAATGATGTTTATTTGTTAAGACACTTTACTAATTTGCCTGTGTAAGTTCAGTAATGATACTGATAAATCAGGTTTTAAAAGCCTGAAGAACTTTAAAGGACAGTAATTTAAATAATCAGTTGTAACCAGGTCTCAGGATCTCGATTTCTACAGTACAAACTGCTGTTGTCATGAACCTGAATTATGTTTTCTGAAATAAGTCCAAAAGTTCCTATTGTTAGAGTTTCTGATAATTGAATCCACAAGTTACTTAAAAATAACTTTTGTAAGATACTTGAAATTCTTTCAACAATTTAGATCCTAAGAAAAGCAAATGGAAGAGGTGTCTTGGTGACGCTGGTTAAGACATTTGGAAGAAGCTCCAGCTCCCCTTTCTGCCAGAGAGAGTGAGAAAGTTACTAAGAAACACGGAAGTCTGATGATGCCTTTGGTACTGTGCCTTTCTAAGAACCTATGAAGAATTCAGATGCTTTTGTGATTTGTTGGTTACAACTTCTATATGGTGGCAGGACACTTCTTTGAACACCACATGGTGTCCTAAGAACCTGAATCCCAGTTAGGACCCAGTTTTATATAGAGTCCCTGACTTCTTACTGACAAAGAGTTGTGTGAAGGAGTCTTGGGGGGGCTGAAAGCAGCTGGCAGCTCTTTCCCTCTAAAACATGTGACTTTTCTTTAATTACTCCAAGGCCCGGAAAGCCTTGACAGAGAGACAAAAGGATCTGGAAATAAAAACGCAGCAGCTAGAGGTGAAGCTCAGCAACAAGACAGAAGAGGAAATTAAGAAGGCGAGGCGGAAGTCCACTCAAGCGGGTGAGTACCTGTGTCCATCAGCGGTGGGAGGCAAGCACAGCCCCGCAGGACGCAACTGCCCATCCGCCTGTGTTTGTCGTTTTTTAATATTGTAGCTACAAAGTGAACCGTGCTACAAATCTGTTTGGTATTAGATCTGAAGAAACAAGTCCAGTTTTTCCAAGTCAGACATCACAAAATGATGGTTTTGATAACTGGGGCGAGAACAGTAAAAGGAGGGTGAATTGTCCTTTTGTTTTGTGAAAGTGTGCTGAGATAATGGAATGTTTGTGAAATTTTCAAAGTCAAGGAAGCTCAGCTGAGGATATTTCTGCCTTAAATCATAGTTCCTTCCTTGGTTCTTTCCTAAATCACAGTCACCCACAACTATGTGGGTGCCTATTATGGTTCCTATTACTGCCTTTTTACTTGAAAGTGAACTTTTTGTCGTTTTCCCACTGCTACTCAGTGATCAAAATGATTTGTGTTCAAGGGATACTGAGGATATAGCAGTGTGCACTATACTGTACTGAGGACACAGCTACTTGATGTGACCTATGCATGTTTTACAGAGGCTCAAACCATTTCTACAGGATCCATCAGGAACTGTCTTTCTCGAGATCTGCAAAGCTGATATGTGCAGCTCTGTTAGTACCTTCGCTGAAAATGTGTTTTAACTGGGGCTGCTTCCATGTTTCATCCCTTCATAGGTCCATTCCTTGGCAGAGTGGTCCTTCGTCCTTCATAGTTCTGAGGCTTTTAAAACTTCAGGATAACCTGTTTGGGTTTTGTGGAGACTGAGAAGAGTCATTCGCAGGGTGACCATGCGTATAGACAACGATTTGTGGAGAAACAAAGGCTATGTGTTAGTAACAGGATGCTCCATTAGAGACGCTCTTTGCAAATTCACAGGATCTCTGTGTTCTCTTGGGTCCTCAGAAACTGTTTGTAATAGATACTTACTGAACAAGCAAGGAACAGCTGAAGATCAGATCGGAGTAACCCAGAGTTTGGTGTGAGTCTCCCCATCGCTCTCCCCCACTTTATGCCACCGTCACAGTGCGTGGCAGGGGAGGACTTGCCCCATTCTTGCAGGTAGTGCTACCCAGCAGCCCAGCTCGGGGGCTTGTGATGTGCACAGCAGCAGCGTGTTGTGATCTGTCTTTGAAATGAGGCCGGCTGCAAGTGGATGATAGGACCAGAGAGCTCTAGACCAGAGCCCTTCTGTGCTCCCACCGGTTACTGATACGTGGCAGTGCTTTCAGCTCCCGCGGGTTGTTCATGTGTTTCATTGCTTTCATGTTTCTGGCTGTACAGTGGCTCAGATTCACTCGGGTGGGTGGAGGAGAACCCCAAGTCATATAGCTCCCGAGGAGCCTCCTGGAGCGTGGGAGCCATTCGTTCAGACTTGGCAGGTCAGACTAGGCATCCATTGGGTAGATAAGCTTATTGCTGAGCTTTAAGCCCTCAGTCCTGGTTTCTTTGTGGAGTTTGGTTGCCACCCCAAGTTCTGAGTCCATGAGAGACTTCCAGACACATTTAGTTCTTTGACACTTGTTTGGTCTATGGAGTCCAGTTCTTAAAGCTTGATTTATCCCATTTATGTATAAAGACCTTTTTGCATCTAAAAGAAGAGGACGAACATGAGCCCTGGACCTAGGCATCAAACCATTAGGGAAAGCGCAACTGAGCCTCATTTAAAGAAGAAAGAGAGTTTACTAGCCAGAAAGCAGTGATCTCTGAGACATACCTTCCAGATTTTCCACCCACCTTTCCCTCTCTGTCAGAGCACAGTTCTGCAACAAAGGAAAAATTGAAACAATCGCAGCTTACTATGTTACTACCTTGAATACAAGAAGAAGCTAGAGCTTGACTGGAATTGTGCATCTTCAGAGGCTGGAGAATGCATGAGCGTGCAGCTGGGTTGAGGTGGTAAATAAGCATCCCTCGGTCTCAGTCAGCTTGAGCCTGATGCTTCACTCCCGTTTTAAACAAGCCTGTCTTAGAATGCAGTCTCGGCTACAGAGTGCTACCATGCAGCTCAATAACTCATTATTATTGGTTTCCCATTTTAATTCTCTTATTTTTCAGATATAACTTTATGTCTATGCACTTTTTTTTAACTGACGTAACTTGCTTTCATAGTTCTGGGCATTTTGTAAAATACTACTTAACGTTCATATTTTCCCTTTAAAATCTTGTCTATCCCCCTCATTCTTTCTCACCCAGTCACCTGAATTTTTGCTGCACCTCTAGTGCATGCATTTTGTTGTTTTAAACGTTGTTACAGATACCAGGTAACAGCTCCCTTCAGCTCCACCGTTACTGACCTTCAGACCGTCTGGGGCTGTCTACAAAACCTGAACTGCAGTTTACTTCTAAGCTCACAACACTGGCTAGAGAAGGCTAATGTGTTGCTGTCTTCCACTTTTCAGGAGATGACCTGATGCGCTGCGTGGATCTTTACAATCAAGCCCAGTCCAAGTGGTTTGAGGAAATGGTGACTACCACTCTGGTATGTCACTCCCTGTAGCATCTTACATGCATAACACTGCAAACTTGTAATAGTGTGCAACATTCATCACTCATAGCTAGTTACAGTGCGAAGCAGTGGGAAAAATAAATAATAAATCTCCCATTGTATTTCCCATTCTCAGTTCTAAGAAAAACTCACATCATTAGGGGAAGGAAGAAATAACTGTTTCTTTGCAGAAGGCATTAAACCAGTCCAGGGCTGCTTAGGGGCCAGAAAGCTGGAATTGTCCCCAGAAAGGATGAAGTAATGCACAAGGTAGACATGGAAAAACGTGATAAAACACTGAATCCATTGATACATTAAGGAATTTTTGTATTCTGTGATTTTAGAGTTTTCTGTTTGTCTGAAGATAACAGCTCACAGTACTTACCCTAAGGGTGTATACCTTTGAGGTTAGTCACCAAGGTGCCAAGATACAGCTTTGATGCACTGTATTCCTTGAAATACCTGTACTTTGGCTTTAGGGCTCCTCCCTCGTATCATTCCTTAGAGCTCTTCTGGACAACAGCCAGTTGCTGTCAAAACTGGAAAATAAAAATGTCTTTTGCATGTATTTTTCTCATTGGACAAACACAAAACTGTAAACTCCTAATAAGAAGCAGAGTAATAAATTGCTCAGCATTTGGAAGTGTGTCAGTGCAATATTTAAACTGCAGTAAATAAATAAAGGCAGATGGGTGAGTGGAAAACCAGGAGGCAGATATCTTCCCAAAAGCAGAACAAGAGAGAAAAAGTTGGCTGTTCCTATACATAAGGGATCTGATTCTTCTCTCACCTTCACTGGTGGTTTCTCACTCATGCAAACGACACTGACTGTCAGTGCCACTGCGTCCACATACAGCCAGGTATATATTAGCTGCATATTTGCTCCCGGAGAAGTACGAGTCAGAAGTGTGCTAGTAGATAGCTCACTCAAGAGGGAAGTCATAGCCTGCTGGCTGCACAGCAAGTTTTTCGGTTGTGAAACTCAGGCTGAGAAACATTTGAAGGTGAGTCTTGGTATACATGAATATAAAATCTAAATTGAAAAACACTCTGCGTCTGATCAGCTTAGGTACAGATTAGTTCATATGCAATACAAAGCTGAGAGAGTCAAGGTCAGAAGGTTTGTGTTTCCGTGCATACCTTCCTCCCTGAAGTTTCTGGTGCAGATACAATGCACATTCTGCGTATGGTGTGCTTACTAGCACTAGCACGCAGGGTTTTTGCGTTCTGGTCCTGTGCATCTGTGCCCTAAGTAAGGCAGCCTGAGTTCAAAGTGGGCTATTTTTTCTATAGGGCAGTACATCAACTGGCAACAGCAATAAGAGCTCAGTCTATTTCAGTCCTGTCCATACCATAAGCTCCTTTGCTCTTCTTGTTCCCCAGGCAGGTAGTCTGCCATCTGGGATTTTTGTGCTGTAACGAAGAATCTGTTCCCCAAAAGATGTTTAACGAATTGCTGATAGCACAGGGAAGGCAGTGTAGCAGCCTGCCTGCTTGTATATGCTCAGGTTGCACTCCACCATGATGCCTAGGAAGTGGACACCAGAAATGACCTCTGAAGGAAGGTTTTGTTAAGATTTGACCCCACTGATGTGCCTGTGAATACGGAGCTTTCTAGTGATACTGCAAAATCCATTACAGTGTATGTCTTTACAGGCAGACTTCCATAGCATGCTGCTTCCACTGCTACTGCTCAGATGGACAAGGAAGGGACTAAATGCAGATTTGGGGGTATAATGTCAGAATCCAGGAGAAGAGGGAGGCAGAAAAAATTAGGACGAAAGTTAGAAATCACCTGCCTTTTCAACTAAAGCGTTGCTGGGATCTGCTTATTGCCAGCTGAGCGAAGTGGAGACATCCCAGCTCATCGTCTGGTGAACAGATAAAACTGCTCTTATAGGTGTCCCGTTAGACCAAGGGCAGTCAGGCCCTCTGAGCCATACACCCCAACGCGGTCTCCTGCTTCCCCAAATAATCACTGTAACTTCTGGAGCTAGCAACAAAGCATGCAAATATTCTTGCAGGAAACAAATTCCCTCTTGCTTGCAGCGTCCCTGAAGACAGTAGGTCCTGTCTCTGCCTTGGTTATCTCAGTTTTGGAAAGGTTTCAGCCCTCTTTTCTGTCATTAGGCTCAGGCTGAAGTGATTTCTGTTGCTTGCTCTCCCTGATACTCTGCAAATCAGAGGGATGTGCCACCACAGAGTTCAGCTCCAAAGAGTGACCCTGGGGTAGTATTGCACTGACTGGCAACCTTTTGTGTGTCATCCTTTCTCTGGGCCTTCAAGAAAAATATGGACTTGTTTTTCTTTGTGTCCAGGAGCTTGAGAGACTAGAAGTTGAAAGGGTGGAGATTATTCGGCAGCATCTTTGCCAGTATACACAGCTGCGGCATGAGACAGACATGTTCAACCAAAGCGTAAGTCTACCTTTTGTTCAGTCCCTTTGGTCTTTACTGCACTTCAGCTGAGCAGAACGGTCCCTATCCTGATCTGACTGACCTGTATCAAAAGGAGATGTGAAAAGTGTATGCGGTTAGCTTGTTAGTTTGCAGCGGTACTGTATGGCCACCCTACAGTCTTGCTCCTCTAAGACTTTCTGATCCTGGTTACATTTCATCCTGCTGGATCACAGCTTTTTGCTGGGGGAGACACAGTGAATTGAATTACGTTTGGCCAGCATGAGCCTTTATTAGCTCTCCCAGCATGATGCAGTACTCCTTGAAGTCATCTATTCTTGCAAGGAAGATGGTAAATAGTTTCACTGTTGGGGGAGGGATTACATTTTTTTTCTTATTAAAAAATGGCTAGTTTTCAAATATTAAAATATGGGGGATGTATGCTGGCCTCAGTACATGGTTGTATTTGGTGTAAGGTACAGATTGCAGGACAGGAGTCGGAGAATGACTGGCCAGTGCCAGCAGAGGAAGCCTGTCTCTGCTTGATGTTGATAGTCTGCCTCTTCTTTGCTTCCCGCTACAAGGCTTCACATTCAGATCTGGCTGTTGTCCACCGAGTCTCACGTACGTTCAGTTCTCACGTGTCTGCAAATGCAATGTAGGCGTGCCCATAGCTGCTCTACGCTTCAGAGCAATGACTGTCTCTGCTTGAAATGCTCCCTTGACATTTTGATTCTTGTTTTGTTCATTTTAGACAGTAGAGCTCGTGGATCAGTTGCTTCGGAAAGTGGATCCTGCCAAAGACAGGGAACTGTGGGTAAAAGAACACAAAACTGGAGATATCCGACCTGTGGACATGGAAATATAGACTGATCTATAGTTGTATGTGATGAGTCCACTGAATTAACCAGGCTAATGTTTTTGGTTTTTAAGTGTCAGAAGACCATAGGGAAAAGGTTGTTCCACTACCAGACACCTTGTAATTTATGCCTGTACAGGCTCTCTCTGTTACATTTAGTCATTAAAATGGTCCTCATTGTGCTAAGCCTTAAGCACCAGACATTCCAGGGTGAAGAAACCAGATGTGTGCTTCCCACCAGAGGTTCCCAATTGCACGCAGCTTCCAGAAGAAACCTGCTTTCTGGTATAGAGAGAACTCTGTTCTTCAGTGACTTTGTGCTATATCCCTTGCATGACTATCTGTATAAAGTATGTTAGAACAACCATGCAGTGAGCCTCTGGCCAGCAAGTAGATAACTGTTTGAACATGATGCAGGAGGCAAGGAAGTCCTGATCATGAATCCCAGGTCTGTCACTGACTGCTTTCATGGCCATAGGCAAGTCGATTAACTTTTCTAGCTCCCCCATGTATAAACCACGCATATCACACAGCAATGTTGTGCGAATACATTCATTTCTTATAATGCGGTTTCCCACCGTGGCAGTGATGGCCCTTCTCCCAAAATCTATGGAGAAGACTCCTGTTCTTCCTGTTTTATACTCCCTCTCAGGAATACGTAAACCCATCATCATCATGATTTCTGTTCTAGGCCAATCAATAAGGTTGAAAGAGTTACCATCACTGTTACTTATCAGGAAAGACTTGGTTGTGCTATACCTACCTCATTAGCTGTCTGAGTGGCCTCAATGACAGAAAGAGGTTATATACCAAGGAATAAATGAGATGTTCAAAACCTTTCCTGCTTATGCAAGACGTTTTCTCACAGAATCCCCTTAAAGACAGTCCTCTGACATTTTATTTGGTATCTAGATTTAAATTGCCCTTTGTTGGTTCCTTCAGGTGAATATCACAGTCTTTAGGTATCTTTAACAAGTTTGTCCAGATAAATTGTGGGATTTATCTTTCTACAGCCTGATTTTCAAAGGTGCCATGAATCTGTGATGCTAGATTGCATTAAATGTAGATGTAGGTGCGCAGCACGTCAGCTCCATCAGATTCTTAACCTTGGGTTTTTCCTGTTACCCTTACCACAAACTACCAAAAATTCAACACTGCTTTTGGCATGTGGTCTTATGTAGTTTGGAGACTGGTTTCGAAAAAGTATTCTTTTTCTTCTCCTGCTGTTATTTCTGATTGATTATTCAGTGTTGCTGTTAATATATTTTTCAGCATTTCATACAATGCCAAGAGTCTTAAGATTCTTACTTTAGATCTAGCAGAAACCTTGATTCTCACCACTGTGGCCTTTACTCCGTGTTTACAGTGTTGTTACCTAGAATTTCCTAAACTATACTATTTCATTTGATCCACAGTTATGCTCCACTTTGCGTTGTTGTTACCATCCTTTTTTCCCCAGCACCAAAACTGCATCCTTCTTTTATTCTACTACTGTTCTAGGTTTTCGTTCACCAGCTTCAAAGTTTTCTGATTAGATCATTGAGAATTAATATTCCCCTTCACAAATACAAACTCAGACACAGAGAAGTCTTATCTGAAACACATTTTTAATGCTGCTGCAGTGGTTATTTTTCTGGTTTGTTATTTCAAACTGAATTTTCATATTGTTCCCTTTTTCTCGGCCATCTCTTTACCGATACAGATTTGTTCATGTCTTACAAATGCTTCCAGAACCCACTTCTCTGCTGTGTCATTAACCTTTATAAAGCTTTGCATGTTGGCAGGCGCAATGCCATGACCGCCGCGTGCTCAGGATCACTGTTCCTGGTGTGACACCTCCTGTACTGCACTTCATTACACGCTTATGGGTTTGCAACTACTCTTTTATTCTCGGTGTTGGAAGCATCCAGCACACTGTTCCGTGAGTCCCTCCTAAGTTCCTGCAAAGACCATTACAACACGAATGAAAGATGGTTTGTCTAAGCATTGCATAGTCCTTGAGCTCAGTTAAGAGTACATATGCCTCCCTAGACTCTCTTCTGCTGCTCAAGCAGGGAAGTTTCATAATGATCTCTCTTTTCAGTCTTCCTATTGATTCACTCTCTGTCCTATTAATTTTTTACATTTTTTTTGGCATACCAATGTCTACTTTTCCGACCTCTACCATGCACTTTAGAGGACAGGCACTTTTTCTTTTTTTTTTTCTTCTTAACCACAGGTACGGGGTAAGCTTTCAAAACTTCAACTGCCAAAAATAACTGGAGTACTTAAGAGCTGCATCTCAGGTCAACCCCTGTATTCTAAGCTGTATTGTAAAGTGAGCAATCTTGACGACACCTCACCACATTCTTGTTTTGATTGCAAAACCAAGCTAGTCATGCACTTTATACAGTATTCTCCTTAATAAATATCTGAAATAATCTGTTATAAATTACACTTTATTTTTCCTCTTTCTTTAAAGATGTTTGTTATTTTACCTCTTTTGGACTGGAAATATTGTCCTTTAGCACAGGTTTCTCTGAGGACTGAAATGTATTTTGGTTCCTCTACTAAGGTGTACTTAAGCTGCTCCCAATTCTCAGTTGCATTTTCTGGTATTTTTTTTTTCCCCTTTTGTTTTATTTCCAGACAGTTTTCCTGCTTCTAGTTTTTGGTCCAGTTGAAATGTTGCAGGAATGTGTGAGCTGCACAGAAGAGTAGTTCTCTTGATGGAGTCTGTATCTCTTTTTCACTTTGATAAACTGAGGAGAGCACTTGTATCTGCCTTTTAATCATTAACTAGGCCCAACAAAGTGTCGTGTGGTGCTACTCTGCAATGGGTGAGATGCTTCCTCTACAAGACTTCATCTGTAATCGGTGGAAGTGTTAGGGAAGTTTTGCTGTTGCTTGTAGACAGTTTCCAGCTTATTTCCTGCAAAAGATTATATTCCCTTGTGATACAACATTGCAGACAGTGGGATCAGTGTTACCTGGCTCATTCAGGTCTGTGGCTGATGGATCCTGGGCAGTCTGATCCCTTACAAGTCAGGGAGTGCCGGAGCACCAGTGCTTCTGAATGGACAGCACCTTCAGCGAAGGGTGTGGCATGTTTGAAAGGAAGCATGGACGCCTGCCCTCGTGTTTGTTCCTAACAAGGTAACTTCGGGAGTTTCAGCATTGTTCTATTCATTTTCCATTGAGTTACAAAAATGCTGTTGAACCCAGTCTTTCCTCACGCAGTAGCTCATCCTAAACAGCTTCTTCTCCAGAGCAAGATCAAGCTTCATGTTATGTTAAAATAGCTGGCATGTGAAAAGCACGTTGATGTTGCAATGTAACTGATTAATCAGAATAGCAAAGTAAGTCTCTTGCCTCCCTAGGTACTGAGCTTAAGGGTCATCTCGTTTCATCTGGCAGGTGGGCTCACACACATGATGCAAGTTTTTACTGTTTTAGTCACTACAGGTATGAGTCTTTTTTTGTTGAGTGACAAGGCTTCATCTTCATACAGCTCTGTGGTCACAGAGCAGAATGTGAGCTTTGATGAGTACTGTTTGCTTTCACCTGAAGGGGTACAATTAGTGGGAATTTGCCTCTAGTTCTTACCTGGTAGCTCTGCTTGCCCATGTCTTTGTTGAAGCTGCCTGTGTTTCAGGAGTCCTGCAGCTCCCTCTTCATCTAAGCGATGCTGTCACATACTTGTCTTGTGCTGTCAAGCCTCTGGCTCCCTGGCGATCTCTGCTTCTGCCAGAGCCTTTGGCCCTTGTCTGAGCTCAAGGGCTTCATGAATTCCTGCAGCTTTGAGTCGGCTGGGTGTCCTGACTCCGGTGCCAGAGCTGGTTGAGGTGCTTACCAGCTGTAACCTCAGCTGCCATACAGAATGAGAACATTTTATTTATCATCCATACCAGCCCACCTATGTCTTCAAAGCCATCTTCTGGCATAGTTTACTCAATAGAGAGTCCTTGTTGGAAGTCTTCCTCTAAGGTATTCTTTCAGCTTATTTCCTAACAGAACTTGTTCTGGATTCAGTGCTGTTGGCTGATTCCTGTTGGAGTTAATGAGCTGAAAGCAGTGAGTCCTTTACCATGTGGGCCAAGTGCACTCTTCTGCCATCACTGGCAAGATTCCAGTTGCTTTCATAGAGCAACATCCAAAAAGGCCTAATTCTCAGGTTTCCAGCCTGCTCCAGATTCACTCATGTCTGTAATTCACATTTGTTCATCACTTCTATGTGTTGAACATCTTTTGAAAGACCTCAGTTGTTCCCTTATAAGAATGTTATTTCATTATTTGACACTGGGATCTTTAGCGATAGCTTTAAATTAATTTTTTTAAATGTTAAAATATCGTAGCAGTGGTGAAAGTCACATGGAAATTCCCTGTTACATTTCTAGAGTACTTTTCGTCCTCCGCAGCCCTGCCTGAGCTGCTGTAGGGTAGCTGTGCTCCCCCTCGTGTTGTGCAGTTACAGTAAACACTGAAATCGTTCTTCCTTTCCTGCGTAACAGGCAGCATACAAACTTGTGCTCTAGTTCTCTTTACCCTTTATGCATCTGGGCAGTGTTGTGTTGCAGAATTAGTTACTTTTTGTTTAACTGACAGCCCCATACTGTAATGCAAGTGTGTGTAGCTGTCCTGTGACAGTGAACTGCACTCAGATCACCTCTTTTTTTTTTTTTTTTTTTTGGGGGGGGGAGGAGTTGCAGTGAGGTGGCAGGGGACAAGCTGTGATCTTTTTTGGAAGGAAAAAAAGTGAGAAACAGAAGCACTGGGAAAAAGAAGATTGTTGGCTTACCACAAGGAAAAAGATCAGTGCTCTGGAAACAGTTAAGCTGAAGTACGGATGTTGTATTTTTACTGGAAAAATGGACCTCTTCATAAAAAAGTCTGCGGGGGGGGGGGGGGGAATGAATTAGACTCCCGGGGGATTTTTG
>JAVKLA010000002.1:24431823-24448246 GCA_034782735.1 Sagittarius serpentarius | reverse complement strand
CCCAACTTTCCTGTGCCCCTCCAGCCTTCTTGCTGGCTGGGCCTGAGAAGCTGAAAAGTCCTTGACTTAGTCTAAACTCAACAACTGAAAACATCAGGGTGTTATCAAAATTTTTCTCAAAACAGCACTATAACAGCTACTAGGAAGACAATTAACTCTATCCCAGCCAAAACCAGGACAATGGGACATCCAAATAGACCCAGAGGCACAGCTTCACCTTTTTCATCTCCTGTACTTGGGGCTGGAGGTGTAAGGATACCATTACTATGCCATAATTTGGTTGGCAAATAAGATAGAGCTCCTCCCATCCCAGCCTCAACATCCTAGAAGGAAGGTAACTGTAGTTTGAGAACAAGTTGTCATAGGATACTTTGTGTATCTATTTTATTAAAGTAGTTGTTTCTCTCTTTAAAAAAAAAGCAACTGGTGGTTGTATTAATTCGTGTTTGCACTGGAACAAAACAACACTAGCACTGGAGTGTCTCCCAGACATCCAACCTTCCCAAACTTAGTCTCTTTCATAGGATTCAATAACATGGCACATGTGTGACTCTTTGGCTTACTTCACTTCTGTCTGATACCTTGGAAAGTGAGCACATCAGACATGACAGAACTGGCATGTCTCTCTTAATCTACTGGATTTATTCTATATTTTAAAAAATACAAACCAATATTATTAATTCCAAGGCATAATTGTCAGAGAGCTCTCCAGACTAGAGTGTTTGTGCTTTACTGTTTGAGCCTTTGAGGCACAGACCCTGGCATATAGAAGCAATATATTTAAACAAAGAATGTAAGTACACATTAATAATTAGCATATAGTTGACATCTCTGGCCATAGAAGGAGCCGTTGTGTCTGGAAGGTTGTGCTTTACGTGTAGTAAAACATAAAAATTTATAGCATGTCTCACAGCAGATTATTAAGATTGCGTAAACCTTGTTCGTACAAATCACATCAGTTATCACACTACATGTAATGGGAAAGCTCTGTTGAACCCTACAAGCTATTTTGGGCTTGAAATTCAACTTTTTGTCATACAAATTTTGACTGAAAGCAAAACCCTTGGCAAAGACAACTTCAAAGCTGTGGGAGTCAGGTTTTAGCGTGGGTTGTCTCTGATGTCCTGAGGACCTTCTCTTACTTGATGGACTGACTCAGCAGAGACCAAACTCGCTAGGACCATGGGAGGATGGGCTCTCATGTTCGGAGGGAAGAAGCCTTTAGCTCACACCAGCCTTTCCCGTAAAGCAAAGGCAGTAGAAATCTGGGGAGTAAAGGTGAGCAATTGATTGAGAAAGAGAGAAATCCTGTTATTAGGTCTACAGAAGCATAAAACCCTGGGCTAACAAAGTTTTTGTTGTCTGATAATTAATCTATGTGCAAATTGGGTAATTTGCACAAAATATCACTTGCAAACATAAACCAATTTGGGTCGATCTGTCTCCTCCACCTCTTGTTTCGTCAGAGCAAGATCATTTTTGTTGTCCTTTCTCCCAACTGTTTCTGTCTATCCAATCTGTGCACTTGTAGGAACCCTGGCAAGTTTTCTGGCTTCTGTCTCACACCCCAGGGACCTGCTGCAGCTTTTCTTATCAGCTCCTCTGGCTGCAGTGTCCCTCCTGCAGCCCTGGGGCTCCACAAAGGGCGGAAGGAAAATCATGGGAGGATATCTAGCTGCAGACCTTCGCCTAGGAGGAGAGTCAGCTATTTTCACTGGCTCTTTTTGCAGCTGTTTTCCTGACTCTACTAACATGTTTGAAATGTTGAGTCTGCTGCTGTCTTTTATGACTGCTTAATATTTTATTTGGAACTGAAGAGCTTGTAATATTTCTATAAAGATCCATTGCGTGTGTGGCCATCCAGATTTAACAACTTCTGTACTTCAGCGATATAATAAATAATGCTATATTTTTATGATGAAACTTACTAATTTATCTACTTACAAACATACTTTCTGAAGGAATCCATGTGATGATTGCTTTTATCAGGCCTTCAGTGTCTGCTTATACAAAAAAAGTTGGTTTTTATTAACTGAAAGAGGCAAAAAGACCATAGACATAGCAGAGAGGGGAAAATGCACCTATCAAGGTGTGCTTTTGAGAGCATAGAAAACTGGTTTCTTGACCATTTGAAATATTTTAAAAAGCAATTAAAAAGTAAAACACATTCTAAACCACTTCAAGCTTTTTAATACCTTAAACAACAGTTCTAGAAGAAATCAGTCTTTTTTAAATTGGAGAAGACACAGTCAACAGGTTATGTAGTGTCTGGTGCTTGTCATGGGTGATGGAGAAATCCACTGCAATAAAATGCTATATAAGCAGAATGCACATTCTAGTAAAAAGCCTTTTAAAACTGCAGATATATTTTAAAATCGATCAAATATTTACATTTTATTAAAATATGAAACCTTGTATTGATTAAATCGGTTATGTTCTTAACAGTGATAGAACTGTAAAAGAAATACTTTTTGGAAAGTACCAGAAATGTGATAGCTCAAATGTGCTCTTGACCTAGTGCGAGTCAATGAACTTTATCTGTTCTTTGCAAGAAAACAGTGTTATCATAACTGCTAAAGTTTACATGTCTAAACATTTGTAGACTGATAAATAATTTTTAAAAGCATTGCTAAGTTATATAAGCTGCATAAACTTAGTCTGCTCAAACAACACATTGAAGATATAAGCAACCTATCTCAAAAAAGTGCCAGCTGTAAAGCTTGTAGCAGGTGTCTAAGAACAAAGCCACCCCATGGGGACATGTAGAAGCAGGGAGAGCCAGAGGGGCAGCCACAGTGTTGGCACCTGGTGGAGAGAAGATGTATGAATACAGCCCACAAGCAGCCCTAAAAATTTTTAATCGTCATACAGTGTTTTCACAGAATCACAAAGTGGTTGAGGTTGGCAGGGTCCACCAGAGGTCAGCTGGTCCAACCCCCCTGCTCAAGCAGGGCCACCTAGAGTCAGTTGCCCAGGATAAATTTTACTACATTTGCAGGCATTTAGGTTAAAATAGAGTGCAGTAAAGTACAAGAAAAATTTGTAACGAATGCTATGTAACTACCTGCAGGCTAGATATTTACACATGTGTGTGCCTGGTGTATGCATTTATATTGTAGATAAATAGTGTCCACTAATCTGTTGCCTTTTTCTTTTTTCCTTTCAATATGCCAATTGGCTCGTGTTTGCAAGTTTGGAAACTGCCTCGTAGAATATTAACAAACTTAACTGAATTTCACAGGTCTCTGGGTGAGCTGTATGTGACAATTGAAATTTCATCATGGTTCTTGTTAAATGCTGGAAGAAGGATTTCACAATCCCATGCCATTATCCATTTTGGGTCCCTGGGAGGAAGGTGGAAGCAGCACTTACCACTGATCTAGTTTGTCATTTGGGCCACAGGTAGGACAAACCTGCAGATGCATGAGAATGTGTAGCTTGTGTCAAAAGAGCAGTGAAAACAAAAATGAGCAAACAAAATTTGTATCAAAACATTTCATTTGGGCACTTTCAAAAGAAAACATTTTGGTCTTTCAGTTCATAATGACATTTCCAGCACTAAACTTCAAGTGAACATGCTCAAAAATGCAAGCAAAAGTTTGTTTCTTCCCAAGCTTTTTTTTTTTTTTTTGTAATATATATAAATCCTTTCAGTTTGCTTAAACAAAATGTGTCTGGTTTGGCCTGAAACTGTTTTTTTGAGATGGGGGATGATTTCGGTCTGCTGAGATAAGAGTCTTCTACAACACATATCTCTATTTATGAAACACACCTATGAAAGTAAAAAACAAACAACTTCTCTGTTATGTGAGTAGAATGGCAGTCAAGCATGGATAAAGCTGCTGGGACACAATGTGTGTGTCCAAAGTCTACTCATTTCCAGACAACATCCTGCTCCCCCATGTACACCTCTTTCAGCATCAGTTATCTTCCAACTCAAAGCATTTTTTGATCCAGCAAACCTCTTCCACCCAGCTACACAGGTTAGCAACATCCAGATCAACATTTTTCTCAGATTAAGAAAACTGGGACAACTGGGATATTAACTGCTTCCTCCTTGCATTGCATATCCCAGAGATCTGTACAGTCTGGAGGTGAGGGAAGATCTTTCAAAATATGAGGCTGTTGGAAGGTGCTTGTCCTAGTGGACAGCTTTCTAAATCTCACTTTCTTCGAAGACTTCCTCGGTTGTCTCTCCCGTGGTGACTTCTCCTTCACTGCTGTCTGACATGCTTGCCCGTGGATGAGCCGGGAGAGCACAGCCTGGCTCTGGGCTGAGATCTGTCCTTTGCTTCACTAGCACCTGCTGGAGCTGCATGCCCCAGGGCTCATTTGCCTCCAGGCACAAGTGGTGTTTGCTGCCAGGTTTCTGGTTTTTTTGTTTCTGTGAACATTTCCTGAGGTACTTTATGTTTTCCCCAAGAAAGCAGAGTTTACAGCCAAAGGGGTTTGCCAGCAGGAAGCGGGACCACTGCTTCTGGAGCTCTGCTTTCACCTGCGGGGAGAAGAAAGAAGTTTGTTCACAGCGATGTCTTGTGACTACCCTGCAGTCCAGCAGCCCAAATGTTAGTTGTAAATGAGAGGGACTGTGGAAGTGCTGAACTTCCTGCCCCTTTGGGGTGCACCTCACACCTGGCGAGGTCCTTGTAGGGTAGAAACAGACCTGTTTGCTAAGTCAGTCTTAAGAGTCCACCCTCTTCACTCGAACTTAGGAAAGTTTCTCCTAGCCCCTGAATCTCTGATACACTGTGATCCTAATGCATGTGTGTATGGGAGAGCTCAAGTGACTTTCATGTTTACAGTCTGATGAAGTGAGGAGGAGAAAAGCCCAAGAGCTGTGGAAATGAAGACCACGCAGCTTTGCCAGAGTGTTGTGCTTGGATATCTGGTTTGTTTTGTTAAAGCTTTTTATCTGGCAGCCTGCCTTAAATCCTCAGTACTTAGTGTCCTGCTGCCTGCATCACCCGAGCCAGTGCTGCAGACGGAGGGCAGGCTCCAGGCCCGTGCAGAGGAGCGGGACATGCTCTTGCTCTAACCAGCAGTCCCTTTGGCCTCAGAGCTCAGCTGGACCAGGAGGTAGAAGGCCAAAAGACTAACTTTTAACTGCTGATGAGCGATGCTAGCAGTTCCGTGCCCTTCACAAATGTTAGACAAGTACTCCTGTACTGCAGACAAGGGCCAGCTCTCTTTTTTATTTAAGTAGTTCCAAAATTGCTCCAGGTTTCCTTGTTAAATATTAGGAACGTATGACCTACCTTATGTATAAAGCCCATGTTGTTTTTTTTCCCTGGTGCCTTTAAGAAGGTGTCCAAATTCATATACCTGTGTCAGTGTAGTCTGTGCCATGCCAGCGAGCTACACCAGGATCCTAAGTGCTACTGAAGCTGGGTATGTGTCTGTTTATTGCAAGTAGTGGAGGTCTGCACCCAGACCAAATATAAGAGAAGTACAGACAGTGAGATTCAACTTAGAAAAAATTAAGTGAGATGATTAATTTTCTGAGGTAGCTTGTAGCAAGTCAGTAAGTCAAAGGCAGCATGCAGCTGTGACGGTGATGAAGGCACTGGGTTGTGTGGGCAGAGCCAGTAGATTAAGATAAGTGATTGTTCTCTTTTACTCAGTAACTCTTAGACTACCTCTGAATAATGTATCTAATTTTGGGGCCCCAGTACAAGAAGTGTAAGCTTGAATTTAGCAACAGAGCTCAGGACTGAAGAACTTGCCCTATGAGGAGAGCTGAGTGAACGAGGCTTGTTCACTCTGAAGGCCTAAACACTGCCTATGAGGAGGTCATGGAGGGTATGGAGCCAGGCACTCTACAGAGGTGTGTGGTAGGGACACAAGGGATGGTGATCATAAACTGAAATAATTAGGGGAAGTTCTAACAGAATATATGGAAAAGATGTTTCCTCCTGAGTACAGTGAAGCAGTGGAAGAGGGGACCAGAAAGGTGGTGAAACCTGTGTCCTTGAAGGTGTTCGAAGCTCAGCTGGACAAAATCCCAAGCAACTTGATCTGAATTCAGTCTTGACCCTACATTGGGCAGGAGGTTAGCTTTCTCTGCTGTCATCTCTTTGCATAAAAGCCATCAGTGATCTGCCTAAATCCAGGCATGGAGCAAATGGAACCCCCAGCTGTCCCTTGAGGCATAGCAGGAGACAACTTCTAGACAAGGAATCCCCTCACATCAAGTTTAGGGATGTCCTGAGCACTGCATGCATGAAATTATTTTTTCGACATGTTGCTGTCTAAGATATTGAAGCATCCCAAATTTGATCACTTCACATGGACTTTAGGGGTAAACTAAGAGAGGGTTTAGCCTGGCCAAACATGAATTCTGGGTTTCCAGCTGATTAAAAGAGTGGGGTTTGGGTGGCTGACCATAAGCTTCTACTGGTATTTCAGACACCCCAGGGTATCCATACCTCCACAGTGCTATAGCCACTCAGGCTTTAGTGGAAATACTTTGCATTTGGATCCCAGACCTGTGAGAGGTCTGCTGTTCTCTTCATACAAAAAAGTTATACCAGTTCAAAAGAATGAACACATGCTCTCGAATAAGCAGAGCTAGTCAGTGTGTTCATCCTTCTTGATATCATTAATATACTTTACTAATAAACTGAAATCTTTTCTCATAGTAATGTCTCTTACCTCTCCATTAGCAAAGCAATATAAAACTGCTACAAAAAAACCCTGTAAGAGAAAGACAGGAAGAGGAAAAAGTTAGAGTGTACAGGAAATACCTGAAGTTTTAGTTTAAAGATGACATTAGCATTAAAGCCATAAGCATAAACAATGCTGCTTAATTTCCAACAAGGAAACTAGTTGCCTGTATTTACTTATTATTGAAGTACCCATTAACTTGTTTCATATGGTGCCTTACCAAATGTGGGGCACATCTGGTGCAGATGCTGAAGAACAGAGACTATACAATCCAGTTTCATCTTCCATGTTATTTTCATTTTGCTACCATGTAATTTTTTTTTTTTCAAACCACTGCTGTTATAGTGTGACTGCTGCTATTTCTAAATATGGTGAAAGAAACAAAAAAATGCAGCTTGGGGTCTCATATTATCCATGTTCTTCTTTGAATTTGTGAATGAGACTGCTGAGAGGGATCTCATTTGGGTGCCTTTTAAAAATCAGTGATGTATTAAGTGATTAGTGCTAGTTTAAGGCTCAGCTGTATTGTTATTTTGAATTGCCATTTTTCCTTTGAAATTGATTTAAATAAAAACCTTTTTAAAAAAAGTTAAATCCTAGAGATAAAACTTGTTTTGAAACAACTCCAAAATTACTCTTTCCATTTTCCTCCTCTCTGTCTATATTTGATCTTGGATAAGAACAGCTTACATTCATGCACCTCAGCCTAAGAGTCTGGAACAGATATGCAGATTTATTACCATTGCTTCAGGAAATGCACATCTTTTGTATGTCTAAAAACATCTATGACACAAATTCTGATGAAGAGAATAAATACTGTTGCTATCAGTCCCAAGGCAATGTTCATATCACAAGTAAAAAGGTGTCATAACCATATATAATGCAGCTGACATCATTCGTTTTCACACTTATACTTTTCCAGAAATGTTTCTGTTCTTCTGAGACAAGAGCTTAAAAAGGAATTCACATACACAGCAGCTTCAGTATTTTTTATTATATCTAGCATTAACCAATACCATTTTGAGCCTCGTGTTAATTTTCTAGCAATCCTGAAAGGTTTGGAGCCATTAATTCCTTAAGCATATGTGCAGTAAGTATGAAAAAGAATAGTTTATCTCCCACACCAGTGGAAATGGGGGCAGGCAAAATAGCAATCACAATTGCTTTTTCCATGTACATTGTTTCTATGATATTTCGTGCTTCACTTGGTGGTAACTTCAACATGTCATTTATCAATGTAACTTTTAAATAATACTCTGCATCTGAACTATTTCACAGAAATATGCAAATAAAAAAAATCCCACAAAATATTGTCGTCGTAAGAGTTTATAATAGATGATATTTTACTATGGGGATAAATTTTAGAATAGTAGTTACAGAAGACTGAGAAACCATGGAAAGAGGTTCTGACAGATAAATAGAAATTTAATAGCTTAAAAAGCAGCTTTTTATGCAGAACTGCTTCTGAACCTAGAGATAGTTCTCTTTTTTGGGTAGAAAAGTCCATGAAAATGTCTCTCTTGGGTGGTTTTTTTTGTGTTCTGAGCATAAACTCTAAAGTTGGTCTCGCAGGCACCACAAGCAGAAATCGGATCTAAACTACATGGTGCTGTTAAGTTCTGTGACTACTGAGCCTGATGATATTCCCTGTCAAAAATGTAGAAACTCACCAGATTAGGAGAGGACTTTGTGAACACTAGTGGTACCTCTGCATTGAATGTAAGTTTGTGAATTTAGTTCACTGCTGCTGCAAGATCAGAACATGCAGTGACAGGCAGAAGCACTGTAAAATCATACCAGAAGATGGAAAATTCCATTGCTTATTCATGTCTGATGTTCATTTTATATTCTGATTTCTTTAATGCTTCCTCATATTCATCTTTTTTTGCAATATATGGAACATCATACTTAGAAATCTTTCCATGACTTCTAAGGCATACATTTTTAAAATTATCAGAGGAAAAAGAAGAATCAGAAAATCAGAAGAAATGTTCATTAGCAGAATAACCAATAGGAAAGGATAGATGCATGTCTAAGCCTCACAACTGTTCTTCAGTTCTGTTGACAATGGCAACATGATACATTACTCATTTAATAACACCAGAAATCTGTATTTTTTTCCTGTGGCTAACAGTTTGCATGCAGCAGTGAGCTGCTTTAGGCTGCTCCACTTTCTAAAGTAAAGCAGCATCATATCTACAGTGGAACTCATATTTTGAATTTGATTTTGTGCTCCTTGAAAATATTTGAGTTAAAACCTCCAGATGAAATCCCAGAGGTAATTGTTTTTCTTTAACAAAACAGTTTAACTGCTTTTTTAAACTGCTGAGAAGATTTACAGACTAAACAAATGTAATTGTGTACAGTTTACATGCTTTTTTGCTAATGCCTTTGCAAATAATGCTGTAGCTAAAAAGGAGAATTTGCAATAGACATTGTCTAAGATCTCTGCGTATTTTGAAAAGAAGTTTTGCTTCTAAAGCGTGCCATGTAGCCAAGCGTGTGCATGTTCCTCTAAAAGGAATGAAGTTTGTGTTTTCTAGCAGGGATGAATAAGCAATCTTCTATATTAGATTTCTCTGTACAAGCCAGTAAATAAAATTTTCACTTAAAATGATTCAGCGTTTCTTAAAATAACATCTAGTGACTGCAGTGTCTCCAAGTAAGGATATGTCTAAGTGAGGAACATGTACTTCAACACCATGCCAGCAGGCTCCCTTAGGATGATGGCTCTGCATGAATACCCTTCTGCCTGCCTGGACATTTCTCCCCTGAAGCTGTAGTGGAAATTTTTAATTAGAGCCTCAGTAACAGTGTCAAAGTACTGACGCATGCATACACCAGAGCACTGGTGAATGCACACAGGTTAAAAACAAGGATCACCATAAATTGTGGGAAAAGTGTAATAATGCTTTGAGGGCTTTATGTCTCAGACTGTAGAAGAGGGCAGACATATGTCAAAGTAGTGAGTTAGTGAGTAGTAAGGTCTTCTAGCCAGAGATATTGCTGGGTACGTCATTAAAGAAAGGATAGCTGGAAACTGCTGTCCTGTCTCACCAAGAAGGTCAAGGCAGGAAGATAAGGGTAAAGGACAACTTTGCTAAGCAGGTAGTTTAATGGGAGTACTATCTGAAAAAGTCATTACTCAGAAACTCTGCAGAACACAGGTTGAAGCAGACAGCAGTGCTTTGTGCCTGCAGAATGACTGGCGTGTCCAGTTTTTAGCCTTTGTAAACTGGAGAGTAAATAGTTACAGTGAAACATGTATACTTGTGCATAAGCAGCTATCTGAGAATCACCATTTAGTTTCAGTAACAGCTTGCTGTGGAATTTGGACTATTTAGGACTTACCATCATAATGGAGCGTAGCTCCTTCACACCTCCATGCTTGCAGCCAAGATACGACGGCGCAGAGCTGCCAGAGCTACACTCTCATTCCTTCACTACCCCAAGTTTCTGCCTACTTAGATGCTACTAAGGCAGGATGACAGAAGGGGTGTCAAGTGCATGAACATCTCTAAAACACTCTGCTGACCATATAGGTGAGAAACTTCTTTTCCACCTGCAGATGCTGGTCCATCTATCTGTTCCACCCACGTGAGTGCTCTGACAATTTTTCTCTTAGCTCTAGAAATTTGTTCATGAGTACAGTACTTTCTGTGAGTATACATGTAAGAGGCCATAGTGTCACTTTGCAGGCATGGTGAATGAGCACATCCTTTAGGGGAATGGAGCCCAAACTTTGGATGAGGACAGACATTGTCATCGTTATGATTTTTTAGGGTAGAAAAGCTTGATACACAGACATTTCAAATGGAGTATTGCAGGGATAAACCTCGTTTGTTATTATTTTGCCTGAAGAATTGTTGGTACTTCCTGAGCTGCCTAGTTCTTTCAGAAGACAGCAAGAAAGTACTTTCTCTGCTCAGGAAAGTTAAAGTGCTACCTGATTTACCTTGTGTGCCTTTTGAGAGAACTGGATATATGGCAACTCCATTAAAAAGAGTCTTTTAAAATCTAAGTTAGAATTTATGAATGGCATCCCATAGGACTTGAACATTATGGAGTCTCTTTTTATAGTTATTTGTAATCAAAATGGGAAGAGTTCTCCTGTTGGTCAAGCTGAAATGATTACCAGGAGGAAAAACATCTCCGTATAGAAATATGGGAATAGATACGAGACACACGTTTACAGGTCTTGACCTTGCCAGGCTTAAGTCTCAGGAACTATGGGAGGAAAATGTAGACACGATCTTTTTATTTCTGGGAAAAAATACCAAAAGTCCTTTAACCAGTAGGAACAGGGCAAATACAAGAATTTAAGGATTAGGAAACTATCTTCCGTGGGCAGTTAAATGCTGTGACCCAAGGTTGACTACTCAGGCCTACACAAGTGCAATTTTTCTCAAGTGTCAAGTTTAAGCTCCTGTATATACTGAATGGGGTGGAGGATGTGGCACGGGGCACCCAGATTGGGACTCACAATAGCCCAGTAACTGGAAGCTGGAATGCAAAGCAACCAAGAAAAAAAATGACAAAGCAGAAAATGCAGCTGCTTCAGGTATTCCTTGCATGGACTTAGACACCTGTGTTAAGGATCCAGCTTATAGTCAGTGGGTCAATGCGCTTTTCTTCAAAGGAGAAGCTGGCTATTGTGATATATCCCATATTTTGCTCAATAACCTGGAAGTATGAGAAATACCTACTGCCTCACCACAGGCACAGCCATGCCCGAGAACGGTCACCCAGCTACCAGCCTCTCTGGGTAGAGGCATATCTGCAACTTCTCTTGAATCAAGGCGGGTTAATATTGACTACTGCAATGTCTCACAAGGCCATGAGTGTGAGTAAAGGATGAGTAAGGCAAATGCTGAGATATTCTACTCCTTGCTCCTCTTTTCTCTTACCTTTTAAAATCTATAGCTATTTAATGTAAATGGTATCAACACTTGGGGGCGGGTGCCAAGGCCTCAAAGTGTCCCTTTCTCAGCTAGCTGCTCTAACCACTAAGCCACAGATTCAGATTATCTTTCGTCCTCCTTCTGCTCAGTTCATTTTGCATCTTTGGTTGCTGGCTTACACAGCGTTGTTTGGGCACTTCCCTGGAACAGGTTAAACTGTCTCCTAGCTGGGGCCTGTGTTGTCTCTGTTTCCCAGAGGAGTGCACTAATCAGGGGCCTTGTGTGAAAAAGTGGACTTTTTTACTGGTGCCTGTTCACTGAATTCCTGGTGGGTTTCTATGTTTCACTCCTGATGCATTAAATGCTTTGTTAAATTTACACTTAAACCCATGAAAGAGACAGAAGCCCCCAAACTGTGGTCCTCAAGAGAGCATCTCAGATGACATCTTTGATGCCTATATGTGAACTATAGAGGCCTGAAGTATGTAGGTGTGATTTTGGCATAAAAAATGTCTGAGTTTTTCTCTAGGCTTGCATGGAAGTACCTCCATTACAACTGCTGAACAGCACACAACTGAGGTGAGTCATGGCCCTGACAAAGTTCTTGTGCAAGACCTGTCTTCAGCGCACTTGCTCAAGGGCATTAGTCTGGTTGGCATACCCAGAGTGTGTCCTCCTAGGCTGGAACCATACTTTGGAACTACCATATTTTGAATATGCAGTTTGTGAATTTTTTATCTTGTCACTCTAACAGTGTATTTAGAGACATTATAGGTTGGAGAACAATATTAAGAATATTGTATATCTGTGGTATCTATAGGTGAGCAACATGTAAATGTTGATCTATGATCCCTAAAAATAGTACTTGCAAAACAGTACTTACATGAAATGAGCTCATTGTCAGCTGAATAAAAAGTCTTATATGTCTTGAAAGTCCTTCTACCTGTTCATCAGTGATGAAGGTAAACACAAATTCGTGGATCCCCAACAATGGAATCAGCACAAGTGTAGATCTTGCCAATCTTAAAAAGAAAATGTTTGATTATATTATTTTTTCAACATCCTTGGTGCAAAAATAAAAAAATCAGCTACAGAGAAATCATTCCAGAAATATTCCCTCAATATTCTGACTCTGGAATAGTATTAGTAATTTTGTGATTTTGAGGACTAACTTCCAGATACAAATTTTGGAACACACTATCAGAAAAGTCTGTACAGGCGGAAATCTTGGCTTTGGGTTTAAGGTGAAAAGTTAGGGACAAGAAATTGAACAGGAAGGCCACTATCATCAAACTTAAGCTGCTAGGTAACAGAAAAATATTTACATAGCTAAATAGGAGCGATCTCTTAAGAGGGTTCTTAGACTTTCCTATCACTGCTGAAAACTATGTAGCTGCATAGAAAATTTCTGCAATACTGTCGACAGTTGTCTACTTTTTAAAAGATACAACCAGAATAATTTTTACAGCATAGAATCTTCTTTAATAAGTCTCCAAACATGTTTGCATGGATGAAAGAAGAGATCTCAAAAGAAAGAGAGTTCTAGGGAAGACTTGCAATGTGAGTAATAGCTTGAATCTTTGAAAGTTAACAAAATTATAGGCAGTAGAAAAGAGAATATAACACAAAACATTAGGCAATGTTAAATATAGGCACTGCTGCCTGTGACTGTCATCACAACAATCTTCTTGTAGCAATCTGGAGAATAGAGCTGAGATCTTTTGGACCTTGAATGTTGAAGGATAACAGAAATACGCTTCTTGTTAGGGATTTAATACAGGAATTTAATAGGAAGTTAGTAATGGAATTTCCATTCCCCCTCTCCCTGCCCAGTCCTGTTAGACAATAAAATAATTCATCTTAGTAAGGCAGGACTGTAGTAGCAGACAGGGATTCACAATGCTTTGATTAAAGATACAAGGAACTGGGATGTGGAAATCAGTTAACAAATCGTCAGGATTCCATTGATTTAAGAGCAGTTTTCACTGCATCCTTAGCTCCTTGCAGAGCACCCTGCCCTTGCTGTTCCCACAAAGTTTGTGCAAAGGCCAGCTCCAGGACTTTACGTAAGACATGACGTACCATTGAGACTCTAGCCAAGAGAGCCCGCACCAGAGCCTGCAAGAGTGCAGACTAAGGATAATGTTCTGATTTGGGTTACAAGAAGACCAGGGACATTCTTGAGTCAACAGTGTCTGTGAAAAAAGGTAGATCAGAAATGCTAATGTCACTTAGGAATGTCCCATGAATCTTCTACACCTTGTTTTCTTTTGAGGACCTTTTGTCACACTCAGGGAAAATGTGTCACAGCAGTAGAGGCCACAGCTGTACAGTGAGGATACCTGAAAGCAGAGATCTTACCACATTGCAAAGTCCTTGAGGAAATGCTCTTAATACTTAGCACACAGGTGCTGACCTGCCTTTACCTCACAGATAAAATGTTTGTGGAGCCTGTTCCCCCAGATGGCTTTCTATAGCATACTATGAGTGTCTGTTACACCTGGTGGTGGTAGGTACATGTATAATCTCCCAGGGCAAACTGGCAACTTTCAGATATTGTGAGAAAATCAAAAGGGCTAGGACTTCTTTTTTATTTATTACATACCTGTATTTGTAGTCATGAAAGCTCATTTGCTGAGCTTTTAGTTTGGAAATCAGCATCCTGAGAATTTTTAAGAAGATGCCAAAGTTAACCTTGAAAGAAAATACATATGGGTTACTTACAATAAATGCTATGACACTACTCATATAGCTATTAAAGAAATGTAAAATTGATACTAAACACTTGTAAAACCTGTCACCAAATAACTGGAATGCAGTTGTGATCAGGTCAGAACAGAAGCAAATTAGTACCACAGCTGCAGCAGAGATCACAGAGCAGCAGTGACAGACTTCATTGGTATTAACTCTCTCCAGATGAGGCAGTTAATAGAGTTTATATACCTTTAGGTCACACAACTCTTCACCAAACCATGACAGGTAAGCAGGATGTGATAAAAACCAGCAGTGATTGCGATTCTTCAGATAAAGAGGCTCTAGACAGCCAAACAAGGAAGCCCGGGGCATTCTTTTACTATTAATTCACTCTTTTGTTAACTAAATTGTGCTGACTTGGCCAAGATAAATCTGCAAATATTTCTTTTCTATTGAGGCCTGCAAATGCCTATGAGTTGTTAACTATTTCACTTCCACAAACCAAAAGCCCTATGCAAAAAAGTTATGTAGGTTGCAAAGCTGAGAAACTTAGCATTGGTCTATTCAGCCTGATTTATGTATACATTATAATACATGATCTTCCAGTATAAAATTGCATTCTAATTTTAACACAGAACGCTGCTTCCTCATTTGGGGGATGGACTACTTTTCTTGTCTCCTTTTGATGTGTAGGTATTACTGCTGGAACCCTAGTTCTTGTTCTGTGTAAAGAATCAAACACTTTTTGTGCTGTTCTCCCCAAATGTGCACAGACGTACTTTAAAACATCACAGGGTGATAAGTGGATATTATACTCTTAAAAAAAAAAAAAAAGGCAACTAAAGCATAAATAGATGGTGCTCCAAAGTGTAAGATCTCACCAGTTAGAAATGCTTTGATTTGATTTTGCAGAGCGATTAGCATCAACACTATGTTACTGGGAGTATCATACTTGTTACTTTAGCTGCAACTGGAAGTGCTCACCCCCTACCCCATTGGCTGTCTGGACATTCAGAAAGCAAAAACCAGAAGACAGTAGCCCGTTGTGACATTTTGCCTAGCATTGTGTACGAACCTGAGGATAGAGACAGAGTTGGAAAGCAATTTTCTGAGGCAGCATTGAGTTACCTTAAGCTCAAGATCAACCTTTTTTCATCATGAAGCACCCTCTTGTCATTTACACATCTCTGTTACTAAAGTTCATGTCTTGCAGACTGTGCTCTCCTGTTTTATTCTGCAGCAACAGTTCATCTTGTGGGCATGTTTTTGGTCAAGTTAGGGGAGATAGAGATGTGCACATGTATAAAAGGGGGTGAGTTACCTTTAAATGGATGACTCTACTGGTCTTTCCAAACTTTTAGAATTTGACTTCTTCTTTTACTATAATTTTTTTGTTTTTACAAATATAAAGAATTCATCATAGTCAACACTAAGGTTCTTCAAAAGTAGAGCTAGTGAGCATTTTCCATCCAAACTCACTTTGGTCTGGAACACTTGGTTTATTCTAAAAATGATTTTCCACTATAAACTGCTTTGCACAGAAAACACTAAAACTTCATTGAAAAGCACTGATGTAAGACTGAAATATTTTTACTCTCGATGTTTCATAGAAAAGACAGAATTTTCACTAGAACATGGAAGCAAAATCACAAAATCACAGAACGGTTAACGTTGGCAAGGACCTCTGGAGGTCACCTTGTCCAACCCTCCTGCTCAAGCAGGGACACCTAGAGTAGATTTCCCAGAACCATGTCCAGATGGCTTTTGAATAACTCTGTCATGGTTTAAGCCCAGCTGGTGACAAAGCACCACGAAGCCACTCACTCACTCCTCCCCTGCCACTTTAGCCCTGGTGGGATAAGGAGGAGAAAATAAAAAGAAACACTCGTGGGTCAAGACCAGGACAGGGAGGGATCACTCACCACTTATGGTGATGGTCAAAAGACAGACTCAACTTCGGGAAAAAAAACAAAATCAATTTAATTTACTACCAACTAAATCAAAACAAGGATAATGAAAAGTAAAACCAAATCTTAAAACACCTTCCCTTAAGGAAAGTTAAGGAAAGCGTGCCCCCTCTGACAAGCAAGACCGGAAGACTGGCAATAGCAGACGAGGAGAAGGCTGAGGTACTCAATGACTTTTTTGCCTCAGTCTTCTCTGGC
>JAVKLA010000002.1:24411483-24431723 GCA_034782735.1 Sagittarius serpentarius | reverse complement strand
ACCCACCTGCTCCGGCGTGGGGCCCTCCCTGGGCTGCAGGTGGGCATCTGCTCCCCCGCTCCCCTCCATGGCTGCAGAGGGACAGCCTGCTGTCTCACTGGGGGCTGCAGGGCCATCCCCTCCCCTGACCCACCTCCTCCCCCGCCTTCCTCACTGACCTTGGGGTCTGGGTCGGGGTTTCTCTCACACCCCAACCTCCTCCCCCGCTGCAGGTTCCCTTTCTTAAATCTGTTATCCCAGAGGCGCTACCAGCATCGCTGATGGGCTCGGCCTTGCCCAGAGGCAAGTCCAACTTGGAGCTGGGGGAGCTTCTAGCAGCTTCTCACAGGAGCCACCCCTGCAGCCCCTCCCCCACTACCAAAACCCTGCCACACAAACCCAAAACTATGTCCAAGGATGGAGACTCCACAGCCTTTCCAGGCAACCTGTGCCAGTGCTTGGTCACCCTCACAGCAAAAAAGCCTTTCCTGATATTCAGAGGAAACCTCCTGTTTCAGTTTGTACCCATTGCCTCTGGTCCTGTCACTGGGCTCCACTGAAAAGAGCCTGGCTTTGTCCTCAGCCTTCTCTTCTCCAGGATGAACAGTCCTGGCTCTCTCAGCCTTTCCTCATGGGAGTTATGCTCCAGTCCCTTAATCATCCTTGTGGCCCTTTGCTGGTCTCTCCCCAGTATGTCTATGTCTCTCTTATACTGGAGAGCCAGAACTGGACACAGCACTCTGGATGTGGCCTCACCAGTGCTCAACAGAAGGGAAGGTTCATCTCCCTTGACCTGCTGGCAATGCTTTGCCTAAGACAGCCCAGGATACCATTTGCCTTCTTTGCCTCACAGGGGCACATTATTGGCTTATGGTCAACTTGGTGTCCACCAGGACCCCCAGGTCCTTTTCTGCAAAGCTGCTTTCCAGCTGGGCAGACCCCAGCATATACCAGAGCCTGGGTTTGTACCTCCTCAGCTGCAGGACTTAGCACTGCTCCATGTTGAACTTCATGAGGTTCTTGTCAGCTCTTTTCTCCAGCTGGGAAAAGTCCTTCTGGATAGCAGCACAACCCTCTGGAATCTCAGCCACTCCTTTAAGTTTGCTGTCATCTGCAAACTTGCTGAGGGTGTACTCTGCCTTATTGTCTAGATCATCAGCGAAGATGTTAGATACGATCGGACCCAGTACTGGGTGCACTGCTAGTTACTGGCCTCCAACTAGACCTCGTGCCACTTTCTGGGCCTGGCCATTCAGCCAGTTTTCAATCCACTTCATTGTCTGCTCATCCTACCCATACATTGAATTGGTTGTTACAATGGCTATGCCACAGTCCCTATGCCAGCACTTTTGAAGGTCTCAGCAGGGTGATCCTATCATAAGTACGGATATTATGAAAATTATCTCCTACCCCACATTAAAAATGTAAAACTATTTAGTAGCAACTTTGGGTTACAGCTAGAAACAATCATTTCAATATAAAATCTAAAATGTTAGCTATGTGCAAGAACTCTAATACTTAATTTCTTACCTTATGTGGGACAAAGAAACCAAAATGGCACATGGATTTTTTAAGGTCAGTGTTAAGAACTACACCTGTCATAGTCTCTTCCCGTTCTCCACCACCAAACTCAGATGACTACATTTTTTAATTACTCTGAAATTTCTGGATGGCAATAATATATATAAAAGCAAGGTGCCATCATTCTTTTCCAGGCTGACTATACATGAATAGAGTTGCTCAGGAAATAGCAACATAAAAGCTAGCATGGTGCTTTCCCCATGATTCTTTTCATTACATTTTAAACAAAACAGGACTGTGGAATAAGGTTCAATAAGATAAAAAAAAAAGGAAATATGAACTTTGCATTTATGATGTTTCACAAGAAAAAGGTTAGGAACTTTTGGCCTATACACCAACTTATGCCCTATGAGATCAAGGTCCAGCTTCAGTACCTAGCTTATAATTTATGCACAACCATCATTAGGTAGTGCTGACACAGATTTTGCCAGTGGATTTTAGGTAAGTTTGCTGAGTTATATTCAAGAACAGGATATTGAGAACTTCCTGTCTGGTTATTGCATGATCTCGCTCTGGGTTTCTAACCCCTTCGTTTCTGCCCACGACGTATTTCTCTTGCCTTCATACTGTGTCTGTCCCTCTATCCAATTCATCTTGCTAAGCATCCTCTTATTCCTCTTCACCACTCTTTTATCTTTCTTCTTCCCATTTGTAGTCACGTTTCATGTTCCGTTCTCTTGGAATCTGATATCATGCCTTTTGCTTAACCTTTCAATTTCAGTTCTCGTTGATTCCTTCCCTACCTCTCCCACAGTATCAGTGGTGGAGTGATGCTGACGCTGATCAAGCCACAGAAGGAATCTCCCCACATTCAGCTCCACTGCTGCCCACCATCATGTACACTGGCAAACTGGATTCTGTGATATCAGGTCTGCATGTATATTTCCTGTTTGCCTTAGATGTAATTTCCAAGTAAGGGTCACTCAGTGTGGTTCTGAGGAACAATCACAGACAGAATGTCTTGCAACTTAACAGCAACAGGAGGTCTTAGTGACATTTATACAGAAAGTTTACAGCTCCTTCTAAAATGAGCATTGGTATCAAAATACACAAGAAGCGATGGGTGAAGATATGTGAGTTCCTTCACCACTTCAAGGACTCAATACTACAAGACTCAATAGACAGGCAATTAGGTTTAACAAAGCCATCCCAGGAGGAAGCTGAGCCTGGTCCTCTATACACATTGCTGGGAGGTGAAACAGCATCAACTGTCCTCTAGCTGCTGCTTGTTCTTCTGTAGAAAGATGTCATAAAGTCCAGCTGATAATGCTGTATCTTTTACACTTTTTCTATATTTTTTAATACTTAAGGACTATAAGCACTGGTAATGATTAGAGGCTACATACTTAGAATAAATTGAACTGCTGGGGCTATCTGAATCTGTGAAATAGGCAGAAGATCCCAAAATGTAATATAAAAAAGTAGGGATTAAAAATTATGTTAGAGGAATAACATATATGTGTGTCTATCTATTTACATATAAATCTAAAGTGACCTCTCTTTTTGCCAACTTTAGTTAGAGGGATTTTTTGAACAAAATTGTATCCCTTCTGTCACTTCATGTCCATTTTGATATTTCTGTGTATTGGTCTGTAGTAGGAAACTGTATCTTATTTGTTTCAAAATATTGAAGGACAAAAATGTCACTCATTACAATGAAAAATGAAGGAAAAAAAAAACAGGAAAAAGTATTTTCTGCTAGTTTGGGGTGATGATGACAGGAGCTCTCTGAGTAGTGACATGGACATCTGAATTAAGGTTAGAAAGTTATCTTTAGAAATTTTTTTGTCTCTAGTCTGAACTTTGTATGTTACAGCTCTTGTCTATTTTTACCATTCATTTGCTGTACCATCCTGGCCCCATATGCCCCCATTGTTATTGCTACTGAAGACAGCAATTGGTTCCCCTCTTAGCCTTCTCTTCTTAAGTCTGAACAAATAAAGTTCTTTCAGCCTCTTCATGTACATCATGTGCTCCAGGTCCCAATAGTCTTGATGGCCTCTGCTGGACCGTCTCCAGTATATTAATGTCTTAATAATGGATATGGTATTCCAGATGGGCTCTCACAAGTGCTGAACAGAGAGGAATAATCACGTCCTCTAATGTGCTGTGCTCTTGTTGTAACATGCAATCTTGACATTACTTCTTTTGCTAAAAACAGTGGTTCACATCTTCAGTTCTTTGCACTGATTTACACCAGCAAAGTTTATGCCTTATTAGGTCACTGGCTAAAAGGAAATTGTGCAGAAATAGCTTAATTAAAAGGTATTTTTAAATTACTGGTTGTCTCCATCCAAGGGCTAGTCTTCAAATTACTTTGGAATGCATTCCTGCCTCTTAGGTCTGTTTAATTTCCTATTATTTAGGGGATTTACTCTGGGCTGAGCATACTAACATCAGTGAACTTAATATTCTTAGAACAAAAGCAAAACAATTGATCTCTTTCATGTAACATAAATGCTATTATTTGTTTCTGCTGGTCATGTTCTACTAGCTGTACATTTTCTGCTCAGGCCCTCAAAAAGTAAAGTGATGATTGAGTCTTCTTTCAGAACTAGACATACCCAGGAAGAAATTTGTTCAGATCCCCTCAGGTCTGGACTTCATCCATCTTGACCTTTCCCTCAGTTTTGAGACAGTTTCAGTCTTTCCTAATGCTTACTTTTGGCTTTTGCCTCCTCTCACCTCTCAGGCCTTTTTGCTTTCTTTTCTGGCTTTTCTCTCCACTGCAATTTTTTTTTTTTTTGGATAGATAGTCCTCCATTGTCCTTCTAATTATTTACTTTTTTTGATGGCTAAGAAGTGTGTTTCTCTGTTTCACAGCTCAGTCCCAACTATGCCTACTTTCTCTCTCACATGGTTCTCTCCAACTCAGCAGCAGCAAAACAAAGTCCATTATTTCTTCTCTAAAGTTTTAATTTCCACATCTTTTCTCCAGTGTGACAGAAACCAATACCCTCCTTTCCAATTCATGCATTGAATGCATCAGTTCCTCAATATTACACTTTGAGCAGTCCTTATTTTACTCCCCATACACATTCGCATGGTTAAAGTATATTTCTTCTCTACAACATTTGCTATCTGTCTAGCTAACCAAATGATTTATTCCTCTAATCCTTTTATGCCTTGCTGATTGCATGAGAATATAAGGTATACTGGACACAAACCATAGTCCCCACCTATCAAAATTCTGTGTTCATAATCATGTCCTCATGAGCTGTTTTGATCATGCTATTTCCATCTCTTTGTTATCACTGCATTTCAGGTGTATGTTTTTTTGCATTTGTTTAAGAAAAAAATTAATAACTCAGTCTTGTCATGTTATGCTTCATTTTTTTCATTAGGTGAACGCTTTCTCCCCATGACCATCCGTACTTCTATTGCTACTTCTCTTCATCCTTGTTATCATAAGATCTTCCTCTATAGAGAATTTGGAGGTTTCTAGTGGTGCTCACCACATGGTAGCACTCTCCTAAGTAACTTGCTCACTGAGAAAATGAGGGTAAAAATATGAGAAGTAAAAAATATGAGAAGCAAAAGGCTCCATCTTTGATACAGATGGAGCTGTGCAGAATTCACTGCACAGATAAACACCAGTGTTTTGAGAGGTTGACACTGAAATCTTTGCTGTTTGTAGACAGACAGAAAGAAAGCTAGAAGCTATGCCCATCCACCCACAGTAAGAAACTTCATTTACAGTTTTTCCTGTCTCATCTTTTCTAAGCCAAGAATTGGATTATACTTGGAGAAAGTATTGTCACAAAAGACAATCAGTCACACTTGTTCATGATATTAGGAACAGATGAAATAATTCTTACTGCAATGGAAAACCACATTGGTCCTCGGATGATCCACCAGATTCCCATGTGTTCATTTGTTCCCCAGCATCTGAATAATAATTTAAAGTATAATTACATTATTTTGATAGAAAAATATTAGAAAGCTTACATAACCTATGTATATATTTCAAAAGGAAGTTGACAAAGTTCAACTTTTTCAGGTGGCACTCAGCAGAAATAGAATGAAACCAGGAAGACTCTCATTAACAACTGTAACTGTATTTATTTTGAAGAAGTTTCCACCAGAATGTTGGGAGAGGTTTCCCTAGACAGCAGACTTCAGAACTATCTGGCAAACTCAGTCTTTCAATCCACACAACTGTACATCGCACCAAACCTTCATAATGGAATTCATCCTACTCAAATTTGTCTATCTGAAACTGGAAACTGGAAATGGGTAAACTATGAATTGTGACCACAGTTCTTGACCTGCTAAGAAGTATGAATACTGTTTCCTTGAACCTGTCTTCTTTTCTCCTGTTCTAACCTTCTAATTTGTCCTATGCACATGTTCCTTCTTGCTAATGAGCCTGAAACTGTAGGATCTTGGCTTGTCATTTACTGTCTATATAACATCTAACTCTATGAGACTGTAATTGTGATTTGGTTCTTGATGTTGTTGCTTAATAGCTATATTGGTGTTCCAAACAAAACTCTTTAGGAACCATGAATAAAAAAGGGGAAGAAAAGAAATCTCACATAAACCCTAAAGTTTGTGATGCCATTAACAGCATCATTGAAGACCAGAAGACTGGAAAACTGATGCTTACTAGTGCAAGGTACTATGATTCATTCACTGAATACTGAACACATTCACTTAAGATCAGCTTTTAGTGAATACTAGTTTTTGTCATTATCCTACATAACTTTTTTTTTTTTTTCAAAATGGCAGTGAATACCAATTAAACTCGAAGTGTAGATGATCTCCAAGGAAAGCACTGGTCTCCTTTTCTTACTAACAAGATGCTCTCCGTGAAGATGTTTGTGCTGACAATTAGCTTCATGTAAGTGGATGAACATTGGATGCAATAACTTTCATTTCAGGAACAGTGAATGTTCATTCTACTTCTTGATTTGTGCATAAGCAAATCTGAGAATTCCTAGAAGTAGTTTAATGTAAAGGTACTAAAATTAACCTAGAAAATGTAACAAGTATTAATAGGTGCTGTATAATCTTAATATAATCTAGTAGTCAATACTCGTGTCAATTACTGTCAAGGGCTTCCAGAAAAATTAAGCAAACAGAAAGCCAACATTCTAAGGCACATTTTATTTAGTAACCTACCCTGTGTTCTCCAGTTTTAATCTGCTTATTCCCCAAGGGCCCACAAACAGGATAGGAACAACTGAAAAGAAAAGGAGTGAATTACAGCCAAGCTTGCAGAATGGTTCATACAAAACACAGATATGTTACAGTAGTGCATGGTGCAAAGACATATGCTTTTCAGTCTTCGATTTAGAGCTGTGAAAAAAATCAACCTGATCTTGGCTTTCCCCATTTGTAGTTCTAGCACAAAATGAAATTTAATTGTATAGTTGAATCTTGCATTTTCAGACTGATACATACATATATGCGTACACATACACTGCTGCAAAATCTTCCAAATTCCTGCTCCTGAGAAGTCAAAATAATTGGCACTTCAGGCCTCACAGACTGCCTAAAGCACCAGTTGTTAACATTTTTATTTGATGAACCTTAGAGTTTTCAATGGAAGCACAGAACTCCGTCAGACAAAGGCTTGGTTTCCTGCCTTACATTTCTTGGACCCCTTAAAGATAATCCGTGGTCCCATTCCCCTATTGTTGCCCCCCCTCCTGGAGATTATAGACTGCAGACTGAAAAAAACCCCCTGAAATAAAGGATTACTACACTATTCCAGTGTTCTATTCCAGTGGTCTACAAATGTGCAGGCACAAGGCACATAACTTACAAAAAGCAGGTGTTCAACTGGATTCTCAGCCCAGTAACACACAGGAGATTTTCTGGTGGTAAAGGCAGAAAGGAAAGGAGATGTGGGTCACTGGGGCTAGAGCAGGATCTATTCAGGATTCTGGGACACTAGGTAAGGTCATGGGGAGAGCTGGAGTGTGGCAACACAAGGAAAGGCCCAAAAGCAATATATTCTCAGAGATAATAGACCTCTCAGTGGGTGAAAAGGGGAAAGAGAGAGAAAGGGTCTCACTTGGGTGGGAGACGGCATTGGTGCAACAAGTGGGTCTGAGAGAACAATCACAGCATGGACCACTTGGGAAGGGAGCTCCATGTCCAGGGGACTATGAGGTTGTCCCGTGGGGAAAGATGACACCTGGGAGAATGAGGTGATGTTATCAAGTCCTGATATCCTGGACAGTAGCAGAGTGAGTGTGTCTTAGCAGGTGTAAGCATGGTTCTCCCCAGCTGGCTCAGCAGTACCACAAATGTCTAAGACAGGTGTCAGATGCCCCACCTTAGTAGTCATTCTAATAAATATAATTAAGAAATTAAGCTAATTAGTGGGAAAAGGCCTTTAGGAAATCAATGAATATGATACATATGAATATAAGAACAATGAAGGGGGATTGACAGAGAGATGATCGTTATTATTTGTACTCTCACAGCAGTGAGCAAATTTTTTAACAGACTTGTCCTATTGCAGTTTGAAGAAGGAATAAAATGATTAGTCCCTGTTCCAACAAGCTGGTGATCAAAGCAACAAATAGATTTAGAGAGGTGGGAAGAGTGAGGAAGCAATGAGACAACACTAACCAGAGTGAAAGATAGTGGTCTTGGTGTGTCAGCAGCATGTATGCTAATACAGCCATATTAATATAGCACAAGGGATCTTTAAAGAGGAATGTGAGAGGGAACAGAGAAATCAAGGCATGGATGGTGAGGACCCTCTAACGTGTAAGGTGCACCAGAGGAGAAAGCCCAGAGGCTTGGCAATGAACAATGAAGTGTGGTGTTACGCTTTGACAGAAACTTTTAATAGATGAGGAAGGATGGGAATGAGTATGAACATGAAGGAAAGTAGTTAATGCCTTATGAGGAAGAAGCACAAGAGGAAAAGGAGGGATGCCAAAAATGGGATAGCATGTTCAAAACTGCAAGCCTGAAAAATAATCTTCACAGCAGCATAGTGGATAAATACAGGTAAAGCCAGAGGAAAGGATGCTGTAGGAAATAAGACAAGTTCCAATGTGACTATATCTAGAGATGCATGAAAGTCTAAGGTAATAGCCCACTTCTCTTAAACACTGAAATAATTCACTCTTCAAACGTACTTGTCTTCTTCCTTTGGTACTAAAGAGTCTCAATATTAGTTACCTAAATTTAACCTTGTTGGATAAAATTAATCCCCTTCTCCATCAGGTACACTAAACTAAAGATTTAAGCACTACCTGATTCTAAGAACACACAGGAAGTCTGATATGAAAACACCACTCAGAGCACTAAGTGAATACAGCATACTGGGGGAGCAAAGGAGTGACACAGGTTGGGAGAAGGCATGAGGATGAAAAAATTAAGAATTCCGGTTTAATCACATGGAGCTTGACTTCATAGTTAGATAATCAAGAAAGTTTTAATTTTTTTTAATATTAACTACTTGATTTCCCTGTAAACACAAGGAAGTTGGTCCGGAATACCTGGGACTCATGCAGAGAATGGTATAGGCATGTATTTTCACTTCTTTTTATCAAGATCCCTTACCCTGAGAAATTAGACTTGTTTTGGGACAAGAGCAATTTTCTGAGACAATTCTAACCAGCAAATTTCTATCCAAGTATCAAAATGCAATATTTGAATATTCCAGTTTCTGTTTTGTATTTGTCCCGACAAAACATTATCCTCCAGAGAGACATTGCAATATACACCTAGATTTAGTCACCAAATCTGAGGTATAATATACTGGCATATATGTACATGTCCTTCTCAGCTTAAACGTGTGAGTGGATTTGGTGAAAAAAGATTTCATATGTGGAATTTCACAACTGCCTTGGAACCTGGATGAACTGCGTTTGAGTATCTAGTGTTGAATTTGACGTAAAGTGTTCCAAATGATCAATGACTAGTTTGTTCAGGCTTTCCTTATCTCTTCATCACAGGTATTAAAACCTCATTTCCCTCAAATTGTTTACTATGTTAACTTGACAGAGTTAAACTTCAACTTAACTTGAAGATCAATACTTCTGTTTCAGATGTGAAAAAAATAACTTTTTTCCAAATATGCAATAAAACATGCCTTTCCCCATTTTACATGCTACCTCAATTAAAAGAAATTATTTTTCCCTGAAGATCCTTTCTGATCTGATGTCAAAATGTCATGTTATGCTATACAATGAAATAATTTTGATTTAAACAATAGATCTACCTTTTTGTTTCAAACATGACAAACAAAACTTTCCCAAGGTTACACCACTTGCTTCGTATGCATGGATGGACATTTCTGAAAACACGTGTGTTTCCATTGCAAATGCTTCTGTTTAATCCTTGTTCTGTACTCTCAGCTCTTTCCATGTTATTAAATTGTCATGTTGATCAGTAGTGAAGGCTCTGCATTTATCATCAGGGCCTCAGAACTCCTCAGTTTCTCATGAACCTAGACTAAACCAACTTGACTTTCTTAACTTGTGGAGATATGCTAGTTTTTATCTGGTCTTTAAAGAACTAAGACGTGTGAGGTGCTGAACAGTCTTAGAGTGCTTCTATTTTTACAGGAAGCTAAATAAAATCTTGTTTTCAATTTAAAACTGTAAAACAAGAAGAAAAAAGCGTAAGTGTTCTTATTGTTAACAGAAGGAAAAAAATTGGCACATAAACGATGAGTTTTACATTCACTTGTAACTAACTGATTTAATACTCCAAAATTAAATGTGCCATTGCCAAAATTACTGGGTCTAAGTACTTTTTTATTGATCTCTGAATAAAAAGATTACACAATGCACAAAGTGAAGCAATCTGTTGTACTGACATTTTCAGAACAATACATAGAATACTATTTCATGTGTATTCAAAACCTGGTTCAAATGCCATAAGAGACAAAAGTCAGATACCTTTTAATCTTGTCAGAAGTAGTAAACACAAGCCATTTCTATAACTGAGAGTTAAGGTTTCTGGGTTCTTTAATGGATCTTTACTCTTTCAGACAGATAGTTTTGCCCTAAATTATCTTGTGTACTTCAGCAGGGTTTTATATCATTCTTCTGAAACTTTTTTGCTCAGGTTTCCCCCTGTGTGGTATTTTAGATGCTGAAGTCCTGTTTTGGATTTTGCTTCAAGCATTAGCATTTTCCTGCAGCAATGGTTCTTTGTTAATAAATGAATACGGTCATATTAGAAAAGCATGAAAAAAGATCTTATCTGAAATTCACTTAATTCTAGGAATTTCTCCAGTAGGGGTTTTTGTTTTAGATGCTATCCAATTCCCATTTCAAAATTCAAGAGGTAAGGTAGGTGTCAAAGAGAAGTAAAGTGAACTGTCTTCATTCCCTGTGATTGTAACAGACAGAGCCCAGTATAACTTTTAGCCAACTAAACCTGAATGACATGAATTACTGTCAAACTGACAGGGAGTTTGCCACAGACTTGATAACAATAACCAAAAATTTCCTTTAAACATGTAAATTTTGTAGCATTCCATCTGTAATTATTATAATTTCAATCTTAGCTGTCACTTACTTCAGCTATTTATGTTTGAGTTTAAACACCTCTTTAAAATCATAACTCTTTATCCTTGGTATATAATTTTAGCAAGCAGTACAACACAGCAAATATGGAATAATGTATTTACAACTGCATAATCATCCACCACAATAAAATCCTTCTAAAATCCACTTTTCCTTTTTTTTTTTTAAGTGGGCTATACACTATAGCCCCACAGTCCTGGGTACAAAAATTCAGGTTTGACAATATAGTTCGATAGACATAGATGTGGTTATAGTGAACCAGCTTGTAAAACCATACATTGATAAAAGTTTTACAGCCACAAGTTCTTATGGCCATCCATCCTATCCTCCTCCTTAACTCAGGCCACTGGATTTGAATCAATGACTCGCAACAAACCTACGTATTGTCTAAGAGTACATTTCTTATCCTCATTTAAAACCTTCAAAGAACTGCAAGTTGTACAGGTAGCTTTTAGATGATTATTGGGAACTGGGAAACCTTGATTTTCTCCTTTGTCCAGGCAAGATACAGAATTACGGTCTCTGAGTAAGCAACAAATGTAATTGTCAGATTACATGACATAATTTACACAAAATTGTTCAAATGCTTGTAACTAACTTTGCATTGTCTTTATTCCATGAAAAAGTGGCTGAAATATAAGACCTGAATCATGCAGTGTTTCAGATTGTCCTCTAACTTAAAGCACACTTTAAAACTTTAAGGTGAGCTAGGAGGGTGAACATATAAAAGGAAATTTGTAATGTTTAGACATGTTGGCTATGTAGGTGCTTTGTTACAAAGGAAGAAAATTAAGTTGCTGACAGTTCTATAACATTCAGTGATGACAGAAAATACAGCCAAATACAGTCAAATTTCTTCTTGTTCTGTCCACTAGGCTACTGTTCTCTTATGAAACAATTCACCCATTTCCTGTATCTGCAGGTCACGCTGAAATGCAACAAATGTATCACTGCTGGTATACCTTCATTGACGATTGCTGACTTCAAAACAAAGAAATAAGAGTTCAGATTTTTTTCTTTCTTCATTACAAACTATCCACCACTGACTCAAAAAAAAGTAACACAGAATCAAGAACTTGCAAATTATTATGTACTTACCCCATCCTATCACAATGTATGTCTGTAGCAGTCGTCTTTCAGAGAGTACAACAGTTATCAATAATGTATGCAGATAAATTCCTTCTACTAATAGCCAAAAATAATTTGCCCCAACAAAGTAATGCATGAAAAACTGGGAAGTCCTGCAAATGATTATAATCTGTAGAAATGAGAGACCGGGAATCGTTAATATATAAAAGCTCTGACAAATCCTGCTTTTCTCTTGTTACTTTAGCAACCATTTTAAAACTAGCACATGGTTGTGATGTAACTGTGGTTCAGTCACATATATCACAAGACTCTCCTTGCTGCTTGGAAGAGGCTGGAGGGGAGTGCAACAATTTAAAGGCTTCTACATTGTCAGAGAGTTTGAGTGGAGGTGACAAGTAAGAAAAGACAGTTACAGTGTAGGCTGGGGTATGTGCTTGTGGTCATGGTCTGCATATTAGAATTTTTACTGGTGAGCTATTAAAATAATAGTCACCATTAACATCTTGCAGGTAATTTTGGTTGTTGACATGGGCAAACTATATTCATACAACATCATACAAATATAATTTATCCACAGCAGTCACAAATGAGACATGTTGCCATTCCATTATCTAAACAAGTGTAGGAAAATTAGCACATTTTCCTAGTACAGAAAAACCTTTAAACTATCTTTTTCTCTCTTGGTGTTTTTAAACAGTAAATACATTGGTTGATAACATTGTCTTAAAAGTAACATTTGTGGGCATTGCACTGTGCTATGCATACCAAGACTGAATAAACATAGTGTTATGTAAGTGCCAAATAAATGTGTAGATTTCTTCCTAAAAACTACAGGTGTAAGTTGTTTCGCTTAATTGGATGTTTCTAAATATAACTATTGATTAATTTATTGTTTCTATACAAAGCTTCATATAGAATCAATCTGTTACAATTTATCAGATCAGAATTTTTTTCTTGATTACCCCAGGCTTTATCAGGAAGATTTCAGCATTAAAAGCTCAACTAGCACACCTCAAAACTTGCTGCCATATAGCAAACTTCCAATCTGTAACTGTCATGGCCCCTAGCAGCACACGTTTACTATTAGCAAAGAACTAACAAGTTACCTCAGGACTGAGGTATAATATCCATCCAGTTTCATCATTAGGTCGTTTGGAGTAAATATTGTAGTATACAGTGTCTTTTATAAGAACTGCTGTGGCGCGCAAGATAAAAGATGCAAATAAATTCATATGGATGTAGTTTCTTGTGCAGTGAAGTTTTCTGTGGGAGAAAAAATAATGTAAATCCCCTGGAGTATATTTAAGTTGCACAAATTAAAAAAGATACTGTTGTATTCATATTGTTGTCATCAATGGATTTTGCTTAGGAATTGCTTTTATAATGCTTATTAGGAAAATACAAGTTATTTACATTGGAAGCTAAGCAATAAATTCAATTACATGAAAAGAAGAATGTGCATACTGGGGTCTGTACTTTTAAAATGCATGTACATTTGTACTAACCTTAGTAAAGTAAGTATAAGGAGAGCTAATACAAGTGAGATGAGAGAAAAATAATATCCTATAGTGTACAACAGCTGTAATGTGGTGAGTAATTTATGTTCTTCTTCCTAGGAACAAAGAAGAAAAATGTGTTATACATGCAGGCAGGTGGGCATAGCACGGGCGTAGCACGAACATAGCTCAGAAACTTTTGAGTCCAACTTCTTTGTGTTGCCAGGGGAGGTTTCTGATGCCTGCTCCCTGCACTGCTCATGATATCGTTGCGGCCTTAGTTTCTTTTTCAATTCAAAGGCACTTGGTCTCATTTCCAGATTGCTCTTGCACAAACACCATTCATAGTCTGATTTACAGCTAATCATTGCCGTGATTACATGCCTCACGTGGATCCTGGTGATCTAATAACTGCAGAGATCAACACACTCAATCTGTACATACAAGTGCAGTTACTGTGTGTGTGGCCTGGGGACACAGTTACATATCAGTCGTGTCTGTACAGTTATGAGAGTCAGCTCTGTCTAGAGTAATTGAAATAGACTGACTTCTGCCATGAGTTCAAAGAAAAAAATCAAAATTATTAAATTAGAGTTGTCTTTGAATGACGAATAAGACCTCAGAGGAGGAAGGAGGGCACTCATGCTTTCCTTCCATTTCATTTAACACTTCTTGCTATGTTTTTCCATATAGCTGCTTATGTCTACCTTTCATCTCTTCATATTGCTTTTCTAGCTCAAGAAAAGCTGCTTTGCAGAGGGGACATAGAGATACAGCATAGTGAGTTCTATAATCCATATTTGGCCTGCAAAGATTTTCTTGGAATCTGTCTCTTTTCCTCAGTGATTTCTCTTTTTTCATTGTGAATTGTCTTACTACTCAGCACCAGGGATTTTAGCATCGTCTTCCTGCCAGTAGTTATCTCTAATCAATTTATGCTAATGAGTACTATCTGGATAGCACGGTTGAGCTGTGCCTACTGGTAAAAACTGCCTCAGAGAGGGTGAAAGTGCCTAGGGAGAGCAGTGTGGGTGCAGGAGATTCCCATCGCACAACCGTTAGTCGGTCTGTTCTATGAAAACATTCAAACAGGCATGAACCTAATAAAAACATGAGTTATCATCTTGGCTGTGCCAGTTTTGCAACATCAAAGCAAATGAAACCAAACTGATTCCTCCAATGTATGCGGATACTTGCTTTGGGTTATTTCTAAGATCTTGGGGCTTTCTACTAGATACAACAAACAGGTACAAACCCACATGTAATGTTGGTAAGAAAGCTGGTTAAGCTTTCAGAGATATCGTTTGCTGTTACACAAGATGAATTAATGTGTCTTCCACCCACAAGTCTGCAATCCAGAATGGACAACAAACCATGGAAAACTCTCAGTACTTATGGATATTTATCACACATGTATAAATACATTGTAAGTTTGGAAGTTCATGTACTCACTATGTAAAGAGTTTAGTAAAAACTTTGCAGTGCATGAGGATGCTGAACTAATAAAGTAATCAATAAACTAATGTTACTCAGTAAAGCAATAAAAAGTAACAGTTCTCACCCAATAAAGTACTAAAAAGTAAAAAATAATCAACAGTAATAGTGCTTACCTTAGAGACTTAATTTTGACATCAGCTAAGCTGAACTCTATGGCAAAAGAAGTGACAAGAAGCTGAAGCCAGATAAGCTGTACGCTTACTGTTATCTGAAACTCTGCTGCATTCGTTGCAAGTCATTGCTCAGTTGTGCAAGCAGGCAAGAGGATCAGATCGGACTTGATGACCTTTGATGGTCCCTTCCAGCCCAAGCCATTCTATGATTCTATGATCCCTGTTTCACTGCTGGACCTGTCCTGTACCTTAAACCTCATTAATTCGGGTGGTGGAAGCGAGCTTGCTCGGTTGCAAACTGCCTTCTGCCAGAGAACACGAGCCAGGCTTCTTTGCAGCCACAGAGCAAATGTGTGATTCCCAGCTTCACAAACCAGAGCCGATCAGTAACTGTTTTCATTTTATCTTCAGTACAAAGAGCTGAGCGCTGTCGAGGTGAGGGTATCTAGTTTGCTCTTTATTCAGCTTGGGAGAGCCATTCCCCCCCCCCCGCCCCGGCCCCCGCCCCCGCTGACAAAGGCCAACGCTTGGTCTGCATGCTGTATCCGACCGGGAAGGATGGCATTTGCATTAGGATGAATCCTGCAGTCTGTGACTAGCTAAATTTGAAAGGACCAGTTAACGGCTCATTAAATGCGAAAAGGCTCAGGAAGCGGCAGGGAATGAAGTTGTCCGGTCTTGGCAGACTACAGCGATTTGGGGCAGATGATGGGATGCTTTGAATTTAAATTATTTGCTTGTCAAGTTGCAGTCTTTTTAAATTTTGTTAGGAGAAATTCAGCACGTGTGAACACTGGACTCTGATCAGAAAATAATTTGTGGCATCTAAAGCAGGAATCCCCCTCCTTAATCTTTCCTCCTCTGCTTCCTCAAAATAGAATAACAGGTTTCCATTTGGTAATCTAAAAGAAATCTGAACATCTTTCGCAGGTATTCAGTGGAAATGTTTTATCAGTTACTCAAGAAGGGATTAAGAAGATTAAAGTATTAAATCATAACATAAAACACACTTACATTTTTTTTGAAATTATTTTTCTCAGAACATTCTGAACTATCACGCCAAATGTCTGTGGAGTTTTCATTTGTTTGCCAAGTCCCTTCATCCAAGCAGACTCTGTATACATTTCCTACACTTCCTGAAAGTAAACAGAAGTTTAGTCTGAAAGGTCAAAATAAAGATTTCATTTTTCATACACATGTTAAAGATTTCTCCCTTACACCACAGCAATAGACCCCCCCACAAAAAAAAGGAATAAAACCCCCCTTTTCTTTTGCCTTTGACAATATATTTTTCATATTTACATAGGACAAAGTAGGAATGCAATCTAGCAGAAATAAATTCCCAGAATGTACCTAGTATTTACAAAAAATACATAGTTACTATTTCCAGAAGAAAAACCTACATCTCACTTTATTCCTTTTTCCTCATTAAGCTCCTAAGTTCCATCAAGTATGGGTAGCACATTGCCCAGACTGTGCAGTCAAAATTGTAGGAGGAAGAGTATGGTTTGATTAGGGAATGATCTTTCTCTGAAACACCTGTGGCTGGTGTTTTATTTATGTGTTTTGGGGCCCAATCAGCAGGTGGTGTGAACCAGTGAAGCTTTCTTGGCTTTCACTGAATTATCCTGGTTTATACTAATTAAGAATTTGCCCATAACATCAGAAGAATGGTATGGGGACCCTCGTTGATGTTTGTTTGATGTTGTCCTCAACAGCTGCCTTCTATTTATTTCTAATCAGACATGAGCTTTTTCATTCATTTTTGAATTAGAAAGTGTTTAAGGGTTGCAGCAACAACCAGAATATCTTGCTTCACTCAGGATAACTGGAACCGAGAGAACTGCTTTGGGAGTGCAATTTGCTATGATGGAGCAGGAGCTCTGTGTGGAGATTAGACACTGAAAAAAACCTGAAGGCAGCTATGAAATGTGATCAGAAATCTCATTTCTAGACTACTCTAATTTTTCAGTGCTCAGGCTTGGCAATGATGACAAACCACAATAAATTTACCTGAAGCTTCCAAGCACTTCTGGTCCAAGTCCATCAGTGTCCCAGAACAGACATAGCTATGCCTTGGAAATGCGACCAGCAATGGAAATGGGGACCACAAACAGCCTTAACCCCAGTCCCACAAAATCTCCAGGACAAACAGACAGCTGGGCTGTCTCTAATGCCTCTTCTCCTAAGGTGCTGTGGCATGGATGAGAATGCCAGATGATGCTGTAACACAGGAGCTCCACTGTGTTGCCCGCTGTGAACACAATTAAAAGCTTCATAACCTGGTGCAATGTCTTACATCTTGCTTTTGTAGAAATTTAGACAGAAAAAGAGAAAAAAAGAGACTCCATTACATGGAGGGAAGGAAGATGCTTTTATGGTTTTTTTATGAAGAGTTGAATTTGTTCTAAATGCTTGGCAGAAGGAGTTGTTTGGGAGACTAGATAGAGGCTGGGTCTCTTTCTGTTTAGCAGCACAAAAAAGGACAAATTATGACATTACAGAACAAACAATGTGTTGGGTGGGCTGGAGAAAGCTAGGATAAGCAGCCAGTAGTAGTCTCCCATAAACTGAAGATCTCGGACACAATTGGTCCTTCCGAGTGGTATTAGAAATGCAGCTAAGAAAGCCACATGAGGCTAAGAAAGATTGTGTAGCAGGATTCAGAAATGCTACGCTGTTGTGGTAGGAATGTCCTTTCATTTCTTTAGGAGAAAGGGAATGTTGTTTGGGTTTAGACAGTTTTGCTCCTGCAGATGTTATTCTTTTTCCCTTCCTGAGAGTCTTCCTGCTCCACTCCCTCCAGGAAAAAACTGCTTGGAAATCTTGTTTTTTCACCACATCACTTGCTGGTGGTGCAGTATGTCCTACTGGAGGGCTGACTGTTTGGACTGCTACTTTGTTTGTCTATTCCAGTTTTCTGGGAGAGAGTTTCATGTCTGGGGTCACTGGGGACCCCAGAAGCTGAACCTCAGAAACTGAACCCCCAATATTTTACTCCCAATAAAGGCCTGGTAGTAAGGTTACACAATCCTGGAAATGCTGCTTTATAGCAGACAATATGGAGCTGTAACAAGCACAGATGGAGGAAGAGTAAATAACTAAACATCAACAACAATTTTGTGCCTCAGTTCAGAAAAGAGGTGAAACCAGCTGAGACGAGAAAGCCCTCAGACACTTCAGAGGACACTGAGACAAGAAAGACTAGCACCATCTGTCCTTTAGCTGGATTCCTAGCATAAACTTGAAGAGGTTACAACTTTCATATTACCGTTTTCCAACCATGGCAAATATGAAGGACAAGGAACAGAGACATTTCCTGGGGGTGAGTAAGGCCAGCAAACAAAGTGATCAAATGTCCCATTACAATGTACTCCTGGGGAGAGAAGCAAATGGAAGTTTTACAAAAAGTTGTTCAGACAATGGACAATCATGAAAACCATTGTATACTGTTCCAAGGAACCTGCAAGCTACTCTGGAGTATTTACAAGATGTAGCAGATAAACTTTGTGCATTTACTGTGCAGTGCTCAGTGCACAGTGCAGAAATGGATGCTACCCTTCTTCCCTGGATCTACACAACAGCAGAAGGTTTTACACGCTTTGTTTGAGATAAGTGTATTGCTCAAAATCATCCTGAGGCCTTTGTTGTCCAAATGTAAGATAGATTCCAGCCACACTCTCACTCACTGTTTTTGGTACATGCCACAGACTTTCTGCTGGTAAATAGAAGATATTCCACCTTTCATGACCCCTGTGACACAAGTTCTTAGCTCAGACCACTGCCAGCTTCTCAGACAGTGGCTCCTCTTAGTCTTTGGGCAATAGAGGTTAGGGAGCTGGCAATATCTAAGACTAAGTTTTAAGCTTCACAGGTATCACATCACTCATGGGGCTTAAGGTTAAGATAAAACATTTGGTAATGCAGAATTGAAATGGTGCAATCAGGTTACAGCAAGATAAAATAAAATGCATTAATGGCTGCAGTAGTGTCTTGGTTAGTTTCTGCCTTTCTCTAGGATAAGCTGAACTTCTCTTAACTTTAACGGTTTTTCCCATCCAAAGCTGGAAGAGTATATCCTGCTTTCTTTTCCATAGTACTTAGCAATTTTTTGAGAAACTTGTATGGGAAGAATAGAGAGCAACAAAGATAGCTGTGTGCTATATCACCAGCATCTTTTTGGGGTGCTTCTGCTAAAATACAGAGCACAGTATGTGCATTCTTAGTAATTCCCTTGTACCTTTGAGGCTGAACATCTGTGGCCCCGTCTGCCTTATGACCTGTGTAGTTGTTAACATTTATAGCTGTATTTTTATTGTTCCTTTCCTTGATACCTGACCAAGGTTTGTTCAAGTGTGGATTGAGTAGGCTGCCAGGAGAAAAATAATTTTTTCTCCATTTCATGAAAACTGGAGTTCTGAGGCCCTGTAGTTCTCCTGATCACCTGCTACAAACTACTGCCCTGTAGTACCTTGCCATGTTTCACTGCTTTTGACCTCCGGGGTCATCTGGCTTAGTTCTAATTGCCACTAAAAGCCACCATTCTCTGCTTTCCCACCATAATACACGCTGCTTTTGTGTCATGCTAAGGTTTTCTGCACACCAGGCTTTCACCACTGGTCATTCATTTCTAGCTTTTCATTACCGTTTCTCTTTCTTGTCATCTTTAGTTGTACGATAACCTGCAAGTGTACTGGCTGGGCTGATCTCTGCTTTGCTTCCCTTGCTGTCCCCTCTGCAATCCTCATCACTGTCTTCTTGCCTCTCTGAGTGTAGTCACATAGTCTGTAATTTATGGAAGCTTCTTTGTCTGACCTTTCTGTGTTTTCTCCTTCCTTATTTGCCACAGCCAAAGTAAGCAGAAAAAAAGAAGAAAAGAAAACAAAAGAAAAGAAAAGAAAAGAAAAGGAAAGGAAAGGAAAGGAAAGGAAAGGAAAGGAAAGGAAAGGAAAGGAAAGGAAAGGAAAGGAAAGGAAAGG
>JAVKLA010000002.1:24396425-24407336 GCA_034782735.1 Sagittarius serpentarius | reverse complement strand
GAAGCTGAAAAGTCCTTGACTTAGTCTAAACACAACTTAGCAACAACTGAAAACATCAGGGTGTTATCAACATTCTTTTCATACCAAACCCAAAACACAGCACTGTACCGGCTACTAGGAAGACAATTAACTTTATCCCAGCTGAAACCAGGACATTCCCTCTGCCGCTTTTCAGAAGACACTGTCCTCTGAAGCTATGCTGCTCTTCAGCCAAGAATCCAAAAGCCTTGGAAACAGGAGAGTAAGAGCCAATGGTTATAAGTGCCAGCTGAACATGGGGCAACCTTGTCTCCATGTCTTAGCTTATTAACCTGATGACTGTATCACAAAATGCATAAGCAGTCCTGTGAGAAGACAGCAGCTCTCCAGCTGCCTTGAGTAGGCAGAAACCAGACTCTGTCTCGCCTCATGTGTTTTGGGTTCTTGTCTGCCATGGCTCAGTTTCTAAATTATAGAAATGGGAGACATCTTCTTTTCCCTGGATGATCTGTTCTCCTGTGGTTAGCATAATTTCTAGGAATATGTGTTTGACCTACTTCAGTCTGAAAAGGGAAGTAAAAACTGGTCTCCTTTGTCCAAAGGTCATTGTTCTTACCAATAATGGGTAGCAGCTACCTCCTGACCAGGTGCTCAGTGCTGCACCACATGGTAGCTCAGCAGCAGTTGTTCAGTGGTTCATTCCTGTATATGGTCTGGTTTTACATATAGGAACCTAATATGTTTCAGGTCAAAGAAAGCCATTAACTTCATGATTGTGTGTTTGCATGTCTCCTTACAGCTGATTGTTCTACATTTAGAACAACTTACAACAGACACACACTTCTGCAAAGCAAGTAAAAGAATATTTGCATATTCATCAGTGTTACTTAACACTTGGTTTATTGTGCTGTTTGTTTCCTTACCAGTATCTACAGTTGATTCCTGCAGCATTTTCAAGCATTCTTGTTTATATTTGTTCCATCCAGTAGTGGTTTTTTCCAGCAGAGATCCTTTGGCCTGTGAGTGAAAATACTGAACATGAGGAAAATCGGTTAGAACCTTGTGGTCTTTTACTGGCAAATTTCTTTCCATTAAAAAAAATTTAAAAGGAGAGGAGAGGAGAGGAGAGAGGAGAGGAGAATGGAGGAACGGTAGGCAAGCAGGGAGGTAAAGACAGACCCCTCCCTCTCCAGGAAACTATTAGTGAAATGTCTTCAGTTGCTGTCTTTGCTTGAGCAAGAAATGTATTGCCATGGTGCTATTTTACCACAGAAATCTATTCAACTTGTGTAAAGTCCCTTTAAAAGAACCCGACACAGATATTTAATTGCTAGGGCTTGAGAGGGTGCACCGAAAACATAAGCATTTAATTCTCCACTGTAGAAAATGCATGCTTATCTTCACAATTTTTACACTTTCCAGGCTTTTTACAGTCAATTTATACCAAGGACAACTAATACTTCTCATTTATTTATGTTTCTGCTAGATTAATTTAGGAATCTGATTGATGATAATTTTGAGGGCTGTTTATTTTTATTTTTGAAGATAATCAAGCACACCTAGTTGAGTAGTACAGTAAAAAATTGAATACAATTGTAATGAAAAAGCAATACTATTTAGCTACTAATAGCTTTTCTCCAGTGCATTCTGTACTCCTGCCCAGCACTTTGAAGACCTCTTCTTTCTCCAACAGCTGCAACTGTGCCATAGACATCTTTCTTTTCCTCATTTTTTTTTGAGACAACACAAATGTAAATCTTAGTTTTACTTGCCCATCTGCACCAACTATGTTGTCCTTTTTGCTGGGACAGGGCACAGTTTTGCTGTCCACTTGTGTCCACAAGGCAGAAGAGTCTTCGCCCTCAAGATTTCTCATATAGTGAAATGAAGCATTATTTTTAACCATGCCAAAATTTTCTCCACATAAAACATCTCACACAAATGGATTTTTATGTCTTGAGCTTTTGTAGGTACATTTATTTTCTTTTTTGTTTTGTTTTAGATATTTTCAAAGCAGGTTTTGCCTAGGCCTTCCTGTTATAGTGACAACCCCAGAGAAGATCAAGAATTCCTTTAAATTCTGGAAAGCTAGATTCTGGAGAGAATATCATCTGGAAACATTGTGTTGATGTGATCTGTTTAGAGAGAATAGAAATAAAAACACTTCAAGAACAATCTCCCTTTTACTAGTGTAGCCTTGAAGACAGGCCCAACTTTGATTTAGTCAGTTTAATGACAGCAGATTCTGCGGAGTCCCCTCTGGTGTCTGGAAATCAACCATCCTGTGATTACAAGAGCTGCCTGCTCCTCTTGGCTGCTCCTACACTGCAGGCTTCTGCCTCCTTCCTGTGGCTCTTTCTTTGCCCACTCACCCTGTGCTGTGTTCTGGAAGCTTCTGTCCCCAAATACATGTAGCTGCTCCTAAAAGCAAGAACAATCCGCCTTCAATCCACAGGGTCCTACTGGACCTATCACCCACTCTCTTCTTTTCTAGGTGAAGAGAGGCTGAGAACACAAATGAAGCAAAAAATCGTGTCAGTGTCTAAATGGGCACTTGCTCTGATGGACAAATTCTGGCAGGTTGTATGGGAGAGGATTGCTGCATTTATAAGATACGGATGGCACTGCAGCCGCAGAAACACACAGAAGAAACACAGAGGTTGAGGGGATTGTCAGTGGTGTTCAAAAAAGGAATGAGAGAAAAGGCTTAGGAGCCCTGCTTGGACATGCTGACGAGTCGCTCCCTTGGCACCGGGAAGCAGATAAGCAGAAAGGAAAGAGACCTAGATGTTAGCATGAAAGGGTGAGATCAGGGATGTAGATCAACAGTTGCTAGCACAGAAGAGAGAATTAAATTTACCTCTACTGATAAAATTACTCTTAGGATAAAATCTGCTCTGCTGTTAAAAAAAAAAGAAAATTCCCAGCTATAGACAGATTTTAATAATGATTTTATATATAGTGACTGATGTGTTTATGATGTGGTGGACATCTGTGGCATACACCTTATCACTGTAAGGGTTGCAACTGTCCTGAGGGGACTCTCATATTTTAACTTGGCTCTCTGTAAATATCCATATTTCTGACACACCTTTATCACCCAACACTCTGACTTCAGAGGTCTTTAAGAGGGCCATAGCTGATAATCACTGTTTAGGAAAGGAATGGCTAAAAATAGAAGATTTAACTGCAAAATTGGTTGCCGGTGTGTTCGATTTGGGCTGTTGAAGAAATACCCAATTAGGAGCAAAACAGTAGAGAAAGGATAATGCTAGATACTGCTTACAGTTCAGTACCAGTGTGATGACTTGATCATTATTTATCCAGGGAAAAGAACATCAGCCTAAGCAGTATCTGTGTAATATGCCATCTGGTCTCCTGAAACCAGGGCTTTGAGATGCCAGAGGTGGGCAAGTAGTCATAGAACACTGTCACTATAAGTCACCAAAATTGAAAATTTCACTACTGGTTGAAAACATTACCAATTGTAATGACCAAATTTTGGAGAGCAGACTAAATATAAGTTTTCTAAAAAGCAACCATCCTTATGTCAAAGGATGCTTTTCAGCTCTCCAGGGAAAATAATTTTCCTTTTGTGTGGACTAGACCCTTTTTTGGAAACTGCCTTTCACACGTGTGGTTGTTCTGAGCTTGTTTGAGCTTGGTGATGTGCCAAGGGCTGAGATAAATAACCAGAACAATGTATGGCTGTACATTTCAGCTGTATCTTTTTCTTTGAATCTGCTTTTTGGAAAAAAAAAAAAAATCATATTTATTTACTTTCAGAACAAGAACAGTGGAGACTATTAGCTAGTTGTTACATGAGACCCCTCTGTAATGCATGTTTTTGCTGTGTAAAATGTTGCCGGCCCAATAGTCTGCTTTCAGTCTCTCAGCTAATTTCCAGACACCCTACTTTGAATTCCAGGGAGCAGAAAGACTATAATTATTCTTCCTCTGATGGGCTTGCAAGATAAGGAGAGAATATTTACAGCAGCCATGAGAAAGGAATGCATGTTTCCAAAATAAAAAGTATCTTGACATTTCCCTCATGTAGGCCTTAAAATGCTGGGAGCCAGGGGAGATTCTTCAGACACTCCCAGGTCAGTGAACCTTGTTTGAAGAGGCAAAGACATGGAGATGACGCATTTGTAGAAAAGATTGCTTGATTTAAGGGATAACATTTCAGTTTCTAATAAACAAATGCATTAAACAGCCAACAAAATACAAGGAAAGCCTCACAGTGGCTACCTGGCTGCTTGTTTAGTTCCATTCCTGGAGACGAGGCTGACATACAGCCATGAAGCAGCTCACTTAACAAGAGTAAGGACCAGTTTAGGCATAAATGACAGTTTCACATCACTTCCTTATGTAATTGTCAGTTTCTGCAAAGCTGCAGGTAAAGTCAGATAGGCAATATCTGGTCACTATTGATGTAAATATCTGTGAGATGCTTGGTTTTGTACTGCAAGACTTTCTGATGAAAAAAAATCAAGTCTGTGTAAAATCAGAGCTGCACCTGACAAAAAACTTAAGAGCTGTCAGCTGACCTCAAAAGTTAATTAGAAATATATTTAGAAGAACATATAAAATAATTTAAATTATTAATCAAAAAATGTGCAGATGGTTGGAAATTAACAGGGGAGCAGACAATGACCAGTTAATAAGGGCCATTTAGATCACAGAGAAACATGAACCCCTCTGCAGAGCAGGCACTATGATAGACCTAATGAAACATTTTACTCTTAGGAGCCACAGCTGGAGGATGTAAGTCAGGACTTTTTGAGAATTTATGTTTAGTTGTAGAAATGAAATGACATGAGCCACCTGTAGACAATGTTGCAGTACAGGAGACTATTGACATTTCTGGAGTTGTACATACAAGGGAGGATGTTGAAAAGGAGTACAAGATAGTATTAATGAGTAGTATTTGTCCCTGGTGTGACTCTGCCTGGACAGTATGACTTTGATGGTCATACATCAAAAGAGATGATGATAAATTCGCAAGTTGTAAGGAAAGTGCTAAAGTGGCCTTAATCATTAAACTAAAAGACTAAGAAATCCCCATAGATTTATCTTATCAAAGAAATGATAAACAGATATTCAACAACAAACCATTATGACTTGAATGGCAGCAACATGTGAACTGATCATCAGCTACTTACACAGGGACTACCAAATGTAGCTAAAAAAAGCAAGCTTGCTGTTCGTATGTGACTGTTCAGTCTGCACTGGGCTCCACTCTCTCTGGGGAAAATCTGTAAGGATATATGTATAGAGAAAGGCTAAAGAATGCTGGCAGTGCCTTGGACTGAGGAAAATCAGCTTTCTTTCCCTTCTTGGTTTGAAAGGGATTGATGCAGGTGCCTCAGACAGAAGACTTGGGTGTTTTCTGCAGTGGGACATCCTGTTAAGAGTATTCTGCAGTAAGAGCACTAGAGAGCTATTCACTGTCCAGTGAGAAGACAAATTGTGTGGGCTGGGAATAAGGCACTAGCCTTAAGAGGGAAGGGGAAATTGAGGAAGTGGGACACCTTCATGTTGTATGTCTGTTTAACTAAGTGAAAAGGATTCAATAAAAATAATGAGACAGGCTTGCCTCTGTATCTTACATCCATGTTGCTATTATTCTTCAGAGAGGGGCACAGGTTCTTTCAGAAAGAGGAGGGTCTGCAGTCAGGGTCAATGTGAGGAACACAGCAATCTCTGCTGTGATCGTGGGGGCTTTCCCTGCTTTTGCCACCTGTAGGAGAAGGCCCAGTCCTGTGGGCATGTTCTGAGAAGAACTGACAAATTGCTCTCTGCATCTGAGATCGGTCTGTGATTACAGATCCCCATGAGGTTTTATTACTATCTAAGTTTTGGGCTACTCAGTGTTATCAAAATTTAGATACATTGCATGCTCAGCGGTAGAAATGCAAGCTTTCAGGTAAATTCATCATAATCTCAAGCAGTGGCAACATGCAGCTCAGCACGGCTTTTGATCTCAGTTTTATGTTTCAGTTGACATTTAGCCACTAGCATTTAAACAGGACTTCCAACTCAGAAGAAATAAAACTCTGGTGTCCAAGACAGAATCTCAGAAAGTCCATGACCTTTTGCCCTACACTGGACATTTCTTCACTTCAGGCTATCTGAACTTTTGCTGGTAGCAAATGAACTGCCTCAGCATGCGAGCCTGGTACCCTGCTCACACCAAAGTTCACCCATACTGAAATTTAATCAAACTTCCCTGGAAGGGTCTTTCAATTCATTTGGTTTGCTCAAAGCCCACAGACTGCAGCAAGATGATGCCACTGTTAAAAAATATGTTGGATGCAGCAGAAAACACTGCCTGAAGCTCTCACTTAGGAAGTGGACTATAATAATAAACCTCTAAGGTTGCAAACAGACTGCTTTAAATTTATTTTTTTCGTAACTGACCACAGTATAATCAGGATTTTACCCTTTTAGTTTCTTATACTAAGCTAACAGTGAGATGAAATTTTTCTGTTTATTCAGACTATGCTATTATTGACAGAAAAAACCTTCAATTTATGTATAATCTAGAAATAAGAGCTTAAATATTTACTTATTCTTTCAGCCATGATCCTGATTTATGCAGATTGATATTTTTCATATCTATATAGATGTTTGCTAGAAAGTATGGATATAGTGATTTATGGTTGTTATTTCTTTAATTTTTTCTTTCTTATTAAATAAAATATAAAGAAATACAACACATTTCTTTAAAGAAGTTACAGGAATCACTATGACAAAGTGATTCACTGTGTTTTATAGTCTTGTAAAGATTTGATCTCACGGAAGTAATTGGGACATTTTCTGTTAGCACTGATGGAACCAGTGCTTTGGTCGAGATTTCCTACAGATTTAAGGTGTCTCACAAACCTAAGAGTTGTTTCAGTTCTATATTCATTTATGTGAGAAAAGCTCTAGATTTGAATTATACAAAATTATTAGGAATATTTTCTGTTAAAAGAAATAAAACCAGAGTATATATCTCCTGGTAACTTTTTCTTCATAAAAAAGCTAGGAACACAATTATGGTCTCTACAGCATGTATGCATGCAAACCCACTTCCTTAGTAACCCAGCTAAATGGAGGACGAGTGGATAGAAATACCTTATTACTTTCAGTTTAAAGTAAGCCTGTCAATTATACTTATTCTCATGTACACCTATTTCATAGAAATGCACACTAAATCTGTGTATGAATTTTATTCAGATTAATTGAAATTTACTACATCTTGATAATTTATTTTTTAAATTCATTGAAATCAAGGTTGATACTAATAAATAAATAATAATGGTGAAAAACATACCTGAAAATTTCCTTGAAGTGAATTATACTGAGATATTTTGTCATTAAACACCTGAAACTCTTCCAAATTATAAGTGAATATAGACAAAGAAGCAAGCTTTCAGACTTTTTAATGGATTTAGAAAAAAAAGAAGTGAATGATTTAGTAGATCTCTACAAGTGATAAAAGTAGAAATCACATACAGATTTACTAGCCTTCTGTAAGAAGCTGAGGTGCAGAATGAAACCAGTAACACCAGATTTCACAAATGTGAGTCAATGCTCACCCCTCATACAAGTCAAAGGCTAAAAGATAGTGCTAGAAACAAAGCAAAGCTGGTTTAGAACAGAGGTAAACCAGTAGAAAATAAACATGGTTCGCAATAGTATTGATATCTGGTAGGAAAATTGAAAAATAAATATAATTCAATACTGATCAATACTGGTATGAAAAAAGGTTGTATAAATGGATGTAAACACAATTTAATCGCTGTATGAATGAACATTAATAGAAGAAACTTGTAATAAATGACTGAGTCCAAAACTCTACAGCTTCTCAGTCAACATTTCTCTTGACTAATTTTTAATAAACATAAATTATGTCAAAACTATTTTTGAAAAGAACATGCTGTTTGTGAAGATTAAAATGTTATGTGCTAGGAATCCACTTCTATACTTTCCATTATTAATTACTAAATTAGCTTACCTGTTTCACTAGAAACAATATCATGACACAGCTGGCAGGTGTGGGAGATATTCTGGACCAGATTCCCATGCTGGAACAGAGACCAAAAAGTGTCACCATGCCCGTTCTAATAAATTTGTCCTCAATATGCTGCTATTTCACAATGCTATGGATGAATTATATCACCCTGTCCTGTGGAAAAAAAGTAAAAATGTCTTCTTTTATGTGTGCAACTCTTTCATGAATCTTCTTGCAAATAGGTGAGGAAGTCTACTAAAGGGTCTAGGCTTGCTAGACTCCAACTACGCTTTGTTTTTTTCTGATTAAAGGCAGAGAGAATTTACTCTAAACTTCACAGAAAGCTTGCTTACTGTAGCTTGACCTTTAGCCAATAAGAAGTCAGAAAGCTATTAAAACATTAAAGGGCTGATCCTATTCCCTTGAAACGCCATGGGAATTTTGCCAGTGGTTTTGCAAGAATGCAATCCAGCTTCATATATTTATATACACCTCATGAAACCATTAAAAGTGCCTTAGAACACAGAAAAACTTTGTGTAGGAAACTTGCTAAATCTAGTTGGCTGTTAGGAAGCATCTCAATAACAGCTGATTTTTATCCTTTCTGATCATATTTTGTCAAATATTCACAGTCAGTGCAGGATCAGGGAGAATCCAAATGTACAAAAGATGATGTTACCAGCAATTAAAGTTTTACTACAATTCTTGTGTCATTCAGGTTTTTTTTTCACAGCTTTGGCTGCGAGGTTGGAGAAACTGCCAACGAATTTCAGCTTTAATTTTCAGAAAATTGTTTGCAACTTTTTTAGTGGCAGAGAAAAGCCTGAAAACATTAATAAAAAATTAATAAATCTATGTGTTATGCAGGCTCAGGGAATAAAACCATTTATAATATAATAATTTTAGGGTCTAACTTAAGATTGTCATGCTTTGAGTAGGCAATATGGAGGGTCAAGAAGATGTTGCCTCCTTCATTTCCAAGAGAAATGAAACTTGTGGCTATTCACACCAGAGGATAGCTTGTGCCCTTGCCAGAATTCACAGGTGTCCCAAGCTGGAGAACAGGTAGAGGTGCAATAACTGGGACTGTGGAGGCCAGCAGTAGCCTAGTTTTCAATGCCAGACATAGACTAAACCCAAACTATGTTTAGCACACCCCATCAACCTGGCTCGCAGTGTGACTTGATTCCTTCTCTACACACATGCCAAAACTTTCTTCTAGAGGAATCCAGGAGGTGGAAGGGCATAACGTATACCCATGTCTCATCTTTACATGAAGTCTGGATGTGGTAAAAAAGAGTACTGGGGCGTGGGGTATGGATGTGCTCTGAGGACAAGTATTTCAGGGTGGAAATGCATCCAGGCCACTCTAGAGGCTTGGCAATAAGGGCACTGGCTGCTCCGCACTACTATGCCTCCTGGGCTGATGTGTCAGTATACATATTCCTCCCTGCCACACCTAAAGGCAGCTCTGGGGACCAGGGGAAGTCACTTTAAAGCCCCTGTAGCAACTGCTCACCTGTGTATAAGGGATAAAACCACATTTTCTAATGGCCATATGAGTAAGATCAGCTCTCTAGTAGATTAAAACCAGGAGACCTGAATAGTGCTCTGGCATTGGACCTGTTCTGAGATCACCATGAGAAATGTTCTAATGCTCAAGAAACCCTGAGGTCTGTCTAGACCCTAGATGAGCAGATCCACAGGGTCTCCTGTGGTACATCCTCACTATTGCTCAGTAGCATGTAGGTCCTCTCATCTTCTCCACTGATAGCTAGCACCCAGCAGCTGAGGCTCTGTTTTCAGTTTTTTACTTCTACAAGTTTTTAGTTTTTATCTGCTCACTTTTAAAAATCATCTGAAGTTTATATTTGAATGACCTCTGTGGTCCCCCTCTGCAGTTAACGCTACCCAGGATTAGGTCAGTGCAAGAGACCCACATTAAAGTATCCCCATATTTTAATTACACTAGTAAACTGTGACACTAGGTGGTAAAGACAGAATGCAGAGCTGAAGTTTGAATTTCTGAGTTACTCTTCAGAGTTTTTACTAGAACAATGTAAATCAGGAAGGTCATAATGCTGAATGCTAGCCACAGCTGTCCACTCTCATTCACTCTCAATATTACTCCAGCAAAAAACACTGAATATAACACTATTTGAAGGAAGATCCAGCTAATCTATTTGCTCCTCTTCTATTTTCTTTCTTTTTTCACAGTAAGACAGATCTAACCAATAAATGCTCATGGAATAAATTTCTCCTATCATATAGAGCATTCTTACAAGGCAAATTGATTTAAAAGTTTGTGGTACCGGCATTGATAAGGCATAAGCAGAAAACTGGCTCAGTGAAAAGTCTCAGACTGCAGTTGTCAACCAGAAGATATCAACTGACAGAACTTTTTCTGAAGTCTCTGGAGACTGATTCATAGTCTGATACAAGGTCTGTTTAGTCAAAGGCATGCTATGACATTAAAGCTGATTAAATTTTATAATGGGCATAAAACTGTACAGTTTGTACATATTAAAGAGGTGTAAGTGTTATTCCCAAGTGACCTCAACTGCCTTGAGTCAGTGGTTTCACAGCCCTCACAATATGTTTGAATACAGCCATAGGCAGATTACTCCTGGGAAAAGGAACATAAGTGTTTAATCCTTAGAAAGACTTCCCTCCCTTCCTCCTTCCCTCCCAGCGATCCTGTTCTCAGACATTAGCAGCAAAAGAAGGGCCAGGGAAAGCCTCCATCTTCTATTAGATGCAGGAGGAAACATGGTGACAAAGGATGAGGAAAAGGCTGAGGTGCTTAATGCTGCCTTTGCCTCAGTCTTTAGTAATAGGACCAGTTGTATGCTGAGAATCCAGCCCCCTGAGCTAGATGATAGAGACTGGGAGCAGAATGATCCCCCTGCTATCCAGGAAGAGATGGTCGG
>JAVKLA010000002.1:24382528-24396325 GCA_034782735.1 Sagittarius serpentarius | reverse complement strand
ACCCCAATTCCTTCAGTCTGTCTTCATAGGAAAGGTGTTCCAGCCCTCTGATCATCTTTGTAGCCCTTCTTTGGACTCGCTCCAGCAGGTCCATGTCTTTCTTGAACTGAGGGCTCCTTGTCAGTGCTAGGTTAACGATTGGACGAGGTGATCTTACAGGTCTTTTCCAATCCAGGCAATTATGTTTTTATGATTCTATGATTCTGTGATTGCTGGGCAGTTGGTAATGCTGTCCAGAAGCAGCGTCAATGCACAGAGACTTCAAGTGGAGTTCACGAGTGCTACATCCTTGTGAAAATACAGTAACACAAAGCTGTAGGAAAAAATAACTCCTGGCTCAAGTTACAATCAGCCTTTCAGGTTGTGAGATTTGCTCTGACTTTTTAGTCCAGATACCTGCTTGGCCTTTCACTGTGTTGCTGGCCAGCTTTTCAAGCTGAGATCTTCATAACAGTCTAAAGTAGGCATTTATCCTGTTTCTTTGAGTTTCATGGTGAGACTTGTCTAGCCACAACCTTGGCTTCTCCAAACCTGACATCTTCTGGGTAGAGACTTGTCTTAAAAATCAGAATGATTTTCATTAAAAGATACATATATGACTTCAGTGTCTGTCCTGTGGTATCACTCTCCCTTAGGCCATGTGTTTTGACCTTACGGTTGTAAAATGAAGCAACCATTTACTAACACTTCTGTTCCTTCTGGTTCTTTGCATCACTTACTTGCATCATCAAACAAGCAGAAAAAGCAACACATACGTCAAGGTTGGAAATGTTTCTTAGATGAAGGAAAAAAAATGCTATTTCACAGAGAGAACAGACAAAATAAGGATAATTCAGCTTTTTCTCTACTGTTTCACCTAACTTGGGCAAGACTTCTAATCTGTGTTCATGGAGGCATGCTGGACAGTGTCAGAAGCCCATCAATAGCAATGTCATGTAACTTATGACTTTCATTTGTCACTGGTGGAATTTCAAATAGACACAATCACCCTCCCAGTGGTCTTGGGAAGTGCTGTAATGCTGTGAAATGGTCTAATCTAGCAATTGGTTTTATCTCCTTAAGAATTTCTTTATAGTAAGATTCACAGCTGTAGTCAATTTAAGCAGCGTTCAGTGTAACAGGAGAATTTGGAACCACAAGATTTTATTTATTTCTTAGCTGAGAAATGGAGAAGTTCCATCAGTCTGACTCCACCTGCTGATCAAGGTAAATAGGCATATTTTGTTTGTAGAAATAAAGCTTTTCTTATCACATATTGGAGTACTTCCAATGCTTCTGTGTTCTGTATATCTTTACTCCTGTGATTCTTGGCACAAACTATAATTTATTGTCCCACCTCCTCATATTTCTTTCACAAGACATTACTGCCAAACAACACTGTCCTAGATCCTTAATCTCTCCTGCCACATGATTTCTGGTCATGCCCATATCTCTGCTTTCTGTCTTAACTACTAAGCTGGTACAATTTTCTGAGAGGAATGAAGAATGGGTTGGTAAATACAGGCAGGTGTTTCACCAGGAAGATATATACATAACTTTGTAAAAGGTTGTTTCCAGAATAATTGATAGTGCAGTCCTGGAGGATGCCAGTTTCAGTCCCAGCTGCAGGCAGACGGCAGAGAGCCTCAGCAGCATTTTCTCTCAGTTTTCTCTCTTTAGTCTTCTCTATTACAGCATTCAGTAGCAGTTACTGGTGTGAAGGGATGAGAAAAGTTGCCAAACCTTTCTGTACAGGACAGAGCAAAGGGGATCACTGCATCCGCTTTAATAGCCCTGATGCCAACAACAGCAATGCTGTGCAGTATATTTGGGAGACGGGAGATGACAAGTTCATTGACCGAAAGTTTCATGCTGGGATTTGGTATTCCTGTGAAGAAATTATAGATGAAGAAGGTGAGTAAAACCATGTAAATTTACTTAAGAAAGTAATTAGGGTTCTTCCTACTTATTTGGTGTCACCTTCCTCTTTGCTGCAATATTGTGCATGTATTTTAAAGGAAAATGTATCCTTGAAAAGCTGCTGTTCTCTGGGAAGGGGGATCTTAGAGGGTACTATCTAGTCAATTCCTAAAAAAATTCCTAATAAATTCTGCAAAGAACTTTAGAGTGATAGGTTGTAGTACAGATGAAGATTTTTTTTTTAATTCTTCTAAGCAGAGCAGCAAGTTAAGTTACTTTAACAGGAAAATGTTTTATTTTTCTGAGGTTTGCCTTATGATTGCTTATGATCCCCTATGGCAACATAAAAAGCACAATGTGATATTTTTTGTTTTAAAAACCATTTGAGAAATTAAATCTGTGAGATCTAAGTTATTTAATGGATTTCCTCTTAAGCACGGGTATTTCTACTTTCTTACTGTGATCTCACCTTTCATAAATCAAAGCAGAAGAAGATTATTTTCACCCTGCTAAAACATAATTTAGAGACTTACTAGTCATGAGTGGTGGCATTTAATTGAGTTTCACTCTGCGTATGTAAATGTCAGTAGAATGAAATTAGCCTGCCATTAAAGAGAGCTTCTAGTTAATTTTGGATGTTTGTATAAGGGACTTGCTTAGCTTGTTCAAGAAATAGGACACTTATTGTAAATCCAGATCAAAACTAAGTTTTTCCCCGTATTGTCCTGATCAGTTTACAAATGGCAACTAGAACAAAACTTCAGAGCAATCAAATCAGCTGTCACCTGTGCTACAAAATGCAAATGTTTTTGCAGTCACCTGCCCTGAAAGTCCAGTTCTACCAGAAGGTTTTGTAAGTTATGCAATTTCAAGGGGGTAGGTGTTGAAGATCAGAGCAAAATACATGTCCAAGAGACATCTTTCAGGTGATGATTGCTATGGATATGAGTTGTTTAATTTGTACATCTGCTATGGTGGTTCTTGTTCTCCAACTTGGTGCAGTTAGTAGCTGAAAAAACCCACCCTGTATTTTCAGAGCAGAGCAGAATTAATTCCAAGAGCTTTGCTCACAGCATCTGTGTGGGGGTCAGGAGGTCACATGGGTTTGAAAATCAAAGCTTACAGAAAGAAATTGTAATCAAGCTTAGAAGAAATTTGTGTGAGCAGCAGCCTTGTTGCTGTAAGGAGGTCTTCCTTCATAAGGAAGAAGGTATATAGGCTGTGTCTTTCAAAGGAATTGATTGTTTTCTCATTCTGTCTTTCACAGCTACAACCTTTTGGAAATAAATTCATAGCCTTTTTCTCAGTCTCCCAACTCTGGTTCTGCCTTGAAAAAGTCTGGAAGGATTCTCCAGCTAAGTCCCAAGAGTAGGTTGATGTACCAGGGACTCTGTGTACAAACATACATGAGAAATAATTTCTCCTGATCTTCTCAGTTTGTGCTTTTATGATAGATTTTGCATTTTCTGCTTTGTGTTAATCTGTTTCTTTAGATCATTACAATATACGAAATAATCTTGAATATTATTTTAATGCAATTTTTTTTTTAGGTGAGAAATGTAGAAGCTTCATCAGTCTGACTCCAGCTGCTGATCGAGGTAGATATGCATATTTGGTTTGTGTAAATAAAACTTTCCTGATCACATTTACCAGTATAAATACTCCATATTTTCATATTAAAAAGGCTTGCTTTAATGCCACATAGTTTTTCATCCTTTATTTAGTTTTTCAACTTCCAATTGAAGTCCATGTGACTTAAAATATGAATCTATGTCTTTTGAAAACACTCCATTTGAATACAAATGTTTTTTAAAATTTCTTTGAATATGGGTACGGGAACCCAAGATTTGCAAGTTTTTGCCCTTTCTCTCCTCATACATCTGTATTCGCAGTCAGGAATTTTGTGGCTGGGAGCAGACAGAGGGACAGGCAGCGTGTGAACAAGGGCAGGGAGTATGCTGAGGGGGCTTGAGGGAGACATGTTGTGGACCAAACCAATCTTAATGGCAGTCTGAATTCCCTCCTTGTACCTTACACAGAGCTGTAAGGAGGCACTTCCATTCTCCTGAAAGCCAAGTTGCCCTCTTTCTTTCAAAGAACGGTTCATGTTCCTGTAAAACACGCCTGCAGATGCTGTTAAGTACCCCGCTCAGATGTAAAGCCTGTCACTGATGTAGTTAGACCAATCACTTTGCAAGTGGCTAATCCAGAATAAAAAGGTCTTCCTTCATCCCCAGGGCACTGAAATTGCATGTCCAGTATACTGGGACTGGAGTACTTTCTTGGATATACAATTTCAGCCCCCTGGGGAAGAAGAAGGACTTAGTATCTGAAGGCTAGTCCTCCTTCCCTCTATTGCAGCGTGTCACTGTGCACAAATAATTCAAGGTTTTTATAGCATGAGAAAAAAATATAAATGAGATGTTGTTTTTAGTCTCACAGACACGGTCCTCAGAAAGGAAGGGTAGAATTATGGGCCCTGCCCTGAGTGCTCCTCACATATGAATCTACTGGTGGACACAGTGCTGAAACTAACTCTGTGAACAGCATCAGCCAATGCCACAGGCACCTGCAGGTCAGATCAAGAAACCTAAGACAGCATCTAGGGACCTGATAACCACAGTGAGAAGCTATGCCTGGGTAGTGAAACCCTGTGTGGAAATAGACTCCTGCCCTGCAGAGAAGAGCGAGTTTGTGTGCATGTGCACATGGCTGCTGTGCACACAAAACTCAGGATGCATCAGGCTCACCCCTCCTGAATTTATCATCTCCAGGCATCATACACGGGGATTATCACAGTTGTTCAGTGCGTATGTAATGATGGCTCACTTATAAAAATGTTAAGATGCAAGCTCTCATAGCTGGAGCAGCCAATACTGTTGAGCAATGTAACATCTGGAGTTCCTGAACAAAACTAGAATTTTTTACTCAGACAAAGATTTGCTGGCAGAATAAACCTTGCCCAGGAACCCCTACATATAGCCTGGCCCAAGAATTTGTCTAAACGGCCTTTGGATCAGACAAGTCCCACAAACACTGTCAAAGCCTGCTGTAGGGGTTATTTACCACACAAACATTGTTTACTGTCATACGTTCTGTTTTGTAATCAATTACATGTCTTAGCAATGTTTTGATTTTTAAGTACTGTTAGTATATACCTTCACATGAAATCACTATTTGAATCTACAACCAGGTGTCTCCGGACACACTTACTTGTTTTTAAAAAAGGTTTGGGAAGGTTGTTGTCCAGTTCTTGCTATGATCTGGACACAAGAAGACCTCCTGCTCCTGACTGTGGTTCATTAGCATGCTAATAGTAAAACAGCAGGCTGAGAAACTTTAATGGGAAGATTAACTTCTTGCATAAGATGTAATTAACAGATATCCAGAAAGAGATGAATTAGCACATAACCAGAGAAATGAATCTCAGTGAAAACTGGAGAGGGTCTGGGCTCATGAAGGCTTCTCTGTCCAAAAAATCAAGATCCTGTTTGGTGGAAAATTCAGCCCATGGGGAAGATTTTATTTAATGACTGCACCCTCAGGTCATGTGGCTGTGTGCATGGCCTTGCAGTTTGTTAAATGGGTAACATGGTCATCTGTTTTGGTACACTTCTGTCTCGACTCTGCAACCGTGCTGCCAACAACTAGATAATTGGATAGTAATTCTTTTTATATTAACTTTGGTTCATGGTAATTTTAGGGTAGTTACTGAGTATAAAACCATACTGCCCCACCTTGTACTGTAAGCTTCTTAGGTTTACAGCAGGAACGTGGAAGTGCTCTTCCACTAAATGGCCAAATCAGTAGAGGGAACTATAATTTAGGGTCTCCATTGACCTTGAAACCTTCCTATAGATGTTATAATTGCATCCTCACAGTCTTTGAGCTTTTGTTTAATGTTGTATAAACAATATAAATTAATAAGAAAGAAATGGTGAAAATACTAAATGACTGCTTATAATATCAGTGCTATTGATTTGGTTTTCCAGGGGTTTTATGGCTGTCTATTGTAGCAGAGCTTCTATACATCATTTTGCTTCTGACTGGAGCCATTCTTATGTCAGTAGAAATGTGCTATTACAGTACTGTCATTGATGGGCTAAAGATCAACGCCTTTTCTGCAGTAGTCACCGTATTAGCAGGTACAGTTAAGGATCTTGATTTATTACATTCAGAAAATGCAACATTGATAGGCTTCCACCTGAAAATGAATAATAGTGTTCAAGTTTCAAAAATATTACAATGCCTACTGAGACACTAACAAGACAAGATGCAGCAAAATTTTATGTAAAATATTATTTTCAATTAATTATTTCTTAATATAATTATTTTTATATTTTATATTTATAGTTTTTACTATTTTTAACTTCATTATTTTTATTTTATGATTTTTAATTTCATTGGCAGGTTGGTTATCAAAGATAAAAAAGTAACATACTCCTCCAAATAGCTTGATTTTTTAATTTCCAACATGCTAAGTATAAAATTAGGAATAGCCAAATTAAAACAGCACTTTTAAGAGGGAATAAAATGTAATTGGATAATTGTTAGTAGAGAATCATGATTAAAATTGTCTTTCATTTTCTGCATATTACTTCTTAATCCATTGCTATTTAATCATAGGATCCTAGGCAATTTCAGTTTGGAAGAAACTTCAGAGGGTCCCTAGTCCAGTCTGAGGAATCTGGTCTGAATTCAGTGTGACTGTGTGTTGAGCAGAAGGAGGCTGGACCAGAGACTTCTGAAGGTGTCTTACAGCCTGTGATTCTGTCTATATTGTAGAATTGTTACTGAGGAATGTTGCAGTAAAAAACAGCAATTATAGGCAACATGAACAATGATTCATAGAGTTATTAATTTTAGAGCCAGAAGCAATCATACTGTTTATTTACTAAAATTTCTTGTGGAACACATGCCACTGTGCTTCATATTGGTTAGGAATGTTTAGAGTCCAAAGTGATTTATACTTGGTGAAAGCATATCTTTCAGAATCACATCTAATTGCAAGTCAAACACCTGACAGATTGCAAATAATTAATCTCAAGATTGTCTTTCTCTGTCAAAATTTTGAGCTTTGATCCTAATCCTAATGTTTCTGGTTTTAGTATTTATGCATTTGTGATTGTTGTGCCTTTCTTCATGATTTAAAGAATTTTTATTATACTTTTTCCTCTTAAGCATAATCATACATTTAATTCATTTGCCAGTCTCATTTTTGCTGGCTAAAGTAATTGAGTTTATTAAATGTCTCATTGTGATAATTGGGAAGAAACAATTTTCTTCCTTTCTGCAGAAGGTTTTGCGTAGTTGAAGACAGCTATCATGGCTCTCCTTCATCTTCTCCAAAAGAAATGATTGGGAAACATGTCACAGGACTTCACATGTAGTTCTAAGACCTCTAATCACGCTTGCTGCTCTAGTCTTTCTCTAGCCCAGTTTTTGCACAAAATTCCTAGAGGGCAGTACCTAATCTGGACACTGGGCTGAACCTCCAAGGACTTTAACAAACACAATTTATATTCCAGATGGTGACTTTTGAAATACTCCAATTTTGCTTAATTTTATGGAAATGTAAAACTTCTAGGGCCCCATCACTCTGCCCTGACTTAGGCCCAACTTTCCTAAAATTTTCCTGACAGACATTTGTCTAGCCTCATCTTAAAAAAATCCCCAAGCCCCAAAAACCACCACCACCACCAAAAATAATAATTGCTCCCTCTTTGGTACAAAATTTTCTGTCACCTTCTTAGGAAATGTAATCCAATTCATACCATTCTAAAGATTTTCTTCATGTCTAATCTAAAGCCCTGGCTGCTGTAATTGTTTACATCATTTCTTTTAGGATACCTACCTGCAACAGAGAGCAGATGATCCCTTCCTCTTCGCAGTTAACTTTTACACGTTTGAAGATTGCTATCTCAGCTCCCTGTAGTCCAGAGAGCAGTGCCCAAATTCTGCTGCCTATGAACTCTGAGAACCTGCTGGAATAGCTCCTTTCTTCTGAATGACTTTCCTGAAAGGAGTCCAACTAGTTAAAAATCTCTGTTATCACCACTTCTAGTAACTGCTCAAAAAAAGCCCAATTTCTCCTGTAGCTCACCAAACCTCATGAGCCACTGTCATGTCTATTTCCAAAGAAAGAGTAGGGAGCTTTGTTCAACTCTTTAGGCAGTTTTGCCCACTGTTAGCAGCTTTCCCCTCTCCCGATAATCATAAACATTCACTTTTATTAATACTCTTTTTGATTTTGACATGTAAAGAATTAAGGAGGCTTACACAGTAAGCAGCAATCTTTTCCTGGACATTCTGTTTACTTCTGCTAGTACAATTTCTTGAAATATTAAAAAGTGGAAGAGCATCTGTCCTAGCTTTTAAAGTTATGTATAAATCCTTTGAAGATATAAACCAAATCTAGTTGCCCTAATCTGTAATGAAGATGCAATTTCTTGTACAAACATGCTCTCGATTCTAGCAGACAAATGCAAACTGAAATTCAGCTACTGGAAACAGTAGCTGCATAATTTTAGCTATATTGAAAACACCCCCCCCCCCCTTACAGTATTTAACCATTGAAAAAAACACATTAAAGTTAGTGTTTGATTTCTCAGTTCTCTCAGTCTTTAGCTCAGACTGAAAAAAATCCTAAAAGTGTGTGTTCTAACTTGTGCAGAACTTGGTAACTTAAAAGAAGAATCACAGTTTGAAATTTTCTGTATGTAGGTTTATAATGTCCTACATGCAGGTCTTGACTCTACAGAAATTATTATTCTAATTTGTGAGTGTTTTCTCTTAAATACATGTGCACTGCTAGTTAACTCCACTACTATGAAATCCACATTGATACCACTGTCCTGTTGCCCTCAGTGGCCTTTGATGAAAATGAACATTGACAGGCACCCATATATGAATATGCTTGCATTTTATATCCATATTAGTTAAATTTTCACCATTTCTCAGGCACCAAACTGCCCTGATGCAACAGCTGAAATGTTGAGCCTGACTCCGAATTTAATCCTTGTACAAGAGCTAAGAGGAGAGCTCCAGCACAGGAGCTCATGTTCGCACTCTAGTTATATGCATTTCTAGGCAGCCAGACTGGAGGATTCAGGACAGACCTTCGTGTAACTTGGAAATGGCTATGGCATCAGAACAACTGATCTCCATTCTCTAATAGCCACATTGGCAGGTCGAACAACTTTCTCCAAACAATTTAAGGAATGTGCTATCAGGGTGCCAGCTAACCATAGATGCCGTGTTTCATAGCATGAAGCCTCTTGGCTCTGTGCCACATAGAAGGGCTCTCCTAATTGCCTGTTGATGGTGTTTCAGGCAATACCAGTATTTCAGGGAAGACCATTTCCCAGTGATTACTGAAACCAGCCTTGACTTGTTATGCCCAAGGACATGTGTCCTTAAGAACTCATGAAACAGACCTACTTCAGGAACACGAACAAATTGGATCTTCTGAATTTGGTGGGGGACCATCTGCTCTGAGAAACTAACATGTTTTAGACAGTGGGATAGTTGATACTGCAAGGGTATTGATGGATTTGTAAATGAAGCTGGAAACAAAAAATAGACGTTGACAGGGAAGTTCACTACTAGAAGATAAAATGCTAAGGGAAAACAGATACCCTTAGGATTAGGCAGCAGCCTAGTAGCAATTTTGAAAATTAAATTATTAAATGTAAGCCCCTTTCATAATCTAGACTTACAGTGCTTTTTAATGGCCATTAAGTGTTTGTTCACTTTTTCATTCACCTACATAACTTTGATAAATCTGGCTGCATTTGAGGCACTGGGAAAGGGCATATGACTGCATGCCTTTGAAAAGTCTTTCCATTGAACAATAGGAAACTGTGGGAAATGTGTCCTGTGCAATGCAACCGAGTGATACTTTGTCACGATGGCAGATCCCTGCTCAGGGTTGAATTACTAAGTTTTCAGATGATGAGAGCCAATCAACTTGTTGCCTTCTAAAAGCTAGGGGCTACATGTCCCATTGCACCCCTAGATTCCTCTAGCATACAGAGTAGGTGTCAAGGAACTCTTATTAGCAGATACATGACAGATAAATACACTTAGATTACAATGTCCAGTATTTTTGAGTGATTTATAGAATTTAGATACTTCATAAAATATTCTTCAGGAAGTCAAGGGACAACTGCAAAAAGCTAACAAAGAAAAATGTCTTCCATTTACATTTTCTAATGTTATTATGGTATTATATTTTTTAGGTCTTCTGGGCATGGTTGCTCACATGATGTACACAACTGTATTTCAAATGACTGTAAATCTTGGTCCTGAAGACTGGAGACCTCACACATGGGATTATGGCTGGTCTTATTGGTACCTATTGGTTTATATTTGGTTCTTTCATTACATTTCAGTCACTTCACCCTATGTTCAAGGAATGTTTACCTAATTTATAAGGAATGGGTCTACCTTATTTCACTCCTGGGATGCAGTTCAGTAACCAGCTGTTTTTCTCCACATTCATTTGTCTGTTGCATAGAATGTATAAGCTTGTGAATTTTGCATTTGCCATCCTTTAGACAGTACAGAGGCCTCCAACTGCTCTGCACAAACCAGAGGTTCTTCTCCATAGGCATCAGACCCAGACCTAGCACCCTCATCTCCCAGGACAACTGCCTTGCATAAGTGGTTTAAAACTCTTCCAGCTTTAGCCATTTAGGTGAATTTTTCCTTATCAGATAGATGCTTAAGGTATCTGGAACATTTCAGACAAGATGGTTCAAATTTTTTAAAAGAGGCTTAAGGAAAGTCTCATTATTTTGGCCATGTAAATAATTGCAGCATATCCTCTAAGGAGATCTAGTGAATTTATTAAGAAAGAGGGCTGTTCAGAGGATTTTTGCTATAGAGAGTTGTCTTTGAAAATCCATCAAATCTGATCAATAGCAAGAATTTGAATGTTTAGGTGCTGGAAACTGCTATTTCCCCAGCTGTGACTGGGAAAAGGAGTAGGAATAGCTGTATTGGGTTAAATCAAAAGTCAATCAGGATCAATATTTTGTGTCAGTAGAGCAGAGCTCAGGCTGATTGTCTCCTTCATATGTGTTCTGACAGCAGAGATCACAGCTCATTTTCATTCATTCTTGTTGTTCTTTCTACATTTATTGTACCATTATTGAAAAAGAGCTTATAGCTGCATGCAGTCTTTATGACGCAGACTAGGGATTTCTGTAGTCAAACAGGGATTTCTTTTGTCTTTTGTCCTGTTACTTTTCACCTTCCTAATAACTCAAATCCCATTTGAAGTTCACTATACATTGCTCTACATCTTTCCAGGAGCCTATTTCCCAAGCAGCAGTATGTTTGAAGCTATTGTTATGCATTTATAAATGCAGATGTTTTTCTAGTGCTTTCAGAGCACTGAAGGATGGGCCTGGTCAGTACCCCCAAGCTGAAGATTAGCCAGATCATGACAAATAGTGTGTCTTATCCTCTTTGTCCAGCAGATGAGGTGGCCCAGCATCCATATATCACCCACTTGCTCAAAGTGGAAAGGGTGATTCTGCTTCTGTCAGGAAAAACTGGTCCGAGAAGGTCCAATACCAAGTATTCAGACAACACCCTGGACAATGTCCAGGGACTACTTGGATACCCTCAACAGGTATCATAGGAGCTGTGGAGGATCCTCAAATAGTGCCTTCTTCCCTCCTTTCAGACTTAGATACTTTTTGCTTCTTTGACTCTCACTGCTTCCGTTCATTCATGTTTTTCTTCTTGCAATAATAATTTGGTTTCCCTGGTTGGGGCTCTGATCACATTTCTGGGAGGTCACTCCATTTCTTTCATGAATGAGATTAGGCCTGTTTTTACTCTAAAATCAGTAAGAAGAGTCAGTGGAAAGAGGGGGAGTGTTCCTTCGTTACTTCCCCCTTCCTATGGGAGTGGAAACAGAAAACTGGTACTGAGGAGTCTGTTCCCTCCTTTCCATCCCACTTGGAGGAGAAGAAAAACACCCAAATCATTGTCACTATTGCTGTTACTGACACAACTCCATTGATGCCACTATCGCCACCATCATCCTATTCATTACTGATGTTATCACTGCTGCCACTAGAGCTAGCCTTCTCCTGAACACCTGGACTTTCACCATGTGGCATGCACTCAGGAACTGAGGATTTCATGGCTGCCCTCTAACAACTCTGCAGCCTGGGCCACTGAATGCCCAAAGAAATGCTGCTACCAACACAGGACTTTCCAAGCCATCAGTACCTGCACACAGGAAGACACTGAGGAGGGTGGTGCCTTTTTTCTAATCAATTGTGTGCTCCATTTTTCTATCAAGATTCACTTTCTTCTTTCCTTTTCTCAGCCTAAATGGCAGCTATATCTCTCTGTTTGATAGTAATCTAAAAATAAAGCAAGCCATACATACAGGTGTCTCACTCCCTCCTCCCAGCTGCTTCCCTTGGTTTCTTTCCTCTAATCTTCTTTCGTATATAATGTTGTCTCTCTCCTGATAACCTACATTTGCACCTCCTTTCCTCTTGTATGAACCCTAATTTCAGCCTCTCTTAGTGGCTCTCCCATTCACTGCATGTGAGAATCTTACCTTATGGTAAGAGAGGAAGGATGCTGAAGCTATTTGTCTTTTACAAGAGGAAAGAGAATAGATGCCAAAAAAGGTCATTAATTATTACAACTGATGCTCCCTTTCTAGTTACCTCAGCACCCACTTGTGGCCAATAATGTCACCAAGACCATGACAGGGGCATGAGCAGGCAGAGGCACAGGCTAAGACTTTGCTACCTTTTTGTTGGGACTTACAATTATCTCCTTAGCAGCCAAAGAAAACGAAGAAATGGGCCCAAGGCAGCAGCTTTTCATCCCAATCATCAGACCTAGTAGGGCAGTCTCTTCAGTAAATCCCTCCATATTTCTCTTTTCTTCAGCAGCTTTCCTGGAAGTTGAAAGATGTTTCTATTATTGCTGAATCTCTCACTCCCCTTGTGTTTCTCAGATTTAGGCACCCTCACATCAAGAGATAACGTTTTCTCTCTAAAGGCCTGTCCTGTACTAAATTCCCATAACACACCTCATATGGGATACTCCATGCAGTAAAAGGAAAACCCATAACCCATCTAAGTTTCTACCAGCATTTCTCTTATGCAGATGAATGACTGGTTCCTTTAGTTTGCTTCCTTGTTGAGTCAACCTGTTTGATTTCCTCTTTTGTCTCTGTGTAGAATTCAAATTGAATGCTCTCCTTGAAGCTGAATTTCCACTGCAGCCAAACTGCCCTTTGTTCTCTTGCTCTTGCAGTGGCAAGACTTTGCTCACTTCCTTCCTTAGTTCTCACTAGTCAGATGGGGGACTCACTATTTCTTCCAAATTGTTTATGGAAAAGCAAAATTTCTAGCAAAAACTTTGAAGAATCACACTGATATCTTTCTTGTATTGTCAAAGGAAACCTTTTATTTCTGTCCTTTGTTTTTTCTTTTTACGCAGTATTGGTCTACAAGAGAATATGTTCATAAGAGATTAATTTCTTTCAGTCTTTGCTAAAAGGTCTTCACAGAAGCTTTCGTGAAATGAGTTTCTTACTCTTATGTCATCAAATCCTTCAAAGGGCTTCAACAGTTGGATTAGGAAAAGCACCTTCAACAAAAGCTGTGCTTCACAATATCAGTTCTATCAATTTGTCTGCTAATGCTACTGTGCTTCAGTTATTCAGCCAAAAATGCCTACTACGTCAGTCAGGACTACTGCAGACCTGCCACTTTGTCGTGGTTTAACCCCAGCCAGCAACTCAGCACCACACAGCCGCTCACTTGCTCCCCCCCGACGCAGTGGGATGGGGGAGAGAATCGGAAAAATAAAGTAAAGCTTGTGGGTTGAGATAAGAACAGTTTAATAGAACAG
>JAVKLA010000002.1:24357230-24382428 GCA_034782735.1 Sagittarius serpentarius | reverse complement strand
ATACTGAACTGAAAACACAGCACTGTACCAGCTACTAGGAAGACAATTAACTCTATCCCAGCCAAAACCAGGACACACTTTTATCTCATTCCAGAGGCTGAATCTTCAGTTCTTCTCTGCCATGGTTGGTTTAATCCACAGGTTACACAACACCATAGGAAGGCCTGCTGTCCCATTCTTGCTCCATTTGCATGGGGAGGTAAATCTATCTGCTTCTGGTGATTTTCCCCTATTCTTGCTATCTCTTTGTTATAAGAGCTCTTCTGCGTCTCCCCACATTTGAGAGTTAGTCAGGGTGTAGTTTGACTGACTTTAGGAGCAAAGATAGCTTAAGCTGCTCCCCTTCTTCCTGCTTCTAGGAGCCCTTCACATCTACATGCCATACTCCACCACCCTCCAATTCTGTCAATACATCTGGTTGTCTGATCACCCTGGAAACCAATCCTGGCTAAAGGTAATGCTAAAAAAAAAAAAGAGGATTTATTAAAAAAATCTAAATAAGTTTGTTGAACTACAGCAAGAATATGGGAACAAACAGCTCTGAAGCAGAGGATAGATAAGCAGGAGTTTCTTAAACTGATTTCTCCACCAAAGCACATGTTTCATTAGATATTTTTGTCCTTGCCATGTTAAGAAAGGCTCTGATGAGTAAGTTCCTCCACTGTGAGCTCCAGTTCGTTCCACTGTGGCCATATTTTTACATGCTACTTTTACATCTCCAGCATGTATTACCCATCCAGTAGTGAGGAAGTTTCACACATTTTTAGCAAATTGTACCTCAATATAATTTTTTAGCTCTGTCTTCTTATGGTTTTACTTTTAAAATTTCAGAGTTGCTGTCTTTTTCTCTGTTTAGTCATGACCTGTATTTCCTCAGGAATGCATTTCAGTGCTCTGAGCCTGCTTTAGTCAGCTATTTAATTGTGCCTTCTTGTTTTTTAACCCCTTGGGATAACTGGCACAATTTTTCTCAGTGAGTGTCACCTGTGAGATTTGTAGTCTCAATAACTGCACTTTTAGTTTTTTTCTGCATCCTCATTTTTTTATTGTTCCTCTTTCTGATATTAAGCTCTAAGTAGAGTAAACAGAGAAATTGGAGGTAGGGTTTCAATAAACCAGAATGTTAAATGTGAATATTATAACCAATATGTAGAGGTCAACTACATAAGTCAGGTATGTAGATGGTCATTAACCAAGAATCTTTCTTCCTTCCCCATCGTGTTCCTCTTTCCCTAATATACACCAGTACAATCACATGTATGCAGTATTTTCAAAAATAAAATTGAAGGACCTGAATACGAAAATGTTCCGCTAATTTCTGACAAACCTTTTTGTTTATAGCCTCGCATGGGCTTCCTTCGCTTGCTGTATGGCTGCAGCTGTCACTACTATTAACAAATATACAAAAACTATTTTGGAATTCAAGCACAAAAGAAAAACGCTGGAAAGGAGTTTAAAGATTAAATGCAAGTTTCCTGATCAGACAGCTCCAGAGAAAGCTTGCAATGTATATGTGAACTCTTTTCAGAGTACAGAGGACCCTGCGTACCCAATAAAAGGCTTGCGTCACCTGGCCACTATTTCAGTTCTGTAAATTTGAATCGTATCTCAAGGCATCCTGTAAATCATAATACTAGATCAGAATGAAACAGTATTCATTAATAAAAAATGTGCATTTGTGTAGCATTAGTTATTTCTTAATAAAGAAATGATATGTCCATGGATGTTTCAAGGAAGTCTTAGTATTAGAAAAATAGATTCAGGGGTCCCAGTTCAGAAAAAGACAGTAACACAAGTCCTACACTGCTCTGATTTTAAGCAGTCTCTAATTTTAATATAAACTATGTGAGTTTATTAGAATTTCAGAGCATTATGGATTTCCACCATAATTCTTTATTGAAAAGACTGCAAAAAATCCCATCCTAAAACCAAACCCCACAAAAAGCAGGACAGCAAATAAGGCAGTCCACATGTAGTGCATGGCTTGAATAATTTTTTTGTTATTAAAGGTACAATCTCTCCAGGAAAATCTACGTATTACAGCTTATGATTCAAGAGTTTCACCATATACATAGTGGTAGGATTTGATGTGAAAGAAAGTCTAATAGAGGGAAGAGGCTTTCAGTGTAAATGCTACTCATTTAAAATAGCTAGGAAGGCAAACAGAAATCTGGAAGATACACGGTTGTAGACAACACACAACTCACCTATGAAATTCTCTAGGTATCATTCTGACAACAGTGTCAGAATCAGAATTTGATTTGTGATTATTATACGTGAAGAATAATCTACAGTCACATTAAAGATGGGACAGTAGAAATTGTTATAATCCTCATGGATTAGCTGCTCCACTAAAGATCAATGTGGAGCTTCCCCATGGAACTGAGTTATGTGTGCCTACTCTGTTGGACACCAGTTTTCCTTCATTTTTGTATGAATGCTCCTGTTAACAAGCCCGCTAGGAAATGCACTTGTGAATGCTGGGTGGCAGAGCCTTACACAGTATACTGAGCAGTTCTGGGCTTTGTTTTCAGGCAAAACAATCCTAACATAAATGTAGTCTTAATTTGCTATGACAGCAGGATCCATAGCAGGTCGGTTTATGGCCAGTGATAAGGTGGAGCTGATAAGAGAGTAGCACAATTAAAAACAATTAGCTCAGAAGGAAACCATGGGCCATTAGTGGCAAGAGAGGGAAACTGAGAGACAGTAAGGTGAGATAACAAATCAACACATAAGCCAGTCTTCTCAGAAGGGAGGTGGGTGGTGGGAAGCCCACCAAGGGGTGGCAGACACCTGTGCCCAGCCTCCATCTGCTGTGTAACTGGCTCTTGGGAGTGCTCTGACCTCGGGACAGGCAGTTTGTGGGCAGGATGCAGGCAGGGGCCTCAGACACTGCTTGGACTGTTGCTGGTTGCTGGTGCTTGTAGTTTGTCCAGCTGTTCTGGGCTCTGCTTCTAATTCTTCTGGGAGAAAGTTCAAGGGTCCTCAGATCTAGGTTGCAGGTGGGAAAAGCTGACTCCCCATCAGGGAGTTTCAAGCACTCATGCAACTACTGGTAGGGAGAGAGCTATATGACTGCTGGACTGCAAGGGCCCAGAGCATAATTCTTCAAAGCATCAGAACGTCTGCTGAAGGCAGGGTGTGAGCGCTCAGCATTGGTGGTGACATATCAGTGGGCATTGCCCCCAACACCTACAGCAACAGTCCCAGGCACAGCAGAAGTCTTGGCTCAGACTGGGCTCCCAAGGAAGGATGCAACTATCTGGGTCTGGGGCTGCAGGGAGTGCCTGGGGCCACTTGCTGAAGCTGGAGCAGGTGAAGGCAGTATCCTTACCTGTAGAAGGCATGCTGTGGCTGAGAAACTATTGAAGTTAAGGAACTGTGGGAGGAGGTGAGAAGGCTGCATAGCATAAGGGATCATGAAAAAGAGATTGACAAGATCTTCACAGAAATACTGCAAAGATGAGAGCATGAACCCCTGTAATGGACAGAAGGAACAGCAGCCAGAGACTATGCTCACTGGAGACTCCCAGGACCAGGGACACTGGATGTTGTGGCTTCTGGCAGGAGGAGGATGACTATTTCTCTACTGGCAGCTCTGCAACTGCAGAATAGTTTTGGTCTCTGGCAGCAAGCAAGAGCCTGCAAACTCTCTGTCTGGGGAGCATTCAGAGCCAGCTGAGCCTGAAACATGCAGCAGGACCAGGGGAGCATGGCAAATGACAGTAGTGGGAGACTGTGTTCTTCAGGGATGAGAGGCCACTATCTGGTGACCTGACTTGCTATCCAGGGATGTTTGCTGTTTGTTAGGGGGTTAGATCTGAGGTGTTTCAGGGAGACTGCTGGAGCCTGTCCAGCCCTCAGACTGTGATTCCATGCTGATTATCCATGTGGACACAAATGATATTATTGGGGAGACCTTGAGCATCTCAAGAGTGACTATATGACTCTAGGGGGTGAAGGTGTAGGACATGAGGGCCCAGGTGGTATTCTCATTGATCATGCAAGGACAAGGCTTGGGAGTAGGGCATGGATCCTGTTGGTCAATGCCTGATTGTGCACAGCCAGTCCTAGTGATAGACTTTGACAACGGTAGGTGTCTCCCAGAGGATGAGGAACTGCTGGGAAGAAACACGGTCCACTTGGCAAAGCTGAAAAAAATCATCTTTGTTATCATCGGGCTGGCCAACCTGTTGAGAAATACTTTAAAACTAGGAATAATGGAGGAGGGACATGTTGTCATGAGGTAGAAGTTAACAGTGATGGAAAGCAAAAGGTGCAAGGTGACAGGAAAAAATGATAAAACAGTGTAAAGAAAAACACACCTCAAGTGTATGTAGGCAAATGCACACAACCTGGGAAACAAGTGGGAGGAACGAGATCACACGCAGTCGACGAGCTGCAGTATCATTGGAGTAAGAGATGTGGTTGCACAACTGGGTTGCTGTGACTGTTGAAGACTCTGTGGAGAAGGACTTGAGGATATGGTTGAACTGAGACCACAGCAAGCTGAACGTGTGCTTTACAGAAAGCAAGCCAACAAATTCTTGGGCTGTATTAACAGGAACATACCCAGTAGATCCAGGGAAGTGATTATTCCTCTCCACTTAGCATTCATTAGATGACATAGAATACTGTGTCCAGTTTTGGGCTCCACAACACAGGAAACACAGGAAAAATGTAGATTAAGTTCAGCAGATGGCCACCAAGATGGTGAGGGGACTGAAGCACATATGATATGAGAAGAGGCTGAGGCTTTTTCGGCCTGCAGAAGAGACTTCAGAGAGATCTGAAGTCTTCCAGTTCCTACAAGAAGGTTATTTATTACGTTGAGCCAGGCTTTTTGCACTGCTGCATTGTAGGACAATAAGAGACATTGAGCATAGGTTCAGATTAGAGAGGCTTGGACTGGATATAGGGAGCAACTTTCCCATCATGAGGATTGTCAAGAAGTGAAACTGGCTGCCCAGAAGAGGCTGTGCAGTCTTCCTGCTTGGAGGTTTTCAAGACTTGACTAGGTAAAGCCCTGAGCAACCTGGTCTTACCTCATAGCTGACAGGAGGGTGGACCAAAGACCTGAGATACCTTGCCACCTGAGTTTTCCTACGATCCTTCCCCTGCTGCCTCCCAAAAATTGAATTTAATATTTGGAGATATTTGGAATCTCTTTTTTCTATTCTCTTCAGTACTGATTGCATCTTTCTTTATACTTCAAATACTAAATGAACCTTTATTTTCAAGGTTCGAGTTTTGCCCCTCTACCCAATAGTAGAAATTCCTTTTCATCAGCCTGTATTTTCCTACAAACAACTGTTGCCTCCTGTCCTATAACAGCATCTGACTGTGTACTATTTAAAATTAGCATCATAATTTCTTCATGCTTTTCATGTCCTGTGGAAATAAAATGTTATATGCAGTCTGCTAGCTTTATAAATGATTCATTTATGGTCATTGTGCACAATAATTTCCTTCACATAAACTTTAGAAAGAACAATTGCCATAGTGTTCTCCTTATTAATTTAGCATTTAACCTATTCCCAGCTTCTAAACACTCATGAACACCTTAAAAACAAACTAACAAACAAATGTAAAGCAGCATCTCTGAATAGTGACTGGAGTAGACTGTGTCCTGCCAGCTGACACATTATTGCATAGAACACTGTGGGACTTGCTAAAGGATGTTAGTTAGGTATTTATACCTAAAGTCATCTCCTGGTACCTTTAGCAGGGTTTGTTTGATTATATATTTTACTCTGCCTAACTTGTCTGCAGTTTCATCAATTTTCAGCATTTTCAGTATTTGGTATTCATCCAAATTTTCCTGTCCAGTGGGAAAACTGACAGAATCACATTCTTTGGCTGGGGGAATATCAAAATTATCTTGGCTGAGACCAACTGCAAAATTCATCTATACCTATAGACTCACACAGAATTATAGAATAATTTAAGTTAGAAGGTACCTCTGGGGGTTTCTGGTCCAGCCTCCCTTCTCAAAGCCAGACCAATTTGATGATGTTGCTCAGAGCCATAAGCAGTTGAGTTTTGAATATATTCAAGAAGTAAGATTTCCTGACCTCACTGGCAACCTGCCCCAATGCTTGACTATTGTAATTGTGGAAAAAATAGTTCCTAATATCTAATCAGAATTTCATGTGTTCTGATTTGTGTCCATTACCTTTTTTCTTCATCTCTGCACATCTGAGAAGTGTCTGGCTTCATCTTCTGAACACCACCCCACTAGGTAGCTGTAGACCGCAATAAGATTTCCCCTTTCATCTTTAGAAACTAAATAATAATACAATAGATCTTTACCTATCTTATGTTGTTCCTGGGTGTCAGTGATGAATTTCCACCTCATCCAGGAACATACTTGGTTGGCGCCTACAAAATCTTTAAAAGACCTAATTTAAGTGCCCCAATTTTTTTCTTAGCCTGCAGTTTATAAACACAGACTGGTAGTTTCTACCCTATGCTCTTTCCTCAGGATTGTTTCTTGCAGTGGTTTGCACTCATACAAAGTGCTGTATGTGGATAAGAGCTTCCAAATAATTATGCAATATGACCCCCATCCTGATCAATTCTTATGTCTCAGACGATCTGGTTTTCTCACACGCTAACCATTCAAAAGGCTAGAATTCTTTTGCTGGATGCCTGGTAAACAAATTCAACTGATGAAATGCAGGACTTCTTATCCCTATTTGCAACCCATGATTTCATATTCTGGCCCTTAATTTGACTCCCACTTTGTAGACATTGATAATTCTGGGGTAAGTCCTGGAACAACATTATTTGAAAGTAGCCAAAAAAAAAAAAAAAGCTTATCAAATACAGTGGCATTTTTATTCCAGTTCATTTGACCTGATCAATGTTGATGAATGTGGCATCTCGGTAAACTTCAGATGCCTGTGGCACAGATACATAGCTCTACAGTTGTGCTGATGATCTAGAGTCCAGTGAAAGTTAATGAGAGAAATAGGCACTTCTAGGATGCAATTCATGTTATCCTAAGCTGTATGTCAGATAAATCACAAGTTACAGGCACCTGTTTCTTTCCACTGCTTAAGAAGGGGATCTGGGTGGTTAGCTCTGGGTAGGCTATATCTAGGACAGATGTCTAAAATTAGACAAGAGTCTCCTCACTTCTAAGACTTTCCAGTCTTAGCATTCTTTTAAATTCTTCCTTACTTGAAGGGCACTTGTGTCCAGCAATGTCAATTTTCTTGGCCAACACCAAGAAATTGTTGATTTCAGCACAAACCCCATAAATTTAAAACAGTGCAGCTGCAGCTCACATTAAAAGAAAATTGTGTGCCCTTTAGGCACGTGAGAAGCTTAAAAAAAAATTAAAGGAGCTGTAGCTGAATATCTTTCTCCTGTGACTTCTACAACTAAATCTGCAGGCGTAGTTTTGTCCTCATTTATAAAAGTTAGTATTATTAAGAAAACCATGTAGATTAAAATATGACTGAGTGAGGCTCACAGAAAATATCTCTTCATGAACTCATAATATTTCTTTTTATTATCATAGTATTTTTATAGGCAACATATATCCACAGGTATTTAGACCGTGAGGCAGAGATGGACAAATGAAATAGAAAACTTCAGATTAAATGATAGATTTCCCTGGAGGAAAAAATACTACTGCAGAAATACAAGTGGAGAAACCTTGTTCTCAATATGAGAAAAGACCACAGAATTATAGAAAAGTGTGACCCATTTAAAAGGTCACCTAATCCTTCTTTTCCTCTAGGCAGGATAAACTAAAGCTACATTGCTTTTTTACAGATGTTTCATTAATCTCTTCTTTAAAGCTTCTGAAGACAGGCATTCTAAAATGTCTGTGGCAATTTATCCTTCGTGCTTAACTATTCTTAGCAGAAAATTCTTTCACTGTAAATCTCCTTTGCAGTAATTTTAGCACATTGTTCTACTACAGCAGAAATGGAGAACAGTTTAGTTCTATCCTTTTGGCAGTACATTTTAGGTATTTGAAAATTGTTTAGATATAACTTTCTTCTACTTTCTAGATTAAAATACATCTGTTCTTTAAAAATTTCTTGATAGATCAGAGGTGTTATTTTACCTTTGTCACTCTCACTGCTTTTCACTGTGGTTTCTTGAACTGTTCCACATTTTTAAAGTGAAATATTCAAAACCAACAAAGAATTTCTGCTGATATCTAGAAAGTGCAAAATGGAGCAGAAGGATTATTCAGCTTATTTTAACATGCAATCCACTTGTTTTTACAACAAAGCAAGAAAAAGTTGATTCATGTTTAACTGTGATGTCCTATGATTCTCTGATCCTTTTCTGATGAAATTACCCAGTTATTCCATATTTTGTTTTTGTGAAGCTTTGAAGGGCTTGACTGTTGCTGAGGCACAGACACAAGTATAACTGAGACCACAGCAAAAGCCCATTTGTTTGAGGGAGCAGAGTTCTGTTGAGGAGCAAGAAAATTTTGGACAAAGTGGATGTTTGACCTCACAGTTAACGTATAGTCATTCAAACAACAATAAAAGCCCAGTGATACAACAGAAAATAGATGGAACTCCAGCAGATACTGCAGGAACTGGCTACTTCTCACTAGTTGTGAACTGCTTTCCTGAGCTGAGGTAGATGCATGCATGTTTCTTGATTGCCAGAGCAATTAGAGATACAAGAACAGGTTAACATCCCTGCAAGATGATTTCCTTGCACGGAGAATCCCTTTAATGTTTGGCAATTCTTAGTGATAGAAAGAGGTAGATAAGTGCAGCTGGTGTTGAAAGCTATATGAGCAATAGGACTTGTAGCAGGAAGTGCAGTTTGGTTGCTTGCTTCTGAGTAGGTATTTCCTTTGTAGGTATTCTGCAAATAAGGCATTTTGGCAGTGTCTGCAAAAAAGCAGGTGGTCATGATCTCTGTGAGTACTGATGACACAAGAAAGGCCAGAGGAGGGTTTGGGAGACAGAATTCAAGCTCTTAGATGTAAAACTGAAGATCAGGACACCCTTGCATTAGCTTTATTTATATTCTGGTTCAGCTCACAGGGCGAGACAAAAAGGGGGTAAGTCCACAGCATGAATGGAAAATGTGATAGGGAAGAGAAGCCCAGAATGTCTAGGAGTAAGAGAACTTTGGGAATTATATGGAATTTACACAATTGACATGAGTAATGGCCACACTCACATTGAACTTGATGATTAATTACCACACAGAGCAGAGTGGACAATGGAACTCAAAGCTCTACAGCAGTCAGAAAAATATGTCAAAACCAGGAATTTGCTTAAGACATGCAAAAGAAGAAAAGAAGTGAAAAACCTGTATGCCTGTCTGTGAATTCAGATTGTATATCTGTATCTTGAATGCTGCATGCAGCTGTGGCCTGTCCATCTTAAAAAAAATAAATAAGGTAAACCAAGAAAATATATAAAGAAGAACAAGAAGAATAATCTGGACTTCTCACAACTAGAGAGTGAAGAGTTACCAGGGCTCTCCAACTTGGAAAACAGGTAACTGCACAGAAATTATCATGGGCATGGATGACTGGGCGTGAATGAACTGAGTACCATTATTTTTTATCTCTTACTGTAAAAGAAGTAGGAGATATTCTTTCCTCAGAGATAGAATGTTTCAAATAGGAATTTGAAAAATTTGTGTGAAAAATTGATAGTTTAACAAGACACAGAGACAGATTCTGTTTTAAACTGTGTAGCAGACTACCAGAACCTGGGAGAGTATAACACAGGGAGTCTCTCCATATTATTGTCCCATTCTTATAATCCACCTTTTAAGCATGTACTCCAGGGTCCTTTTGTGGATGAGATATTGAACTAGATAAGCCCTTATTTGCGCTAACCATTTGCATATCCTGCAACTACTTCCAAAAAGCACATCTGAGGGATATTCTGATTAAGGCTCTAACCCCATTTTCCAATGATTTTTACTGTGCTGTCTTCCACATCTCCCTGCTTCTCCATCCTTTTGTTCCTATACATTTCCATCAGTCCTAGCACTGACAGACTATTCTGCTAAGTTGCTGGAGGTCCCCAAACTTTGATCTACCTATTTAGATTGGGAATCACTCTCTTACAACAGTGATAGAGTTTCTAGTAGAATTTTTCCCATACTGTTGTAATGCAAACAATGACATCTTGTCATATTCACTAAATCCAGAAAAGTAGAAGTCCCACAGATGAATGTGTGTCAATGGTAGCGAATCACTAAGCGAGACATTGGCTGGTTCATGTTTAATAAAACCTCCTGCTTTATTCTACCCATAGTGAGAAGCACAAATCACTGACATTTGAAACATAAACTTTTTTTCAGGTCAAGAGCCAGGAAAAGAACTGAACAAAATCAATTTGCCTCTTCTGTCTTCAGCTTTTCCCTAATCCCTGAGGCAACAATGGCAAAAAACATTTCAGGGAAGAAGGTGCGAATGTAAACTGCTGCTCTGGGGACAGGGTTGGCAATAAGTACCTCCTGCTTCTTACTGCTCACTGTGCTCAAGACTTCCTCTGCCACCTCCACTGGGTGCACACCATATGCCACCTTTCTGAAAAAGACTGTAAATAGACAGAGAGGAGTGAGAGCTACAGACAGACAGATAGACAGACACATCTGAGGGAATAATGGTAAACAGATGCACAGATAATGCATTAGTAAAATCAGTTAAATTCCTACACACTTTCAATACCTTACCCCTTCCCTTCTTCTCATCACTATGTCCCTAAGGTCTTTTTAGAATTTTGAAGTAAACCCCTCAGTCCATAAGAGAAGGAGCAACCTGAGTGGAGTGGAACTCTCCCTTTGGACCTTTCATGCTCTGCTCTACTTCCATTCCCCATACCCTGGTGTATTAATTTTCTCACATAATGTTTGTCTCTTTCCGTGTTCCTTCTCTTTTCACTAGGCTCATCTGAACTCTCCAAGCTTTCTTTTCTTTTGCTGCCCTAACCTGTTCATCCTTTCTGTCATTTCCATTCTTTTCCTTATGCTCCTTTCTTCTCTGTGGGAAATCCTCCAAACTGCTCTATGGGCCTCACCTACCATCTCTCTTGATGCATCAAACCTTACATTTCCAAATAGATGCCTCCCAGTTGCCAGGTGCTGGTTGGCGATGGTAGGAACAGATGAAGGTTGGATTCACAGTGCTGACAGAAATATCAAATTCTTCCATTTCAGCTCTAAGACAATCAAAAAAGCCTACAGCAGCATGCTTAGAAGCAGCATCTAAAAGAAAGAGAAAAAAACCCACATAGTCATGTTTGGATATATGAATGCATGGTATGATGTATAATAGAGTTCCATAAAACATGATTGTTTGGAAAATTGAGCATGGAATGATTAGCCATCCTGTCACAATTAAAAATGTCTGTTTACATCTACCGTATATTTTCTGTCCACTAATTTTGCAATTTATTAATGCAAAGACCTTTCATCATAATTCAGGACAGCTTAGTTTCATTAAGAGCTTTGGATGAAAAAAATCTTCTTGAAAGTTTTCTGGAAAGCCAAGCAGCATACAATTACTACATCTCCTTTTAACCTCCGCACACAAATCCATTAAGTGCATGAGTCTCCCTTTACAAAGCAGTACCTAGCAGTATGTTACATTTATACATTACTTCATTCTTCATTATGGTTTCTACTAATATGCCCACTACACGTGTTAGACCTATGTTTGCTGTTTCCTGAATGTCTCCTAAGATCATAAAAAACCCTTGCTGTCACATTTGATATCCTCTTGTCCTCAAGTACCTTAGGCAGTAGTTATTCTTCAAAGATAGTATTTTAACTATTTCTTCTTGAGTTCCACTTCTTTAAAAATTTTTCAGCTAAATACTCTATTAATAGCTTACTGAATTAGGATGCAAATTAGCACTTTTAATAATCTATTATCAGTGCCATGGCATACTCACAATTTATGCATTTGAACGGACATTTTTGCTACGTATAACTTACAAGCTGCACGAAATGGGATTCCTATTTTCCCTTGGATACTATTAATTAGAACAATTTGGCCAGTTCTTCTTGAGATCATGCTGGGAAGAATGGCTGAAAAAAAAAGAAATAGAAGAAAGACCCACAGAAGTAAAAGCAGTCAATGTATTTAGTGAAAAGAAGTGACAGCTGAAGTGTAGATAGCACAACTTTAATGAAGGTTGTCTTAACCCTGCAATCAAAAGTATCACAAAATCCAGTAGCTGGAAATTGAGTGTCTTCTAGACTTCACTTGGATTCTACGTGCAGATTTGGGTGCAATATTATCACATTTAATTGTCAGCCTGTCTGTGTCCTTGCAAGGGTTTTGAAAACAAAGTATTTTTAACAAAGGTAGCAAGCATGTAAATAAAGGAGATATCATATACAAAACACAATAAGCAGACATTTAAAAAAATGTCTGTCTTTCAAACACCTGCTTATATATTTCTTGATCAATCTGTTTCCAAACACAGGCACTCTAATTTTGATCTTCTTCACCTCTATTTCAGTCCATTGTTTTTCACAGATTTGTTTATTATTATAATGCAGTAGACAAAAATATGTACAGATGAAACAGTGTAGCACCAATGACTTGGATCTCAAGCTTTAAGTGGCAAGAGCAAAACAGGAAAAAAATTAAAATACCTTTGGTTAATGTTATAGGTCCAAAATAGTTGGCATCCATTATCTTTTTATCAAGTTCCAATGAAATGCTCTGCACTGCTCCTTTCACCTTCATACTTGCATTGTTGATCAGTATATCCACACAGCCGTAGCAATTCAGGATTTCCTTAGCTACATCTTGAATGCAGTTTATGTCTGAGATATCCAGAAGTATCAGTTTTGGTGCATATGTCTAATAAAGAAAAGACATTTCAAGGATACTTGTTATATAAAAATGTGTTTCTATTTACTTGTCTTGTAAATTAATTTACCTTTATATTGGAAGAAAGTGCTTTTATCATTCTCATAAAAAAACTTTCATTTGTTTTTTTAACCCACTTTAGAAAGAAGGTAGCTCAGCAACGGGTATTCATAGACTCTGAAATTCAGACGAATCAGAACACCATGGGAAGGGTAAGCTGGACTAGCTCTACCCTATTGAGTTTTGTCTCTCTTGTAATCAGTACAGACAGATAATGGACATGGTGTGACTCCTATCACTCCAAGTTATGGTCTTTCTGTAAGCAGCCCTCTGGAGAACTTTGCTGACCACAGAGTCTAGGATATGGTGCTTTGATAGATAATTTACATACACACAGGGGGCAGTTGGAAGGTAGGAATGGTTTGTTCAGCTATAGGTTATCTAAACAGAGTTTACATTTGTACTATTTCTGCAAAGATGTAGATTTTATCAGCTATGGGATAGAGGAATGAACTCTGAGTATCTTCTCTTACTATATTACTACAATGATGTAATGCAGATCCCTTAGTCATAATTAATATTTTTTCCTAGTTCAGTCTGCACAAACTAACATGAACATACTACATTTATGGTTACTTATGCAGATGAATGAAGCTCACTGAAAAAAAAGGGTCAAATGCAAATATTTGTTGGTCTAGTAAGCAATGGCTGTAGAATCTGTGTGATGCCTTCAGGAATACCTATGCCCTGAAATAAGCTGTCTGTTGGTCACAGAAGGAAAGCTTTCCCATGAGCAGCAAAGAAACACCTTCCAAGGAACTGGCAGCAGGGGCAGCCTTGCATATCTACTTACATGGAGACCCAGTCAGTCGTAAAGAGGAAAGGGTACTCTTATTCATATGCTCCCATACCATTCTAGCTGGGACTTCTCCCAGAGTAGTGGAGAAACTCAAAATTAATTCAATCTTTAGACCCATCTCCCACTCCTTGAGCACTGTAATTATGTGAAAAATGGATAATAGTTCTTGTGATTAAATGAAGCACTTTGGAACTCTTTCATCCAAATCAACAGGCAAATTCCTCTGCCTAGCATTTCTAGTTGGGTGGCTTGTTCAAAATGCAAGACCCCTCAGTTGCTTTACAGTAATTGCCTTGAATTAACTCAGGAGAGCAGGATTTCTGACATACTTTTGGCATAATGCTCTGAAGAGCTTCAGAGGTGTTCTTCTCTCTCTCTCTTTCTGGGCTGTATTGAGTGTGTTACCTGTGTGACCAAAATCACTATTAACAGTGAATCATGTTTCATGTACCTTGTTTTACTGGATTTAAAAGTACTTCCTGTACCTGAACAAGGTGTTTACCTCAAGTTGTGGATTTTCAAAGCAGAGTGAGGAAATACTTACCATACTGGGGTCTGCCACACTAATTAAAGCATCATACAAGGCTTCTAACTTTTCCCATGTCCTGCCACACAACACAAGCCTTGCTCCTCCTGTGTGAAACACCCGCGAACATTCTAGGAGAGAAATAAATTAAAAAGAAATAATAACAATAATAACAATTTGATTTTGTTTATTTTGGTTGAAATGGGATGCTGTTTTTGCTAATGATGTTGAAACTATGCTTTAAAAGTCATTAATTTTAAAAGAATAAATATATATGAGAAAAAAGAAAGCATTAAATGGCAATAATATATATGTAAGTAATAAATTAAAATGTAATGGAATGGTGTAATGCACAATTAATGGTACAGCACGATGGTATAATTTAGTCATGGGATTTAATAAAAATTTAATTAAGAAAAAAAAAATATGCCAGTTTACGGATGATAGCTTTGAGTTAGAAAAATTGTTCTGATTATCTTTCTTCCTTAACTCTGTCCACCTACAGCCATACTTGCTATAAAGCAAAATATATACAAAAATACATGCTTTAGCTTGTTGCAATACAAACTGCATCTTTTGCAACCTTCATGTCTACTGCAGTATAAAGAAGAAAGTAACCAACCCCAATAAATAGTAAAACTAGCTCTGTATGCTACCTTGATGAAACTCTTGGCAATATGAAACTTGTCTACTTTGAGAAAGAGCAATACAGAGAAACTTATCAACCACTGGCCCACAGATGGAGCATCAATAAGAGAGGCCTTTCTTCTAGAGACTGTTCCCTCCGTATGTAATCTGTCCCAAGACCATTATCTCCTGAGTATTAGAACTTCCTAGCAGTCATCACAGGCATCAGGGAGCAGCTTGAACTACTTCTTGTTCATCTGCATTCCCTGAAGCCTTCCTGAGAAGGCCACTGAGAAATTTCAGGGTATGCTGGGCTGGCACTGCTTTTTCTCCATATATTCAGGGATATTCTGAGCTAGGGGTTCACCCCAGTTTAGGCTAGGTCTCTGGGGATGATTCTTTTCCCTTTCTTATGCAAGTGAACTATGACTGTGCTTTTCTTAAAGCGGGGACTCACATCACATAACAAGAGGAACTTGCAGTTGGTGTTACCCATCATCCCACCTCAGCACTGGCTACAAGACTGCAGCCAACTCACTAGTTTAGGTCTCCATGGGAATATGGGATCAACTCAATCCAGATTATGAAATACCAGGCTGGAGCATCTTGACGGTGTGCACCTGGTCTATTTTCTTCTCTAGGTGGTGTTGATGGAGAATATATTCCTCACTGTCCTGTCAGTTCGACCAAAGAAAGGCATTTAAAACATGAAGCATAGATTTCATGGGCATCTTTTAGGAATTCATTGTCAGTTGTATCCCTCTGGCTGTTACAGGCTGCATGTTCTAGCTGAGCTGAACTGAAACTGTGGCTTTCAGTCCAGGAATTTGTCAAGGTTGTCCTCCTGACCAGGAAAAGTACACAATTGCCTGCCTTTTCTTTCTTGGAAGACATAATGTCTTGCAGATAGGCCTGAGGATGTGTTTGATGATGTGCCCACTGTGCCCCAAACCAGATCTCTGGTTTGGGTGCAGCCAGACAATTAGGTGACAGTGGGTTATGTGTGCTGGCAGTACTGGAAATTAAGAGTTATTTTTCCCCTCATGTTGTTTTTTTTTTTTTCCCCTATTACGTCTTCGAAAAAGCTGTCAGCCTTGGAGACCTCATATTTGGTCACTAAACCAAATCTATATGACAGTTACATGCTCAGCATGGGAAGAACAGGAATGTGGTCTTACAATTACTCTTACGCTTTTCCAGTCTGCTTGATTTGTCCTAGCTCCTAAGGCCTTTTTTGAATGGAAAAGAGTACAAACCTAGTGCTATAGCTGTCTCCCTCCAAAAAGCATTTTTTTCAGATTTCAATACCCACAGGCAAATCCAGTTATGCTAATATACCCATCTTAGATTTCTTAAATGCCCATGTTAGACTTTTAATATTTGTATGGAAGCACTTCCGGATCCACTCTTCTGTTTTTGTAAACCTGTGCAGCTGGAAACTTTTATTTATGTAATCTTTTTCATTATTTACAAAAGTAATTTTATGAATGTCTTTCATTTTCTTTTTTCTAGCACAGAAAGGTTTTTGATTTAAAGCTCCAAAGATTATTTGCCAGTACTAGGACAACTACACCAGTATTTTTCCTATAAATATAACAGTTGAGACAACCTTGTGAATAAAATGTGACTACTGTGTGAACAGCCATAAAAGGGAGAAAGGGAAACCAATGATGTTCTCCTCTAGAACTATCCTGGAATTTTCTGAGATATAGCACTGAGAAGAAACAGGAATCAGGCTAAATAACAAACATAAACCATTGCAAACTTCTTCAATCATCATAGTTTTTGTTTCAGTTTTTTAACTCTGATAAATGTCATCTTTAGTCTGGAAATTCTGACATGCGGGAAAAGGAATTTGGCTGTTACCTAAGAGCTCAAATATGCAGCAGCTGGCCTGACAGCTGGTATTTTAAAGCTCTGGACGAATGGCCATCGCATATGCATGAGTGGACTGAACAGTAAATTCTGCATGATTCGGAATCATTCCAGACTGCAAATAATGTCTCAGTATCACCCTATGGGATACTGGCAGTAGATACATTTAGGATAATAAAATTGCTTTGAGTTACCTCCTTTTTCACCTCTGTGAAAAAGGGTGTGTGTGGGTGGGGGGAGGCGATTGCCTTTGTAGCCTCAAGGGACAGGCAGCAGCTAGTCACAAAAAAAAAAAAAAAAGATGAAGAAAGTTTAATAAGGAAATTGAACTTAGGAAAATGTTCCCCAGGTGTCGTGCAATGCTGGAGCAAGATACCTGGAGAAATCACAAAAATCATAGAATGGTTTGGGTTGGAAGGGACCTTAAAGATCATCTAGTTCCAACCCCCCTGCCATGGGCGGGGTTGCCCCCACTAGATCAGGCTGCCCAGGGCCTCATCCAACCTGGCCTTGAACACTTCCAGATGACGGGGCATCCGCAGGCTGTCTGGGCAACCTGTGCCAGTGCCTCACCACCCTCTGAGTAAAGAACTTTGTCCTCACATCTAATCTAAATCTACCCTCTTTCAGTTTAAAGCCATTACCCCTTGTCCTATCACTGCACTCTCTGATAAAGAGTTCCTCCCCATCTTTCCTTTAGGCCCCTTTAAGTACTGGAAGACTTCTATATGGTCTCCCGGGACCCTTCTCTAGGTTAAACAATCTCAACTCTCTCAGCCTGTCCTCATAGGGGAGGTGCTCCAGACCTCTGATCACCTTCGTGGCCCTACTCTGGACCCGCTCAAGCAGGTCTATGTCTTTCTTATGCTGGGAGCCCCAGAGCTGAACGCAGTACTGCAGGTGGAGTCTCACAAGAGAGGAGTAGAGGGGGAGAATCACCTCCCTTGACCTGCTTGTTACACTTCTTTTGTTGCAGCCCAGGATATGATTGGCTTTCTGGGTTGCGAGTGCACATTGCTGGCTCATATTCAGTTTTTCATCCACTAATAACCCCAAGTCCTTCTCTGCAGGGCTGCTCTCAATCCACTTATCACCCAGCCTGTATTTGTGCTTGGGATTGCCCTGACCCACGTGCAGGACCTTGCACTTTGCCTTGTTGAACTTCACAAGGTTTGCACAGCTCCACCTCTCAAGCCTGTCAAGGTACCTCTGGATGGTATCCCTTCCCTCCAGTGTGTCGACTGCACTACACAGCTTGGTGTCATTAGCAAACTTGCTGAGGGTGCACTCAATTCCACTGTCCATGTCACCAACAAAGATGTTAAATGGCAATGGTCCCAATACCAATCCCTGAGGAAAGCCACTCATCGTTGGTCTTCACTCAGACATAAAGCCATTAACCACAACTCTTTGAGTGCAACTATCCAGCCAATTCCTTATCCACCAAGTGGTCTATCCGTCAAATCCACGCCTCTCCAATTTAGAGACAAGGATATTGTTTGGGACAGTGTCAAATGCTTTACAGAAGTCCAGGTAGATGATGTCCATTAATCTTCCTTTATCTTATGTTCAATAAATGTTCTTTATCCTTGGAGGTTTCCAATATTTGGCTTGAAGCCACACCACACCAGATCTAGCACTGGTGATATTCCTGCTCCAAGCAGGGCTTTTGTCTAGAAAACTCCAGGCACCCTATGATTCTACAAGACACCCAGTTTCAGCTGGAGAACTGTAAATCATGCCTCTCCAAACAAAAATACTGAAATATAACCAATAAGAGAAAATGCATGCTAATATGATCTTCAACTGAAATGGAAGTGTTTCAGGGAAAGGGAAAGACCAGGTGGGATGTAGACGTCAGAATTATTTCATACCTTGTCCTAACAGGCTCTGAAAAAGAGCACTCCTTGCCAGCATAGTGTGTATTTCCATTGCAGGTCTCTGCTCTGTTCTGCTAAGGAATAATTCTGCAAAAGCATTCACTTTCCCCATCTGTTTTCTGCTTGGGAGTGCAAGGTTTCCAACACACAGCAAGTCTTCATTGAAAAAGCCAAAATGTAGACTCAAGCTATGTTTGCCTTATCAGGCACTTGCATCTACTCCCCCTCAAGTGATGCCTAGTGCAGGACTGTACATAAGCAATATATGACCCAGTACCTTTAATCAGGCAGCACCGTGTAGGCAGGAAACACGAGCCAAGAGGAAATATATGCTAAGTGGCTAGCCACTCAGCTTATATAAATAGACGAATTATCACATACCCTTTCCTTCTGGGTCCACTGAACCCACCATTACACATAGCCACACAGCCCAGTTAGAGGTACTGTAGGATGTCAAGGGAAGAGGAGTAACATGGGTGATAAAGGGGGCAGAAATATGAACAAGGACAGAGGGGTGAGCACTGTTGGTTTACATGGAGCAGGAAATGTTGAAGTCTTTAAGGGCTGAAAAGGACATGTAAAGAGTGAGGTGACACCTATTTATACTGATTTGCTGCTACTCTGCAGTGACAGCCTATGTAATAAGATCTCATAGTAGCAACATGCTAAAAATAGCACCCTGAATGTGCTTACAAAACCTCTTATTCTATTGAATTAAATAAATAAAAAACTCTGCTGTTCCTAAAAGTTTATCAGCAGTTCCTGTGGCTGAAACTAAGAATGTACATTTAAAAATAATAGGATTTGTTTAAAAAAATGTGTTTCTTAACTTCTGCTTCGTCCAGGCAGTTATGAAGATACACCAATTAATGAATACACATTTTATCAACTAAAAGGTGGTTCTCTGGCTGTTTCTGTTCTCTGACACTGAGAAGAAATGACTCACCCTTGCCCAGTCCAGAGATGGCATCCGTGATCACCACCACCTTGTTTTGCACAGCTGACTTGGACAATAGCCACCTGACTGACTGGTAAATATAAATAATTCCACTGATCCCTAAGAGAAGCAATGGTACAGCAAGTACAGCAAGAATACCCATCTCTGCAGGAAACAAAAGACCATATGAGAGTAACAGTAATCATAATATGCATTAATTTTTCAAATTATTCTTATCTAAAAAAGCAATGTTTTCATATATAGAAAATCCAGTAATCAGCATGCCAAAGGCTTGAAGCAGTTGGAAGCTTGTTTTTCAGTCAATGGCTTTATATTATTATTTAATAAACAGGGTAATAATTTTTTTTTTGTCTGTTGTCCTCATCATTGCATGGTCTAACCAAATCTGGATTCCTTTTATTCAAAATTACTCTGTTGGCAAAAATATAATAGAGTTTTAGTAAAAATATTGCCTTGAGGCAAAACAGAGGCTAAAATATAACACTGAACTTTTAATTATGTTGCTATTATAGGAAAACAGATAAAAAGCTTTTAATCCTAATTTCAGATAAAACAGGTAACAGAAATGTTTTCTGTTCTATAAAGACAGAGGAAATAGAATCACTTACTATGGCTATGAAGACTCCAGGTACAGATAAAGCATTCTTTTGTATTTTTGTAAATTTCTGTATTACAGTTTTAATTAAAAGTCCTTCAGCAATTTCATATTGCATTGCATTTGTTGAGGCTGCTTGCCCTGAATGAGAATGGCTATGCATAGCCATGTGACAGAGATTCTTTAAAAGTAAATATAGCATCTACAGTGTGATTCACATGCCTGACCTATCTAGTCCAACAGGCTGGACAGTCATGTAAAAGCTTAGTACAGTATCAATTCAACTGTACAAAGAAACATCCATCTTTCTGTGTTGCCTTTGGCTGCAGTTGTTCATAGGATTGTCTCAATTTCTTATCTTTGGCCTTCAATTAACTTTACACATAAAAACATTTGTATAAACCCCATGATAACAACAGGTCTACAAAACCAAGCAAAAGGTACCATAAAGAAGTTGCCACTTGAAATAATCACTGTTCAGCAATATGAATGATGTATATATGTGTCAGGAAACAGTCTTTGAGCAAGCTGGCTTGGGAGCCAGTGCATCACACAGAGCTGCTGTGGGCAGCTGAGTGCTGGAACACAGGTCAGGCTGGCGTACTGTGCTTCCAGGTGCCACAGGCTGCTTTGCAATCTTGGTATCTGCAAAGCAGATGTGCCTCTTTCCCAGGAATTTCACAACCATATCAACTTTAGTTAGGTGATCTTTTATGTTTCCTGCAGAGATATGTTATCTGTTAACCTGACAATCAAAATTATGTGTTGCACTTTGGGGTTCTAGGGAAAAGAATGGTTTATCATAAATCATTCTTGTTTTGCTGTTTCAAAAAATTGTATCAGTTAAAATTGTAAGTTTTAACAACCAGATTTGGTGCTGTTCATGCTGTGTAACTGGCCATCTAAATTCTATGTTCTAATTTTCATCTCCAATGAGAGAATGACAAGTCTACAAATGATAGAGAGTCATTGATATTGGAGTGTTGTAACAAGGAACAAAGACTTCATGGTTAGGTCTGCAGGTACCAGGACAGTGTTAGCTTTCAATGAGTGGGAAAGGATAGAAGGTTATTCAAGAGGGCGTAGGAGAGGACTTTTAGACATAGTTTGTAAACCTAACTTGCTCTAGAAGCTAATGACATTGGGAATCAAGATGCATATTCCTGCCTGTGAAAGTTGAAGTTGCCTGCCAAAGAACCCATGATTTAAAATTTCCAAACCACAGAACTGTATAATGTGACAATGTTTGAAACACTGTGTGCACTTCTAGCTGAGAAGACTCCATAGTAAATGACGGATATGAATAAATACCTGCTTTCCAATGCAAAATGGTCATGGCGTCTTGAAATTTACATCAGTTTCCACAGAAGAATGTAAAAACACTAAGTCAAATGAAAGAACTAGGCAACCAAGAATGTGTAAGATTGTAATAATAAAACGCTAACATGTCTATTGATATTAATGAACAACCGTAAAGGAAGACTGCCTGAATCATCTGGAAAAATACAGACATACAGTGACTGCAATAACCAAAACACCCAAACCTTTCCAAACACACGAATCTCTCAGTCGCGTGAAGTGACAGAGAAATGTATTCTGCACTGCCACCTACAGAGCACCGTTGGAAACACCGGAGAAACAAGAATAATGAATTGTTTCAAAGGGTACATACCATAAAAAGGGTAAATCATTTGCAGGGAAACTTGAATAAAAGTGAGACCCTTGCTCTCCCTCAGTTAGCTCTGAAAGAGCTGAGCAGTGTGTGTCCAAACCTGAAACATGATGGAGATCTAGGGCTTAATTCCCTGAAGTGCTCAACCTAGGAGGCTGGCTGAGAGCATGAACATGCACTTACATTATTTACATTTCACATTGTTCAGAAGTGCTGGACATAGCATTGGGTGGGTGCGTGGGTGTTCTTCGATGGGTTTTTTTTGTGGTTTTGTTTTGTTTTGTTTGTTTTTTGGAGGAAACAAAAGTTTAACACACTATAGAGAAAGCAATTATTAGGGGCGCTGGTGGTTAAAGCGTTCATCCAGGAAGAAGAAACCAAGATATCAAATCCGTGTTTGCCCCGAAAAGATGATCCTAGCTTTACAGCTATCATTTCTGGGGGCTGTGAACTCCCTAAGTATGGGTATATTCTCGTCCACAGCATAGCTCTTTATTTTAACCAATGGCTGCCTAACATCTAGGAATACAATTCTCCCTTTGAGTAGAAATAGAAAGGCTTTTCATATACATATGGATTTTCATATACTTTGAGAGGATATGTGTCTAGCATTCAAAGCCAGAGACATTTTTAATACCAGCAGTAGCCAGGTGAAGTGCTTTATTTCTGTGCGTTATGCTCCTGATAAAGGAACATTTAGGCTGTAGTGAGTCCAGGGTTCCCCCTTTGTCTCAACCATGTGACATTGTAGGGCATTTGCTATTACTGCATTATTTTCACAGTTAGATGAATTTTACCTTTTTTTTTTTTTTCTCAGCCATTGTTTCTGTATCCTTCCATTCATATTGTATTGATTTTCCTTGTATTTTCTTTTCATAGCTTTGAGATCACTGAGCATACTAATAGTACAGTTGATACTTAAAGATACTTTCAGCAATTGCTAGAATTCCTGTGTTTATACCTATGTCATAACCATCCGTGAATGGTCCCCACTATTCATAGACCTGTTTTGACTTGCATGATTAGGTCATCATATATTCGTAATACTACTAATGAATATTTTCAAGCCTTGGAAAGCACAGAAATTCTTGCTTAAAAAAGCAGTCAGCACCATGTTTGGTCCTGGGAGCAGCAGATACATACAGTATTTCCATTGTCAATGTAAAAAAATTAATCTTAACAATTTTGGACTAAAAAACTGCTCTTTGGCAAGTCCTGTGATCACAATGCAAGAACCAAACCCCTTTGAATCAGAAACACAGTGTCAACAGAAGAACATCTAGTTCAAGTCAAACACGCTGCCTGCTCAAGGTCAAACCCACTCCTCAGTCCATGCAATTATTTATTTGATGTTCTTTTCGGTTTTGGATTTCAGTGGTGGGGTTTTGGTGTGTCATCATCATTATGTTTCTGAAATGCATGAATTAGACTCTGGATAACACTGGCATTTTGTCTTTGAATTGCAGTTCTAGGGATACCTAGCGACAGTGCTTGGTTGTATGATTCTCTCCACTTCTGAGTTTTGGATTGATGATCAGTGGGTTCTTGTACTGGGGGGGTTATCTTGCTTTGATTGTTTAAGTTGCCTGACATTACAACATATCTGTTTGATTTCATCTGATGGATCATCCCATCCCATTTCTTGCCCATGATTTATGATGTCGTGCATCCCTGTTGTCCAGTTAGGGAGACTTCTGTGCACTAGGGGTTCTTCCTCATTGTCAGTGGCTTCTCTTATGGCCAAAAGGGCATTAAAGTTTGTGTCTCTCCTGATTTCATCTCTTTTTGCAGTGAGGTAGGGTTTAAGTACAGCAGGGGCTCCCTTAATTAGAGGCTTTAGCACGTCAGGATCCACAATGGCTGATATGGGAACATTAAGAGGGGTGCATTCATGCATGGCCTGGATACAGGCAGCTTTTGTAATAGCTGTAGAGAGCTCGTTCAAGGATTTGATAGGTATTCATAGAGGCTCTCCTTTCTCTAATATATCTGTTCCACCAGCCCAGTATGCCACTCTGCTTGTTATCAAGTGGGGATTGTCTGGGGGGCAGGTCCAGCATTTAAAAAGACACCAGGGCCCCAAAATCCATTGGCTTCATCACCATTGAGTAAGATTCTGTCTCCCCCAGTTAGACACACTCGCCATACGTATTCAGTTTCAGTTTTGCCTGGCTTACGGCCGTAGTGTTCTTGTAAACTGGCCATCTGAATTGGATTGGATGGGGTTGTTTTTTGGGTATGATCTCCTGCTCCATTCCGAGGTCCAGTGGTTTCCTCTGTTTTTATAATCGGCATGGCCTCATATTTGGGGGTATTTAAAAGAAATGGAGGATACAGAGGATAATTTTTTTTTTTTTATAGCTATCATTGGGGTCACCCCATAGGTTTCCATCCCATTCTTCAGGGGATACAATTAATTTTCTAATTTGTATGGTCAGGGGTATGGGGAGCTTGCATAAGCATCATTTCAACACTTTCCTCTAACTCTTGTTTTTTCTCTTTTTCTTCCTGTAACTGTTTCTGCAGCTGCTCAGTTTTCAAGGATAGTATTAATTCAGCTGCTTTTCTACCTTCCATTTCTTCCTTTAGGTCCTTTTCTCTTTTATTGCTATTCTTCCTAAACTGACAGACAGCTTCTAAGCAAGTGCCTAACATTTTGCAAATAATTCCCTTTCCTTTACCATCCTTTATATCCTCCCCTGGCTAACTTTAGCTGCTCTTCCACAGATTTCCAATCATGCCAGTTATCACAAGCTCATTCATCAGAAATTTGGGACTTGGACTAATTCCATGTTTTTGTAAGTAATCAGTGATACTACTTGCCAACCTGCCAACTACACCAATTTTTCACAGGGGGGAGAGGTGGTGACTTTGGACCAATTAAAGAATCACCTCCAATTGTATTAGTAAAAAGAAAAATGATTTATTAGGACTTTATATAAAAGTGTGACTTCACAGAATTCGATGGCAAGGTTCACTCTATTACTTACTACATGGATGAAATGCACACAGGAAACATAAGTTAGAATCAGGCTAAAATTATGTATATAGAAACCAAAAATATAATAGGGTAAAAGAGAAATGTTACAAAGAAAAATCACGTTGGAATTGATTTCTTGTGACTTGTACAGAGATTGGGAATGTGAAAAAAGTAGGGGGGACCCTCCCATTGAGCCACAAGGTTCAGGGAAGACGGCCTCGCTTTCTAAACACCTGTTGGAGTCTAGGTGTGGCTGGATCAACAGCTAGTTCCAGCCTTGGTCAATGGTCAATATCTAAAGGGATTATAAGTATAATAGCAACCTGAGATTCATTCACAGTTGAATAAAATTCATGACAGTCATTTAAGTACAGAGTTGAAAGTAATA
>JAVKLA010000002.1:24338084-24354494 GCA_034782735.1 Sagittarius serpentarius | reverse complement strand
TACTCCTGTCCCCCACCTCTGCTGGGCAGCAGGAGTCCTTGAGGTGCACAGCATAACTCCCTGTCTTAGCTGTGTAAAAGTTCTTGGCACGGTCAAGGGTCGCTTAACTGCCTGACTCACTACACTTATGCTAAGGCCCAGCAAGACTTCCCGAGTTCGTAAATCGGCCTGGAGAGGGGGAAGAAATGCACCACCACAGACTGTTACCATTTCAATTATACCAACAATGAAGTCTTGGCCTCATATATAAGATACGTTTCCCTTTGTGCCTGTAAGAAGATTGTTTAGAGTAACCCAGCCAGGATGTTTTCCGCAGGGGCAGGCTGTTCTTGCTCAGTCTAACAAACAGCCGTCTCTGAAGATGTGACCAACTATCTGCACGAGGGGATAGCAGAGGATCTTGATTGCCTTGACTCCAGCAAGGCCTTCAGCAGAGATTACCACAGGATCCTATAGCTGTACCCCTGTCCATGGGGACGGGGAAAATGGCCTAACTTCAAGCCAGGCTACAGACATCTGTGTGAACTCGTTCCTTCACCCCGATGCCCCGTAAGTGGCAGGGGCTGTCACTGCTGATGAGGGTGGCCAGTCCCTCTGCTGAGCCAGCTTCATGGGATTGAGAGCAGAGTTGAAAACCGCTTCCACACAAGCAGTGGCCATGGCAATTCCTACAGCATGGCTTGCAGGATTTCCCCACGTACAGACCTGCTGGGAGAGGGGGATGCTGTTTCCCCCTTACAGACAGTCCACCAGGTGCAGCCACTTCCTTGGTTTGTCCTGTTTAGGTTCTGGTGGTGTATCTCCCATCCCTTCCCTCTGACTGTGTGGAGCAGCCAGCTGAGGTCCCCATGTGGTCCATGGGATACTGGAGGTCCAGCACAGGCACTGCACATTATTCCAAGGTCAGCCATCAAGCCAATCTGCAGTGCAGGGTTCACCAGGTTGGAAGCACCATTCTGAAGCCTCCTCAGAACTTAACTAAGGCAAATCTTACTTCAGCCCATGCTCAGGGTCCCCTTAGGTCTGTTCCTCATCTGTTTTTCAAATCTGAGGCTGATACAATTGTATATAAATACCTGAAGTGAGGGTGCGAAGAGGATGGAGCTTGTCTCTTTTCAGTAGTACCTAGTGACAGGACCGGAGTCAATGGGCACAAACTGAAACACAGGAGGCTCCCTCTGAACACCAGGAAACACTTTTTCACTGTGAGGGTGACTAAGCACTGGCACAGGTTGCCTGGAGACGTTATAGAGTCTCCTTCCTTGAATACATTCAAAAGCCATCTGAACATGGCCCTGGGTAGCCTCTAGGCGGCTCTGCTTGAGCAGAGGGGTTGGACCAGATGACCTTCGGAGATCCCTTCCAACTTCAGCAATCTTGTGATTCTCTAAGTCTGTGATTTAGGAGAAACATGAAATCGAGGACCCATATGAAAACTTGAAGGAAAGAGATGGAAGTATTGTAAGGTCACCTCTGTTACTCCATCCTGCAATGGCCTCATCTCTCCAGGAGGTCTAAACAGAGTGGAGGAGGTTTTAGGTGCAGGCAGCAATCACAGAAGCACCTGACAAACTTGAAACAGCTGAGCACCATCCCATCCATTTTTTGCTGTAATGCAGTGCCATTCCTAAAATCACTTTCTATCCCTCAGCCCCAGCTCACTTTGTTATCTTTACATTTCTGCCAAGCTGATCCATCCCTTAAAATAGCTTTATTTGTTCATGTCCCACCTTTCTCTGGCACATATATCCACCTGGGAAAGCACCCAGGAATCCACCCTCAGGGAAGGAAGATGAGTAAATTTGCTCTTAGGTAGTGTGCTATTACTGAAGCATATTTTTGCCTCTCCTTCTACCCTACCTATAGTGCTTTGCTGCAGGGGTTCATTGGGAAAAGGGCTCAGTGAGGTGGGAAACAATCATATTTTCTGAGGCTGAGGAAGAAATCTTGGGCTCAAATGGCAGCCAGGAACACTTCACTTGAACCTTAGGGGACTGTCTGGGAAGACCAAGAAAGCAGTAGTTGAGATGGCTGTGGAGGGCTGCAGTGGGACTGAGTTCTTGATCACTCCAACCTTGTCTGTTGTCACTGGAACCAGAAGAGTATTTGTCCTGATGGGACAGGGCAGGTGACTGGGAAAGCTATTATCTGGCTCACGTTGGAGACTGCTTCTTGTCTGTCTCTGATTCAACCAATATGGTTTAGTGTGCCAGTCACCTGACCCAGTGGAGATGCTTCTTTTATGGTGAGAAAAATGTCTCTGTGACTGCGTTGACTAGACTTTCTATGAGTATACAGGGGGCATTGATGCCCAATGTCCCTATTAGCAACACCCTTGCTCAAAGCAGCATCAGCTAGAGAGAGCTGCTTGAGATTGTATCCAAGTGTATAGTGAATATCTCCAAGGATGGCGACTCCACAACATATCTGTGCAACCTGTTCCAGGGTTTTGCCACGCTTACTGTAAAACCATTTTTTTCTTCTTATGTTTAAGGGGAATCGCCTGTGTCTCAGTTTTTGCCCATTATCTCTTGCCCTTTGATTAGCAACCACACAAAGAGTCTGGGCCCATTTTCTTTGCTCTCCTAAATAAGGTATTTAAATACATTGATAATATGCCCCCTGAACCTTCTCTTTTCAAGGCTAAACAATCTCAGCCTTTCCTTGTATGACAACTGTTCCAATCCCTTAGTCATGTTTGTGGCCCTGCTCTGGACTTGCTCCAGGATGACTGTCTTTCTTGCACTGGGGAGCAAAGAACTGCACACAGCACTCCAGATGTGGTCTCACCAGTGCAGCATAGAGAGGAAGGTTCACCTTTCATGACCTCCTGGCAATGTTTTTTCTAATGCAGCCCAGGATGCACTAGCCTTTATTGCTGCTGGCTAATCTCCACCAGGACCTCCAGCTCCTTTTCTGCAAAGCTTCTTGCCAGGCAGCCTGCCCTTTGCATGTACTGGTGCATGCGGTTATTTCTGCCCAGGTGCAGGACTTCATCCTTCCATTTGATGAAGTTCCTGTTAGCCTGTTTCTCCAGCCTGTCAACTGGCCGTGTCCCAGACTTTCCCACTGATCTCATGAACCTGGGATTCCTGAGGAAAAATCTTACCAATAAAGACGACGACAAAGAAGGCATTGAGCATCTTAGGCTTCCCATGTCCTTTTTCACCAGGTCCTCTGCCCCATTCAGCAGAAAGCCCACATTTTATTTAGTCTTACTTTTGCTGTTGACATACCCTTAAGAAGCCCTTCTTGTTGGCCTTCATGTCCCTCACCGCATTCATGCCCTGGTGGGCTTTAGCTTTCCTACCCCACAGCTGCACACTCAGACAATGTCTCTATATTCCTCCTGTTGGACCCATGGAATCTGGTCAGAGCTCTTGATGCTCTAACTACATCTTAAATGAGAAAACCTCTCTCATTCACTTTCTGTAGCCAGGCAGGTGTCAGCTGATGTTTACAATGGTTTATTCTTCAATTAAAGGATGCAGAATTCTTTGGATTGCTTTCTTCAAGAGAAGGCTGTGTATCTCTTCCATGTAGCTATCCTATGTAAATGAAAAACCCATGTTTTGCAAGCACTGATTACTGAAAACATGCACTGTGGTGCTATTATGTTCAAAAACATCGAATGGGGAAAAAGGAAACACCGTATACATAAAGCCAAGGATTTATTCTTAGTAAACTTAAAATCAAGTCTAATCAAAGAATTCTTATTAGTTCAGATCAAATTATTATGAGGGGGGAGAAAAAAAAAGAAAAAGTAAAAAAGGAGAACAATAGTACTATGGAAAATTTTCAAATAATTTAACACAGCTAAGGTGGATATACGCACACTTCCCAGTGCCTATGTCTCTCTGTGCTGTTACGCCCACACTTCCAGTGCTCTGCTGATTGCTGAGGTCGATGGTATCTGCCTGGTGGGGAAAGGTTTGGCAAGTCCTCAGCACTGTCTCTCCTTCTCCAGGAGGAGTGAGCTCGTGATGGTGATGATGATGGATTCTTCCTAGGATCCTCTTGGTCTTATTTTTATGTGTTTGCTAACATATGTTCACATCTTGCTCATTCTCCACTTGTCTGCAAGTTCACACTGCATCTGCGGGTACTATACATGGTGCATTTTACATAGATTGGTCACTTGTTCTTTGTTCTCTTTGTTACCTTCCTGAAACTGGTTTTATCCAGCCCCCGGGCTGCATTTCTTTCACTGTCCAATGGCAAGATGTTTTTAGGCTCCTGGTGTCCAGGGCCTGTGCCCCAACTCTCATCCTATGCCTGTTACTCCTCCACACTGTATGCCGCATTCTTCTTCTTAAGGCCTTTGCTGTCTCAGTCTCATATTCTTCTACATGTGTAACTACCTGAGTCCCAAGTGTCTCATTCCACACAGAATAGCTCTATTATTGTTGTAATAGCAATGCAACATTACAGGAGCAACAACAATACAATGATACAACCGAGTTCGATTCTTGCAATAATAGAATTCTAACAAAAAAGAGGGTTGTACCATACAAAGCTAAAGTAAACCAAAATTATACAGCCACCTGGTCATTAGAAAAATTGCTGTTACAGCTAAGCCATAGGAAAACAGTGCTCTGGGCAGATCAAGATAATTTCATGCAAAGCAAGCTTGACAAGCCTGAGCCTGGCACAGTCAGTGTCAGGCCGGTGGCCCCTTACCAGCAACGGCAATATTGTATTCCTGGGCTACATGTATTCCATGGCTCCGGGCTGAGGGCTCATACCATGCCAAGATGCCCATGGAGGAGAGAGGGTGCAGGGCTGGTGGTATGGGAGCACAGGAGTCTGTGGAGAACATGAGGAGCCACCCTGGCCCTACCAGAGGTGTGGGTTAGGGTGTCAAAGGGTGTCAAAGGCATTAAAACATGAAGAAATTTCAGCACAGACCAGAAGCTTGTTGTGGAGTCACCAGCTGAGAATTGTGCCACTTGGGTGTGCCCACCAACCCCTGAGACTAAAGTAAACACCCACGTTCTCTATGGATAGAAAGAACAGCATAAGAGCAAATCATGGCCATGATTGCCTCAAGGTGTTGACAGCTTAGGAGCTCCAGCAGAAGTTCTAGCTGAAACCCAAATGAAATGAAACAATGTCATGTTAAAGCAGCCAAAGTCTCTCCTCCTTGAGGATGAAGTGTGGTGGGGAACGATTCGAAGAGCCAGCCCTTTCTTGAGTGAAGGGCAGAGAGCAAAGATGTCTCCCAGACAAGCTGTCTTCACTCACAGAAAGTGGTGTCCCAGCACCTTTCCCAGCTTGCTTTCTGTCCTTTCTAGTGTGAAATACTGGAATGTGTCCATGGGCTGGGGCCAGAGAAGCGGTCCTGTGTATAAAATCACAGGGGGAGGGGAGGGAGGAGAGAAGAGGCAAATGGTTGTGGAAACTATCATAAAAAAACCCAAGGCCTTTTTAGGCCACGAAGCATTGTTGGGGCTGTGGCCACTGCTTCCTGCCCTGAAGTGTACCCAGACACAAATCCCAAACCTGCAAGAAAAACATGTTCAGTCAGGTACAAGTCTGCTCTTTCCGTTCCCTTCACCCTTATTTGCTTGCTGCAAAATTCAAGCTCCCCCTGTGGCACTCCTCCTAGGGAGCCAAGTCCTTGGCTGTGAGCCTGGAGGTGACCGGGGACACACTGCTGGGCCTCACAGGGTGACCAGCCAAGGTGGGGGGCATGCGTGTTGTTCTTCAGCTAGAAAGAACCTGTGTTGTGCTCTTAACTGGTGGAGAAGAAGAGGAAAAGAGGAAAGGTGTGCCTGCTCTCCGTGACAGGATAGTAGATCAGTTGCTGGAAGGGACAGCAGAGGGCGAGAAGAAAGGCTGCATGCACATTGCTCGTGTGCTGCTCCACAGCTTTAGTCTGTGCAGGCCACTTGTTAGAGCACTTGTCCCATAACCAACGGCCAAGAATTCAAGTCCCATTAAAGCCTGCATCCTATTACGTCGTATTACATGCTCTAACCGATGATGTCACCAAGCACCCAGTGCCAAAAAAGCTGTGGGTAAGGGTAGAAGTTGAGTACAGCCCTTCTGCTCCTCTGTCCCTCTGCCCTCCCTGCAAAGTGCAATTCAGGAGCCTCACAAAGAGATAAAAGCCAGGAGAGAGACATCTTTTCTTGCCCCCCCCGCCCTTCCCCATTAGATGAGAGCGTAACACAACTCTTTCCACCTCAAGGCCAGCAGGCAAGCAGTGCTGTATCCATGCTGACCCAAGCTTAGATTGGCTATCCAAGGTCAAACTGCCCAAGAAGTGCCTCAGGGAAACTTGGGTTTTGCTAGGCTGAGCAAAGCTGAGGGGAAAGGAGAGAGCACGCCTCCCTACCTAACTCAGCAGGCTTGGAGTGCCAGCTCTGGGCACATGCCTGGAAACCCTTGAGGGCAGGAGGCAGCCAACAAGGGCCTGACTGAATGCCAGACACTTTCCCCTTGGCGTTGAGACTTGGCTGGAGGAGGCTGTGAGAGGGGCAGGTCTGAAGAACAAAGTGGATCACAAGTCTATGCATGCTTCTCCTCAGCCACCTTCTTGTCAAAGTCGGGGCAATTTTGTACCTTTAAAACAAGAACAAAAAAGCCCAGATCAGGAAGACTGCACTCCCCAGCACTTTGGATTTATTGTCTGGTTTTCTACTTCAGCTGCTTTAGGGCACTTGGCATAACCAGCAGTGCAGAGCACTAGGAGATGTTTCCCCGGCTTCTTTACAGGTATCATCAACCTGATAACTTCTATTCAATTTACCTTTGCCATGAAAAAAAGTTCTCTTGTCATGCAGATCTGTTGTCATCACATGCAGAAATTTTCCTGCTTCAAGTGTGTGTGCATGTGCATGTGTGTGCATGCATATGTGTTGAGTATCTCCCCTTCCTTGCATGCACTAGTATTCCAGCAGGGAGGCACAGAGTGAGGTCATTGTCTAATGGGAGCAGTTAAAGCTCATCTGTTTAAAACTTGCCTTGTCAAATCTAGAGCAACCAAAGAGGTTGTGCTCTTTTGAGGGTGGGGAAGGACACCCCTCATCACATCTATGAAGGGCCCTGCATCACATTCATGAAAGGGGCTAAACTCTGAGCAACAAAAGAGGGATTTCATGTGCTTACTTTTTCAGTTATGACTGAAAATACAACTGTAGCCCCTGCTGTGACCAGTCAGGAGATGGCAGTGGCAATAGCTGTGAAGCTGTGAGTTCATGGTACTCACAGGGTTGCTGCTGCTGCATCCTCTACTGCACAGAGCCAAAGCAAGAGGGAAAGGTAGGTAACAAATTCTGCTCTCCAGCTGAAGTGTGAACTGGCACCTGTGTATCACAGCAATGAGAGCAGAAATCAGGTTGGCAACGGCCTCTGGAGGTCATCTGGACATTGGTCCTGCTCAAAGGAGGGCCAAAGGCAAAGCTTGATCATGTTGCCAAAAGCCTTGTTCAGATGAGCTGTGAACATTTCCCAGGATGGAGGGGCTGCAGTGTCTCTGGGCAGCTTACGCTCCTATTGATCGGCTCTTGTGATAAGAGCACTTATTTTCTCATGCCTGCCTTGCAACTTGCAATCATTGCCTCTTGCCCCTTTGCTGTGCATGTCTGAGAAGAGTTGAGTTCCACCTTCTCTCTGCCTCCCTGTGGGCACCTGAGGGAAAGCACAGTGTCTTCTCAGCTTTCTCTTTTCAAGGTTCAATGAATACCCTGGTGGGTCTTTGTAATTATGACTCGGGAGGGTCTGTCCAAACAGCCTCTTGTTGTATGCCATGTGCTGCAGGCTATTAGCCATCTTGATGGCGTCCTCTAGTCACCGACCACTTTGTCAGTGTCCTTCTTATACTGGTAGTAACAGAGCAGGCACAAGACACTGAACATCACACTGAGAAAACCCAGAGTGGCAGAGGGGGCCAATGATCACTTCCCTTGACCTGCTGGTTGTGCTCTCCCTTTTGCACCCACTCTGTGAGTGGCCTTCATTGCTGTGAGGCTGCACTGCTGACTCTGGCTCATCTCCATGTTCACGAGGATGACTCAGATCCTTTGCTGTGGGGTTGCAGCCTGTCCAGTCTGGCTTTGTCCTGCACCATTCCATGGGGTTGCTCTAAGGAGACTGCAGGTTGTCATCTATGTTGTTGAACTGCGCACGTGCCCTGTTAGCCCTCTGTTTTGGATTCTCAACACCCCCGTGAAGGGCAGCCCTCCCCTCCAGCATATCTTCTGCCCATTTGGATCTGCCCCAGCTTGCTGTTGTACATGGACTTGCTGAGAGTGTTCTCTGCCCCACTGTCCAGCCTGCTGACAGAGTCACGAAAGGGATCATCATCAGGCTCAACACCTGAGGAATGACACCTGTAACTTGTCCTGGAAAGCTGGAATGGTGTGCAGAAGTGCAGCAGCAGTAGCCAGTCCCGATTTCTCAGCGCACCTGGTGAGATCACCAAGCACAGTCACACCATGCACAAGGCACCTATGGAACTGCTCCCTGCAGGTTGCTGTGGGGGCCAGAGGCCTCTGTGGGGAGAGCAAGGGGAGAGGGCACATGTGAGTGTGTTGGAAGAGTGATCCAACTCTGAAGAAGGAGAGTCCCAACCCTCCCCTGGGGCCACACACGTGATCCCTGGAACCAGGAAAGGAAATGGGAGGGTGGTTACAGGAGGGCCTGACATAGCCCTGATTGTGGCAGAGCCGCAGCTCAGTCGCAGGGGCAGGACGGTGAGGCCTTCCCTGTACCATCCTCAGTCTTCCTTCCCTACTTCCCTTGCGCGCTCAGGGAGTGAGTCTCCAAGCCCAGGGAAGGGCTCAGTACCACTTGCTGTGAGTGTCTACACACCTGTGGTGCCCTTTTCCTTCCCCCTCAAGCAGGCTACTGAGCTCCCCAGGCAGGAGCCCTCTCCCGCTCTGGTGCTCTCAGGCTGTGACCTGAATCATTGGTGAGTGCTCTAGAAAGGCACTGGCACTTGTCCCTTTTCAGCTTCTCCTGGCATGTGTTTTTTCTGGGGTTTACCCCCCTGGGGCTGGGTGGCTCTCTGTCCCTAGGGGTGGGAAGGTGTAGTCTCCCCCCATCTTGATGCTCCAGTGCTCAGGATTTGCATTCCCTCTGCACCAGCCTAATCTTCAGTCCTAGCCAGAGAAAAGGGTCCTTTTACCATGCAGGATTTCAGCTGCCTTCTCTGTGAGCAGTGCTGCCCAAATTTGGCTCAGGTATCACAGCCTTGTCCCTGGTGTCAGCAGCCTTTTAGCACTGTTGGGGGCAGATCAGTCTCCTGCTTTGATGCACAAGAAAAGCAGCTTCCCAGGTTTTTGGTCTTTGGGCTGGGACAGATTGGGGGAGGCCTCCGCACCTTCCCCACAAAGGGCTTAGTGCAGTGCAGGAGTGTATGTGTCAGGATACAGCCTGGGAAATGTTCTGCCCTGCCTACATGGCCCTCACAAGCAGGACCCTGCTAAAGGCACCTTGAAGAGCAGCACCCAACTCAGCTGATCCTCTCTGGCCCCTACCATGACCCTCCCCTGCCTTCACTTCTGTTCCCCCTTGGAGGCCTGGCTGGCTGCTGCCTCCTCTTGGCCCTCACTGCACGCTTCCTGCTCTGCACTGCAAATTCCTTGCCTGTCTAAATAAGTCCTGGTGCCACCCCTCCATGCTACAAGCCCTCAGTTACAGGGAAGGACCCAGCCTTCTCTCCTCTTCCTCCAGCCTGCCTGTCTCTCCTTCATGTGTCAAGTAAAGCAGTGCAGAAGGGCACTGGGCTTTTGTGTCCTTCGCTCTAACCTCCCATGTGTTTTTCCCTGTGTCCTCAGGGACAAGAAATGCCTTGTGAGCAGAAATGTTCACAGCAAAAATTAAGCTCTCAGGGCTCATGTACTTTCAGTCCTCCTCAGGAGTGAGATTCAAATCAACCTCCCCAAGAGACTTGGACCTTAGGCCAGCACCTCTGACCTGCCCTTGACTGGACTATGCATGAGTGAACAACGGACCCCCTCAGGCCTCTCCTCGGGAGCACAGCAGTGTGTGTCCCACCGGTGCTGTGGGAGATGCATGCTAGATTCCCCAATGGCAAGGAGTCGTGGAAAGGCTGTTCCTTTCCCTTTCGCAAAAGCAAACCCCTTTGAGATCAACCATCCATCCTAGCCCAAAGTACCCTCGGCACTCCCTCCAGTAAGGCCTTGACCCTTCTAGTGCAGGAGCAAAGGGGAACAAAGGGCGAGGCCTTTTACTCTTTGCTTTGAAAGGACAGATTTGCCTTCTGGGTGGGAATTTCCCTGCTCACTTTTCTACACCAGCATGGCTTTCTGTAGCCATTGGAGCTTTGTTGTGCCAAAAGCTTTGTTCTGCCTACAGCAGCAGATTGTGACAGATGCACTTGATTCCTTAACAAAACTAGTGGTAGTTTGGTACAGGCTCCAAAGGAAGTAAAGGCCTAAGCCGTAACTGGGCCAAGAACTTCTCTAGTTCCAATCTATTCTCTGGAAGCCCACAAAGGAACAGAGTGACATGGTGAGCATTGATGATAGCAGCTTGGAACACCAATCACGTGATTAACACAGGAATAGCAGGTGTCTTTTCCAAGACTTGTTTACCAAAGAACAAAGACAGTTATGGGTACAAGGAGCCTCATGCATACCTTTTCCATTGCATGCAATTTGGCTACAAGCCAACTGTCCTGGGTTCAGCCGGGATAGAGTTAATTTTCACAGGAAAACTGGGAGGGGGGCACAGCCCGGACAGCTAACCCAAACTAGCCAAGGAGGTATTCCATACCATGTGATGTCATGCTCAGTATATATATTGGGGGAGGTAGCGTGGCAAGTTGTCTTTTTTCTTTGGTGGTGGAGCATTAGGTTCCGGGTGGTGAGCAATCGTATTGTGTATCACTCATTTTGTATTTTCATTTATTTGTACTGTTGTTACTATTGTAATTTCTCTCTTTGTGTTGTCCCAGTAAACTGTCCTTATCTCAAGCCCCGAGGTTCTACATTCTTTGTCTCCTCCCTGATTCTCCTCACAACCGCTCTGGAGTGGGGGTGGGGGGAGGAGTGAGCGCGTGGCTGCGTGGTGCTTTGTTACTGGCTGGGCTCAAACCACGACACCAACCAAGAACTTTTCCATAAACATGACAGCGTAAGTGAACCTTCTTTGAGCTCTCCCTGCTAAGCAGATGGCTGCATGGTGGTGATCTCCGTTTGAGCTGAGACACCTCTCAAGGTTGCGCCTCAAGGCAGAGAGACCTCTTATGAACTGCAGATCTTCGGTATTATAGCATAACCTTGTATTACAATGCACTAAGATTCTGTACTGATAAATTTGATTCTGTATTGGTAACTTTGAATCATTGTTATATCCTTTGTGCAGTAAGTAATAGAGTGAACCTTGTCATCAAACTTTCTTAAGTCATACTTTTACAACATCGTATTTCAGTAAAACCACTTTTGCTGATGCCTTTGGTGGTGGTTCTTTAAGTGGTCCAAATCAACCATTCACAACACAGATTCACACATTATGGAGACAAAGAGAAGTAGTGTGAAGTTCCTGCGCGGTTGCACTGTTGCAGTCTTAAAGGGTTCACAGAGCTGGGGTGGGATAATGGGCAAGAGTGGAGTGCTGCCATGGATGTGGTCATGCTCTTCAGAAAGGACAATGAGGGAAGATAGAGGAAGGGTAGTTGTGCTTCCAGTAAAAAACTGACCACAATGCACAGCACTTTCTCGTGTAGTGGATGAGCATACCCTCAAGAGCCTGTTCCTCAGGACTGAAGAGGAGGCCACCAGGTCAAGAGGAGGACGTGGTCATAACAGGCTGTTGTGGTTTAACCCCAGCCAGTGACTCAGCACCATACAGTGGCTCACTCACTTCCCCCCCAGCCACTGGGACGGGGGAGAGAATTGGAAAATAAAGTCAAGTCCTGGGTTGAGATAAAGACAGTTTAAAAGAACAGAAAGGAAGAGACTAACAATGACGCTCAAAAATACAATAAAGTGACAATAATAGTAAAAGGATTGGAATACAGCAAACAAGTGATGCACAATGCAATTGCTCACCACTTGCCAACAGACACCTGAGCCACGCTCCTCCCCGGCCACCAAGCAGGGCATGAAGTCCCATGGTATGGAATACTCCATTTGCCAGATTGGATCAGCTGTGTGGGCAGCCTCCCATCCCAAAAGTCCTTGAATTAGTACAAATATTAGTTAGCTACAACTGAAAACATCAGGGCGTTATCAACATTCTTCCAATACAAAACCAAACCACAGTGCTGTACCAGCTAGTAGGAAGACAATTAACTCTATCCCAGCCAAAACAAGGACAAAGGCTAAGCAGCAGAATGGTGAAACTGGGAGCTCATGAGAGAATTCAGGCTTCAAGTTTCAAACTTAAAGATGAGTTTGGATAGTTAAGGGTAGGCAGGACCCTTTTTCTGGCCCCAAGAGACTCGCACACAGTATGATGAAGGAAGCCCGAATATTCTGCTGAATGTCCCAGTGCTGCATTGGTTACAGCAGGGACTCAACAGACTGCTGGATTAATGAGAGCCAATGGTGGCGCTGGCTACTCTGTCAGGAGAGTCTTTCTTAAGAACCCAGCAAGTGAATCCCAGGGATTTTTCACGCGCTCAACGGGGAGTGCCAGCAGCCTGGGGACGGAGCTCGGCAGGGCATTGCGTTTCCCAGGCCAGTCCTCCCTCCTGCCCTGCGCTCCTGCCCCGGAGGCAATCCTGAATCTGCCAGTCCTCCTTGTTCACGTATCTCCGCCGTTACAGGCCCATGGATTGGGCTGGGGCTGGAGAAGCTACTCGGAGTGAACCAGGGCGCAAGTGGCTCTGGTCCCAGCCCCCAGGGCTGCGCACTGCTGCCCTTTTGCCCAGGACAGGAATTAACCAGGCGGAGCAGAAGGAGAGGCTGCCAGGGCCCTGCCATCGGTGTCCGTCCCGCGGTGCGCAATCCCATACCCACCCTTCTGTTATCCACCAGGGGCAGCAAGCCTGGCCTCTGCACCATTTCCCCCAGCTCAGGGTCCGACCTTCCAGGCACAGAGAGCTTTGGGCTCAGGGGACCAGTGCAGTGGTTTCAACCCTCTGCAGCACTGGAGCTCTGGCAGGTAAAAAGAGGAGTTGTGTGCCGTGGGGCTGGTGCCCCTCAGCTCCCTCTTCATTCCTGACTGTTAGCTGTGCCGGCAGAGAAGCAGCCTGTGATGAGATCCTGGGTGAGCACCAGGGGGAACAGCACAGAGATGCCATGGCCAAGCCTGAGGCACATGCTCTGTCCTGGTGAAAAGTCTACCAGTCAAGTGTGGGTGACTCCTGTCCATATGAGCTGCTGGTATCCTTCCAGGATGTGAGGGGAATGGGGCTGGTGACAAATTAATCTCAAAGTCAGGCTCAAGTCCTGTGGAGGCGCTGAGCCACTCCGGGGTCACTTTCCCATGTTCCTTCCCGGGAAGGAGCGTGGGGCTCTGCTAGTCAGCCCTTTCTGATGTGAACGCTGAGACCTATTTCCCACAGGTCTCCGGCGCTCAGCCCAGCTGTCGGGAGAGTGGACCAGTCCCACAGGCAAAAGCTGGAGGCTGGCTCCATCTCTCCCCGGTCAAGCAGCATAAAAAAGTGTAGGCGTCAGGAGCAGAAACAGGAGCTGGAGCTGGAGCAGGAGCAGGAGCAGGAACGGGAGCAGAGGCAGGAGCAGCAAGATCAGGAACAGTGGCAGCGGCAGCAGGAGCAGGATTAGCAGCAGCAGGAGCAGGAGCAGGAGCAGGAGAAGCAGCAGCATGTGGACGAGGTGGCCGAGTGGTGAAGGCGATGGACTGCTAATCCATTGTGCTCTGCACGCATGGGTTCGAATCCCATCCTCGTCGGTCAGCCCAACAACGGTCAGAGTTCCTGAGTGTGAGCAGCTGGACGTGTGCCCCCAAATAAGCCTTTGTTTTGAGATGAGAGTTGCCCCGAAAGGAACTTGGCAAGGTTTTGAAGTGGCTCAGGACACACCTCAACCTCTTCTGTCTCCACATAGGCAAGGGGAAGAAGAAGGGAAAGAAGGAAGATCCAGGGAACTCACAGGACTGGTCAGCCACTCCGCAGTCCCTGGGAAGATGGTAGAGCAAAACATCCTGGAAGTACTTTCCAAACAGAGGTAGCACAGGAGGGTGGCTGGGAGTAGTATAAGCATGGATTTACAAAGGAGAGGTCATGCTTATGCAAGCTGGTAGCCTTCTACAGTGAGGTGACTAGCTTGGTGGAGAAGGGAAGAGCAGTGGATGTTGTTTACCTTGCCTTCCGTAAGGCTCAACCAGCCACGGGAACGAAAACCAAAACAGGCGTAAACCACTTGCGGTCACAGAACATTTCAAGGAAGGTATTTTGCTATGGGAGACATTGCTCTTATCTGTTCACAGAACCCCAGAATCGTTGGGGCTGGAAGGGACCTCCTGAGATCCTTTAGCCCAGGCCAGCTGCTCCAGCAAGGTCAACTTGAGCTGGTTGCTTAGGACATGGTCCGGTTGGGTTCTGAGCATCTCCAAGGACGGAGACTCCACAGCCTCCCTGGGCAACCCGGTCCACTGTTTGACGCCCCTCACGGTAAGTAAGTGGTTTCTTGCCTTGCGATGGAATTCCATGTGTTTTAACTTGTGCCCATTGACTCTTGCGCTGCCAGCTGGGACGACTGAGAAGAGCCTGGCTCCCTCTTCATTCCCTTCCATCAGGTATGGGAAGAATCCCAGCTCTCACAGCCTCCCCTCATATTTCAGACTCGCCAAGCCCTTAACCGGTTTTATGACAAAGCAGGGATCTGCAGGGAAGAGCGCCGTGTGGAGGCAGGAGTAGCCAGCAGCCAGCCATGCCACCAAGGCATGTGCTGTCCCGACGGGGTCAGGAGCCAGTTGGCAGGGGTCAGAGGGACAGGGACGATCCAGCGTGGTTATGAAAGGCACAGAGGTGGCTGGTGCCTCTTCCTGCCCACGCGACCTCCCCTCTCTTACACACAGTGGCGCTTCTGCCTCCCTGGCCACCTGCCTCCCTCTCCCAGTCCCTGGATATTGCCTTGGGATATCTCTTCCCCACGACCGTGGGCCCACCCTGCTCTCCTCTGGGTGCCCTTCCCGGTAGTTTTACACTTTCAAGGATGCCTTCTGGCTCCTGGTGATCAGCACCTGTGAGCAGCGTGCCTGGGCACGCCATCATGTCATGAAGATGGGAGAAGAAGAGACCGGGGTTTGGCCAAGGGGCTCAGAGCTCAGAGTGCTGCTGACCCCACCCCGTCGCCAGCCTCGCGAGCCAGGTAAAGGGGACCACTGCCTCCACTGCCAGCCCAGCTGGGTCTGAATCCAGAGGGAGAGCCTGTGGGAGATGAGAAAGGGGCTGCCTGCTGCGGAGAGGTCAGCTTCTTCATGGGCTCCTTAATCTCACCCAGCCAGCCTCAGGGAAGAGAGGAAGAGCAGGACTCTTTCTCATCGACAGACGAGCTTGGCGGTTTGGACGGCCCGGAAGGATCCCTTTCTCTTTGGTGGGTACTGAAGCCAGGAGCCCAGCAGAGCTCAGGCTGCCACAGCTCCGTGCCCCCAGGCCCAGCCAGCAGCGAGGCTGAGCATGCCTCCCGGGAGGCAAACGCACACACACGAATCCATGTATACAACCCATATACACGTGGCCGACCACACCCATCAACCCAGGCAGAAACACCCAGCACTCAACAAGGGGCACTGAGGGCCTCGTCCGGGTCCCCTTTCTGGATGATGACGAAGAAGGTCCGTGAGTGGGGAAACATTACACACATGTACAACGTGGATCCCTCCATCAGCCGGGCTGAGACACCCCGTCTACCCTGTAGCTGGTCCCTGGCTCCAGTTGGCCTGGACACCCTGGTCCCTCTGGTAGCCAGCTCCTCCGGTTCTCTCGCCCCGAGACTCGCACACAGACACAAACAGGCCCTATGGTGCCTCTGGCAGTTGGCCAGGACCCTCTGGTGCCTCCTCTAGCCAACTCTTTCTGTGACCGCACCCTTAGAGGCACACGGCCACTCGCTGCATCATCTGGCTTGATACTCGAGAGCAATCGCACGCTGACTTGCGTACCTGCACATGCTCCACTTGCTGGCACATTATTTCCACTCACCCTGGTCTGTCCAGGTGCCGGCACCGCGGACAAACAGGCCCAGTGACCTCCGGTCCCACTCCAGTGACTGGCACCAATGACACAGGAACCACGGCCATCTGTGGTTTGACTCCACTTGCCGGCCCCTAGACTTCCGTACGCGCCCATACACACAGAATAGAGAGCCCCTCGCCAGCGAAATCAGTTAGGAATAGAACTTAGGAAGAAGACAGGACAGGCTGCACTGATCAGAAGCAGGGCATGTGTCGTGTCCCAAACTTGGAGCGACTCAGGTTCGTGGATTTCCTTTGTTAGAATTAAGGTGAAACGACACCAGAGGAGTTCAA
>JAVKLA010000002.1:24295020-24313083 GCA_034782735.1 Sagittarius serpentarius | reverse complement strand
CCCCCCCCCCCCCCCCCCCCCCCCCCCCCCCCCCCCCCCCCCCCCCCCCCCCCCCCCCCCCCCCCCCCCCCCAGCAGAAGGAGGGCACTGAAAAGTGATCACTATGCGAGGTTTCTTGGCCCTAGGAATGCCAGCCTAGATCGCCAAAACAATTTATTCAGCTTTAATAGCTATGGCTACCAACAATGCTAAATTCCAAGCAAAAAAGCCATGAGACAATCTGTCACTATCTCAAACAAATCTCAGAGCTTCTGTTCCTCGGTTCCCAGCACCTAGACTAGTTCGAAGAAAGAGACTTCAACATACCTGTTTTCCTCTTCCTCCAAGAAAGTTATTTAGCTCTAAAGAGTTTTTAAAAAGATACTCACTGGTTACCTTGCAGGTCCTCAATCTCTAAAAGCACTCCCTTCTCATGAAGTCGAGCTGCTGTGTATTTTAGAGAAATCTTTTTACTGTTTTTGCCTTTCATCTCCCGAGGTTTCTTAGAGACTCTGGAAAAAAAAAAACAACCAACCACACAACCCAAAAAATAACAAGATGATCAGTCAAACGAGTAAAGAGATTTCAGACAATAAACATTTAACATCCTGTTTGGATGAAGGCATAGAACCAGTATAGCTAATCCACTGTGACTAATGCAGCTGACAGATGATGTATTTCTACTAGTGAGTTTATCTACAAACCACTCGTAGCTCAGATCAAATGTTTGATTTTCTACTATTTACCAGTAACACTTGCACTACAGGAGAAGAAGAAAAACTAAACAACAACAACAACAAAACCCCAAAACACAGCCACGTGGTACTTTACAGAAAGCAGTATCATCTATCATTAGGCAAAAGGGGATCTGGTAACAACTGACATGGAGAAGGCTGAGATTACTCAACAACTTTCTTGCCTCAGTTTTCACGGGCAGTTGCTCTTCCCACATCTCACTGGGGAGGAAGACACTTTTTTTTTTTAAAGGAAAATCTGAATTGTCTTGCACTACAACAACTGACTCCATTTGGGATAAAAAAAGGACAATTCATGATCAATGCTTTCCTTGTAGGTAACTAAGTTATTCTCATTCCCTGCTCCTAGAAAGAATGACAGGACAGACTGACTGAGCAGTACATGCACTATTTGCACAACCTGCTTCATTCCCGCTGGAGTCTCTAAACTTCCTTCTCTCAAGAGGGACAAAACTTCTTTCAAGTATGTCTTTTTGACCCCATTCTGGACACTGCCCTTTACCTGTATTTTCCCACCGCTAATGAGACCTTTCCCTAGAACTATCACTGCAGTGAAGAGCTTGGCCGAGGAGCTTTGAGCAGATGGCATTATGATTCTTCTTAGCAATAACTTACAGATTTTATGTAAGACGTACTTGTAGGGCCACAGCATGGTTCTGAGATACTTACTTGCCCTTGCTAGCCAGGTTATCCAAGCAGGTTTTGATGTAGCTTTTGTAATAATCCACTTGTTCCCCATAAAAAGTGGCTTTGGAGTTCAAGGCACTGTATGTCTGCTGCAGCTTCACCAGCTCTGCCTTTCTTCTCTGACGGTATCTACGCTGATTTCGGATATCCTACTCCACAGAGAAAGACAGACAGAGACTTAACAGTCATTTGAGCTCTCCAGTTGATCAAGCCCAGAGCACAGAGTATTTGAAACACACCATTTGATTTTGCTTAGTCTTGCTTCATGCTACAAGCTGGAACCCTCAGTTGCACTTGCCCCAGTTTAATTGTCACCACTTCTCTGTGTTAACTGTTTTTGGAACTAACCAACTCTACACAGCAGTTCATTTGAACCTTTGGTTGCTTTCTCAAAGTTCAATGCTGTCCTAGTTGCAATGACTACAGTGGGCACCGACAGTCTGTGATCTAAAAGAAGGCAGCAATTTTTGCCACTGCTGGGTAGGAAAGCGCTATAACCATAGCGGCGCACAGACTTCCTTATCTTTCCTTGTTAGTTGGCCATCTTTAAGTATATGTTACCTTAATACTTGAACAAAAAACATCACGTGTTCACGTCAGCTTCTATTTTCATTTTCGATACGTATTAATGACAGTATCATTAATTCTACTCAGATCCCTAAAGGTGATTATTTATTCACTTTACATACATAACATTTCCCAAATAGTTTTTTGGCAAACATATGATATACATTGTCACCATAGCAATGTACAACAGTATTAGATCACTTTTGCAAGTTGTCCTGCTTTTGGCTGGGATAGAGTTAATTTTCTTCCTAGTAGCTGGTATAGTGCTATATTTTGGATACAGTATGAGAAGAACATTGGTAACACCCTGATGTTTTCAGTTGTTGCTAAGTAGCGTTTAGACTAAGTCAAGGATTTTTCAGCTTCTCCTGTCCACTGTGGGGGGGGTGGGGGGTGGCAAGTGAGAGAGCGGCTACGCGGTGCTTAGCTGCTGGCTAGGGTTAAACCAGGACACAAGTTTCTCTCAGCTCCTGGGTACATTTGAATAAAAAAAAAAAATGGTTTGGATGTCTTTAAGTTACGGGCAAAACCTCCTCATGTGACTAAGTTTGTAGAGGCGCTACTTAAATTAGTGAAAAGGAGCCGAAAAAAAGACCACACATCAGGACTTCCCCTCCAAGCTGTAACACTTTTCCTTAAAGTGCCTGAGATTCTGGCAATACAGTTATTTGAGAGAACACAAATGTCCTACAAAAATAAAGGACTTCCCAAAAGCCAAGAGGTGGAAACACTGTGGCAAAAGGTAGGCTTCGTGTCCATAAATTAGCTACTACAAAACTTACTCGTCCTGAAAACTCATGCCCATTTCACAATGCTGCAAATTGTGGGAAAACTCCACTATGACTACTAGGAAACCACCAATTGGCATACCTTCGCGATGTCATTTATTAGTTCCTGGTATTTATTTTTTGCATTCACTGTCCCCAGTTCTGTCAGCTTCTTCAGGCCTGTCTTGATTTTATCTTTTTTTCCTTGAAGATTTAAGCTGCAATCTTCCTTTACAGACACAGATTTTTTCATCTTATCGGGAGTTTTAGCATCACGAATAGCCCGTTTCTGCATAGCTCTTTGATGCTCCGCTTCCTAGAGAAAGAAAACAAAAAACTACAAGTTCATAAGCAGATTAATTTTAAGGTGACAAAGAATCAGAAACAGATTGTCTGACCTCTACATAACATAAGATAGCGTTTTGCTTGGTCATTCCCATACTGACTCCAATGAAGCCACATTTGATGAACACATTCCACATATGGAAACCAGCCGAAGCCTACCTGCTAATTAAAACAGTCTTCTAGAAAAATAATTTCTAGCAGCTACCAGAGGAGTAAGATTCACACATACAATTTATTTCTATTATATTCCCTCCTTATTTTGTTACACACTGCTCCAGTGTAACAATAATCAGTGGAGACAGCTTCGCTGCAATACATAAACGCAGATTCCCAAGTATACCCACATATAATCAGACAGATGACAATTTCCTAGTCTAGAAAGAATGCAGGTAAACAACTTCATACTTGCTCTGAAGTAGCTGGAGTTTCCAAGATTTCAGTCAGCGTCTCCCCTGGCTGGAAGCGGATTACGTCAACAATTAAACGTTTTGTGCTGCAAAGAAATCGAGGAGAATAGGAGAAAAAACTTCAAACTGAAAGACCTTCAATACTGTTCTGTTCTGCAATAATACCAATGTTACTGATTTACCTAAAGTCAGATTATCACTGGATGTGCGCTTCGGTAGTCATAGCTAGACCAGACCAGAACCCTGAGAAGCACTTTACTTTTTTGACAGTGTGTTATCAGAAACTAGTTCCCTGAAGGTTCATCTACGTAGTACAGAGAATTTGCTCCCCAGTACTCCCTCAAACAGCAGGGACGTTACCCCATACATTCCAAGGCAGCCCCAGTACTGCCACGTGGACCACAGAAGCTGCAATTCCAAGGTGAAAGGTAAACCAGGTAGCAGCAACAGTGAATCTGTCCAGCCAGAAAGAGTCTGTAATATTATACATCCATAAATGCACTTCAGTGCTTTGTAACAGGTATCAAAAAACTCCACAGGACTATTTTCTTATGTGTACAGTAACTGAGCCAAAGCAGATCCCTGACTCCAATCTGGTGCCAGACAAGGTCATTCCTTGATCTCAGCTGTGGTTTAGTTGCATCCAGTGCCCAATCTGAGGCGATTCTGTCCTTGAGCCACACGATGAAACCAAACAGCACCTTCAGTACCTCGCAGTCAGGCTGGAGTTATTTCTGGCATCACACAAAGTGCATCACACGCACACCTTCCTCATCATCCACAACTTGGATGATTACCAGCACATTCGGTAAATCTTTACTTTTGAAATCAATGTCACCTTCTTCTGGCAGGTAGGGAAATACTGATGTATCTTTTGAGAAGCCCAGTCAATTTAAAGTTATTTTTGGAGACAAGATTTTCTTCTGGGAGATCACTGGTCCAACTAGGCCAAGTATAAGCCGACCCAAAGAATTCTCAGTTAAACTATCTAGCGTCTGGGCAGGAATGCATCAGAGCAGGTAAATATGCATCTAACGTCAGGTAGCTGCTCCATACATCTCAGCAAGAGGGATCTGCTTAAAACTGGCCAAGAGTCAATATCAGTACTAAGTCATCTGGAATAAAGAGTCTGGCAATAACAAAATCCCCAGTCTGTTGCTCTCTTTCCGTTAGGTTAGTAAAACCCCTATTTCCCAAAAAGGCTATTAGTCTTCATCTATTAAGAGTCAGGTTTGGGGGACAGCAAGTGCACAGAGAAGGGGACTGGATCATAAACCAAAAGAGCAGCTACACCAAAATATCCTAAGGAGGTGTTTCCCACAGATGGGGGAAAGCTACAGGGAGAGTATCGTAAGTTACCATTGTCTCCTGCTTCACTAACAGGATACAGACATAATCCGCTCAAAGGTTGTGTAAAGAAACTAATTCTGCATGAGCTAGCAAACTTAGCAACAAAGCGTTACTCACATATACTAGGCATTTAGTTACCCTTAAAATTTCCATATAGGCACCACAAATACTGATTCATCTAATTTTTACATTAGTAGACTTCAGAGTTAAAACTCAATTGTGATGTACACTATGGATTATTTAAGATGATCTTTACAAATTATTCACATGCAGCAAATCCAACTGCTGCTCTCACCCTTGCTCACATCTAGAAAGTCTTCTTTTCTCGTAGTTTTCCCCTCCAGAACCATCCAAGATAGACTTTTAAAGAATGACAACTTCAACAACGACAAAGAACTAACAGGAACACATTTAACAGCTGCAGCATTGAAAGGACATGGCTACAAACTCCGTGTATTTGGACTAACAGTCCCTTGTTGTTTAAATTACACTTTGATTCTCTTATTTTCACAGGCAGATTAACTGTGAAAATTCAGGTTCCTCGTTCTCTTGAGGAACACACCAGATAGTTACCCCTTACTTACTTCAACAGAATTGTCCTCGCATCCATCTCTGCATTCTCATCACCAGGAACATCAAATTTATTAGTGAGTGTGAGAGAAACCTCAGTCTTTGCTAGCATTTCCCTGTTGGGGTCATTAATATTGCCAGACCCTTCCCCTGCAAAGCAGAAAGAGTTTACAGATTACATCATATTCTTTACATTCTTTACTGCTACAGCTTTGTAATTTTTCCCTATGTAACAGACCACAGAAAAACTATGCCGTTTCCTATACTGTCAAAAGGACACTTCAAAAGCCAAAACCAGCTTTTAAAAAACATCATCTTTGTTACAGACGTTTTCGTCATAAAACTGAGAGAATGCACTGACTAGAAAAGCACCACAAAATCACTAGTTCATATGCCTTAAAGATGTACGTGTATTCCACACTGTAACTCAGCATCTCACTCTTTACAAAGAAGAGTAGCTGACCTGCCAAAAATACTTTATAAATAAAAATATGACTATGCCTCTATGTCCGTGTCCTCATTAGAATCAATTTTCCAAGGTAAGAGAGAAGCCCTTGTTGGCGACTGAGCTTGTAACCTTCTATTAAACAAAGTAAGCTATCCTGTCAAAAGGAAATTTTCTTGCTCTAATTATGCCTGAACTTTCATCACAACAGTTGTTAGGATGCTTCCCCTCCTGTCCCCCTTTTTTAAAGGGCTGCAGAAAGATTAAACTCCGACATATTAACCACCTCAATACAATGCACAAAGGAGAAATGACAGGGGTAAGGAGGGTAACTTCTAGTTAAACTCAAGGTCTAGGTTTGCTCAGGTAACACTTCTTACGTTCTGCTCTTTGCCAGTGCTCGGAAGAACACACACTAGCAATCATTCCTTTAAAAGGTTTCAACCTTTCTCATCAAGTGACTTCAAGATAAGCATTTTGCTGTCAAAGCATCCTCTCCAAAAACTGCATCCATTCACGCCCCACCCCCAATTTCACACTTCAAATAGCTGCAACATAGAAACCAAGGAAGGACTGAGGCTTGTGCAACTTCCCATTGTTATACCCTGAAGCGGTGAACCGTGGCTCAGGTTTTTTGAAAAATTTCACAGATTAGTATAGTCAATTCCTTCCTCCCCCAGCCAGAAGAAAGAGGATAAAATCCTTAACGTATAGAAAAAACTCTAAAAGGAGGAAAAAAAAGTTATTTGTCCATATGCCAGAGATCCCTATAGGGACACATGTCATTTAATAAGCCTATTATCGCACTCTGAAAGGAATGCATACAGATCTCCAGAACAGAAGACAGATCTTTGCAAACAAGCTGGGACGGACAAATACTGCCCCCCCGCCCCCAAAGTGGCTCCAGCGTAATGGAACGAAGAAAATGTTTCAAAATACCATCTACCTTCTAGAAACCTCTGGAGTGGGGTGAGGTGAGGGGGATGAGTATGGGGAGGAGAAGAGAAAGAACCCCTGCTTTTTTCAGGTTAACAAATTCTACAGTCAGAGAGAATACACCAGAACAAATCTACTGCTGCTTTTTAGAGCTCGTTCACCCAAGTGACCCGTGATGATTCCTTAAGATAGTTTCTTTACTGCACTTCTAATCATTTAAGGTAATATCACGTATTTCTTAAGTATGATAAACTAGACCACCTATTAAGGATTCAATTGTAGGAACCTCTCCGAGATCGTCCAGCAGCTCATGAATTGGATCATTGTGCTCAGGAGCAATTGCATCTTGATGGTCTAAGAGCAACTAGATGAACAGAAAGAACATTTACGTGGTTAATCATACATCCTTTTCTAGACAGTAACATTACATTACTTTGAGCTGATATCTTTTTCTAAAAGATCTTATTTCACTGACCTCCAAAGCAGCAATATCAACATTCAAAGCTGTGCCATTATTACATACGCAAATGCTTTCAAAAGAAACTCAGAGATGCCACAAGCAAATTACTTAATTCTATAAACCAACAAGCTCTTGCACACTGTCATCAAAAGACAACTTTCAGCTCTGTATTTGGTAAACTTTGCGTTTCAGACAGAAGCAGCATTTTGTTTGTAAGCGCTGCTTATAAGGAACAACTGTGACCAATGTATACTTACAGTGTGTGTATTGATGATTTCACCAATAGAAATATAAATAACTGGTTTAGTGAGAGTCACCAAGTCAGAATATTCATCAATATTAAATTTATCCTGCAATTCAGGAACCTCACAGGCAGCCTGAAAAAAACGTCTTCGGAAAAAAGAAGGAGAAAAGAAGAATCATTATGACTGACAGTCAGGTGATGCATCAAGACCATTAATTCCCCATGACAATCCCAAGCGTGGCTTCTCTTCTTTAAACTATGGTACATTATGGCACGCTACATTTTGTCAGCTTTAGTACAACACATCTGAAGTGACCTAGTAAATGCAATTACTGACATTGGCCATGTTGACATTGGCTCATTTTCAGCATTCGCAGGACCGGTTTATGGCTCCAGTGACCTGTTCACACATCCTCCTACCTCCACTGCAGCAACACCCCTTGCTCCCAGCTATCTCTGGTTTTCTTTCTTCCAAACCACAAAAGGTACAAGACGACAGTTCTTGAACAAAGGCTTACTTCAACTATATGAACAACTAAATGCCAACCTGCTTTATTCCTGAGCACCACTGGGTTTTCACGGGGAGCCAGGGTTCATATCAGACAGAAAAACGTATGTCCATTCTAGTTGTCCACGTGCAAAGTATCACAATAAACATGTGTAAAAGCAACCTTTATTCCGGAAACTCCAAAGTCAAAATACTTGACTTTGCAATCTCATTAACATACAATGTACTGTTCATAAATTCCAGGTACATATTTTATCTCCCATGGTCACTGATGCTTACGGCAGTCTGGAATGCAGTCTCTTATTTTCAAGAGACCACATATTTGACAGAGAGAGAATTTATAATATTTAAAACTTATTATTATCCCTTTTTACTTGCAATGTTACCCTCTGCCAAACTTCCCAACTTAATTAGCTGTGGTCTTCTACCTGAATTTCTGGTATGACTGCGATAGGTATTCATTAATGATGCTTAGGTGGGCATTGTCTCCCATGAACATCTTATTGGATGCAGCATGCTGCAACATCTTTGCAATGGAACCGAGGTTTCTGCGTTGATCCGTGGTCAGCTGACCTCCAGCTGAAAGATCAATGATGTCAAACGCATCTGGTGCAACAATGGCTGGATTCATGTAGCGATAATAGAGTAAGTTGCCAACAATCTGGGAAAAGTTGAGCAGAGAAGAAACATGTCAAGAAACAACGGTATAGGACCCAACTGAATTTTATTGAAATTACTCTGACTGTGCTTTGATAAATTATTTTCTTGTAAGCCAGAGGCCCCTTCCAAGATTAAGGTTCTGCTGTGCTCCTGTATACAAGCACACACTATCCCAAAGAAGCTATGGTGTAACAAAACAAAACAAAATTATTATGACACAATAGGATGGTCAACACAAAGAGGGAAGACTGAGCACTCCTTGTCACAGGACAATACAGCAGCAGATATTACTATGCATAGAGATTTAAAAGTTCAACTCAAAAACGTACGGACAGAAGATATTACAAGTTACCAATAGACTACTCATATGAGCATGAGACACTATCAGGAGAATTAAAAGTAACTGAGTTAGTCTAACAGAGGGCAGAACGATCATGGCATAGAGGAACCAGGTAGCGCAGTTTCAATATGGAACAAGAGCTAATTCTTAGAGAAGCGTGCAGAATTGGCCATCATCTCCAACAAAGCAAAAACAGTGAGGATGCATGGCACACCAACGAGCTAAACTGAGGAAACTACTTTCCATTCCTTCTAAGCCCTCTTCTCTTTCAGACTAATTCTTTGATAAGCCAGCAACATTTTCAGGCACAGACCCCCAGCTGGCAAGAGTTAACTGAGAAACCATTTAATCCAGAGGTGAGAAAATCAGGAGTACAGAAGATGAATGGCATTGGACGCTTCAGAATCCAATTTACCTAGTCAAATGTGAGCAGCAATAAACTTCAAGGAACCAAAAATAAAGATGTCACATTATCCATATGTTCACAAATACACTTCTAACCTATATTTGGTATTTTGCCAAGAGTAATTCCAGCAATGAAAAGGAATTAATCCAACATGCTGATGTAAAGCAACAGTTCTCACACCGCACGCTCTAGTATTTTCTGGTGGTTCACAGAAATTTGCAGAGGGCCAGGTCACTGACTCAGCTTCGCCTGCTTGCCACGTGACTTAAATGCACAGAAGAGATCGGGGTCTGAACAAACAGCTGAAAACAGAAAGAAAAAAAACCTAGCCATTCGTGAGCAGCCCCAGAAATTATTAACTGCTTTCAGTGAGGTCATGTTTTTGACAACTGTTTGGTGCAAGCCCCTGCTGCACGCTCACAGATTATGTCGTGGGGTGACAACAGTCAAAGCTATTTACTAACAGTAATAAGAAAACACATCTGTGAAAGAAACGGTATTAATAAATTTAAAATCTGCGGGGGGGAGAAGAACAGTATACTATATGGGTAGCTTTGGATGTTAAAAAAAAAAAAAAAATCTATGAGTAGTCACTGTGCTCAACTGCAGTTTTGACTTTCATGTGGACAGTTACATTGTTTCCACAAGGATTACCAAAACGTGCAGTTTTCCACCTAAATTTACAGATGGAAGAAATTAATTCACCTGCATAGAAAGAATCGATGTCTCAGAATGGGAAAGCACAGAACTAGAAGAGAGAAGAAAACAGCATTCAGATTGGTAATTATTTTGTAATGAAGCAGAGGCAGAGAAGTTTAAAGAGACGTTGTCAAGTATTCTAAGATCCAAACTTTGTTTTATTAACAAGCAAAGCATTCATGGACATAAAGGCCTTCACAATTACCGAAAGCCCTAAGAACAAAGAAATTTCGATGAAAACCCCAGAGCTATACTCATCTGAGAGTGCCTACTATTAGGATCCTTTTAGCTCCCCATACCTACTGAAATGCAAAATACAAAACTGACTAGACATCATGGAAAGCGACTCTACATGTTACTGTCAAAATAACCTAGAGCGTTACAGATAAGAGAATTAGGAATATCGGAGTTTTCAATACAGACTTTTTAACTTGACACCGTCTCTTCAAGAAAGGAGCAGCTGACTATTATCATATCAGCAAAACCAAGGTTTACTTTCTAGGAGCAAGAGTACCCCAGGTCAAGAAACCCAAAGGACCAACTGCCCAAGATATTAAAAGCAAAGCAGAAGCAACAGGATACCTCCTTCTGAACAATGTATTACGTCTCAGGTAATGTATATGAACCTAACAATCAAAAGCCCAATGTGAAACATTTTCCATCTGTAGAAGTAAATACATAAGCTTTATACATGCCCTCTTCTCCACACATACAGCCAACAAAGGAGAAGAATGAGATGTGCTTGCCACAGCCTGCTTGACTGACAACTATTCATATAGGTGTTCAGATCCTCACCTTCACAAGCTCATCCTCGCCAGCATCAGGGAACTTCTCATGCAGGGAGTCTTTCAGCACCTTGGCAATGAAACGCATTCCATAACTTCAGGAGAAAAAAAAAGGGCAAATAAGACTGCTGCAAGCATGAATCCACCAACAACTTCCCAGGGATAATACTGTGGTACACCAGACTCACGGGATTTTGTCCACTGAACTAACAATGGCAGACAGGAACTTGTCTGTCACTGTCCTCATGTTTCTGATTGAGGCATCCAGGCGCGTCCTCACCTCTTCGTGATTTAGAGCTTGTTCAGGTGTAACATCATATGGCAGTTTGCTATTTGAAAAAGCCAAACATGTGAAGGTGAGTATTCCTCAGGCTAGCATATTTCAAGAATTTCTAGCTTGACGTGGAAACAACCTTCTATTCACTTGGCTGCCAAGAGATGTGCATTGCCTTCAATTAACCTTTTGGGCACTGGAAGAGCTGAAGACTTCTTGCTTCTACTTCCTCTACTCTCCCTTACACTGGCCACTGTGAGAAAAGGCCCAGCTAAACTCAAAACTGTCTTTTTTTTTTTTTTTTTTTTTTTTTACAGCACACACACATGCACACTATGCAAAAAAAGTGCCATCTGTGACATGTGGTGGCAATCCAAGCAGCAAATAAATTGGTGAAAGAGCAAGCTACACATTTGAACATTAAGACGATAAAAGCTTGGACACAAGCCAGATGCTAGAACAGCATCCATAAAATTGATATGCTATTGGTGGGAAGCAGTGCCAAATGAGTAGTTACATTTTCTCCATCAGCTGAAACTACTGCATAGTATCCCAGACAGACAGATGAAGTGGATAATTCATTAAAGCGTCTCCTGCATCTCATGTAAACAGAAGGACCTGAACACACATCTTCGCCTGCATTTTTAACACGTCCAAAATTTTCAGCCAGGCGTATGGCAAGATAGATGACTGCAGATTGCTTTGAATGAGGAAACTCACTCATCTGTATGGCTTTTTTTTTTTCTTTTTTTTTTAAAGTATGTTAAAAAACCCCAAAACATCTCAATAGAACACAACGGAAACTCCATTTCTAGCAAATCACATGCATTGGAAGAAAAAGAAACCAGAATGACACAAAACCATCTAGCACAATCCAATTGTCATCAGCGGCTGATATTAATTAGAAAGATGTTAGGACTAAAAGAACTGCAATGTCATGCTTCTCCTCCAGCAAAAGAGGTTTTATTGACTTGCAAATAGTACCTAAGTTTGCACAGGCTATGTACGACATTAACAGAGACTGACATGGAACTGATTCCCAAATACTTTTTTCTTACCGTGACTTCTTTTAGGTTAGAGGGCATCTCATAGCTAATTATCAAGTCCACACAGGCAAACACCAAAGAGCATTTCTTCTTCTATCTCCTAATGAGATTCCCTTTCAATACCCTCAGCACCATCGCCAGAACATGATCTTTAGAACTCTTGGACAAAAGCCATCTTGAGGAGATGGAAAAGCTGGTATCAGTTGGACAGAAGCATGCAGTGAAGCCAAGGATGGTCTGGAATTATTAACCAAGCAGTGCAAAGCAGCCAAGCAACGTTTAGAAAAACACAGTAGTAACGGTTCCCATACCTGGCCTCACCAGTCTGAGACTCCATCTGGTTAACCCAAGACTTGTAAATATCCACCGGATCAGTTTTGATATTGAGTGATTTGTCATCGATGATTTCCTTCACAACCGGTGCCAGAATCTGCCTCAGGGCATTCTGACCGCGGGCACCACGGTTGAAACTTACCACCATTTTAATAACAGTAGGATTCCCAGTCACAATTTCATGTATTTGGTCTACTTTTGATCTGAAGAAGAAAGAATCTGTATGAAATATGAGGTACGCATAATTCTGTCAGCTTTAGATACATTTCTCAGCATAAAACAAACTGTTAAAGAGCATCACCCTCACAAAACAGACGATGGATTTGTACTAAAATCTCGATACAGCCATAAGCTACAACACTGTATAAGAACAATACTGGAAGACTTCTTAGGACAGATGAGGCGAGAAACTTACAACCTCTGTTTGGGAATTCCAATGCAATTTGCCATGCAACTGTGCATTGAGAGCACAATTCAAAAAAAACTAACAGAACAGAGCATGTTTTATGTAGAGGAGAAAAAGAACAGTAGGTTCCTTCCAGTATTTAAAATAAGGTAACAAGCAATCGACAACAAAAGCCGCTTTTAGTATACCACTACGTGAAATACAGCAGCAGAGACCAAAGCATCTACATTTCCCTGGGCTACTATTCCAAGCATGAATTTAAGGGGCGGGGGGGGAAATCTCTTTTAGGAGTTATTATTTGTTTCAGGGCATATACCACCTTCATGCTTAAAAAGCATTCCAAAGAACACTTGAAGAGTAGTTCCTCAAAAATTTTATTCCACATTCTTCTTCACAGCAAGTTGTGTAGCTCTGCATTGTAAAGAACTGAAGTCATGTAACACCGAGCTCCTAAAGCCCAACTGATCAAACAAAACATGCCTGAGGGCAGCCACAGTCCCCAACACTGACAATAAACAGAAATGCCTCTTGATTTCAGCCTCCTCATCAGCTTTTGGAAATCCAGAGAGCTTAGTGTTAGTTCTCTGCCTGGCTTGTAAAGCCCAAGTTTGCCATTTGTTGGAGGTGTTTATAACCAGACACTGGAGAATTGAGATTAGGTTGAATTTTAGGATGACTTTGCATCAGATTAAAAGTAGCTGCCATGTTGAGCAGTGAAATCTTGACTGAAGTAAAAAGCCCTCATCCTCAATGGACATATTCGAATCTTCCTTTATTGACTATGTTAAGAACAGATATGAAATGGGAAGAGGACAATGAAGGGACAAGTTAGCATTATCTGCATATTAGCACGAGACATAACGTGAAAACTGCCTCAATTGGAGAAGCTGCCAAAACTGATTCAACAGCAAGAATGTGCCGTATGCTACCACATACTTGATCTCCTCCTGCAATGCTGTTTGGAAAAGCCGCAACAACAGGTATTCCTCTCTTTGATTGGATGCGTAGTTATACAGTGTGAAGATGACAGAATCCATGAACTTTGTGGATTTGTTTTGAGGCATCTGAAAAATCAGCTTGGCCAAGTAGGTTGGGTTAGTCTACAACAACAAAAAAAATTAACTTAGTGTGCATGTCCACACAGGCCAGCGTCACCAAGAACTATGGTGGCTCAAAACTACAGTGCAGAAGCAAAGACTGTGCCAACACATATAAGCCTCTATGACAAGAGGTTACTGAGCAGTGTTAGAAGCTGCTCACCTGAAGTAAGTAGAACAGATGCTGATAGGCTTCCAGCTTTTCTCTCTTCTCTTTGCTCAAAGCTTTCAAACCTCCCCTTTGTTTGTTCAGCATCATCATGTCAGAGAGCTGCTCTTTGTTCTTCTTGGTAAGTTTTTTGCTATGAGAAACAACATCCTGGAAAGAAAGAATAGGGACAGATTCCACTCTAAGTATTTTATAAGAGGCAATACTGAAAAACAGTTACATCTGAGAGCCCACTTCTCTTGTACATGGAAAGGCAGGGTCAAGGTAAGCCTGGGACTATGAAATGAAGCATTATTTGCTACGGCAGCAATTTCTCTGACTGGAAGTACATGTTCTGTTTTGTCCCCAACTTCCTGAATTTGTCCAAAACCCTAGAAGCGTTAGTGACTCCTGGCAGCAATTACTATCAGAACTGGTAGCAACCTGAAGATGCTTGAATATGTTTTCCTTTTTAAATTTGGCTTAAAACCTAAAAATCCTGTTTCATACTCAGCTAGCTCGCTACCTCTACATACTCCGACAGCAATGCCACTTTTCACTGCAGGCACCAGCCCAAAAAGTGCAAGCCTCCTTCTGAGATTAACTTCACTACATCAGTTGAGATTTTACACTGTGAGGAGCCTAGCATCATGCCATCCAGGACCAAATGAAAAGCTGACCAGAACTTCAGCTTGAAGAAAAGGCAATGCTGTATCAGCAAGAGGGTTTTTCTGGGGGGAATTTAATCAGCCAAGTGATAGAGGGGGCCTCCTTTAACCAACAAATACCAAGTGGCACGAGTGTGTCTCCTGCCTCTGAAATCACCCCCTTCATTGCAAGCTTCTGGCGTGTCACTTGTTTAACCACAAAGGAGCAACAAAACAGGGTTCTCAAAGCCTTCAAACACACAATCTGTTGCATTCGTTAGGTCAAGATAGTCTGGTGTTTGTCTTTTGTAGCTTCAGGTCTTGTTTCTTCTCCTACAGTTTTCTTTCTAGGGATACATACTAAATTAGTGGAATGGAGTAAGAACATACTGGGAGTAAAATCTGCAAGTCTGAAGCAACGTCTTCTGCTGGGCCTGAGCAAGTGACGTCCAAGGCCAGGAGCTCTCCACGCTAACTACTGCGGGGCTCAGTTCAATCTGTAGTTGGTCTCGCATCAGCACATTTCCTACCTGCAACGTAATTTTGTTTTTCACTAGCAGTCCAATTTTGATGTCCATGAGATTGAGGTCATTTTCCAGTTGCTGATTGGACCGGATCAAGGTTACAACTTCCTCACGCAGTTTCATTAGCTCAAGCTCCTCCTGAAAATCTTGGTCACTCTGATCAAGCAAGTGGACAAATTTCCGAACCACAGCCATAGGTGGGTTTTCAGCATTAACTAAAAATAGGCAAGAAAACATCAGGGGACAGGAAACACAAGTAAATATATGCCTTATCTATGTTTAAACAGCACATCAAGGAGCAGCCAGAATAAAATTAGCACCAGCATGTCTAAACAGCTTTTGACATTTCGGATTTCTTGTTTTGAATAACCATGAGAGAAGCAAACAGTATAGAACAAAGTCAGTATCAGCCTAGGGTAGTCCACACCAACGTCAACTGCAAAGCTACCGTTCTGTTTTTCAGCAGCAAAAGCCAACAGCTGGAATCAAGTTTTCCTTCAGCCTCAAGAACTACCTACTCTCTGCACTGCCCTACCAACTTCATCCCAATCGCTCTTCAAAACTGTCTTGATGTTACAGATCACACTGGCAACACCCCTTGCAAATAGAGATTCGAGGCACGTCAGTTTTATCCTCTTGGCAATACTTACTGAGGGTTTTGTAGTCTTCTCGTGCCTTGTTTGCTCGGATAAAGGCTTGAATTTTTATAACATCATTTATCTAGGATTAAAAAAAATAAGCAGTTGACCTCATTCTGGAAATGTTCTCATACCTCAGTCAGGTACTGAATTCATTTAACAAGATAGCCTCTTACGTGGTTTCTGAAATATTGCAGACGATCTCTGTAACGTTTTCTGGCTTGATACATCCTGGTCATTGACTGAATCTACAGAAGGGTAACCAAAATACTCAGATAAAAACCCTTCCTACGAAGTTCACTACCCAAAAGGTTTACCAAAAAAGTCAGCAGGGAGCCTTCACTACCTTAACTACTTGGTCCTTTTGTGCTCGCAGGTAATCCAAACGGATTTGATATGCCTTCCTCTGCTTGTAGCCGCGCCACTGGGACTGAAAACAGAAAACAGGCATGCCAACTTTACTTTTCTAGTTAAAGAAAAGTAATTACAAATTTGAGCTTTTCTGCTCTTCAGCTTCTGATCTTCCCTTTTGGCTAAGTAAAATGGGAGGAAGACACGCTTACCTTATCAAGAGATATACAGTATGAAGCATTAACTATTTCAACAACTGTAATCATTAGAGACTTGGAATTGCCCCATGAAGAGCCTAGGCCTTCTGAAGCACAGTTAGAAATCAAGGATTTAGCTAAACAGTCAAGCTGACAAAACTGTTCTACATGAGGATCACGCGTTAGATGCTGCTGCTGGCGAGAACAGTGATCTAACATTCTAAGCCTTCAGAGCAGACTCACTGCTACCAATACCTGGAACAGAAGTCAGGCAAGCAGTTGGACTACACTTAAAAGGGAGAGAGTGTTATTTTAATGAGCTGGGAGCGGTTTTGGGCATTTTGTCGTGGTTTTCAGATATACACACAGAGCACGTGCTACTTAAGCAGAAACAAACACACATACTGCTCAAATAATAAAGTTGTAATAGGGTGCAAAGCTTCTATTTCGTTTGCACACATCTCAGTTACAACAGCAGAGAAAGATTTTTTCACTGTTCTCCTGTAAATGCGCCCAACCTCATGCTACATTATTCCACTATCTCTTTCAGGTCCTCAATCCTCCAAACCCCTGGACAAATTTGAAGAGAAGAAGAATCTTACTCAGGAATACTGAAAACCAAGTTGTTTCTCTTCAGTTCATGAGGAATCACAGTAGTAATTCATTACATGGAATTTTCACCATAAAGACATATGACACACTTCATATTGCCCTATTCCCAAAACACTGAATCTGATAATAAAATGATAGGTAAAGCTTCCTCAAGTAAGTTTTTCTCTCTCCAATTCTGCCTGAGAAGACTTTATTGATTATATATGACATGGAAAAGGAAATAATATACCAGAACTCTTTGGGAGAAGGAAATGCCGTTAGATTATTTGCAAAACGAGGTAAAGACAATTACATGATGTAACTGTTTGAACAGAACAAAAACTGTCAATAAGCTTGTGTATAGAAAACAATTGAAGACTACAAGCTTCAAACATAATTAAAGGATATCATTACCTGAATGCAAGTGATTGCTGGGACTTGTTTCTTCAAAAAATTCATTCTGGAGTTGAATTCCTGGCGAACAAGGTAACCTCGACAGCAAGCCTGAAGTTTTGTAATCAGGTTCTCATTGGCCAGCCACAACTGCTCTCTGTTGTATGCTGCAGTGACTCCAGATATGGTACTCTGGATTGATGTTATGGTAGGAAGAAGAGCCAGAAAAAGAGAACGGAGATACAAGAAACAGGATGTTACATCAGTTCTCCGTAGTGCACTTATGAGAAACTTCAATGTTGCCTTTCAATGAACAGCAACACCATGGTCCTGTACCCTTTTACCGACAGCATGAATTCTTCTGAAATGGGAAAAGGAGTTTTGACACAAACAACTTGATGATGTCCAGTGATATAAATGAGTAACTGTCATGGTTTAACCCCAGCCAGCAACTCAGCACCACGCAGCCGCTCACTCACTCCCCCCGCACCCAGTGGGATGGGGGAGA
>JAVKLA010000002.1:24259225-24278500 GCA_034782735.1 Sagittarius serpentarius | reverse complement strand
ACAAGTTGCCGAGAGAGGTTGTGGAGTCTCCACCCTTGGAGATATTCAAAAGCCATCTGGACGTGATCCTGGGCAACCGCCTCCAGGGGGCCCTGCTTGAGCAAGCGAGTTGGCCAAGACAAGGTAACTCGAGAGATCCCTTCTAGCCTCAACCATTCTGTGATTCTAACTGTGTTCAGTTACGCTTTGAGTATATCCAAGGATAGAGACTCCACAAGCTCTCTGGTCACTTGTTCCAATGTTTGATCACCCTCAGTAAAAGAAGTGTTTTCTTATGCTTAAACAGAACTTCCTGAATTTCAGCTTGTGCCCATTGCATTTTATACTGTCACTCAGCACCACTGAGAAGCATCTGGTTCAGTCATCTTTATTCCCTCCTATCAGTTATTTGAGCACTTTCTTTTCCCAGGGCTCAGTAATCCCAGCTTTCTCAGCCTCTCCTAATATGCCAGATGCTCTGATCCCTTAATTAGTTTCTCAGCTGTTACTAACTTGCTGCAGTATCTCCATGTCTTCTTGCTACCCTTCACGTTTCCTGTCAGATTCAGGCCCAGCTGGGCTTAGGCTTTCTTAATCCCACCCTACATGCTCAGACAGAATCTCCGTATTTCTCCTGAGTCACCTGACCCTGCTTCCATCCACCTCTTGTACGCTTTTTTTTTTTTTCTGTTTGAGCTTTGTGGGAGTTTCTTTGGTTCATCCATGAAGGCCTCCTGTCACTTTTGCCTGACTTTCCGCTCATTGGGATAGGCCATTCTCAAGCTTGGAGGAAGTGATCCTTAAAAAGTTAACGAGCTCTCCTGGATCTCTCTTCCAGGACCATAGTCCGCAGGATTCTTCCAAACAGATCCACAAACAGGTCTTCAGGCTCTCCTGAAGGCCAGGGCTGTGACCGCACTGTTTACCTAGTTCCCTCCTCTCGAGATCCTCAACTCTGTCATCACACCATCTCATAGTCACTGCACCTAAGGCTGCCTCTGACCTTCCCATCTCCAACCACTTCTCTCTTGTCTGTACTAGGTTCAGCAAAGGACCTTCCCTCATCTACTCCTCAGTTACATATGCCAAGAAGTTATCACCATCACACTCCAGAAATGTCCTGGATTTCTTGTAGCCTGCTATGTTGCCCTTACAGCAGATCAGGCAGTTCAAGCTCCCCAGGAGGACTGAGGCCTGTGAACAAATCTTCCACTTGTCTGAAGAAGGCCTCATCTACTTCTTCTGCCTGATCAGGCAGTCTGCAACAGATACCCGCCACAATGTCGCACACATTGGTCTGCCTGCTAATCCTGACCCGTCAGCTCTCAACTGGTTCATCACACGTCTCCAGGCAGAGCACCACACATTCCAGCCGCTCTCTCACACAAAGGGCTACTTCCCCTCTTCGCCACCCTGGCCTGTCCTTCCTAACAGGCCTGTATTATTTTGCAGCCACTCCAACCCCTGCGACAGACACTGTGGCCACTCCAGCCCCAGCCAGCAACTCAGCACCACGCAGCCGCTTACTCACTCCCCCCGCACCCAGTGGGATGGGGGAGAGAATCGGAAAAATAAAGGAAAGCTCGTGGGTTGAGATAAGAACAGTTTAATAGAACAGAAAGGAAGAAACTAACAATGACACTAATAACAACAAGAAAATGACAATAATAATAAAAGGACTGGAGTACACAAGACAAGTGATGCACAGTACAATTGCTCACCACTTGCCGACCGACGCCCGAGTCGCGCTCCTCTTCCCCCCCTGCCACCAAACCAGGCATGACGTCCCATGGCATGGAATACGCCGCTGGCCGATTCGGGTCTGCTGTTCCAGCTGTCTCCCCTCCCACCTTTCCTGTGCCCCTCCAGCCTTCTTGCTGGCTGGGCATGAAAAGCTGAGAAGTCCTTGACTTAGTCTAAACACTACTGAGCAACAACCAAAAACATCAGGGTGTTATCAACATTCTTCTCCTACTGAACTGGAAACACAGCGCTGTACCAGCTACTAGGAAGACAATTAACTCTATCCCAGCCAAAACCAGGATACCAGTCCATGGCAGCACTCCAGTTCTGGTAGCTATCCCACCACATCTCTGTGATCCCAGTGATATCACAGCTCTGCCACGGCACACAGACCTCTAATGCCTCCTGTTCATTCCCCACCCTGCATGCACTGGTGTACAGGCACTTGAGAGGCACCCGGTCATGCTGACTTCCCAGGAAAAGGGTAAGAGATTCCCTAAAAACACTGCTCTCGTCACTTCTGTACATATGCTAGAGGTAGGTCCCCTTCAGCCCTGCCTTGTTGCTTTCAGGGTGTCTCTCATCCAGGTCACTCTATGCCCTTTGTTTGCCAACCCAGATGACCACTTCCTCACTTGGAGACACAATCACCCTGCCCTCTTGATTCCTATGAAAGATTACACCAGATACCTCCAACAATTTGGGAACAAACACGGTGTGGGGTTTGATCACCACCTTCATTCCGTAGTGTACCGCGTAAGAAAGATCATTCCAGAAGCTTGACGTTTGCTGACTTAACAGAAAACTCAAAGAGCAGTTTTGTGAGCGAAGCAGTGTGAACGGCATTTTGAGGCTTGCTTCAGGTTTGTCAGCGCTGAGAACACACTCTGATTTGTTCTCACGCCTTTAACTGCTGTCGTTAAATATGCTGAACGATGCAATACTCAGCTAAGCAGTGGCTTACAGCAGTGAATTATGTCTGATTACCTGGTGCCTGACATGGAGTGTTTGTTTCCCACCTGCCAGCTCTGGTGATTTAAGACTTACACTGTCAATGAGGTCTGCTCCAGTACCTCATGATTTAACAGTTGTAAGATTTAAAAGCCTTATGACAATGCATAGCTACCCTCTCCAAAATAAACAGAAATTCAAACCTGACATTTATTCAGGACCTCAATTTAAACTGCCAGGCCTTACTACAGATTCAGTTCTCTGATTGCTTGTCATATACTGCTTCTACTCCAAACTGTGGTTCAAAGGCACTAAGAACAAATGTTTCTTCAGCCTCTTATTGTAATTATGCAGCCTGAACTTTTCTAGGTCTTTCTACACTCCCTACAGTGCAAAAACCACCTCCTCTCCTCCTCCTCAACAGGTCTTCCAGCAGGCGCCATTGGGTCACGTCATTGCGTTTTCTACCTATGACATACAAGCACCTATGCATCCACCACGGTGCCCAAGATCTAGTTTGTTGTAACTGTATAACTGACTTGTCTGCATTTTTCCTGGATCCAAATGCATGCAATATCTTACTTGTCTACCTTGCTGCAGCTTTTTAAAAAATCATTCATTAAAGAGATGCAATAGTAATAACCATCTTCCTATCAGCATATTTTTCCCCTATTAACATACATGACACTCTGATAACTGAGACAATGCTGGTTTTAAAAACTATTCCGTGCATTGTATAAGCAGCATACATAAGCAGCCTGCACATAAAATCCCCTGAAGAGGTGGCTTGAAATGGGAAACCAAGTTTAACCTTAGCTAAAGAATCATAGAACCATTTAAGTTGGAAAAGACCCTTAAGATCACCACATCCAACTGTAAACCCAACACTGCCAAGTCCACCACTAAACCATGTCCCTAAGTACCACATCTACAAATGGCGTATAGCAGGATTCTCCACAGTGAAAGTAGTATATGCTTATCCTAAACGTACTTATAAAACACAAATATCCACATTATTTGGGCACTGACAACAGTAAAATGAGAGGGAAGACACACATATTATAACTGTTCTATATACACACACACACGGGTTAGTATTTTAAGGTTTGGTGAAAGTATTTTAAGTATATATACACACATACAAGCATTATACGGGCCTTTCATATGCAGAGATGAAAATTAAATCATAAATATGCTTACTGTACGCTTCTGTCTCTTAGCATTAACTTTTTCAAACCAAACTAAACTGTAATGCAGAAATATAGCAAGTGATTAGTACACAGTGGTATGATGAAAAGAGGGGGCAAGGGAGAAACCCCATGAATCAGGGTAATCTAGGCTTTTCCATACCTCCTGTTTCTGTTGTCTATCACTCAAAAACTGCTTGAAATACCAGTCACAATTTTCTCGTAGCAATCCTCGGAGTCCCAGGGCTGGTGTTGCCAAAGCTTCGTACAGTGCTAATGTGTCTCCTCGTTCCAAAGCTAAGTCAATCTTTGATATGGCTGCATGTGCTAGCAACAGTAAAGCAGAGTTTTGAAACATTAATTGAGGAAGTCCCATGGTTTATATAACCTACTGCTCAGAAAGAAATAATCTTAGACTTGATAGATAGCAAGTTAGGTACGTAATCAGAATGGAAGACTTCCAAAGTCAATTGCAAACTAGTACTTGAAAAAGAGGCTGAAGGCTGGAAATAGCATGCGTTACTCCAGATGAAGAACTGAGGGGGCCAGCGACACGGACAATTTATTTCCTAAAGGAAGGGCAGCAGAACTCACAATGAATTCAGCTTACAACTATGTACTAATAACGAGCAAAACAAACAAAAAAACCCCAAACACCAACAAAAAAGACCCACAAAAACAGGGGAGCTGCCTTCCACTTTTGTCAGCATTACAGAAAGCAAGGAAGAGCACAGGTATCGTTTTTAAGTACTCTTTCAATTAAGACTATCAGTTTAGCATGATACCTACTGTTCACTTTATTGATGTTTCCCTGAATCTCAGCTTGAGTCAGAAGTTCTTCATACACATCTCTCTCTCTCTCTGAATTTTCTGAGGCAATCTGAAGACAAAATAAAAACTAATCAGTGTTTCTACAGTTTCCTTTGCCCTCACAGATCTTCTCACTGAAGAGGTCAGAGAGGATAACTGTGTATCTATACAGAGCTGTGATACGTCATAGATCAGCTACCTCTACACATGCAAAAAGCAGCCCTAGAAGTAAATACATATGAAGTAAGTATACTCACACTCTGATACAGACAGCCTAGAAATGCATTATTTCAATGAAATGGCTCTATATGAACACACAGTAGACCTCCAGAACACAAAGCAGTACACATGGCTAGGTATTTGATATACAGCATTCTAAAACACCGACACCTTCTGAAAGCATTAGTCAGTTTTGTTCATCATTTCATTGTTTGGAAAATGTACCTATATTGCATGAAAATAGAGGGATAGCATTCCCAGCATATAAAGGCCGACATGAATTCTGTATCCATGCGGCCCATATTTCAGAGAGCTAAACAGAGTAACACAGCTAACTGCTGCCTGCCTTCTACAACAGGAAAACAGGTTACTAGGGAACATATTAGAATACGACCAGGAGTAGATCCACCTAACACTATACATACAGGACTAACACATTCTGTGAAATCCCCACAGTTTACACTGCAACACAAAATTGCAATGCATGCAAATAGATGGTTTGAAAGAAGAATTGATCTACCCTATTTTTAGCGTTCTCCATCTTGTCTTGCTTTGCTCTATAGAGTGTGTCTTGGTAAGTGGATTCCAGTTGATCATCAAGATTTATTAGCATGGCGTTAGGGTTCTTCATTGCCATAAGAGTGTCAGCTGGAACCTGACGGTCGATTGCTTCATTAATGGCAATGACAGCAGCATGTACTGAAAAACAAGTCACAGTCTGCCAGTTAGTCCCAAACACACCAGCTCTGTTAAAAATTGAGAACTTAACTGGAAAGAGCAGAAGAATTACCTGGAAATTAACTAGAAAGCAAAAGCATTATCAAAGCACCTCTCATTCCCTCATGGTTTCGTGTTCACGACAAAAAAAGGCAGCCTACTTCCTAGCACCATACTCTAGCTAGTCAAATCATCATGTTCCAGAAAGAGAAGAAAAAAAATACACAAGGAAAAGAAGAAAACCCTCCTCCCAGTCTTCCAAAAGGCCCATCAAAAGGACTGTACTGTCTTACAACAGTGGGCATTAAAACCAACACATTTAAACACAGAAATCTAATCTGCTGATCTGAATAATCACATAAAATGAAACCCCATTTTTCCTTACATGCTGCTTCATCCACAGAAAGTTCATTTGCAAGAATTCCTCCAATCTTACTGAAGGCAGGCATCTGAATACCATACTTCTCCAGTTCAAGCCTCATATTACTGATTTCCTCCTCTGAAACATACATAAAAAGTGTTATATGCAGGCTTAAGCACATTAGGAATCAGTACTGTTATACCAACTGCTCCTACAAAAAAAAGTTAGGGTAACTAAAATAAATTACAATTACTTTTTAAATAATACTTCGAATATAACCCAGTAAGCGGTGGGGGGGGGGGCCACAGGGAGAAAACTGATAGACATTTTGCACGCTTTCCTAAAATCTACATTTCTCCCAGAAACTCATATGGGAATATTCTGTAGTCTTTCTCACTAGAAAACAATACACGACTCTCACGAGGAGCTGGAAACAGCCTCCAACATTCTGAGACGCCTCAACTACATCTGCCAACAGGTCAGGAAAATGCACAGGCAGTGTTCTAGCATTCATTTTTCCCTGCAGAGAGACCATGCTGAGAAAAGCAAACGGAGAATATCAAGACATGCTGTTGCTAAATACCATACAACTCAAAAAGAAAGCTGATAGTTTGGAATCTTACAGATACAATCGACAACTGCTTTGCAGGAAAATAAACATAAAGTTTATACACCTTTTAAATCAGATGCGTGCCCTCAGGCAGGAACCTCACTAATGCAAAACAGAACGTGACACTTTTGCAAAAATCAAGGAACTAAAACCTTGAGGAGGCATGTGGACATGACACTTTCGGCTGGAATCTCCTGCTGCAGATCAGCTGGCAAACTCTTCTTCGGCTGAGGCACCTCTACTTTAAACTGTCAAGCGAGGTCAGAACCGTTTACCAAGTTCCAAACTGAAATCTCTCCCAAGGGGACGTAGGCAAGGTTTAAGAATCTTACAACAGTTGCAAAAAAGTTAAGGGGCTGTTATTTGCAAAAGTAATGATTAGCAAAGTGATGGGTCTTTAAAAGCCTAGCTCAGAAGCATCCAAATCAAATCTTTTTCTTAAATTAGTAGAACTCCTCACAGCCATTAATTTTGAACTTAATTTGCATTTAGGATATCAACAGTAACAATCCTTTAATTGATCTATACAATGTGTAGTAGAGTATGAGATAAAGGCAGCACACATATCAGAACTTTTTTTTTTTTTACCTGTGAAGTCCACCTTCCCATATAAATCTTGAATCTGGGGGGCAAGACCCAGTTTGAACAGGTACAGGCTAGAAAAGAAAATAAGCAAATAATTAGAACTAGTAATTTTTCCTTGTGGTTCTGACAATGACACAGATATTTTTAGGAGATACAGATTCAAGGAACCACTCAGGTAAGCCAACGTAACAGCTCATAATCACCAAGAGGGTGAGCTGACACTCCTCTTCCCCCTCAGCTGCACATAACTGGTCCACCACTCTGAGGTCTTCACGGAATTAAAGAATGGTTGAGGCTAGAAGGGCGCTCTGAAGTTTGTCTTGTTCAAGCTCCCTCCTCAAACAAGATTACATAGGACCCCCTGGAGGCAGTTGCCCAGGATCACGTCCAGATGGCTTTTGAATATCTCCAAGGGTGGAGACTCCACAACCTCTCTCGGCAACTTGTGCCGCTCCTCGGTCACCCTCACGGTAAAGCGTTTCCTGATGCTCAGAGGGACCCTCCTGTGGTTCAGTTTGTGCCAGCTGCCTTTTGTCCTGTCATGGGGCACCACTGAAAAGAGCCTGGCTTCCTCTTCCTTGCACCCTCCCTTCAGATAGCTGCACACATTGCTGCGATTCCCCCGGAGCCTTCTCTTCTCTAGGCTGAGCAGTCCCGGCTCTCTCAGCCTTTCCTCACAGGAGAGATGCTCTAGTCCCTTAATCATCTTAGTGACCCTTCCTTCAACTCTTTCCAATACGTGCATGTCTCTTGTGCTGGGGAGCCCAGAAACGGACACAGTGCTGCAGGTGTGGCCTCACCGGTGCTGAGCAGAGGGAAACACTTCACTAAGCTGATGTGGCTTACTAAAATGGCGTTAATGTATTCACTTGGAGCCTGACGAGAAATGGAACTGCTACAAAGGGGGGATGAATCCATACAGCTAAGGACAAATGGGACTGGGAAGAGAGAAGCAACTCCCCTCCGGTTTTGTCTGTGGTGCTGGCTCAGCACAGAACATTAAAATGTACCCACTATTAAAATATCTAATTATACAGGAACATTAAAAATAAAATATTAGTAAAGTAAATATCTATTCATCCGGTAAACTCAGTTTTAACATGATCAAAAAACACGAGGGTAAGCAATTCCACCTTTTCAGATGAACTCAACATGCCAAATCTGAATCTCCAATATTTATAAATCTAAGCAAATTCTTTTCACAAAACAAAACACAAACACCAGGCTGGAACACTTCTGACCTATGGACTGTCAACAAAACCGCATTCTAGATTTTTGTGTCTTAACTGGAATATACTTCTGCACTAAGCTTGAAAAAAGAGTAAGTTTCTATAAAAACATCCTTTTTCATATTTATATTTACATGTCAGAATTGCTCTTGTCATATTAAACCCAAAATATAGCACTATATCAGCTACTAGGAAGACAATTAACTCTATCCCAGCCGAAACCAGGACACTTGATAAATAAAATTATTTAAACGATAAAATCTTGAGGAGGCTGCCTTTGCAGAGAAATTGGCTACAGAACATTTTGGCCAAAAAGGTTAAGAACTGAAAAAAATTAAGTAGTATAGAAAAGGTATTATTAGATGAAAGATTATAACTTCTACAGCCTTAACTACTGGGACTGTTTGCATCTATTAATTTTGCTCCGAGTTAATTTTCCTCTCCTAATATACCATCTAGAAAGAGTACAGCAACAGTAAACAATTTTCTTGGAAAGCTTGGTAATTGTCCGCAATTCAGACTACCGGGGGAGCGTGGGGGGTGGAAATGGACGGGATATAACAAAGAACACATAACAAGAACATACGCCAGCCAACTCCTGGCATAAAGTAGCTACAGTAGCTATCACAAAGCTGCCAGCGAGGGAGGAACTTTGCCATAACCTAAACAAAAAGGAGCATTGGTTTTGACAGTGGCAGTGTATCCCACCACAGGTCTACTCCTCACTGCTCTATAAACTCCAAATGACTTATTCTACAGAGAGAACTCATTTTAGATCTAAAGCTGGCATCAAGCTCACTTCTATAAGTAATTTCATCTACAGCAATCTGAAATATCAGATAACATTCAGATAAATGCAGTCCATCTCTATGGATTTCACACTTGCGACAGAACAGAGAGCAGAACAAGCCATTCTTGAGAACTGAAACTGAGATAGCAAGAGATGAAGACCCAAATGTACACAATCCAGCATTCAATCACCTCGTAAATTCTACAAAAGGAATCCTTTTTAAACAAAAATCTCAACATGTCCCAAAAGACACACTTGCATTCAAACCAACTAGCCAGATGAAAAAAACCAAACAAAACAAAAACAAACAAACAAAAAAATACAGTCAATGTGCCATCCTGTTAAATTGAAGAGCAAAGCATCAACAAATGAATCCTCCCAGTTTTCTTGGGAACTGGGATTATCCTACTCAGTCTATGTGAGATGTTAAAATTTAAGAGACCTTTCCACAACAACTCCTGCTTGATCACTTACTGTGGTCATCCAGATAGACATACTGCAGTACAATGCTGTGACCACACTGACTTTCGTTCAGTTATCTGACTGGTCCCTAGATAAACTAGTATCTTCCTTTCTCACAAACACCTTTTAGGGCTTCAGGCTTTCCTTTACGCTCCAAAAAGTTTAGCTCTGCCTCAGACAGTAGACAGGGAGCGTGAGAACTGGGATGGGAAGGTAGTAATCACAACATACTGGACTGGTTCTTTTTCCTTCAACATCTGATTTGGCCACTGCCCAAGGCAAAATACTGGCTTCATGGATCTTTGCTCTGACCTGGTAAGATGGTTCTGTTAGAAAATTCATCCTTATCCAACCTTGAGTTCAGTTCTCTCCCCTCTTGCCTTTCAGCTTTGCAGAAAGATTTCAGAAGCAATTAGATTTCTGCCTAACAAGCCTTACCTGAGTGCATGAATACAATAGATACAGCGTGGCATGTTCTTGCGATCATAGATATCTGTAGTTTCTGGGTAGAATATCTAAACATAAAACAAAGCAGACTGAATTATAATCACTCTATATAGCCAAATTGCGTAACTGTGATAAGCCCAATTCTTCTGCAGTACACCAAGGAAACAGCCCACAGAACAAAACTCTTTGAGCTTCTCTGCCCTGGCCCAACATTTCTCCTACTGGAAGCGCCAATCCTTCCTTTTGTTTCTACCAGCCAAACCAGGGCTCCCCGCCCCTTTACCTGCCCACGCGCTGCACACATGGATGAGTAAACACTTTCTTTTGTGTGCCCACCAAGATACTGGGTCATGAAGTATTAGTGAGGACTTAGGTGAAAGCCAAGAGATGACAGAAATACTTCCAACAGAGCAAAGAGGATTTTGTTTCAACAAAATGAGGCTGAGAAGCAAGAGAAGAAACAGTGACAAAGGGAAACTGAGACCAGCACTGGGGTGCTCTGCATACTATATTTTCAGTTAGCTGGACTCAAAAGCTTTCAGACAGTCTCAAATGCAAAGTTTAACACAAGGGGCTAATACTGGAAGTGTCAATTCATTCAGAAGTGCTGACAAGGTACGTTACTTTCTAGTTATTGGAAGGTTCCTTGCTGCTGCCTACGAGCACAAAATAGCATTGCTCTTTCTGTAAAGGCAAGAGCAACTGAAAGATTCTCACAATTCCACAGCATCAGTTCCCTGGCTCTTCTGTATGGGAAAATACTTAAAAGCACCTGCACCCCAGGATGTGCTGGACCCCAGCCCAGTTTCTTTAACATCTCCTCACACATTTATTCCCCTCCCCAAACTCACTCACATCTGAAAATCTTTCTTCATACCTGGCACTTAACTTCTCTCTGTCTAGCTCCCTCTTTGTTTATTTTCACCTAACAACCTTAACAGCATACTTCAGTATTTCCTAATCCCAAATTTGTTCCTGTAAGATCACCATAAATCCCAGCAAGGCTCAACAAGCTATTTAAAAAACTTTGCCAAATATAAAGTGTTCAATTTGCAAGCATGCATGCAAAGAAAACATACATCAGATTAAACTACACAACGCTGGGTTTGGTGAGACCAAGCATAACATGGCTTAAAAAAAAGTTTAAAAAAATTTACTTACTATCCATGTATGCAACTTGACTATCAGCACAACACTACCACAGTTACGTATCTTTTCAGGCAACAGTGTTTATTAGTTCAAAGGGATTTATCTGGCCATTCCCCTAATGAAGCCAGTAATTTCTATTTGATTAAGCTACACCAGGAACATTTCAACTTCATGTGAAAATTTCATAGGGAAATCTGAAGAAATGGAGAACATAGTATTTTCTGTTGCACTGCTTCTTTTAGCATAGATTTCTAAAAAACTTCCACAATCAAACTGTAGCTCAGATATTGCTCAAAAGAATGCGTGGCAAGAGCAACGTAATGCAGATGTTATGCAAGATTAGTGATATTAAGGATATGGTAAAGAAAGAGGAATTATTTTGCTCCTAATCGTTTTCACACACACAGCAGAATGAAAATTTTCAGCAAGTTTTAGGAGAAAGTTTCTACAGGGATGCAAATGTAGAAAATGAAGAATTAACTAGATGACGTCTGCTGATTTTTGTACAACAGCAAATGCTTCTATGGAATGTAAAGCTTCTCTGAGATTATTTATTTATCTGCATGTACAACATAGAAATTACCTTGGGGAGACCAATCTCAGCCATGGCATTCAGCCACTGGATTACATTATCTGTGTGCCGGAAGTGGAGACCAGTTGCCTGAAATAAAAATAGGCAGGAACAAGGGGGAGAGCAGTAAGAAACAAAATATCACAGCTGCCAAGAACAGCAGGGAGGTTCATTAAGACAGATAGCAAAAACAGTACTCTTACAGAAAAGAAGTCAGAAGTCTTCTATACACGATTATATTGACGGTTTATGACAAGTTCTTTCACATGAGTGCAAGCTCAGATACAAAGCTAAGAGTCCACCCCCCCCAAACTTAACCAACGTTCTAGAGTGAAGGTGGAGTTTCTTAGGTAACACTAACATAAACTAACTTTTTGCTTCTTTGCTCACGGTACCTCAGTGTGCACGTATTCCTATTTCAGATTTCTACCTAAAGCAGTATCTATGGCCAACAGCTCTCACCTTATATCTAGTCTGTTCCCTATCATAGATTTTCTTCACAGAAACCACTTTAGGGGAGAAGAAGTTTCCAAGTTTGGCCAGGTAGACTCCATTTCTCAATCCTTCTTCCAGCTCTGTTGTGGGAGGCAGCTCCTCATTCAGACAGGCTTCCATCCATCTGGAAGTGCAACAACAACGTCGGTCATGAGTATATTTCCAATTTGTGAACACAACCCCATGCTAAATGAGTTTCATGCTGCTACTGCTGTCATACTCTAGCATACTATTTACTTAGCATTAGGGGCTGAAAGTAGGTATAGCACTACCACACAATCTGTGTCATTAAAATGCTAGTCAGTAACACTTCAGACAAAATATTAAGGAGAAGTACAGAGTCCACTAGCCAGAGTTTCACAAGTAATTAAGATATTATCTCACCATCATGTTTCTCCTTCAGCCCATGATTTAGCTGGTACTGGTCTAGACATAGTGGCCAACCTGTCCTTTTAACTAAGTTAAATCTTCCTCTTGAGTACAGGCTTATCACAATCCTTTCTTCACTCATCTCATTAAGTATTCACTAGTTATTTCATGACTTTGTACCACTTATTCAAGCTCTTTCAGCTGGTGCCACGGAGAGGCCCTACAATGTCGTCATCAAGTCTACCTTCCTGACCCATGTATTTTTTCCCACCCTACTACACATTTCAAAAATGGGAAAGAAGACTGGAACAGGCATTCCTTTCCTCATAACAACTGATTTTCCCTTATCTTATTTTCTTCCATCGCATTTAATGGTGTCATGGATCCTCATGACAAAAACAAAGATCACAACAGCAAATGATTTGAAAAGTCACTGTTCTCAAAACAGAGGTGCACCTTGATATTTCTTCTGTACAGGGCTACCAGAGTCTGTATACTGCGAGTTCAGCTATGTAGTTTCTTCCAAGGACAACATGCTCCCTGGCTGTTCTGTTCTCTGAAAAGGAGAGCTGCACAGCCATGGGCCACTTTCTAAAGTCTTTTCCTTAGGATCATGCCTCACTTGCAGCTAAACTCTAAAGCTCTTACAGGACGGATGAGCCCCGGATCAATAAAGATCACAGAAAAGTGGCTTTCAAGACAACAGAGGCCCAGAATTAGCAGTAGCCCATACTATAAAACAGAGCTGACAACGTAACATAAACAAGGTCAATAATTTGGCTCGCAGGGATGATGAGTCCACATTACTGGGAGACTGATCTTAACAACACATAAGTACAGGGTCCTGCTTGAACCCAACGAACAGAATTTTAATATTCTAAATACTCTTTCAGTTGCATACATAACTGTAAACTATTTAGCTCTGTATTAATCCAGGCAAAATAACAGCAAAACACCATACTGGATGCAAGTGATAACAGATTAAAATGAACAACCGTAGTAAATTAACACAATTTCACAGGAATCAGCCCTGTAAAACACACCTGGGAAAACTACGTGGCTCTGTTGACCAACCAGAACTGCAGACATTTCACGTCTGTGAGGTGTGAGGCTTCTGCCTCATAACATTCTGATTAAAATCAAGCACTGTACATACATACAAAAAATAGCTCACATATACTAGGATCTAGCAGACATCTCCAAGCAGTATTTTCAGGGGGATTCACTGAATGGTGCTGTTTCTAACGCATTGTGGCGTAGACGGGTGCTATGCCCCCCTCTTTCAGTTTTTCAGGAAGTAAACACAAATACTGGAGGCTGACAAAATTAGAGAATTAGAGGACAACACCAATATTAGCATAACTGTAACCTATAATTAGCACACAGGTGGTCACAGCTTGAGTAAGAACAGGACTGTGCAAATAACGTAGGCTTTAGACATGGCTAAATATTAGGTCATTGATCTAGCTTATCTACAGAGTGGAGATTGTATCCTAAAAGACAACTGTGACACTGAAAAATATGTAATGAGTACAGCACACATAACAAATTCAAAGTTTAAAGCTGTAAGACCTAATGTTATTGTGGCATGTGTACAAAAGGGAACAGTAAACTCAGGCATTACTATTCTTTTGTATATAACTGATGAGACTAACCTTGTCACTGTGGTCTGCTTCCCCCCCCCAAACTGGATAGCGGGAATAAGGTAGGAAAGAAGCTTTTTATTAGCTAAGAGAATACTTCACAGTGAGAAGCCTGAACAATGCAGTGCATTCAGTTTGTTGAAATAAAGTCTGAGAAGCAGCCTGGTGCTCTGACAGTCCTTTGGTAGCAGACTGAAATCAGATGACTGAAACTGTAGTTACTGACATCAGCCTGCTCCACCTTTTCTGATAAACAGCACCAAATCTAAGGCAGGCGCATATGAACTACACATGAATCAGCTTCTGAACCACCAGTTTTCAGCCCAGCATGCAAGGCTCAATGGAAAGAGCTAAGAATTATTTAACCTGCAATATCTGAGAAGACGGCAGAATAAGTGACCATTCTTTCTGACCCGAATGAGAAAATAATACATGATGATTTCTTTACAGTAATTTAGAAGAGTAGTATTACAAACACAAAAATTAATTTGCTTTTGGGGGCTCTCCCCTCCCTCCCCCAGTTTACTCTTGATCTCAAATACAGAACACTGTAGCAGTACACAACAGAGATGAGACGCATTCAAATTCACCACAGCCAGTTTTTCCATCTCTCCTGAGAAGGCAGTTAACTGCATTTCTGATTACAGAAGACAGGTAGTTGTTAGTGAAAATGAAAAATCTCACAGGCTGCAGTATTTTAATGGTCAAAGGAAAGATAACTTTGACTAGTGCAGATACGCAGTCTTAGACAATCATCTTAATTGTCTTGCCTGTATTCAGTCTCAACTATCTCTAAGGTTTACTGGTTTTAACCTACCACAGAGCTAGTCTGTTACTCTACCACAAATTTTTAATTCATCCCTCTTGCACTTCTGTTTGAGTTTTTTTTAAAGATCTAATCCCTCATGTTGTTTTCCTGTTTGTGGATTCTGCAGCAGACAGTTAGGCATACCACCTCACTGTTGAAAGACTGCTCATGATTCAACAGAGGTTTTACAAACAGCTTGCTTTCAGCGCTGTTTCTTTGGTTATTCAGATTGTTTTCAGTATCTGCATTCCTCTCCATGTCACATCGAAAAATGTGAAGTTATTTCAAAAGAAAAAAAAACTCACTAACATTCCATAGCTGCTCATCATAAAGTACCTACAGTCAGCCACTGTTACAGTCCCCAAATCTCAGTTCTACTGATTCTTCCATCTGATTGCGAACAAATACTCAGTTTTAAGACCCATCTTCTTTGCCCAGGAAAGCCTCTTCCTCACACTTGGCTTCTCTACAGCTCCAAGCAGCAGAGCTGACACCTTTGAAAAGCTAGCACAAGCAAGAAAATGGTGCCAGGAAGCTTTTCAATGAGGTTGCCACAGTAACTAATCAGAGAAACGAGTCAGCAGCAGTGGAGATTTCAGGAGAGCCTGGAAGGAGGGGGAAGAGAAAAGAGAAACTACACATTCCTCAGGAACTAGCGCTCACAAACATCAACAGCAAGAAACAGTTTTATGTTCCTGCTGACAGCCCTCCCACAACAGGGAGTGGTTTTCTGCAGGAAACGGGCAACACACCAGATTCTTTCAGCTTCTGCTGGCTTCTCATTCTCCAGTTGTCTCACTTGCTTCTAGTCTTTCCCAACGCCCAAAACTAGAATAAATTTCCTAACTAACGTCTCGCAAAACTCTTCACAAAATGTACAACGTGACAATTGTAGCCTCTGCTTTGAATGTCCAGATTACAAAGGCTGCCTGGGCAGAAACTTTCAATCGGCAAAAAAGTAGCTGGTTGGAACGGCCGAGACAAACTTTACACAGAAATGACTGGGCCGTAGCACTCCTGAAGAAAGTGTTACTTGAAATGGGACACTGCAACACTATGGAGGGGGTGCAGATGGAGAAAAACTCCCCCCCTGCCTGCAGAAGACTGGATACTCTGCAGAAATCAAGAAGTATCCTTTCATATTCTGGAGAAGCACCTAAAACACAATTTGGAAAGTTATATAAGAATTACATTTCCAAGCCTCAAGTCTTACACAGTCTGTGCAGGTTCTACTCGCTTTCCCAAAAAGCTGCGAGAAGTCAGAGGACTGATATATGTGCCCTTTGATAGCACCTGACTAACTGGAAATTATAATTAGTCTCACTGCCTGGTTTATTCACAGAATCACAGAACAGCCCAAGTTGGAAGGGACCTTGAAAGATCATCCGGTCCAACCTCCTGTGGGAAAGGGAGCCTAGACGAGATTATCTAGCGCTCTGTCCAGTCGCGTCTTGAAAATCTCCAGCAATGGGGACTCTACCACATCCCTGGGGTGGTGGTTGCAGCGGCTGGTTGTTTCTTTCTTATATCAAGATGAAATCTCTCCCAATGCAACTTGCACCCATTGTCCCTTGTCCTCTCCACGTGGCTCCTTGTGAAGAGTGCCTCTGTCCTCTTCGTAGCCACCCTTTAAGTACTGGAAAACTGTGACGAGGTCCCCACTGAGCCTTCTCTTCTCCAAAGTGAAAAGACCTAACTCCCTCAGTGTTTCCTCGGAGGTCAGGTTCTCCAGCAGCTTGATCATCTTTGTGGCCCTCCTTTGGACCCTCTGTTCACATGTGAGAAAGTCACCTAGTTAGCCACCAAACACCAGATGATGCACAGCCATGTTCTCTCCCATCTTGTCTTTGAGCTCCTTGCCACCTAACTCAGGAAACAATAGGAAGACTGTTTATGTAAAGCCTGTAAGGTACAGAAAACAAATACAACCCAAAGGACATGTTAAGGGAGTGAGGAACTGAGTCAAAGTACAAGTTACAGAAAGCAAACCAGTTCAACAAGTTTTGACAGTTGTTCAGTATTCAATGTGAACAGCTTACAAATTCTATGCAGTAAAGGGACAGGAGTGCAGAAGGCATCAACTCAGGACACATACAAGTCACAGATGGCAGGGACTACATGTCAGGAGAGTTCCAAAGAAGATACAAATCAAAATACCCCATATTAGAGAAGCTTCCACAAGGCAAAGGATGCTCAGCTGCTCTAGTCCAAGTGAAAACAGTATTAATAACCTCAGAAAGTCTCATGGACCTTACATTTAGTACTTCAGGTATAGTGCACTTAAATGTTAAGTAACAATTTTGAAGTACATATAGGAAGTTGCTAATTTGAACCTAGTTTTGCCTGGAAAGCATTAGCTTTCCTGGAAGCTTCTCAAGTGTCTTACAGTAAGAGACTTGGTACCACACTTTCCTTTCTAATGCAATATAAATACAGTGTTTTGTGACTTAAGACTGTTGTATTCCCTCAGGTTAATTTTATAAATAGGAATGCAAACACTCTCCTAAAGGGATTAAAAATCAAGCTGGAGAGCACTTTAAATCCCAAATGAGACACCATTACACTGGTGAGTGCAGCCTGAGCCCAAGAAAAGGCGGGGCTTGCAACCCAAAGCAGGACAGGGAGCCTGAAAAGGCAACAAAGAGTAGTGTTCACCAGGAAAAAAAGGTTTCTGGAACACCTGGCCAACTTCTGTACATGAGCTACAAAAAGAAACTCCTTCTTCTGCAACCTACTATTTTTCTGGGGTTTGCTGCTTTCCTCTCAAAAAAATGAGTTCTTCTTGAACTTTAATTTCTAGAAAAATGCAGATAGCAACTGAACATGTGATAGAGAAAACATGACATCGGTTTAAAAATTCTGGACCATTATCCAAAAGATACTATAAAGCAAGTCAAACACTATCATTCAGATCACGCTCTTCCCTTATCCCACATGGCTGCATTTTGGGTGCTGCTTCAACCCAACCTTCACAGAATCCCTGAGGCTGGAAGGGCCCTCTTGAGATCTAGTCCAACTCTTCCGTTGCCCCACAAACAACCCTTCCCCCCATTCCTTCCGAGTGGGGCAGGAGCTTTCTGTAACATCATTTACATGCCTTAGGTCATTACAACCAAAGACTCCTGAGAGGACACAGAGCTACTCAAACCCTGGAAGAGTCCAAATGCTAGCAATAGGGTTCATAATACCCTCCCAAGAACTTTACTGGGGCAACAAAAATACCCACCCACTTTGTTCAACCTAGGAAGACCTAAAATGAAAGTAGAAGGGACATGCAATTGAATCATTTAATGCCTTACCCAAGGACATGGAGGCAGTGAGTTCTGTTTAAGTAAGACAAATAGCCCATAATTAGAACATAAGCTATCTCAATGTACTTCATACCTGTTTCAACAGGTTCCTAAGTGGGTGTTAATATAACGACAAAACCAGGGCAATTTACATACAATAACACTTGGTGCAGCATTGCTTAACCACTTGCTAAGCCAGAGGACAAAGCAATGTTTTCAGAAAGCATTACGCAGTACCTTTTACATTTGAAAGATCACACACTCATATTAAAATTAACACCTGTCATCCTTAAAAGGCAGAAATAAATGCGGAATTTCCAGATGAACAAGAGGAAAGCATTTCTCAAGTCTCACGGTGGGGGGAAACATGAACCTGGTTGATGGGCAGCAACCTCTACTCCCTTTAGACATTAGGCATTAGAACAACATGCCATCAATAAGCTTTCCACAGAAACCTTGACATCTTTTTTGCTACTTCGGCAGTTTCCACTACGCTCCCTCCCTCTCACCAGCACAGAAAAGAGCATTTTTAACCCAGAATTAATTCTTCAGTCAAATTTCATCGCATGACTGCATAGGTAATGTTGGACTCCCCAATTTTACTGAAGCTGGCTCAAATTAAAGTAGTAATTGCACCTTTCCGGTGACGAGTGGTGTCCCTCAGCGGTCTGTACTGGGACCAGTACTGTTTAATATCTTCATCAATGACATAGATGGTGGAATTGAGTCCGCTGATGACACCAAGCGGAGTAGTGTGGTTGACACACCTGAGGGACGGGATGCCATCCAGAGGGATCTAGACAAGCTTGAGAAGTGGGCCTGTATGAACCTCATGAGGTTCAGTAAGGCCAAGTGCAAGG
>JAVKLA010000002.1:24199802-24233219 GCA_034782735.1 Sagittarius serpentarius | reverse complement strand
AGGGACGGCCCGGCCCGGCCCCGCCCTCACCGCTCGTGGTCCGGCCCGTCCCCCCGTCCCCCCCCGCCCCTCACCGCTGTTTCCCCCCTCAGGTGTCTCAGGAACTGCCGTTCCTGCACCCCAGCGAGACCAGCGTCCTGAACCGGCTCTGCCGTCTCGGCACCGACTACATCCGCTTCGCCGAGTTCGTGGAGCAGTACACGGGGCACGTACAGCAGCAGGTGGGGCCGCCGCTCCGCTCCGCTGTGTTTCCCGGGCAGAGCGCAGCGGATGCGCGGATGTCCTGCGGCGCCTCTCCGCGCTAGCACCAACAAACGCGCTTTCCCCAGCAGAGCTCCAGAAAGCTCTGCGCGATGCAAATAACGGAGGGTGCAGAACAACGAAAGAGGGACCAAATGTAAAATCTCATTCTTGGGAAAGCATACTGTAATATCTGGTCACTGCAGACTGGCCTGCCTTTGTGAACGGTCCAGGATGCTCATCCCTATGTTGTAGTGAGAACAGTTTGTGAAGAGCTTTGAGATCCAAGAGGCGTACACAAGTACAAAGAAGCACTGAAGTTACCAGTAGTTCGCAGCACTTGCATATGTCCACAGAAGAGCTAAACATAGCTCTGCTCAAGTAACTCCCCTTCTGCCAAACTTCCGGATTTTTTTCTGGGCATTTTCTGGTGGGCTAAGGTGCATTTCAACATGGCTGCTGGTGTAACACTGCACAGCATCTCCATTACTCTAGAACCTGCACTGGGGAACTGATGTAGATTTTATTGTTCCGTTTCAGGACCATCATCCATCTCAGCAAAACCAGAGTGGATTACATGGCATTTATTTGCGAGCCTTCTGCACAGGTCTCGATTCAGTGCTGCAGCCATATCGACAGGCACTACTTGACCTAGAACAAGAGGTAAAGGAGAGAGACTTGGAACAACAGGCTGTCCTGCTGCTGACAGATTGTGGAAAGTTGTCATTTCTGCAATTAATACGCTAAGTAGTAGTAGCTAAAGAGGAGACAAGGTATTTTCCTTTCCACATCAGGGGTATCTTCCAAATTATTACTGTAAGGTGCCATTGTAAATGACTCTTCATTCCAATAAGTATTAAGTGCCCCATCTGCCTCAGACCCCAGTAAAGGTTTTGATTAATCTCTGCTAGATTGGCAGCTGTCATATCTTGGGTACCTCACCACCCAGTGGTTGTTATAGCCTAAAATGGGACACAGCCCAAAAATACGGGGGGGGGGGAAGCTGTGGGAACTAAAGGTTTGGAATGTAGAGCCAAACGTGCTTTTTTACTTCCCATACCTCATTTTAATTGTCATTAATTGCTTTGTTGTTCTTACAGTTTCTGGCTGACCCGCATCTTTCCATCTCACATGTTAATTACTCCTTGGACCAGGTATGTCATGTTAATAAACAGGTAGTGCTCTTTGGTTACTCTTATCACTCCTCGAGTCTAATAAGAAAGCGGGTGGGATAAATACAGGTTAGTCTGTCATGTCATGCCATTTCTTTTTAACGCCTCTACATTTGCAGTCCCTTAATCATGCTCAGAGGATCACTTGCACTTTGACACAAAGCTTAGGTCCTCCACCTTGACCCCTGCATATTCCTCACTGCCTGTGTTTAGCCTGAACTGCAGCTGGAATATAGTAACTTCATGCATCTTGGTCCAGTGGAGGGAGGACGTACTTCCTAGAGAATTCATGTTTCTAATTTGTGGGGAAAGCCAGATGATAGTTTCATTAAATTATTGTAATCAGCTGCTGTCCACACTTACTCAAGTATAGGTTTTCTCTCTCCCTTGCATAGCAACCTAATGCAATATTTTGCTCCTTGTTCTGCAGTTTCAGTTACTCTTCCCCTCTGTGATGGTCATGGTGGAACAGATCAAGACTCAGAAGGTACAGTAAAATTGTAGCTAGTTTCTCTTAACAAGTTTCCTCTTTAGCTGATAAAAGTTCTTTCTGCCCTCATCCCAGACCTTTAGTACTAGGAAAGGATGTGGTTTCAGTAATGGGTGCCCCATTCCTAGTACTACTGTAAGTATTGAATAACTGTTTTGCAAATCCATTTACACTGGATTTTGCTTTTTCATTATCAGTATGATCTTTGATGACTTGCATTTTATAAACAGTACATTTCATAGTACAAGGTGCTGCTCGTTGGAATTTCTTCTTTTCTGAGTGTGTTTTCTCCCACCGTCACTTGGGGGCAGGGGAAAGGCAGAAGGTAATGTTTTCAGAAGCCAGAGATGCTTACTTTTTCTTAAGGGAAATTGTTGAGAGAAGCTTGGGTGTAGAGCCGCACATAGAAGGCCTCTTTCTTCACTACATGGAGTATGTTAAATCTTTCTTTCTGTAAGACTTGTGCAGCTTGTTAAGGCATTTCCTTGTTAGGCAAAAGCACAGTGTTTAAAAGTTTGAAAAGGTCAGTACAGATCCAAATAATAGACCTAGTCTAAACATGTTTTCTTTCTGCAGATTCATGGATGCCAGATATTGGAGACAGTCCACAAACATAGCTGTGGGGGGTTGCCTCCTGTTCGCAGTGCTCTCGAAAAGTATGTAGAGTAAAGCTGTTATTTCATTCTTCTGTAGTAATGGGAGTTAGTGTTGGAAGTGTTTATCTTACTTGTGAAAACAGTGCACGCAAAACAGGCCTGCATGATACAGAAGTAGGTGTAACGTGCAGGGAAAACTGTTACAGTCCCCGTTATTTATCTAAAGCAGGCTTATGGCAGGAATTAAGGCTTTCTCCATACTTTGGACTGAGGGCTGAGGAAAGTTCAAACCCTATGTTACTTCTTCTTTTGAGGTCTGTTTTTCATATGGTAGACCTGTTACTGCTTTTTGATCCTTCAAAAAGATAAATATGACTGGCTGAGTGTTGCTAGGTTTGTATGTGCTTGGGGAGAAAGTTAGACAACTTAAAAGATAGTCTGTGTTCGTGCTGAAATGGTAATTCAGTAGAAACAGCAGGACTGGGAAGCCACTGCAAGCTTACTTATAATTCTGATATACTAGAATATCTCAGTGGAGAAGCCAGATATTCAGAGGACGTGTTAGTTTAGTTTTGCAAGTGATTGGTCCACCTTTCTCTGTTTAAAAAAAAAAAAAAATTTATAAAATTCCACGTGAGTCATTTAGCACTTGCCATATTGCCTGGCTGACTAACTGGACTTTCCAGAATGAAGTACAATGAGGTTTTGATTACTGCATGCAAAGGGTCCGCTGTCTGTTTCTCTTGACCTCAGGATTCTGGCTGTGTGTCATGGAGTCATGTATAAGCAGCTCTCTGCCTGGATGCTGCATGGATTGCTACTAGACCAACATGAAGAGTTCTTTATCAAACAGGGCCCCTCTTCTGGGAATGTCCCAAGCCAACCCGAAGAAGATGACGACGACCTAGGAATTGGGGGACTTACAGGAAAACAGCTACGAGAACTGCAGGACCTGGTAAGACTGAAGTCATAGCTTGGCATCCTTTGGTCCTTAGGGAACTGAAGAAGAAATATATTGTCCTCTGCTTCAGTGGGAGCAATGCTAGACTGTTGAGACAGAATACTGTAATAGGTTGCATAAAGGACCGAGACATATCATTTGGCACAGTTAGATAATCTCGGGGCAGAAAGCCCTCTGGATGGAATCTGTGTAGATGCTCATGTCAAGTAATTGGAACTGCCGTACTCATCCTGCTCTCGACTGACTCTTTTCTGATTCCTTACGGTCAACACTGTGATCTGCTCAACATAGGCATTGGTGGTAGTATGAGCAATTGCAAAGGAAATGGTGTGGAGAGCTTGGGTGTTGACTTGATTTGCACCCTTTCTTTTGGCAGCTGGGTCAGGTACCTTTGTTGCACAACCATTTGTTGTTCAAATGTTACCTAATAGGGTAAGATTACTGACATTACTGGGGAAAAATGTGCTATGCAAGAGTCAAGAGGCTGCTAAGAACACGTCCAGTGTGCGAAGTTAAGCAAGAGAGCGACCTGCCAGTTTACTGGTGAAATGCGGTAACTCCTCGTGTAGATGGCATACCATTAGAGTGCCCTTGTGCAAAGCAGCTTTCTCAATGGAGTAATCTTCCACACTCTGTGCATCTGAATAGTGTCTGCATCAGGAACCAGTGAGGAGCAACTGCAGCTCTGTAAATTCATGATCTAGTTTACTGTGAGAAAATATTTCATGGGCACCCATGGTGTTAAGTGTGCTGCATGCAACTTGGCTGTGAACACACAGAAGATTCACCCCCAAAACACACTGTGTTGCATACTAATTAAGTGCCCCGTACAAACAGTCTCTGCTGAGGACAGACTACACACAGACAAAAACAATGGAAAACTTTAAAAGGCAGTTAGTGAAAAATCTATTATTTCACTATATCACATATAGGAAGAATGTGAAAATTGGTGCATCTTTTAGATCCATGGTGGAAAATGTAGGCATTAAGAAGATGACAGTGAGAGAGCCTAATTAACTCTCTTCTTCCGTATTCTTGACTTAACAGCATTGGCAATTCTTCAGTCAGAGAGTAAAATAAGAAATCCTGAGTGTTGATGGGATAGACCGATAAAATACTTGGGTATTTCCTCGTCTAAAAGTGTCAGAAGAATCTTCAAGAAAAGAACTGCCAAGCTGCTAACATCAGTATACAAACTTGTACTGAACTCTCCTATTAAAATGAAGAATTCTGTAGGTGGCAGACATTCTCAAAAATTTGTTAGCGTGGTGTTTTTTGGATTACGGACTGATGAACCTAATTCTCCAATAATAAGAAAGCCAAATGAAATAATCAGTATTACTTCTCTGAAGGAAAGTCTTGCCTCTGTACTTGGAGTTCTTTATTAATACATTCAGAAAAAAGATAGTAACTTACTGTATTGTTTTAAACACCTTTGGCAGGAACTGAGAAAACTGCTTATGCCAGCAAGCCTTTAGATCTTTAACCTATTTGCTCACTAGTGGAGGTGTTTACGTTTGGCCTGTATCAGAAGTGTTCTAGCCGCGTTAAAACATATAGAAATGGGTGTAGGGGAGGATTATTTTTGGTAACGCTAATTAACATTGTTATGGCTGCCAAAAAACTAATGTAATGAATTGCAACAAAAATTCCTTTTGCTGATGTAACATTACCCTTTGGGAGAGCCCATTTTCCACAACAGTTTAGCTTCTCCTGATGAAAGCAGCATCTTCTCTAGGGAGATCTGCTAGCATACCAGAAGTCTAAAGAAGTTTGCAGACTTACTCAAATGATGCAAATCAGGATTGCTGCCTTTCTACTTACTTCCAGTTACTTGGATTCCCCCACCCCTTTAGACACCTTTTCTATCTGGTTTTCTCACACTTCTTTGCTTGATTTTTTCCCCCTGGGGTCTCTGACAGCGCTTGATTGAGGAGGAGAACATGTTAGCTCCATCTCTAAAGCAGTTTTCTCTGCGAGTAGAAATGCTGCCTTCATACATTCCTGTGCGGGTTGCTGAGAAAATCCTCTTTGTGGGCGAATCTGTGCAGATGTTTGAGAATCAAAATATTAACCTGACCAGAAAAGGTAAGGAACATCTTCCTTGCGGCCTTTGCTCAGTTAATGAGTGACTGACAAGTATGAGTATCTTCCAAAATGCTGTATTAACTAATTCCTCAACAGTCACTATTGGCTGATACTCTTCAGAACGTATAGATGGTTGTGCCAGGACAGAGCAGTGGTCCCAATGTGCTGCTTCTGATTGATTCCAAGGGAGCAGTACAAGAACAGGATGAGTAAATAATAGCACTTTCCAAACATAGTCTGCAAGTTGCCAGCAACAAGTCACCATGTGATTTGCTCTGGATAAATAAAGGAATAGTAAAGGTCCTGTTTTCTTTTCAGTTTGCATCTCTGTCCCTGAAGGGTGCAGATGGACACAAGGGTACATCTTGCTGAGTGTATATGTTGCAGGATGGTGTCATAGGATTAAAACGCATCCACAAACAAGAGATTCCTTGCAAGGTGGTGCCAAAGGTCACTGCGGGAGACAAATGACCAACATGGAGCTTTTAAGACAGCAGGAGAGAGACCATTCCAGCTGATGGATCTCTTTGAGAGCCTGATAAGTTTACATTGGAGATGGTTTTGGAAATACATTCCTACACCAACTAGGGAAGACTGCTGTGGAGGCTGTATCTTGAGCTTGTCTATGCCAGAGTACTCAAATGACTTGAGCGACATTGCAGAGAACAAAGGACCAATTAAATGGGACTGTTTTCTTGCCTTAGCAGAAGCAATGTGAAAAGAAATTGGTCTTCTAGCTTAGTTGGTTAAAAAAAAAAAAAATATCCCCAAGTTCAAGCAGTAGGATAGATTTGAAAGGGGTGGGGGTAGGTGGAGAACCAAACCAACTGGTTAATGTGGCAGTAAGGTTGTGGGTTCGAAGATCTAGCTCAGTCCTAGGAAAAGGGCTGTTAGTGGCAATCATTTACATAGAAAATATTTTGGGTTTTCACTGATACCACAGCACTACCACGTCAAGTGTCTATACTGTAACTGTACTTGCAGCAGTAATCTTGTACCTTGGTACTTGTACTTTGAGGCCTCCTCAACTTCACATTCCTCGCCAGACCCGAGATGGTGCTGCCTGGACAGCCTTTCTGCCCCACTGTGCTGGAAGGAGTCTGCACTTCTCCAAATGGTATTCCTTTTTGTTGTTCAAAACATTTTTCTCATTGCTGCACAGGCTCCATCCTAAAAAACCAGGAGGACACTTTTGCAGCAGAGCTACATCGACTCAAGCAGCAACCACTCTTTAGTTTGGTAGACTTTGAATCAGTGGTTGACTGGATACGGAGCACTGTTGCTGAGGTAAGGATCCTGGGAAGGATAACTACTATACAGGCTGAGGAGCTCTCCAGTTTTGTGAATGATTGAGAAAAGAAGGGGGCTCTTTAGAATCAGTGACTGAACAAGCATATGAATGCTCCAAATAGCTTTCATGTTCTTATGGGGCTCAGAGCTTCATGTTACCCCAACTTCTAATGACAAAAGGACATTAACAAATACTACACACTTTCATGGGGGAAAGAAGGGAATTTTAATATATTTTTTTTATTTCACTTGAAACGACTTCAGAACTTTTCATCATGCTTTCAGCATATTAGATGGCATCTCACTGGACAAATTCTTTGCTTTGGCAATTTTTAATCTTTTTTTCATTTGGGGCAGGGAGAACCTGAAAAGACGGGGAGGTTAGAGAAGTGAGAACAAAGTTAGGGTGGAAATGATTTTGTAAGAACTTGCTTATGTTTTGTCATAGGTCTTCGTATTTCTTAGGCAGAGTTTCTTGCTGGTATACATCAAGAGTGTTCTAACTAGTAGCATGGGCTGCCTACACACAGGATTCTTAGTTTGTTCTGCTGTGCTTTATATAGCGTTTTATATAGGTGCTTTTTTGTAGGCATCATAAATATTTTAAGACAGCTACTGTTCTGACTGAATGGGTTTAGATAAATCTGAGAGGAGGTTTGCTTTGTTCTGTTTGTTTTTTGTTTCCTCGCTAGCACCTTTGGAAACTGATGGTAGAAGAATCAGATTTACTAGGACAACTGAAGGTAATGTAACTGCTAGCTTGTTTTTGCTAAAGCAGCTTAAATTTTATTTTTCTTTTTTTCTTGTTTAATGGCTCTTTCCCTTTAAATACTTTACTATCTTAGATTCTGTGTTTTCTTCTTTTAGGTAAAGCTGTTTTCATTTTCCAGGTCTCAAGAATGAGCACAGAGAGCTAGAAGCTGGTCAGACACAGAGTTAGAGGAGTGTATGGATGTGGTTTTGTGGTTTGCATCTTGAAGCAAAGGCAGCGTAGACTTTTGGGGCACTGGATGAAATTCAGAGCTCTCCAGCTGTGTTTTGAAATGGCAGAAGTTGTCCAATAATGGAAAAGGATGCTATCAGCTAGGATGTTTAAAATTTCTGCTCAGTTTTTGATATGCTTATACACAAAAAATTTATATCCACAGATTATAAAAGACTTTTACCTTTTGGGAAGAGGTGAGCTGTTTCAGGCCTTCATTGACACTGCACAGCACATGTTAAAAACACCACCTACAGCTGTAACTGAACATGGTGAGTGTTGCTTATTCGCTTACCAAACTGTCCTCGCTGTGGTATAGCGGGAAAATGGTTAGCCACATCCAGTACGGAAGAGCTCTATCTTATCCTCTAGGTGTTGTCGTTAGTTTTGAAAGAAACAGCACTTGTGAATTAGAATGTCTCACAGAGTAGGTGAAAATAACATCTCAGAAACTTTCAGATGGCACGTTTCTCTCCATACCTGAAACTGGAATTAAATGAAACTAGTGGAAATAGCATGTCAGCATCATTTTTTATGGTCTAGCATAAACAATTAATGGACGCAAAATTAGCACTAGCTGCATCATCTTGTGTTGGTATCTGTGCTCTCTTGTTGTCAGACGTCAACGTTGCGTTTCAGCAGTCTGCTCATAAGGTGCTGTTAGATGATGACAACCTTCTTCCTCTGCTTCACTTAACCATCGAGTATCATGGAAAGGAGCATAAAGGTATCTACTCGCATTTTTAGTAGTGAGTTAAGAGGGAAGATGGTGCCCTTGTTTTCAAGTGTTATTACTTACCCTTCTCTGAAGTTAAATACTAACTTTGTTCCCTTCGCAGCCCTCCTTTCCCTAGCCCGCTTTGGCTCTTCTTACTCTGTTCCTTCCCCTTTTCTTCCTTGCTATGGTTGTCTCGACTGAGAAGATGACTTAATTCAGTACCTCATTTGTTTTCAGATACTTCTCAGACTCGCGAAGGGCCTTCCCGGGAGTTATCTCCACGTGAAGCCCCTGCATCTGGATGGGCAGCTCTGGGCCTTTCTTACAAAGTTCAATGGCCACTGCACATTCTCTTTACTCCTGCTGTTCTGGAGAAGTAAGTACTAGGTATGGTCTTTGTATATTCGTCTATAGGTTCCCTGATCTCAGACACTCACTCATGTGTTGGGGTTTTTTTCCTCTCTATGGAGAGAAAGGTAGAGCTATACTACTTTATCTTACTCCTTGAACCTTAAAATGACTTATTGCACTTATTCATATTGAGGATACTTGTAACGACAGTAAGACCTGCAAGATGCTGACAGATCTGCACTATTTTATGAACAGTGCTATTTTGACAAAGCATTGTCAGCTCTTCCCTCCTTACAATGAAATTAACTTTGTATTTTTTAGGTCAGTAACCAATACAAGCAGAAATCTGTTACTCTGAGATGGGCCATCACCTGACCTACCCTGTCTGTTGGCAGGCAGCCACCTCCTGTTCCTTTTTCCACCTTGCAGCTATGTTCTCCAGTACCTGCACCCAAGGAAGATTTTCATCTTAAACAACTTTGTATTTTTTGACTGTAGGTACAATGTTGTGTTCAAATACCTGCTGAGTGTGCGACGAGTCCAGGCTGAGCTACAGCACTGTTGGGCTCTCCAAATGCAACGCAAACACCTGAAATCTAACAGAACTGATGCCATCAAGTGGCGTCTGAGGGATCACATGGCTTTCCTCGTGGACAATCTTCAGTATTACCTGCAGGTCAGGATTACAGAGAAAGGTAAACTGTATCAGTTCATCAGGAGCTGGCAGAAATGCATGGAGGGAGGAGCACTGAAGTCCTGTCTTTCAGGGTTCAGATTCTTTGTACCTTAAGGAAGTCAGGATTGCCTTTGGAACAAGTCTAGAACTTTCTCTGAGGTCCCAGACTTAGTGCTACAATTAAAAAGTTTTTGGACTTGTGAATCGGTGTTACTGGAAATGCAGGAGTTCCGGCTCTTTAGTGCTACTAAGTATTTGTGAGAAGCCACAGTCATCTCTGAAGTAGAATCATTAAGATGGCATCCTGGCTTCTTCCCTTGCCCCTTTCAGTGAACTCCAATCTGAGTCAAGTGACAAGTTGTTCTTTTGGGTTTTTTGTTGTTTCGTTTAGGGTTTGGTTTGGTTTGGTTTGTTTTGTTTTTTTTTTTTTTTTTTTTTAAGAATTGAAAGCAAGTCATATTCTGACAATTTGAAGTAAGACAAGAGACTTTTCAAATGTAAACACTAGTTCCTAATAGCATGATTTTGTGAGAATTACATATCATTTTGTTAATAGCCATAACATCTGAACCAGGGGGGACTTGGCTTTCTGGATTCTCGAGAGCAATCTGGCTGAGCTTTTGACTGCAGCCTTTGTCCTCAGATACCAGGTAGTACTTCCCAGTGTAAAATTCAGAGATGACTACGATCAAATACCTCTGTTTACATGCTAGCTATGTACTTTTTCAGCAGTTAAAGAAAGTGACCATTTCCCTTTCTACTTGGAGAATACTTAGGCATCAAAAATTGTGTGTGGCCCCTGCTCCTGCCCCTTTTGTACTACTGTTGTATATAATTCCCCAATTCAGGAGGCAGAGAGAGGGTGATCTTCAGCCCCTAAGGTAAGAGTAGCAATAAGGAGAATACGTTTCTTACACAAAACTTCTGGCTGGTCTGAAGTACTCCCATTCCTCAAGATACTAATGAGTTTTCTTTACATATTCATCAGGTGGATGTACTGGAATCTCAGTTCTCACAGCTTCTGCAGCAGATAAATGCCACACGAGATTTTGAGAGTATACGATTGGCTCATGATCATTTCTTAAGTAATCTGTTGGCTCAGTCTTTCATCCTCCTAAAACCTGTAAGTAGGTCTTGTTTTCACCTTTTTCTACAAGTTCTCCAACTGCCCTAAGAAACACACCTTTTTGAACAGGTAGGACAAACCATCTCTTTTGTAACAGATCAGTGATAATCTCTTGCAGAGCACAGACTACAGTTCTAGGAATAAAGGAGGTGTAAATTAGAACAGATAATTGAATTAAGATCACTTAATTTACAGTTGGTAAGTGCGGAAGCTGCATTCGATTTTAAATCAAGATTATTCCAGTTTTCTGTTAACCTTATTAACTTAAATTTTTCTCACAGGCAATTTTATTAAAAGTACTAGTTAGCACAGTGCTGGGAACTGTATTCCTGCGGGACTCATTCTGAAATGCATTAGATTAGGAAAAATTCCCTCTGTTACTTATACTTTAGAGGATAAAAATAGTTGAGATGTTCCTGAGTGGACTTTAAGGGCCTTTTTGATTGTTCAGTCACAAAGACGTTACAGTGTTGCCGGTATTTTTATTAAACATGTGGCCTCCCAAAAACATTCCCAAATGAAACAGTGATACCCCAGATTTTGTCTGTTTCATTACTTTGCTATAGCTATAGCATAAAGGTGACAGAATACTAATTATCCAGTCTGGAACTTTTAAGTGTTCCAGTAGTTATGTCTGTGAGGCATTTGGGCTTTCTTAACACTCTTGAATGCAAGTTACCTCGACCAACTGATACAAAAGAAATGCCAGGTTTTGTGAACAGTGAAACTAAGGCCTTGAACCACAGCTCCTGCTGTTCTTTATTCTTCCTTCTCAGTCCCGAAGCTGCGATGATGGCCTGCCAGCTGGATAGGGAAGCCAATGTTCAACTTCTGTGCTTATGTGGATGGCTCATGCTAATCGCTGTTTCCCCAGCAATGTCTGCAAAAGGTGGGGGTGGAGGGGAAAGATGCAGCGTAACATTTAAGTCCTTTTTCTGTAGAAAACCGTACAAAAATGCTACAGGTGCTTTAACATCTTCCTTACTGATTGAAAAACATGGTATCAGCAACATCTTGGTTATGAACGCTGCAACTTTTCAGGTACTAAGAACAGCTTTCTCAGGGTTTGAACTCCATTTAAACTACTACCTTGTATTTTTTATCCCATCCAGGTTTTCCACTGCTTAAATGAAATTCTGGATCTTTGTCACAGTTTTTGTTCTCTGGTCAGTCAGAATCTGGGCCCATTAGATGAACGGGGAGCTGCGCAACTCAGTATTTTGGTGAAGGTGAATCTGTGTTTATATGGACCTGTTCTTCCCCCATGCAAACATTTGCCTAAGCAGTCATCTTGGCTTTAACAGCTGTAGAACAGGAGTGAGTTTAAGCTGAGACCTTCTATATGAATACTTGCAATTATTTTAATTCATCAACTGTTCCCAAGTCAAAAATTCTGTGTGCACAGCGAGGAGGAATGTGGGCAGATATGCAGAAATTACCCTATTGGAATAGAAAGGAGGTGGCTATCAGTCAGTGCCTCTACCCCTCCTTTTGGATACCTAACACCTAATAATACTCACGTCTGACAGCTTACCGTATACTGGACCACAAGCATGACTTCTCTTGCAGTGATTCTTTTCTTCAGGCTGTTTTCTTCAGGCAGAAACAGAGATGAAAGGCTTGCTTTCTTTTTTTCTTTCTTGCTCTCTCTCGAGTGCCTAGAACTGACTTCTTTTAATTTGTAGGGATTCAGTCGTCAGTCATCACTTCTCTTCAAGATTCTCTCTAGTGTTCGCAACCATCAGATAAACTCTGACTTAGCTCAACTGCTACTACGCTTGGATTATAATAAATACTACACCCAGGCTGGAGGAACCTTGGGCAGGTAGGAATATCTTCAGGGTAGCTTGTAGCATTGTCCTGAGATACTGGAAGTACAAAGCGATCTAAATGATCGTAAGTCATTTTTATTGATTGTGTAAGCCAAAACAATTAGAAGCAAAGTGTTGCTAAATACTGTGACAGTACAGTTAACAAACCAGCATGAGTTAATTTTTGGCTTTCATATGCTTTCTCCCCTTCGAGTTTGTTTTGGCATGAAGTTGAAATAGCTGCTAGCTCATACTTGCTGAAAAATGTTCATATGGGTTGATAAAGGGAGTTCTTTTCAACATGTAGTTAATATCATACCCTTCTCTTGCAGTTTTGGGGTTTAAGCACTAAGACCTTTTCTTCAGGCTGTGACCAACGACATGTCAAGCAGTGGAGACTGGTACTCTTGGAGAGTTTGCACTCAAATTTTTCTTTGTAGCTGGCTCTTGCCTGGTGAACCACTGTTTCAGAAGGAATTGGCAGGGAGTGCCACTTGTGTGAGGCTGCCCAGTGACTGCAGAAAGCTGCTCCATTTTTTTCTGAACTAGTGAGAACATGCTTTCTGCAGCCCTGCATATACTTACAAATGCTTGTACACTTGACTCTTCAGCTGGACTATGATCTTTTGCAAGTTGGGAGTATGGAGGAAGTAGTCTGTTGTTCTTGACTATGAATGAAGTTTTGGCTGTATTCAAAAGTTCCACTTGTGCAGTAAACTGATTTACAGTACACAATGTCTGCTAATCCAATACATACCTCCAGGTAAATGAAACAACTGCAATAGCAGTTTGAGGTGGAGGAGGAGAGAGGAAGGAATGGATTTGAAAAATCTCATCTCCTACAGTGCACCGTTCTAGCATATCTGTACAGCTGAAGGAGCCACTGGTGATGTCACATGGTTTATCTATAAAACTTAATACATTTTGTGTGCTAAAATTACACACATCAAGACAGAAGTAGGAGCAGGAGCTTTCCCCTATTCAAAGTACAAAGCTCCCTCTGCTCACAGAAAAGTGTGCTAGAACTAAAACTAAGGAGAAACTTAACTAGGATGCCAGCTCTAAATGTACTATTTTTATTCAAGGCTATCTAGAATGCTACTAGTGACTACCCTGCTGAACTAAAATAAAACCATCTTGTCATGCAGTTATGTGGAATATTGTCAATGTCTGCACCCAAGCGCAGTGAGTGGCACAGCATCCTATTTCAATGAAAAGCAGTATCTAGCAGGAGCATCTTGCGTGTTACTAAGATTTCCTAGCCTTGCTATAACAAACAGACTGTCTTGCTGTAAGTCCATTGGGATGAGTGGCAGAATAAAGTCCTCCAGTCTGTCACTGGGGTGTAGTACCAGGTTTCCCAATATGAACACGAAGGCTGCCAGGAAACCAGCCTTCCCCTCAAAGGGTTGGTATTTTCACAGTATCCAAAGCTGCAGCTCTCGAGAAGCAGAGGCGGGGGGGAAATCATCTCTGCTTACCCAGAAAGACACAGTAACAACAAACAGCGAGTATAAGGCCTGGCATCTTCAATGCACTATAGCTGTTCGTGGTAGGACTGTGCCTGATGCAAAGTTTTAAAATCCTGTCACCATGAAAAAAAGCCAGAAAACTGGAGAAAGGGTGCTGAAGTTTGGATGTGGGATTTATAGAGCAACACGGTCAGAAGGTGACTGAGGTAGGAAACTGGGGGGGGGCGGGGGGAGAGAATCAAGAAAAGCTTACACTTTTGAAGCAGGGGAGTAAAGACCGTACAAGGATGGAAGCCTGGGTATATCTCTAGACTATAGCACTGTGATAGCAAAATGCCGTCCGACTCGGCGTTTGCCTTTATGCCAGTTGACTGCTAAGATAAAGTGCCTGGCTGTGAATGCATCAGCTCAGCAGCAGATGATTTACCCCATTACCATTTAAAAAAAGATACTCGGCACTTACATACTCTGTGTGCCTTAGTCTCCCAGTTGTCTTCGGTCCCTGTGTCTCTCTCTCATCTTAGGCAGTGCCAGTCTGCACTAAGGCAGGTTAATACCTGTATAGTCACAACAGGAAAAAAAGGAGGTAGCCAAAACAAAATGACTGCAGCAGAAATTCTTACCGGTCATTTCAGCAACATCTTGATGAAATGAATGGAAGGTAACCACAGCAAGCTGGAGGAGTACGCAGCGTGCTATTCTTCCAACAAACAGAAGTGCTGCTGCCCTGAACTTGGTCACAGGGTCTTCACTTCCATAAATGCAGGCTGCCAGTTGAGAACACCCCTTTCCCTTCCTTTATAATTGACTTTGTGTTGAGGTCAGCCTTTACTGAAAGTAGATTAGTGCTATTCAGCTCACAGAAATGTAAGCATTTCTTTTCTCTCTACCCTCCTCTGGAGGCACGGCCCTGGAATAAGTTTAGATAAATGAGGAGTCCCAGCAGCTACCACAAGAGATTGAACATTTATTTCATCATAAAAGTCCAGCAGATAAAACTATATACAGTAATTCATGCACACTGTCCAATTACACAAACATTTAAAACCTGATTAAAACACAGTCTGCACAACAGTGGGACAGCTGGGCAAAGTTTTAGTTTAGTGGGGGACATAGTCATGTTTATATTTAGGATGCTTGTTGTAGCCTACTCTCTCCCCAGCAATAAGGCTCTGGATCACCCACTCTTGTGAGACAACAGGCAGCCGTAAAGCTTCTGCACACTTCAAGACACCAGCTGGGCAGGAAAGATCAGTCACCACCACATCATAAACACCCAACGCAATATCTGCACGGGAGGAAAGACAGGCATCTATCAGGTGAAAAGAAGAAAAAGGACCTCTGCAGCAGAAGATCAGCGTGTTTCACCACTATGAATCTCTCTTCCGTGTCCTCTCATTCCTAGCCAGTGAATTCTCTTTGTAAAAAGTTAAGACATGCTCTACAGCAACACTGCACCTTGCAAGTACAAGATTCCCTCTAGTCCAGACAAATTAACAGAAAACCAGCAGACAACGTTGCAGGCAGGACTAGATAGCTGTGAGTCCTGACCTCAGGCTGTGAGTACTAGGGCCTACATCCCATATGGAAAGGGAGAGACAGTTGAGTTCAGAAGGACAAGGAAGCACAATTTCAGTGGCCTACAGAAGGTCCAGGAGCAACTCTTGCCTATTTCCCCCTTCCAACATAGGCTGAAAGCTGACAGCTTGTGTCCTGAACTGCTGCAGCACCTCCTCTGGAAGGTAGGTCTTCTAGATGTAATACTCTAGATTACATTCAAGCGTAGAGCTAGGGTCTGCACTTTGCCTTCCTTTATGCTTACAGACAACCTTGTAAACCATCCTAAGTGGCTTTAAGTCATACTAGAGACCACACTGGCATGGGACTCCCAACTACTAGGCCTGAGAAACTGGCCAATGAGTACCTTTGTTGTGAGCATTTGAGTAATGCTGTTTAACAGATGCTGCTCCCCCCATCATGAGGATTTCAGACCACAGATCAAGGAAGTTCTGCTGCTGGTCTGACACCAGGAGAACCTTCAGGTTATGGAATGGGTTTTCTCGTGGGTGCCTGTAGAATAAAGAAGAGAAATGCAGACTGCTAAGAATATCCAGTAGTCCGAGACTTTACTTAAGGCCCATTGTCTACTTCTTCTAATCACCTGACTGGCTCCCGTATTGGTTCTTTGAGTATCTTGCATACAATGACCTGTTCTCTTACCACCCCTCCTGAAATACTTGGAGCAATGATCCTCTGTTTATGGATAGTAAACCAGAGCTAGACAACATTGGTGGGGTGTGTGTGCAGCAGCCTAAATCCAAAGTTAGGCTTAACTCCTCCTTAATCCTGAACCACCTTTTCTGTGCAAATCCAAAATGCCTCTGCTTTGACACAGCTGAGCAGGCAGGCATCAGTCTCCTGCCCAAAAGCCCACAGAGATTTTACAAACTGCTTTTCCCCGCCCCTCGCCTTGCCTGAGGAATCTGACCTGACAATTGTTCTCTTAGAACAGATACACTGGATTAGACTCTGTAGAAAATACAGAAGCTGGCTTCAAAACATACCAAAGGAAAAGGAAACTGCAGAAGTATTGCTCTCCTTTATCCATTTCTGAGCAATTAGAGAAGTCAGTCTAGTGTGTGGGAAGCCTTGCCTGAATTCAGCCTTCCTCATGAGGAGATGGACATCTTTCTTACTTCCCAGGAGACTGTCTTTTTTGTGTATATGGCACCCAAATGTACCTTGGCGTTAGAGGTCACTAAATCCAAGGAAAGAGATGGAAGTGCTGTTCCTATATGGAAGGGAAAGCATGGGGAGCAGTACTAGGGACATCTTCAGTACCTGGAGTATTCAAAAGCCTCCCAAGCATAACAGTTCTCTCTGATTAAATCCTCGGTCTGTGGACTCAGATCACAGTTATTTGGCACTTACCATTCTAGCAATTTTTGCTCCTGGAGGCTATAACCAGCTGGCAAAAGGTAATTCCGATAGTTTTGAAGCTCGTTAGCATGACAGCTATCATGGACCCAGATATGAGACACACAAGGGATCCCTCTGGCAAGGCACAGCAAGTATTTCCGAGTTCGACAATGCTGGTCCGCAATTAAAAGACACTGATATGCTGCATTACACTTCAGGGGAGATAAAAAGACAAGAAACAGGAGACAATGCTCGCAAAAAACCCCCAGAAGTTATCCTGCTGCTAAACACTTTAAAGAAAACAATGGAAACCCTGATTTTCACAGCCATATTATGTGAAAGGTGAATTAGATAGGTTCTGAAATCAGAAGTACCTATAACAATCACCTATTCCAAGCTATGCAGTTCATAGGCAAAAACTCTGCCTAGTAGTTTTTGTATCAAAGCTCTCTCTTCCCAGTTCAGACAAAGGAGAAGATTCATCTTTTAGTTTGTGACTCAGTAAGTCACTAGCGAAGACTCTGCATCCTCAGGCAATAGGTTCCAAGAACAATTTACTCCCTCTGTCAAAAATTTAAGTAAAAGTGACACTAAATGAAATTAGTTGTCCAAGTAGATCTGGTAAGTGAAGAGCAAAGAGCTCTACCTCTAAGCGTTCTGAGGCACAGACCTGTGGTGAGACTCCAGCTGGAGTACTGCATCCACTCCTAGGTTCCACAGTACAACAAAAACGCAAGACATACTGGATCAGGCCTGGCCAAGGGCCACTAAGATATCTAGGCACTGCAGCATCTGACGTACAAGAGGCTGAGAGAATTGAACTTGTTTAAGCTCAAGAAGGGAAGGCTTGGGTGGCCTCATCAATGCATATTCATGACTGACAGGAGGGTGTACAAAAGATGGAGCCAGACTCTTCTCAGTGTTATCCACTGAAAGGACAAGAAGCAACAGCTACAAATTGAAATACAGGAAATTCCATTTACTTTTTTTTTTTTTTAATGTTTAAATTGGGGCTGGTCAAACATGGGATCAAGCTGCCCAGAGAGTTTTGGAGTTTCCATCCCTGAGGATACTCAAAACTCAACTGGACAAGGACCTAGGCAATCTGCTCTATTTGATCCTGCTTTCAGCAGGGAGGTTGGACAAGATGAGCTATAGAAATTCCTCCTAATCTCAACTATTCTGTGACTATCGTTCTAGATTAGTAAACCCTTACCTGGGTTTCATTGAAGTCTTCCAGGATATAGCCAGCTCCTGCTCGCAGCTGCTGTGCTATGTAATGTTTGTCATACGGAGTAATCTCTAAAAATTCTACAGCAGAAACAGAAAGTTCAGGTTTTGGCTATAATCTATCTGCTTATGTCCATACACTTGTCAGTCTACAGAGCCTTCATCCATTCCGGTAAGTGACCCCAACCTTTCTCAGAAGAATAACTACAGAAAACCCTTGGAAGAGTCAAAAAAAAAAAAAAAAAAAACCCCAAAAAAACCAACCAAAACAAAACCAAACCAACCCCCCCAAAAAAAGCAGCTGTGGAAAGGTAAGCACGGCACTGGCCAAACTAGCCCAGTGAGCAACTTGTCACTTTTTTCTTTTTTCGTGCTGCAGTTCATTGCGTGAAACATGACCCTAGCAAAGGCAAACTGAGCAACCCATTCGTGCTTTTAAGTCCTGTTTCCCAGCACTATCCCTTATCTCTCAAAACCTTCCTTCTCCTATTATACTATTCTGAGACTGCTGATCTCACTAATTTTCCCACCCTTCTTAACCTGCTGAACAGCCCTATGATCATCACTAAGGTTTGCCACATTTCAGGCTGTAAATTCTCTAAAACAAATAGTCTTAGGTCCTTTCTGCAAAGGATTAAAGAACAAAAGGGTAGAACAAGCACTGACACAAATGCCTGATCAGACAGCATCCAGTGTTTTTCCTAAAGCCACAGCATTCCACCTGGAAATGCAATGGGTAAGATTTGCCTCACCTTCTTCCTCCTCGCTACTCCCTGTGGGACCATCTGATGGCTTCTGGTGACTGACCAATTTGTCACTGGGTGTTGCCATGGTGAGGAGAAAGGCATAGCCCAAAAAGAGGGTCTTATTGTGAGGCAAGGGTCCATGATGGTCTTCCAGTACTGGGGGATCTACAGCATCTATACCTTCACAGGTGCTTACAAACTCTCCAGCTCTCACAGCTCCTGCAGAGAGACAGAAGCACTGTAAGTCTCAAAAGTCAGGTTCTGTATAAAGACCCTGGGTAAGATTTGGGCTATGTTCAACTTAAGTTATTTTACTGGAGGAGACAAAGGGAGGCAGGACTGGTTGCGTTAGGATTACACTAGGGTAGGTAGGGATCTTTTATCCTTCTGGTTGCAAAGAATCTTCAAATCAAAACCTGAATGCCTAATGGGACAATGTCCGCCAGTCTATCAACATCCTGAAACAACACTTACTGCTGTGAAGGGTCCCTTTAACAGCTAGGCATTTCAGAACTGACTAAACAGATAAGAAAAGGGGTAAGAAAAGAGAGAGGCAAATCACAACATTAAAGTCAGAACATTTCTAAAAGGCAGAACTGAAAAGATGGCAGGTTAAGTACTCAGACTATGCTAAAAATCTCTCTGGCTGCTGAATGCATCCAGGGAGAATCCGTCTCAAATCCTCCAGGGCAAACAAGCAACCTCATCTACTTTTTGCTTAGGGAAGTGGAAAGACCAAAAGATCAATTACACAAATACCAGGGAGGAAAAAAAATAGCTGAATGCAAGCTTAAGAGCAGAAAATAAGTTCTCACCAGGCTTTATCACGGCTGACTTACGGCCACGTTTAGCTGGGGATCGCTCATCTTCAGAACCAACGAGTTTCCTTTTCCCAGATAGTGTGCCTGGTGGGATGCGTGGACTCTCCTGCCCTTTACGAGTGGGAGTTGTGCTGCTGCTGGAAGTGCTGGGAGAACCAAGGTTACTACGTCGCTTCCGCTTTCCCTCCACAAGATTATCTGTAATACAGTATGCAGAGATTAGTCACTGGCTGTCACCTAACTCCATGAGCTTTCACTCTACCTACGTGTACAGAGGTGGCTAAACTCAATAGTACCTAGAAGGTACACACTACCACCCTCTGACAGAGAATAGCACAGAAAGAGATCTCTCACTGGCATCTCTTTCTTCAAGCCCTGTACCCTGCCTGTCTCTTTTCCTCCCAGTATGGCTAAAGAGTCTGTATCATAGCAGCCATCCACCAAGTGTAAATGAGTATGGCAAGCATCACTGTCCTAGAAGCAGGCCACTCTCCACAAGCCAGTCAATACCACTAAGTCTCTGAGCAAGACACAAAACAATAAAAGGATCTCAAAGATCCCATTATAAAGTACCAAAAGCATTGCTGAGTACCCAGAAAGGTTTAAACATTGGTAATTCAGATCAGGAACTAGAAGCACCTCAAAGGCACAACACACAGAACAGCACAGCCAGCAGCTCAACAGCACCTCCCCTTACCAAGACTGATGTCAGCTGCTTTGGTCAGGGGGGTGACAGGTTCATAAGGACCTAGCCCAAACTGCTCCCGGAGCTTATTTCCTTGTTCCAGAGACAGGATAACAGCCATTCGTTTGTACCACTTCCTCTGGCCTTCCTTTTCAATGCAATAGTATAGCTCTCCAGACTCCTTCCGGTGTCCCTTCACCACACCTGACAAGACAGCAGATAACGCTCGTTAACCAACAATACCCAGGCTTCTCATCCTCCTGGACAAACACCCATTTCCCATTTCATTCAGCAACTCACAAAACCCAAGGATGGAGCTCAAGCACTGCTCTTACCTGCACTGAAGTACTCATCCTCTGAGAGTGCGGTCACCTCAGTCTCTAGTGGGATAGGATCACAGAGTAAAATATCTTTTCCTAGCACATCACATTCATATCCATCGTCAAAGAGCAGCTTGTACTTTCCTGCCCCAACATCTTGGGTAATCATCCCGGAATAGAAGTACCCATTTGAGGACCACTTCGCTACAACCCTGAGGCCCACAAAGCTGCTCCCAGAGGATGACTCTGCACAGTCTGAAGGACCAGTCACCATTTGTAATGGGATTTCTGGAGAGTCACTTCGACGTAAGGCACAGAAGCCAGAAGTGTCAGATTTCTCCCCTCCATCTGGCAGGCGAACTGAACGAGTAAAAGATTTCTCCTCAGGCGATGCTGTAGTTGAGAGATCCTCCACACCTGGCAGTCCAGCTAAATCTCTGTAGAAAAGAGAAAAGCAGTCCCAGAAGGATCAGGAAAAACGGTTACTAAACAAAGAACACTTGGGCAAGATGCTTGCAGCTGCTACATGCTATCACCAAAAACTAGCTCCTGAAACATTCACTACTCCTTTTCCTCTGTCACATTAAGACAGCAGCTGCCCATTCTCTTCCTTGGCAATAAATAAAAGTTACAGTCTCCTTTTTCCAGGGTACCTTGTTCCTGTTGTTCGAGATGGTGGGCGGCCTCTTCTTCCTCGCCCACGAGGTGTCACAGGTGCCCTGCCACCCTGACGAGTGACAGGCATAGAGTCCTCCTCTTCCTCACAAGGCAGTGCTCCTGTCTGGCTAACTCTGAGCGGAGATGCTGGCTGACCAGCTCCTTTCCTAGGGCTAGAGAATTTATGAGTTAACTGCTCTGAAAAGAGAAGCCAGCTCATTAGGATCCCCCCATTTTCTCTGCGATCTCACAACTGGTCAAGAAGTTTGCCTCATCGCTGCTAAACTGACAAGAGCTTAGGCAAAGCAATGCCTCACAAGGAAACAAACGACTCCTTTAGGAAGAACAGATGTGAAAGCAAAGACTATCTCCTTACTTCTGTTAATCAAGCGCGATCCTTCCCAGAAAATTCTTGGTTTAGGGTCTACCCTGCTTCACACTCCACCCAAGCCAGCTGTTCACTTCTGGAAAGTATCTGTTCTTCCTTTCCCAAGGCTCTGCACGTACCTTAATTTTGCTAAGACGCCTCTGCCGATGGGTAAAGCAAACTCTCCAGGTTCTGTCCCACACACTTTCCCTTTGACAGGTCCAGTTCCTCGCCCTGAGCTGCTGCTGCTGTGTGTGGCAGAGTGACCACTGCTTGCTCCACTGGACGTACGGTGGAGGCTCGAGGCCTTAGATGAGAAGGAGCTGACATCGCCAAGGTCCCCTGAGGTCATTGATGAGCCCACTGCAGTTCTAGAGGAGGATGTGTCAGTCTCACACTCCTGGCACTCCACTGCAGGCTCCTCAGTTTCCTTAAGAGAGATTTTAAAAAAAAAAAAAAAAAAGGTTCGCCAAAGGTGACACACCTGCAAGATGGAAGCCCTACAATCACCAGGCAAAAGCACAGACAAGGTGAGAGCACATTCGTGAAACTAAAGATAGCTATGCAGATTTGGGTCTGGACTGATCAGTGGTAGACAGTGTGTGTCTCACTATAGGCCTGTAGCTGCTCTATATAAAGAAGTCACATTAAGAAATCAGTCAACAGGACAGAGCTTGGTTGGTATCAAGTTAGTCCAGCTTTGAGTAACTCCCACCCCTCAAGAGCATGAGAGCGCAACAAATACATGAGACATTAGCAGACTTTGATTACTAATAATCCAAGATCAGTTTCAGACAGCTGGTCATTTGGAACCATTAAAGTTTTATGGATACAAAAATACATATCTACAAAACAGGGATATCAAATGTTGGTAAATTGGAAATGGTTATATGATTGTGATTACACAACCTATGTAAGCACATTTCAGGAAACAATTCTGTATTTTAATGTTACAATAAGCAATTTCATGTGTAAGTATCAGGTGTGAAAGTATAAGCTTTGCACTGAACTAATTCATCCTTTTGTGTCATTACTCACTGTAACAACACAGCATAAGACTCTTACGTCATTTACCTTTCTAGCAGAACAGCAGTAACATTTTATCGCCAGCAGGCTGGTATGATTACTGTGCACATCACAACAGCATTTGTCTGCTATCTTCTGAGATTCCCTGAAGATTTTCCAGTTAGTGAATGGACATACACCAACACAAGCGTACTAACAATAGGCTTCTTTATTTTTTGGTTTTAAATTGCTTTTTGTAGACCTCTTACAGAATCTGGTCCAAAGGACTCAAAAGAGTCTGGTTAAAAATGATGCTGAGCTGCAAAACAAGCTATACTACCTTACATAGTTCAATTTTACAGGCAGAAGTGATTTTTGCTTACGAATAGAATTTCTGCCCATTCTGAAATCTCTCTATTCTGACAAAACCCCAAGAATTTTAAAACAGTTGGACGCACATGGTGAAGTCTTTTGTTCAGTTCTTTGGGAAGAAAAAAAGTCAGTGCGTCTTCAGAATACAGTAGCGGGCACGAAATACGCCAGCAACAAATACACAGCTTTCACCATGCACTACATGGTCTACATGTTTGCTCACGAAGAAAAGTTTGTCATCACAGCATGCTGACTTGTTAACTCAGCTCATTTTCTGCAGCCACAACACATTCCCATTTTAATTAATTTTATTTTTCAGCCAACATATCATTACATTTAGCCATGAAAACAGGAACTTACCTCAACTACCTTTCGTTCCACCTCTGCACCATTTATGTAGTAAACATCTGTTATAACACGCGTAACAACAGTGCGCACTTCTCTAATAGTTCGCATGTGGCGATGCTGAACTTGGCCTTTGGGTGGGTGAAGAAGGTTAAACTCCTCCTCTCCCTGTAATAAACAGGACAAATTAAAACCAAAACAGACCACAATGAAAAGCAAGTAATTTCTGGATACAGCTTTCTCTGCAATAGTTTCGTCATACTACGTTCAAGTACTGGCGTAGGGAACGTTTCAGCATCTCGTTACAAATTAGATGCAACAACACAAGAGACTCTAAACAAGGGAGAACTGAACACATTTTGTTGACAGGTAGAGGAAGGGGAATCATAGCAGTCCAAGGAGGAAACAGCAAACTTGCTTAGCATGGCCTCTGATACGCTTTCACTCAGCGGACTCTCAGGCATATCACATCAATGTTGCACTGCACATTTATGGCCCTGTTAATCTCCTGTTTCCCAGAGAACGCACTATTCTTAACTCAAGTTCAGAAAAAATCATTTTTCTAGTCTTTTGTGTTCACGAGAAAATATACAAGCTGCAACTGCAAAGCGGTGATTTTTCTTGAGTCTGCAATACTTTCTGAAATACTAATTCAAAGTTACTCATCTCGTTAGATCATATCTCTGGAGGACCTCTCCCCCTCGCGTGTTTATCCATTGACATTGGATGGAGTGGCAGAACAAGCTGTCAGAAGTTGGCTTGTGCAAAACAGAAGGCATCAAACCCTTCATTCAAAATTTCATGCAACTCCCATCTCCATCCAACAAAAAGTCAATGTTTTTTTACACTGTTAACTACATCTGGACACAAAAAAAAAAAACCAAAACAAAACCAACCAACCAAGATTTGTCGTATTTTTTCCCAAAAATAAATATGGAGACATTTACTTCCCAAACTTATGCTGTCCACTGAGTATTGTACCTTAGCAGTTGTGTACAGTTGATACAGGAAAGCTTGAGACATTAATATTTTACAGTGGTCTTTTGGGTTTTTTTTTGACAGAGAACCTACTGTTAGTGAATTTGCTCGCTGAAGGGATACTTTACTGTTCTAAAGCAGTAAAATTACATACAGGCAGCCTTTATCCCACCTGACTGTGCAGAGAGTCCGTGTCCTCTCCAGAGGCATTCACAAGCTTTTCCCCACTCTCCTCAGTTTGGACATTTGCATCTTGTCGCCCAGGTCTTTGCCCAGACGTACTGGTTCCCACTTCCACCTGCCTACAGATTTCTTCTGACGTCTGTGTTGCTGCTGTGACAGTTGTTGGGGTAAAAAGACATTCTTCTGTAGTTTGGATCCCTTTATTCTTGGTGTTTGCCCACCTCTCTTGGCTTTCATCAATTTTAACAGCCTTACTTGGTTTCTTCTGCGTTCTTCTCCCTTCTTCTGTCCGAGTGCTTACAATACCAGTCTCCACAGACTCCCCATCCTCTGTACCAGAACGCTGTTGATGGCAGTCCTGCTGCATCCTCTGAGGAATTAGGACCCGTCCACCACTGTCATCTGCCTTGTGTTGCTGGTACTGCCAACCACTGGGATTTTTACGTACTTCAGAGTCTTCTTGTGGGCCAGGAAAACTGAACAGATCCCCCCTGCAAACCAGTTATATGCATATCAAAGTTATTGATTAAAAAAGCAAGACAACCAACATGCTGCCACTCAAGTGAAAGCACTACAAAAAAAACCCCACTGGCAGTCATTCAATTGCTTCTTAAGATTGCACAGAACTCAGTGAGTCTCAAATTATAAAATAACCTTTCAACATCTCTCGAGTGATTCACATGGTAGCAAGAATGGCTGACACCTGTAGAGAACTAGGTGCTTTTCCAAACACTAATAAAGCAATCTGTACTCCACAGGTTGGGCACCAACTATGCAACATGCTTCTGGAAGTCATGCCATCTTCAAGTGGCTACAGGCTGCTTCAGCACTTCATTGGCTTGAAAATGCTAATGACACCTAGTGAGAAGAGGCAGGAGCATAAACATAAATGCTGTCTAATGTTTTCATTAGAATTTGTCTGCCCTGTCAAAAGTGTTATCAGGTACTATATGGGACCGTATACTGACCCCTACTAGAAGTATACATTTGGCTTCCCTTGTGTACTTGAGGACTTTAAGGAGTGACTGTCTGCCATTCCGTCTGTACATCGCCCAGCACTAGAACTGCCTATTCATTACTGTCTTTAGTATAACTGTTCAATGCCCTTGAAATATAGGTTACTCTTTCTCCATAGACCAAGACCTCACTGCCCCATCAAAAGACAGAGTGTAAAACACTGAAGAAGATTTCTACACCTGGACCTCCAGCCAGCACCCTTGTCACCATAAGATATGCAGCAGTACAGTCGTTTTCAAAGCAACCAGAGACAGCAAAAATTGATGGACTTGGAAAGGAGACAATAGCAGAAACAATAACAAACACAGTAGGTCAGAAGACCTTGGAACAGGAGAAAGAAAAGGTATTTAAACAGCTGTAAGTACGATCTCAGTTCTCTCAAACCCCAGATTTTACCGAAGCATATTGGCCAGCTGGAATCACATCGCTGCTCAGTCAAAAAGCTAAGTCTGATTACCATGTGAGGTACAAACATACAGTATTTATTATACTTACCCCATTGTCCCCAACCTTCTAAGTCACCCAAAGACAATGACTTAGTGCAATTTCTTTGATGTAGAAAATGCACATGTGCATATAAATCCAACCAGGATGGCAGGCAAAGACTGTGAGGAGTTACCTAAACGGAGAAGTGGAAAGACCATGACCTCTGGCCTCATCCTCTCGACGAACTTCACAGACACGACTAAACACAGATGATGCTTTCTGGGAGCTAGCAGTGCAGATTTAAAACAAACAAACAAACAAACAAGCATCAGGGAGTGAGAAAATCCCTTATCCGGCAAAACAAGAGTTTTCTAGCCCCTTGGGAAAGCAACAACTGGTATTGAGCTTGTTGACCTACAGAGCCACAGAATGAGTGAGATGGTCAGTCTCAAAGGTGAAGAAACAAACTGCAACTGCATAAGCATTCCTGCCATTTCTGCAGACACCCTAACAGCCGAAAGCAATGTAACAATTCCAGAAAACGTAGTGTGGAAAATCACAGCGCCATCAGGAGTTTTACTACCTCTGGGACCCACCAGGGGACACAGTTAGACCATTTATGGCTTACTTCTCAGGATTTTCATGACAGTCATAAAGCAGACCCTGAGAGATCAAGTTCAACCTACGGCTACAAAGGCAACCCATCCTCAACCAGTAAGGAATGAGTGCCAGTCATCCTCAGCACTGAGGCATGACTACCATCCAGCATGCAATCCTGCGACAAGAGATACTGCGTTTATTTCAATGTTTTCTCACTGCTTCAAACCATTATACTTCACTCAGATGACTACACATCACTATCTTCTGACTCTGATTCTTATTAGTACTTACAAACCATACTCCCCAAAAGCTAAAATCAAGCAATGCTAGGCATTAAACATGAGATAAGATAGAGACATACAAATCAAAAGACCAAGGGAGTAACTTGTGTTTTGGTCAACATATTAAAATGTGATTTCAGTATATCAGTGACCTGGTTATGTTTCTATCAGCTTCATATCAAAGAGAGAATTCTCTTTCAGAAATCCTCAGAGATTCTTTGCAGAAAATTGCACAATAAGGAAAGAAAGCAGAAAACAGTATTTAAGAGGTGAATAGGGCAGACTTGCATTCCGGACTGCACAAGATGTGAATTTCTGCTTTGCCTACAATCAGAAGAGGGCAAAATGCTGACAGTAGTAGGAAGCACAAAGCCTATACTGAAAGAGCAGGTGGGGCACCCACCTTGCCTATGTATTTAAAACCTGCTGCAAGAGCTAAAGAGTTAATGTCATGGCTACTGCTAAAAGGTTCCCTGCTTCTGTCTCTCCCCCCTCTCCACACACCACACCACACCCCCCCCCCCCGCCCGCAGGTAACCAGTGGAAAAAGGATCTACCTAGACCTCTGTATTAACTCTGCTCAGCAACAAGCCCAGTTACCTGGCAGCAGCCCCGGCAGCAGCAGAGGATCCATCTTTCTTGTCACTGGCTGTAGGCTCTGAAACAAGAAGGAAGGGAATGATGATTTCGGTGTCACCTGAACACTCTCCTGCCCTTTCCCAGCCCCGCACGCTCAGCAAAGAGAGAGGCTGAGTAGCGCTGGACAAAGGGTGCCCAGGCCTCCCCACCCAACTCACCACAGACCTGAGTTCCTGCAAGTTTTAGACTATTAGACTGAATGTCACTGTTCTGATAAAAATGCTGTCAAACTTTTTCGTCCAGATTATACTTTTAAAATCTCTTCCCTCCCAACATAATCAAACTCCAGTTCCTATCCTGTGACGTTGCCACTATACATCACAATTTTTAGTCTGCTAGAAACACCTTTCCTCACAACAGAAGCCTCTCCTCTCACTCCATCCTTGCTTAGAGCACTGCAGAAACAAAGAAACAAATTTAAGTGACACTGCCCAAAAAGAAAATTGAGAAAAATTACAGAGACTCAGAGACTGTCTCAGGGAATGCCACAAAGAGGTTTTGAGTTAAGGCTGAGATCTAGCAGGACCTGTGTGTTTCAAGGTTTCACCCTCTTACTTTCCAAGCTGAATGGCACGGACTCCTCGCTGCCATCATTCACAGGGGTAACGAGATTCATTCGCAGAGAGAGTTTTGCATCAGCCTCAGGAACCACACGAGAATCTCCTTTCTCGCACACTTCTGACACATCTGCTGATACCATTGCACTTTCCACGGTGACATTGTTGGTCCCCATTGTGCCCTCTGCTGTAACATCACTAGTTGCTATAGTGCTGTCCGGGCAACTATCATCCACTGAAAGTAGGAAAACAAAAAAAAGTAAAACAAAAAGTAGCTACTGTTATTCACGCTGCTGGCATTCACGTCCCAGTTCTGTTTTGAAGATGCTTCACTGCATGCATTATTAGCAATAGTGCAGTAGTGGAAATACCTATATAGAGTCCTGAACCACGAAAGTTCTGTAGCACAGATACCATCCTTAGCTTGTGACAGAATACGTCACTACTACCCAAGCAGAAATACACACTTCCTTTCATCCAGCAAATGCAGGGTGTTGTTCTGTGAACCTAGCAGAGAAAGTCCTGCTAAAAGATGACAAATACTGGGAACAACCTTCTTTTAGTCTAAGCTCTTTCACTACTCAGAGGGGTCTTTTGCATTCTTTAATGGAGTTGTATGTGGGAATGCAATGAGTGCAAGGAAGATGTGTTCCATACCACCCCATACTCAGGAAGCAAACCCCTTCACTAGAGACCGAGGAGAGAACACACTAAGGGAAGCGTGGAGAAAGGATGAGCCCTCCCCAGAGAGCAGCAGTGGTTTTTGCCAAGGTAGGTTTGAGTTATCCCATCAGATCCTGCATCAAGAATCAAAAGCTTCTAAACAGGCTTTCATGGCAGAACAGAGCCATTCGGGTCAAACTCACCAATTGGTGTGCTGTGTCTTCTGGGTCCCATTTTAAGCTGGCCAATAAGAGGTGGCGTTATGCTGGTCAAGGGCTGAATGACGTCACCCTCCTTCGGCAAAGTAAAATGAAGTGGAGTTCCTAAAAGACAGAGAGCTCCGGGATTAGTAATTTCAGGGGACTACTTTGGTTCAAATACCAAAAGCACAGGTTTACTGTGCTGTGGAAATGGGGAAAAGCATAACCCTGGCGCTGTCCTGTACAAAACCCCCCTGAGCAGTTACTGGTTTCAGGACAGCTGCTCTAACTGATCTTCCTCACCTTTTGTGCGGAAAATCTCTCTCGGTGAAAATCTGGGCTGTGGTCAACTTGATGCAGCTGTCCCCAGGCGCTAGATAAAAGTGGCATGAATAGGACTTTTACAGAATGCAGCTTTACTTCAGAAATGCTCAGGATATTCCACAGAAAAGGAAGATGACGCCAGAAACAGAAATGAAGGTTAGGATAGAAGTGAATTGGCAGAGCTATATGTTGCCTGAATTAACAGCCTGAAACTTACACAGAATGATGCTTTATCATCAAACAGCCTTGGATGAAAGGTCAGCAGATAACACTTCAGATAGCCACCTATGAGCTCAAACAATTAGTAGCAGTCAATTAAAGGTTAGACGATGACAGCAGAAACTTGCCTGGAAAGTAAGCTTTAAGAGAAATAACAGATACTGCGGTGTCATAACGAGCTGCAGGCTGCTACCAGAAAGGCTGGCCCCATCCCCCTGTCCTCTCCAATACTTCTGCCCCTTCTTGTGCAGTCTCCAGCATAAAGGGTCTGCAGGGTCTACCGGCTGAGGCAGCCTATCCCATAAGGGAAACCACACCTCAGTGGATGTACCATGTGTGGATCTTGCAGGATTTAACAGATAAAATACATTAAAAATCTAGTAAAATGCTCCCTCTTTTTGCCTCACCCCACGCCATTTATTCGCAAACCTTCAACATCATATATCAGTAATTTGCAGGCTGCATTCTTTCCAAATTGCATAGAAGTGTTCAACAAAACGAACAGAATAACCCTTTCTTCCCCACACGGAGGTCAAAATAGGTTTTCACCATCCTTGTCACTACCCTTCCTTTTCCCTTTTTCCTAAAACTGTATTCGTTCCTTGGATATCATTCAAGATATTACTTGAATAATGCAAGTCACAATTTATGTAACTCCTGAATTTTAAGAAGCATGTATAAAAAAAACCCCAAAGCCAAAGCTAAACAGTATGGGAAAACTGTTAGTTAAGGTCATAAGAACAGGAATTCAAGTTAAATTCAAGAGCTAGCACTAGGTACTCAGATACAACTTTTTGTTACAGACAGATGCAGATGCTGACATATGATTTACACAACTACCTCGTGGCAAATGAAGCCATAAATACATGACAAAGACATAATCCCCTCACAGAAAAAACACCTGATCACTCAAAAGCTATCTGATGTCCCTTTGAAAACTTTGAAAACCTTTGCCTGGCCTGCTGTCACAAGTTTTAAAGATACAGTTCAGCAATTGCAACATCCTCGAGATCAACCTAAGGACTTCAGTGTATTTTTGCAGTAGGTAGGTATTTCACAGTGCAACAGTACTGACACTTCGTGGGCACACCACATACCGCAAGGCCAACTACCATTCCTCACAAGCAGCTTAGGAATGCCCGTCATATCGTAACGTATAGCAGATATTCATTTAAGAAGTGTTTTATTTAAAAACTGAAGTCTTTAGAAACTCTGGTGAATTTTGATTGATTTAGCTACCACAATCCCTTCTAGCCTACAAATCCACATTTGGCAGGCTAATAACAAATGATGAAAAGAATTTCTGAAATGATCAGCCTGCATTTTAAAAAGAGATAATCTAGTTACTAAACCAAGAGATATCATTAAAAAAACCAAACAAGCTTTCATACTCAAAAGACCTGAAAAAATATGTATGCCTGAAAGCTTAATTGCTTTCATGTAACTGCATCAACTGTTGTAACAATGAAAAAAGGTTAATTTGCTCCACAACCTTTTCTTATGCCCTTAAGACCATCCTCCTATAACATTTCCTTTTATCTTTCAGCATCAAAAGACTGGGTCTTTCTTTGGCCTGCTTTGCCTCTCTCAAGTTTGCTAATGCTAAGGTACAAAAAAATTTCGTTTGCTTGGGTAACGCTTTCACAGGGAGAGTTGGATGTTTCTAGCACAGTGCAGATGGCAAGCAACTACCGGCACAGCACAAAACTGCACCCTCCTAATGGAACCTAATGGAAGGGGACAAAGGAATCTCCCGACTCCGCGTCAAACGAAGTGAAGAAGCAGAGCTATCATCTTCTCTTCTAGATGAAAAGGTAAGTCCCACCGCCTTTTCTGCACAGCGACGCTTCCTGCACACCACTGCTACATGGATGGCCAGCCTGCAGCTCTCAAGCAGTTCAAGCACAGCTCCCTCTTCTCTGCTCTAGCTCTTCTCTCCTACCTGCCGCCTCTACATGGGATGCGGCGCATCTACTGTGGCTCTCGGCCACGTGAAGATCTACAGAGACGGCTAGTAATAGTGGATGGCCGCTCTGTAAGGAGGGGAAAAAAACCAAAAACCCACCACCCCAAAGAACCCCATGCCTTCTATTTCAGAACTTCTGTTTTCTGTTTCAAAAAGCCCCTTCTTAGCTCTGTTCTTAAATCACTAGCACAACCATTTAACAGACAGGATAAAAGCTTGATTACACACATTCTTCTCCATCGGTAATTCATATCTAGCTGTCATATATCAAAAGGACCCCATTAGGAAATAAGAAACAATTTTACTTCCAGAAGTCTTCCAAATTAAGAATCATCACTCCAGCCAGGCCTGAGGCAATGTTAAAAAGATTTAAGACATTGACAACACAACTCTTCATTATTTTAATAAAAATATTAACTTTTAATTTAACCTTGTAGGCTTAAACTTATCATAACTACATTAACTGCACTGCTTATCTGTTTCTTCTTTATTTTATATTACCAGTAAAAAGCTAACTTTCTGAATAAGGTTTTCTATACACAAAATTGTACAAGCTACAGAAAAGATTTCAGGGACAACCGCAACTTCTATAAACTCCATAGAGTCCTAGAAACAGACTTCAATGAGTAAATTTCTTTTCCGTATCCCTATATTCCATCATGTTCTAGCTTTGGAGCATTTTTTAGTCGAGTTACTAAACAGTTACTATCTTATTCAAGGCAACTCCAATAACAAAAAGACATCCCTCAAACCTCACCATCCAGTTTCTACTCCTGCTTCTTGGACTCTTCTCCAAGATCCTTCAAGTCCGCACCCAAAGTTTGTGCTTACTGATGTATGCTTCATAGTCTGTTGATAAGGGATAAGACTCCTTTTGGAAATAACTATTATGAGAACAAAGCCGCCTTAGGAGAAGAAGAAGGGTGCTCTAAAGCTCTTCATGCCTTAAGGACTGAGTAATGGTAAGAGAACAAATATCACTCTACATACTTTTCTACCACGCTTCCTGAGTCTGAAGACAGCAGGCAGAACATCTCAAAAGCCTGAACTCTCTCCTAACACTGATCAGACCTTTAGTGTTATAGAAATGTGCAAAACAGAACCACCAGCATCAATTTCTGAGTTCATTTCCTCCAAACAGTGGCTTATTGTTCTCTTTCAAAAGTAAAAGTGTGATGTGTTTAAGTTGCATTTAGATTTACCTAAGAAAAAACAAAAGTACAATATTACAAGGGAAATGTTACCTCAAATTAAACACAATTTTGCTCACGCTCTCTTAAAATGAAGTTTAGGATTGTGAACTCTGTGAAAGGCCATACTGAAGTCAAACGTAACATTCAACCTTGTTATGTAACCACAGCTACTCATCTTTATCATTTCAGCAGTGTAGTGCCAAACATATTCTTTTATTTAATAAAACCTATACTGTTCTTAAGTTCAAAGACCAGTACTGTTTTCTTGACTATGCCAAATTTTAAGAAACATGCAGTCCCAGCATAACAAATGCCCTGGACTTGTGCACAGAAAAGTTAATTTGAGATCACAAAATGCAATGGGATCAGAATACCTTTGAACTTCCTGACCAGTATTTTCACCAGATCCCCTCAAAGCATTATCTGCTATATAATAAAGCTTTTTTTCTTCTTTCAGTTAAAGGAAATTAAGAATACTGTATCTAAACCTTCATCATTCAACGTCACATAAATAACATTTGAGCTCCTGAAATCTTTGCACTTCCCTAATAGACTTACTAGAAGGGAAATAGATTTTCTGACACTAATGTAGTGTTCCTTCATTCTTGCCACATGCAAGTTTAAGTTTCTACATAAAAGTCAAGCTTTCAGATTGTCAAGCTTTCAGATTGTCAAGCTTTCAGATTGTCAAGCTTTCAGATTGTCAAGCTTTCAGATTGTCAAGCTTTCAG
>JAVKLA010000002.1:24187551-24198187 GCA_034782735.1 Sagittarius serpentarius | reverse complement strand
TCAACATTCTTCTCATACCGCACTGAAAACACAGCGCTGTACCAGCTGCTAGGAAGACAATTAACTCTATCCCAGCCAAAACCAGGACAGATGTTAAAAAGCTGTGGCCACACGGATCCATACTCCTTAAAAATAATTTGAATTTTATTTCATTTTCAAATAGGTCAACAGACACTTATAGCAAAGTCTAGCTTGAAAACTGCTATTATCTTGTGCTGGAAGTCCCTCCAAAACTGGTGACCTGCATAAGCATTCAAATCTTTTCTCCACACCTCACTGTAATCTAATCTACAGGTATCAATATTTACCTGTCATTCTTATCTTACAATGCAAAATACTACCTTCATCCTGCTTTTCAGTTATCTCGAGTTTCTTCTCACTAGCCAGTTCCATACTATTAAATGGTTATCTTTCTCAAACTTGTCAGCAAATTTGGTATTAAAAACACACGTAGGTATTACACTCAATCTTTTTTCATCCAAGTCTCCATCTAGCACTTCAAAGTCATCTCACCTACTTCTGTTCAGACATAAAGAAGAAAGATCTTCATCGTGCTCCTTTTTGAAATCTGCCATTTTGACCTTTCCAAACAGGATCACATGTTCCAGAAGTCAGTACATTCAAGGTCACAAGAACTGAAGAAAAGGGGAGGGAACTATGTAAGAACGAGCTCAAAAGGCTTTCAAGGAAGAAACAGCCAAAGCTGCCACCAAACGGCAGTAAGGATCAGTTCATAATTGGAAAAATTGAACAAATAGTTCAGAAAACAGTAACAGAAAATACTGGACTCGTGAGACTAATGAGAGAAATTTTGAAGAAGTTTTGAAGAAACGTACAGCTCTTGAAAAAACCCCAAACATAAACTGGCAGAGAAAACAAGAGAGATGTCCCTCACTGACAAAGACCGATCGTCAACTGAGTACGTAAAAGGAAAAAGAAGGCTGAGCATTAGGAAATGTTTTTTAAGCAGTGTATCTTACACTAATTTCTGAAAAGGAAAAACTAGAAAGCATTATCACTTGAATGAAGCTCTGCAGAACAGACTCTAGAGCTCTATCACAATACCATGATGTTTCAGTAGTAAGAGAAATTCTGTCTAGCTCACAGCTTTATAGGTTCCACAAATCAAAGTCACAGACTGGCCAATCTGAACCTATCCGATGGTTCACAAACATCTTCCCTGCTAGACATCTCATTTAATTCCAATAGCACCGCACAAGCCTATTGATCTTCCACTGTACTCTAACTGAAAGACTTAGATCATTCACAGAGCATAAACTACCTAGCAAATCAGTGAAAAGAGTTAAATAAACCTCTACTAACGTACTGGTCTGTTCAGGGGATGTAAAGACAACCATCACCTATAGACAACTAATGCTTTCAGACCCTCAACTTTCATAACCACCAACTTCAGGAGACTGGAAGTCACCTACCTTCAACGTAAGAGGGGGGAAAAAACTCTCTCTGATCCTGCAGTTTAATGAAAGATTACTTAGATCTCAAAAGCGTGTACAATTCAAGACAAAGCTCTAGTAAAACTTTGTTTTCTATTACTTTCTCATTTGAGGAGTACAGAACTCTGTTTTAAAATGAACCCAACTAAGAGGCAAAGGCTCCACAGAACTCAGGTATAGCATCCCACATTTCTCGTATAACTAAACAGCATGTTAAAGGAATTTCAACACATCACGCTGAGCCACAGCTTACGTGTGAATGTAAAGCCATTCTACTTTAATTTGCTATATTAGTTTCTAGCTCAAAGATGCTCTATACACCCCCACAAACAAAATTCTCCTCTGAAAATGAAAAAAGAAGGGGAAAAAAAAAGTAAGGAGACTTACAAGAGGGGAAGTACTACAGACTACCACACCCCCTTTTCCTTTCAAGGACACTACTACTGCTGTTGCTTCGGGGGGCGGGGAGGGGGGAAGTTACAAAAATCCCTGAGCACTGCCAAGGCCACGACATTCTGAGTTTTCAAAGTTGCTCTGCGTTTCTGCCATAGAACAGCCAGAGTGTTAGGAACAAAAATTACCTTACCATTCTTGCCTGCCACAGTGTGACAAGGTGGAAAAAAAGTAAAGGGATGTTAGGCATGTAACACAGTAACTTGTAGTGCTGCTCTTAAGAGACACTGTTCAACACACATCCAAGATCAGTGCTCCCGGAAAAAACTGAGGATTGTACACAGCTGTCCTTGACATTATTCAAAATACACACCTGTGGACTACTAACCTAAATTCACTTACCACTGGAAGGACTGGGGGATTTAGCAGTTGCCTTCTCCTGTGGCTGCATCTGCTCTTCTTGCTCCAGATTCCTTGTCGTAACAGTATCCTCTGCATTCTTTGGCACCTGATTCTCCTGCTGAGTTAGCAGCACGTCAACCCTGCTCTCTTGAAGTGGTGGCTGATTTCCTATCATTATCTGTCCTAATTCTGAACAACCTGGATGGTTTTTGGCACATAGCGCCACTTCCAATGGAACGCCACTCTTTAACTCAGCAAACGAATTGCTGTGCCGTTCCAGTAACTCCTCTACAGAAGGCTTAGGTAAAACTTCACCGAGCTTCGGCATGTTTTCTGAAGCTTTAAAGGACAGTTTATCCTTGCTCTTTGCCTCTCCTGTGACATAAGTACAACCTTTTGAAGTTTCCTTTCCCTGGCTTTCTGGTCCAACCTTTTCTAATTCTTGGGCCTGATCAGTCAGATTTTTGCTATTTTTACAAGAACCATCAGCAAATTCCACTTCCATATCTTCATGACGCTGTACTTTCCTTTCAAGAATAAACCTCTGAGAAAGTGTTATATTAACAAAGGACTCATCTTCATTTCTTTGCTTCTCTTTTACTTGCAGTTTTTCTTCTTGTTCTTCACACTGAGTCTCAGGAACTGCCTCAGGTTCACAAGTCTCTTCCAGTGGATAATCCTCAGACTGTCCTTCTCTACCCTCAGCGTATGACAAAATCTCAGGCGGACCAGACTGATCTGCAGCAGCCTGACTTCCAGAAATACACTCGATCACCCGATGAGCTGTAGGGGCTAATGACTCATCTCCTGCTACATCTACACGAACTACCTGCATTACAGGGTCTCCTGCAGTCTGTAAATCCTCCTTTTTTTCCTTATCACAGTTTTCACAGAGGGCTTGATCACCTGCATCCAGCCTCAGTTTTATGTTGTCATTCTCCACAGAACAGAGTCTCAAGTCTGAGGCCTTGTGTTCAGAAATCATCTCTACCTGTGTGGTTTCACCATCGTGGCCCATGTTCAGAGAGCCTGAACTGACCTCTGTATTTGTGGGCTGGCTACATTCGCTTCCAGAAAGCATCAGCTTACAGGACTCAGAAGGCTGTGACGCAGAGTCACCTGTAGACATCTTTGACAAAGCATCTGTGGATCCAGAGACATCTCCTGGTAAGTATAAATGGGTTAAAGCAGCAGCTTTTTCTTCTCCTTCATGCTTCTCTGGGCTCTGAGTTGGAACAAAGATATCCTAAAATGAAAAATGTGGGACATGGAGCATCAGGGCATCCCAAGTAGGACTGTTTATTTGTTATTCCTAGAACATTACACTCGATTATGGAGCAGAGCAAGCTCAGCACAAAACTACAGATAAAAAAAAAAAAAACAACCCACCCAAAAAAACGTTTCCCCCTCCATTTATATGAGTCATAACTGCCCCGTTCTGGGTGAGAAAAATTATCACCACCCATTACTTTTTAGTACCTCTGTGGCAAAGTCAGACACAATCCTTGGTAGACCTCTCACACCACCAAGTCATGAAGTACAGGTCAAGTATGGCAACTCAGAAGCCATTTTTAGCCAAACAACCAAGGGTTCTGGAAAGATTCTCTGGAGAAATCTAATACATCAGCATGAAAGCCACTTTCAGCTAAGGAGAAGCCCTGCTTTGACTACTGAAATCTCTAGTACAACCTTTATTTTCTGCCTTAAGTTGAAGAAATTCATAATATTAAGCTATAAAGCCACTGTCTGTTAAATCCTTTTGAATAGTAACTTCCAGAATCAAAAAGCACAACGGAAACAACAGATAGTCAGAATAAGCAACTTAAAAAATGCAGTAAATGAATTCTAGCCTTGTACGAGAATACAAATGTTTTATTACAAAACAGCTTCACTTTCTCCGTGACAAATGATCCTAAGGTCTATCCTGATAAAAGTCAAATTTATGACGCAGTTTGAGATGCAGGACAGCCAGTTCAGCATCAGAAAGCAGCAGCCTTTCAGAGAGAAAGGTTACAAAAAAAAAAAAGTTTTACCATAGATTAAAAGACAACAAATTCAATGTTCAGTACCTCACTATGCCCTCTTAACCTATTCCAAATTTTCTCTGTAGGATAAATTGCCACACAGTATGATCAATATATAATTGTGTCCTGGTTTTCACTGGGATAGAGTTAATGGTCTTCCTAGCAGCTGGTACAGCGCTGTGTTTTGGGTTTAGTACGAGAAGAATGTTGATAACACCCTGATGTTTTCGGTTGTTGCTAAGTCGTGTTCAAACTAAGTCAAGGACTTTCCAGGTTCTCAGGCCCAGCCAGCACGAAGGCTGGAGGGGCATCAGAAAGTTGGCAGGGGGCACAGCTGGCCCAAACTGGCCAAAGGGGTATTCCATACCATGGGACGTCATGCCCAGTATATAAACTGGGGGAGGAGCACTGCCCGGGCATCGGTCGGTGCGTGGTGAGCAACTGCATTGTGCATCACTTGTTTTGTGTATCCCAATCTTTGTTATTATTGTCACTTTACTGTTGTTATTAGTGTCACTGTTAGTTCCTCCCTTTCTGTTCTATTAAACTGTTCTTATCTCAACCCACGAGCTTTACCATTTTTTTTTCTGATTCTCTCCCCCATCCCACTGTGGTGGGGGGAGCGAGTGAGCAGCTGCGTGGTGCTGAGTTGCTGGCTGGGGTTAAACCACAGCAAACTCTGACTGGTGGGAACAGGAAAGCTCATGAGAACCAGCTTAGCAGGGAAGCTCAACGCAGAGGGACAAAGGCTGACTCAAACACCCATTTTCTGCAACAGCCATACAAACACTTCAGAAAAGATATCTACGTGAACTCTTACATGAGAGAACTCTGGTTGCGATGGTATAGGTAAAGATCCAGGAAAGAAGGTTGGGGCACTCTGGGACACTGGAGTTGAAGCCTGTGGCAGGACAAGACGTCCTGGTACGATACATGGGATGGCCATCTCCACCAGCGTATCTCCTCTCTGCTTCTGCATCAGCTCTCTTTGTTCTGCAGGGACAGACAGATCCATCTGTTCATCTGGTTTGAAAGAGCAGAAAATACGTAACTAGCAAATTCTTGTGTTGTACCTAAAGTTTCCAACGTTCTATTACAAGACTCATCTTCAGTGGTGTATGCAACTTTCTCATACTTTCATGGGTGAATCTAAAAATCTCTCCAGGTGAATTTTTTTTTTTTTTTTTGGGGGGGGGGGGCTGGGCATGGAAATCAACAAAAACATCCATATCCTTAAATTTAAGGGGGGAAGAAAGTGTTTTGTTAAGAATTCACGTAACTATTTTGCTACAGGTCTAGAACTTGCTACAATTAGAAAAAGGTATCTGAAATTCATAAAAAGCTTTTCTCTGAGGTTTTTTTTTTTTCCTTTTGCTATCTTTTATTAAAATGCAACGAAATTCAGACCGCGGCTAACAAAATATCCATTCTAAAAGTATTTCACATTCTGTGACAGGAATCTCACAGAAAGGAATGATGATTTTGTGTCATACTAGAAGTCTGTATGGATGGATATCTTATCCCTGATGGCAAATGCGTACTTAGAGAAAATGTTTAAGAACGAAGGTATCATATAGAACAATCCCTCTTTCGGCATGGCATTCTAGAATACACACAGATAACACGAGAGCTTTTTAAAATATTGTGCAAGTCATCCAAGTTAAGGTAAAATAACCGTTACGGTGCAGTCCTCCTCTGTCCTTTCTATTGCTCTAACACAGATATCTGCCTGTGGCAAGAATGGCTTGTCTCTAAGGAGGACAATTGTAAACAGCAATCTGTATCCCACATGAAGTATTCCCCATCTTTCAAGTAAAGGGGAGCTAGCCAACAGTAGTAATTTTATTATGATAGCTATGCAGGAAGTAGCAACAGCACATCAGCATCTGAGTCAAAGAGATCTCCCTTCATCTGTCTCTTTCAGTGTTCTCAATCCTGCTTTACTCTTTAAATATAATTTTAGCAGGTTTTGAAAAGGCTGCGTGCTCAGACTAAACCACAGAGCACATAAACACAACCACACACCAGTATGCAGAAAATTTTACCCTTTGCTTGCTCCTGTTCAGTAGGACTGCTGGGGACAAGAGCATTGGATCCAAAGGCAACAGGAGGAGGAGTAACTAGGCCTGAAGAGACACTGCAAACCAAGAAAAGGGAACATGGAAAAGACAACCATACGTCACTAGAAAATGCATTAATTTCTCCCCAAATGTAGCTCCAGCTTGTCACAATAGGAGTCTTCTCATAAAAGGAGAGTGTCAGGTGTTCACTTGCAAGAGACTTGAGTAATGGCCATTGACCACATGGGCATCATTAGTTTATTCTATCGCAAAATAAAGCCATGCTCCTCTCGTAGTGCAAAGTTAAAACATTGATTGCTTAAAATCAAGCACAAGTCCTTGCATAAACAAAAGAGTGGTGGAAATGTACTACTGCAATTAAGCTGTTGCAATAGTTTGGGGATTTTTTTTTTGCTTACATGGGGTGACTCTCCTGTACAAGGGATCCCTGTCCAGATAGCTGCAGGAGTTGCAGACTACGGGCAGGGGTGCACGCCAGAGAACTTCCCTCTTCCACCCTGGTTATCGGACAGCCACTCCCTGCAGCGTTTTGAACAAAAGGAAGTAAGATTAGAAATCTGGCCAATAGCCAAGCTGATCAGAAAATTGTGAAGAATGACAATCACATTACTGCACAGTTACTTCTCAGGTAGGCAGGGACAAGCCGATTCTCAGGGAGCTGGAGGAGGACCGCACATGAAAGTTCAGTATGTGAAATATGAGCATAATACAGTTAAGATGAAAAAGCTAAAGTTTATACCTATAGGTATAGAATAGATTTTTATCAGGCCAGACTGTACAAGTCTTCCTACCTGGGAATTTTAAAAGAAAAATCCCCAGTGGCTCCAGTATCAGCACATTTGATCCAGCACTAGAATGCAAATACAGGCAACGTTCTTACAGGAAAAGACACTTTGCATCGACCACTGACTCACAGCGAGTAAGAGGTTGTTACTGAACCTTCCGGATACAGAGGGTTCATGCACAAGATCGTACTGGTATAGACACAGTTGTGCCCAAATTAAAACTAAACAAAAAGCATAAAGTGAGACTTCATGCTTTATAAACTCTGACAAAGTCGCCATTCAAAACTTCATTTTCTAGGCCCTTCACTATTAAGACTGTTATGAACCTTCCTATTTCTTTATTAGCCTTTCAGCTGTGGGTACCAAAACCAGACACAGACATCCTCCTAGCAAGACATACAGTGACGACCTCTCTCCTGATCCTATTTCATGTAATCTCTCCTCTTACAAGGAAGGAACATTAACCTAGATGAGAAGTAAGACTGACCAAACTTGTGGTACAAAGATTTTCATTGCAGGATCCTGTCCTATCCCAAACAGAAGGGGCAAATGAGAGGACTAAGGGGGAATGTTTTGCCAAAGTTACTCAGCATAAGAAAGTCTACAATATTTGCCTACACTACTTATCCACACTTTAGATTATGTGTCACTACAACGGTTTCAGAAGAGGGTAAAAGGGCTGGGGGTTTTTTGTTTGTTCTTCAAGGGGCACAGAAAGAAAGGAAATTATATGTATTTAACAAGCCAGTACAACTGTTCTAACACAAAGTGACATTTAGACAGTGCTTCATAGTATAGTGAAAGAGGTTGTGGCCTTTCGTTTCCAAAGTGTTCTCCATTTTAGCAGAGGTTACGTGCAAAATACTCAGAGCACTCTGCACCCTAAAACACTACATGCCTAAGAAGATCAAGTAGGGATGATGACTATAACCATCGCTGGGACAGACATTTTGGCTCTGCGTTACCTGTTGCATTATTCTCAGGAAACATCTCTTCCTGAGTTGACAAGATATCCGACTCCTTGTGACCAGAATCAAGGGATTTCTCAGTTTTACTGGGGTCACAGCCAAGCATTTGTTTCCTGGTGTGCTCTTCTGCTTCCTGCAGAGTTCTAGAAAAGCAAGACACGGTCACTGACCCGAGAAATTCAAAGTATGAAGTAAAACTACAACACCGTAAAGAAAATTTATCAGCACAGATGAAAGGTATTCTGTGTATACCACAGAAAAAAAGAAAAAAAGTCCTGACAAAGTAACATGTTCATCCTTGACAAGTCCCATTTTCAGGATTGTTTTGTAAGTTTTCTACCAATCTAAGCGATGCTTAAATGGAATGCAGATTGTTCTACTGACTTCTATTCAATGTGGATTATAGGAATTTTGTTTCACCTCCTTTTTAATATTATTTTGTGGCAGAATATGACAATACAAGATCAGCTAAATATTATTCTATCTGGCATAAAAGACACACAGAAAGTTTTCAACAAAGTGAAGTTTCACATTTAAAAATAACTAAAACTATAAAGCTTACAATAACAAATACTCAAAAGCATCCTGAAATAGCTACCACTTAGCCTCTAGATTTCTCCTGTGAGGCCAAAGCCTGTGCTGCAGCAACTAAGTTATCCTGAAATAACTTCTGTGACTCAAACCGCATTATTACTTTTAGTATATTCCAGTCACTTAAGAAAATTATTAGTATATTTTATTATCCAGTGCAGTCTCCCTTAAAAATAAACCTATTGATATCTTTGTGTGCAAGAGTCTGACTCCACCTCCTTTCTCAGCTAGGAACGGTGAAAGTACTCCTTAGCACTGCTACAAAAAGGTCTCATCAGTACTTCAGCTTTCCCTTCGCTCTTATCTTTTGCCTTGAAGCCTGAACTGTCCTACATCTAAAAATCTAGTAAAAGACACGAATCAACTTCCAGAATGTCAGCAAGAGACCTACAAAGAACACGGACTGTTTTACCTTTCAGACTTCTCTGACTGGCCTTCCAAAGCAGTATGTGCTTCTGTGCTGGAGACAGTTTCCATGCTGCTCCCACGCAGTTCTAGCAAGAGAGAAAAAAAGAAATATTTATTACTCGGGTCACCTGGATTAATGTACAGAAAGAAGAAAGCGTAGTTCTGCAAATTACACAGATATCAAGACAAACTTTGTATGAAAAAAATTAATCTTGAACTACCAATGATAACAACAACAAAAAAGGACAGGATGAGGTTTTTACCAGGGAGGGAATTCAGCATCAGACTGTCTGAATATTCTGGAAACAAATTAGGAAAGAGAGGTGCAAGAACCAATGACAGCGCTTGGACAGCTATGAGAAAACAAACAAACTAGCTCAAAGGAAAGAGAAGGCAAAATTATTTTCAACTGCCAATGAGCTGTGAACTCATTTCTGAAAACTACCAATACTCTATTTCCTGTCAAAGAAATATAACATCTATAATTTAAAGAAACCAGAGAGAACTGACAGAGCAACAAATGGACATCTAAGATCACCTTCACGTACCATCTTCAGTATTGTTCTTCTCAAGCCTGGAAGAAGGGACAGTAGCTCTAGCGCGAAACTGATGCCTAGCATCTCCTTCATTGGGCACAAAGTCACTCTCAAAGTCCTGGCTCTGTGAGAGCTCTAGAGCTCCAAAATGCAGCTGTGACATGCCTATATACAAAAAAAAAACCAAAAAACCCCACAAACAAAACCACACCAAAACAGAGCCATCTATCACTTTACAAGGGCAAAAGATACACCCTCTAACAAGAAAAGTATTTAGCCTATTGCTGAAACTCTGAATAAACTAACTAACAGACTCTGATCTCAGCTGTACTAATTAAGAATACAGTAACAGAACAAGGACAGTGGCCATTAACTTGGCAACCAGTGTTAATCAGCAAGGTCTTATGTAATGCCATTAGGTACTGCAGCAGATTTGGATTCTGTGTTGAGAAAACAACCCTGATAATACATAGCCTGTGCCTGAAAGTCCTTTGATGACAACAACCATTATGCCAGGAGTTCTTTGCTGTAAAAAGGCTTCATCTCCTAACGGTCATGATGCATCCATGCCTCCCTCTTCTAAGCCACTTCCTGTCTCCAAGATCCTTGTTAACAATAATATGAAAACACCATTTTTATGGTTTTTTTTTTCCCCCAAACAGCAAAGCATACAGATCAACTTCTGAAAAAAAGACACCAATCTCTGACCCATTATTACGGGAACAACTACCCCCAGTGAGACAAGTGAAGCAGTGGAACTGGAAAACTATACAGACGGCCGACAGATTCGCAGCCCCAAGAAGAGATCTGAAACCGAGAAGTTACCTTCTACACACGGTGTGGTAGCACAGTCCTCAACATCACCTCCACCTCCTTCTCCAGCCCTTCCCAGGGCACTGCAACAGAAAGACTTACTCACACCGCTATCGGGCCGCCTTCCTGCAGCCCGCTGCCGTTCCGGGGGGCGGCTCCGCAGCGGCAGCGCCCGACCGGG
>JAVKLA010000002.1:24145554-24168029 GCA_034782735.1 Sagittarius serpentarius | reverse complement strand
TAGTACACCTCTGACAAAACACCCTTTTGACTTTGCATGTACTTCTTCCCCGCCCCCCCTCCCCCCCCCCCCCCCGTTTCCAAGACACATTCGTTTAAAAGATGCCAGTGGTAAGAGTGGCAACTATTGGCCAAACTGTGTTATTCAGAGATACTACTGTGACTGTTTTCCTCTCAAGCATGAACATTACTGAGGAACAGATGGACAGTGCAATTTAAGAGAGGGGGTGGGTGTAAAAATGTCAAATCTTGTCCAATTTCTTCATTTCAGCATCTCTTCTATCTATCTCTGCTGGCAGGCCACTTACCACCTACTTTGAGAGCAGCGTTTCATTCCGTTTTCCAAGGGATGGCTTTATTCAGTAGGGGTAGGTCAGATTATGACCATTTGGCCTCTGAGAGCCCCTCTTTGAAGGGGCCACTTCTGCTTTCTGCACAACAGGATGATCATCTTTGCTTGGCACTTCACTGAACTGGTGTGCCAACCTGCATCCTTATCTGTTCTCTGAATCTTTGAAGTGACAGATCAGACTGTAAACTAATGGATTTTGCTCTTTGATTCTGTGGTCACATGCCAATAACATCGGAATTGCCACTGGAGAGAAAAAATAAAAGCCAGTTTTGCAACATAAATTGTAACTGCCGCAGCAGAAGTAAGTTCTACAGTTAGTTTTGTCTGACCAGAAACCTACTGAAATTCTGCAAAGTGCAGACATGTCTTTGCACAAGAGCCGTTTAAGCAGTATTGGTAAGTTTCTAAGGGAGCTAGGAACCTGGATTTTGGACTTGCCTCTGTCACTGTCAGACCTCCAGCAAGTCATAGAGGAGTTTTCCCCACTGTGAAATGGGAGAATGACCTCTTCCTGAAGTAGACAAAGATCTGCAAATTTGAAGATGGATAGAAAAAGTAAGAATAGTTAAAATGACAGCAGGGTCTTGAGATCTGTCAACAGACAGCACATTATAATGTTGGAGACAGCTAAGCTCTTGATTCAGGGGGTTCCAGAAATGGGGAAATGGTACACACATGTGATGATTCCCACTTCTTAAGTGATAGCTTTCTGGAGAGGGCTCACATGAGGTTTGTGTGAGGGAAGAACAGGCTGCTGAGCAGAAGATTTGATTTCCTCGGGAAACAAAGCAGTGTAAATAACAAAATGCTTCTGCCCTTCAGAAAAGCATTTTGCTGGAACTTGGTAAGGATGGTAAGGTGCTTATAGCCCTGATAACAATCAGGTTAACAAAATTGGCAAATAAAGTTGGGAAGCAAAGTTGGTCCTAAGTCTTACATACTATACATCTAGATAGGGTTTTCTAAAGGATGAAAAAAACTAGGTTTTGTTTTGTCTTTGTTCTGTTGGCTGTCGTGCCCTGTCTGCGGGGGGGGAAAAAAAACCCACAAAGACTTTTTCAGTGAATAAATCTCTTGCTCTGGCTGATCCAAAAAGTGTGCTTTCCCAGACTTCTTTCTATATGTTGGTTCAGGAGAATGGAATTGTGAATATAGGACATCATGGGAACCTGCTTGTTTTCATGTGTAGTGCTTCTTAGGCAGTGGCATTCTATATCTGTGGAATGCTTGAACAACACTTATTCTAAAATGCTGTCCAATAAATATTGGTCTTATTTTTCTTTTCCTGTGTGACTTTTGTCCAGTTTTGAAACAGTATCTGGAAGACTAGGTCTCTAGGTGTGGTATTAGGGGGAAATGCCAAATCTTATAAGCCAGTTACCTCAGCAGCAAATAAAAAGGTTCACATGGGCATAAGGAAAGAGGGGAAAAAGTTGAATAAATTGTTACAAGTAGGATGATGAGGGAGATAATTTCACTCTTCCCTTTCCTTGCTCTGAAAGAGGATCTATTCCTTCTGCATCCTAGAGGATGTAGCAGTACCTCAAATAGCATTTATTGCTGCAGTAGGACACCATGACAGTGACACAGCAGCTAGTCAGCAGGATTTGCCCGGCAGAGTGCCACCTTGTTCCTGTCCAGGTCAGAATGCTCATCAGTACTGCATTAAGATGCATTTATATTGGACATTTGTTTAAACAATCATGCTTTCTAAGAGTATAGCATAGGAAAACATTTTGTTCAACTTCTTGCCCCCTGTCTCTTACTAAGTTTCATTTGTTCCTATCCCATGCCCAAACTGAAAGGAATAGAAGTTCTGTGACGCTGAAGGTGGTGGTAAGTTGGTTGGTGGTTTTTTGTTTGTGTTTTTTTCCCCTGACGTTCAGAGGTTTTACTTGAGGGGTTTTTGTGCATTCTGCAGTGCAGACTGTCAGGTAATAAATAAGCTATATTCCTCTGCTGTGTCAGCTGTCACCAAAAAAAGAAACTAAAAGTTTTCTTGAGCTGCTGTAGATTCTACAGGCCTTGAGACTACTGAACTGTGTGATGCGATGATTACTAACTCTATCTTGGTTATGTGTAGAAAGCTGGAGCTTGTATCCTAGAAGATCCCGTTTCCCACCAGTGGCCAGCAGAAGCTGTTGCACAACGTGGAGTTACTGTGCTGGAGAGCTAGAACTGCAGTAACTGGGAATGATGATCTCCATGAAAAAGCAACATGCTTCACTTGAAAGAAGGCAGATATCAGATACAACAAAACTTTATATTTTATGCAAGAGAGGATATGTCTCCAGAAGATGGTAGAAGAACTCTCTGTGAGGACCCCATCAACAAACACTGGGGCTGAAATTCTCATTTCAGTTAACTCTTAGACTTCTGTGGCATTGACCTTCAACATCTGTACTCCAGCAGGCAGCAGCACAAGAGCCTGGAGCAGTGATTCACGCTGATATCCTGGTTTTGTTCATAGTGTCAAAGTGTAGCATCACACCATCTAGGAGAGGCTGCTCCTTACTGGGATGTGAAGATCTGTGATCTGTAGCGTTTGGTGTCATCCAGAATGTACAACTGCTCATGCTGAGGTCTGAAGGTGACTTCCCCAGCATGGCATGGTGCCACTTGCTCTGGGAGCAGATGCTGCTTCCTGCTGTGATATGAAGGCGATTAGCTTACAAAGATTATATAGATTAAAGAACAAATTCAAAGGGTCTCAGTGGGATCAGGGGCTTTGAAGAAGTGATTAGGCAGAGTGAGTTGGAGGGGGGGCTTTTGTGATTTGGAGGATGCACAGGCTATAAGAGCAGAGAAGCTGGTGTCTCTGAGCTGTTTAGTAGTTTAGCCATCCAGTAGACCATCTCTACTAGTGACCAATGCTGGATAACGCAGAAGATTTAAAACTAATGTAATGTATTTGCTTGGTTAGGCAGTAGTGTAATTTAGCCTCAATCCCTTGTAGTTTTAGTTTCACTTGCGTGGAGCGCCAGTTGAACGAAGACTTGCTCACTGCATGTACTTCAGGGATAGATGTTTTATGGAAGGTAAGCATCTTACCGCCCTCTGCTTCTGAAGACTTTCTCCATCTTAAGCACGCTTTTTTGGAAGAGCATCACTGGTTCTTGTGTATCCTGTTAACTTCTCTATCTCCACTTCTGTTTCTGGAGTAATGTAATAACAGCTCACTATTTTTTTTTTTTTTTTTTTTTTTTTTTTTTTTTTGGGCAGGAATTCGTTCCTGGAACATTAACATTCTGTCCTGTGACCTGAATCAGCAACTGCGACTCTTCGTAACCCGACACCTGGCTCAGTTTTCTTCAGAAGTCAAAGGTCAGCTTTTTGGTTTATCAGCATTAACTTTTAACCTTTCTTCTGGGTTTGAAAAAAATACACAATAAAGCTGATTGTGATTTAGAATGTCAAATTCAAATAGTGAGTTGTTTGCCTAAGATTCTGCAGACACGCACACTAAAGAAGAAAAACTACCTTAAAGATTTGTTGGATGCAAGGAATTTAACTTAAAATTACATATCTTACTGCTGAGAACAGAGTGAATAGAAACATGTGCTGTTTAAGAGCCTGTTAAGCTAGTAAGTTAAAATTTGTTTATCTGCCTTCTGTACCTTTTTCAAGTGGCACAATATAGTTTTACTTTGTAAGCTATTTATTATCTCTCTCTTCCTTTTGGGTTTTAGCATGTACTTTTGTATGCACAAAATGTGTTGCAAGCAGTGTGTAAGATGAGTCAAATGACTTTCTGAATCATTTTTTTGAAGGCCTATCTCCCTTTCCTGAGAAGAACAATGAATAAAAGCATTATTAAAATGACATTAACAGTTAAAAAGTGTGCTTGCTTAGCTTGCAAAAAGCTTGGACTCTGGTTAGGCTGTTTGTAATACTTTTATGTAATGTATGTTAAAGTTACTATAGTAAGCACAGATGACACTGCTGCAAAGTCTTTTTTTATATAAGACTGTCGTATAGCTCACTGTATGTTTTATACTCTTGTCAAAGCTTCTGAATGTATCTTCCAGTTGGGAAGGCTGTTCTCCTAATGGATAGCTGTGAAAGAAGGTACCGGGACTCTTTCTCAAATGTGCCACTGACTGAGAGGTCTCTTAACTTTCCTGTGACTTTTTAACATGGGGATAGCAAGTCTTCCTCCTTGTAAAGCAGAGTGTGTGTGTATACACACGCACCTAACAGGATTAAAATACTGTGTATGAAACAAACCAGTGGCAACACTCAGCAGAAGATCTGTATAAATTTGAAGCAACTATAACAGAGTATATGGTGCAGATAGACTAAGCACTAACAAGTCACCATGAGTATAACACTTGCCCAAGAATTCTTATAACTCAGGGCTGAAATATCTGGATGAATATTAGCAGCATATATCCCCCTCACTTCCCTTGCTTGGTTCCTGAGGAGCAAAGGGTGGTAAACGTGATGCCAGTCTATAAAGAAGGTTCCATGAGGGATCTGGGGAATTGCAGGTCTGTTAACCAACTGTCAGGTCTACTGGGCAAATCAGTAGTAACTATAATAAAAGGTAGAATTAGTGCCTACCTGGGAAGAGTCACCATTGGTTCTGCAAAGGGAAGTCCTGCTTTTCAAATGTCTTGAAGCTCTTTGAAGGGATCAGCAAACATATAGATGAGTGATTTAGTCTATCAGACAAAAATCTTTTGGGAATATAAGTCCATGAAATCTGTTTAAGGAAGCCTATTGGCCATAGAATTAGGGGCCAGGCTTTGGTAGGCAGAAGTTACTGAGAGAAGGATGGGTAAACAGAAGTTCCGATGTAAATAGCCAGCTCTGGCAATGGAGGTGGACTGCCAGGTGAGTTCGGCAAGGTACATGCTGCTTAACATAGCTACTTAAACATTAAAGGGAGAGCAGTGAGGCAAGTTTGATAATCCAGAGTCATTCAGGACTCGGTAATGCTGAGTCCTGACTGAAGAATTTAAGCTGTGTAAGGTAAATGCCCATATGCAAAAACAAGCCCCAAAGATAGCTTCAAATTAAAAAAAAAAAAAAAAAGGTGGGTTCTGAACTAACCATCACCATGGAGGAATGAAATCCTGTAGTTATGATACAGTTCATGGAAGCATCAATTCAGTGATTGGCAGCAAACAAAACAGATAAAATGTCAGCAATTATTGGGTAAGAACAGAGAACAAAACAAGGACCATCATGGCACTGTATATTAGATCCCAGATCTTTGAACACTGTGCGGTTTTGTTCCCCTTATCTCAAATGTAGTGGAACTGCAGTAGAGCTCAGAGGGGTAGTGAGGATAGTCAGAGCTCTGGAGTAGCTTTCAAGAAACGATCAAGTAAGCTGAGATGCTTCAGTTTGGAATAGAATTGACTAAAGAGATGAACAAGAACTAGGGGGAATTAAACTGGTGGAAGTCACATTCAAAAGAAAATATGGTGATATGTTGCACATTCAACCAATAGTGGAGCCATAGAATTTATCACCACAACATACTTTGGCAAGAAGCTTGTGTGGTTCAGAAAGGAAATTGGATAAATATTTGAGAGAGATCCTTTGTCGGGGGGAGCTACTAAATGGATGAGCTGAAACAGGGACTTTATTGTCCCTTCTAACCTTACTTATGTCTATTACAGAACATGCAATACGTATTTCAAACCCTTAAATCTTGAATGAATCAGAACAGAAGAAATTATGGAAGCAAACAGCACAAATGAAGGATTTCTGTGGATGTACAGGTGAACAGACACTCCTTAGATATTGATGGGCCTCTCCAGTGTGCAGTTACATAAATTTAGTTCTGATTCATTAATTCCTTTAGCTAATGACATAGATCAGCTGGCATCTATTTGCAAGTCCAACACAGACTTATGATCTGGGTCTAACAGACTTGATCTCACCTCTAGAAGAACACCAGACGTGAATGTTATTTTTACTAGCCGTTCACAGCCACTGCTGTTCTGAGAAACAGAGATGCCTTGTGGAAAATCTTAGTTGACTTTTCTAGTGGGGTTGGGAAAGGGTAGAGCAACATATGAGGCAATCAGATCTCGCTCAAGTTGTCTCCTGCTGTTGCCACTAGTTAAGCAGTGACCTGTTAGATGCCCAGTTTTTTTACAAGTGTTCTGAGGATTTAGACTCCACAGCCCCTAACTGTCTGATGCAGACTCTTACTATGTTACACTACTGTAGCAAGCAATAAAGCATTTTCTATTTTGTAGCTGAATACCAGTGCAAGGGGTAGTTGAAAGAGCAATCCAACATCCAAACATCCATCTGATCTATTTTATGTTACAAAAGCAAAAAAAAAAAAAAAAAAATCTCAAATCTGAGAAGAATTAACTGGAGGGGAAAATATCTAACTCAAACCGATCACTAGTTCCTGTTGAAGGGTTGTATTTCTGGTAGGTATAATGTGGATCTGGAAGCTCTCATATCTACATGGAAGAGACTACTAGAGCAGCAGTTGAATGGCTTCTGGCTGGCAGTTTTTTAAGAAGGAACAAACAATTATTGCTAGTTAAGAAGAAACCCATGAACTGAGCAGATAGCCTCCCTTTCTACTGAAGCCTTCCTTGACTGGCATAACCCTGACTTTGGACAATCAAAACCCACTGATAAATGAAAGTAAAATTTCTCATTTTTGTCTTGCTTTTGTTTTTTGTTATGATCTCATCTTTATCTGGGACAATGGTGATGTGTGTGTGTCACCTCCAGGTTAGACTTCTGCATTCCATTGGGTGTGAAAACAAGAAACAACAAAACTCCAGCATGTGTAGGAGATAGTAGACAGTTCGGTGTTATGCTGCAGGGCCTCTGGTTACCAGTTCTCTTTGTGCCCTGTTTTAATTCTCAAGCTCTTCATGAGTTGGCAAATAGCTGTTCTGTAAAAGCCTCTGTCATGGCTGTGGCCTTGTGGTTCCGTAGGTGAACAGGACCTAAAAGTTGACTTAATCTTACAACCATGTCTCCATTTGTGTATGGCAGGACAGCTCTAACTCTACAGCAATGTAACTGGAGCCTGAAGCATTATCCTCATTTAGGCTGTAAAGTAGGAAACTGAATTAGGTAGACTCTGACCATCTGTAAAGCATGGCACGTCCTCTTGTCTGAAGGCTTTCCCCTATTACTGCAAATATTTAATGTACTAAGCATTTAAAAATGCTACCTATCTTCTCCCCAGAAATTAATTCTGTAAGTCTTACAAGGTTCCATGAAACCTTCTGTGGGCTTCCTCACTAAGGTCTAACTATCTGGAAAATGTGAGATATTAGTCACGTGGCCTAAAGGATTGTAGGTTCTTGCTGTTCACCCACTGTGATTTTAAGGACTTGGGTTCTTACTGCTAACATTGCATTTGTAAGATAATGGCTAGGCTAACATTAATCTGTTTAATAAAGTGCTGTAGTACCATTGAACCTGAAAAATCCTTGCTTTATCACACTAGGGTCTAAAGATGCTGACCTGTTTTCCCAACAGTGCTTAGCATTAGACAGGCTTGTGATAAGAAGTGTTCAATATTTGCTCAGGAAAGAGCTAAGGCATGTATAGGGATGGATAGGATTCCAGTAACATGAACAATTCTATGGTCTGTTTGCAGACTTCACTGACAAACTTGCTCATCAGTAGCAGTAATTTTATCTCATCTATAGAAATACAGTTTAATTGTTATAATTATGCTTTAATTTGACAGATATTGGTGGTCTCAACTAAGGAAGAGAACAATGGCCTGTCAGTTTAGTAGAACAGTTTGTGATCCGTAAGTCTGTTTTCTGTCTTCCAACAGGGCAAAGTAGGAAATTGATACCCATTTTCCTTTCTACAATAACTGTTCTAGTGCCACAGTGCAGACTTTAAGCAGCCATAGCTATCTGCAATATCTGGTAGAGCTGAAGAAACACGTGTGTTCATGATCGTCCTTGATGTAGGGATTTCACATGTTTCTATGTATTAACCAGTGCACAATGGAGAAAGTTCTGGAGTTGGCTCAGTCAAATTGTTCCTTAAGATTCTGGTGCTGCTGTACTTCAGTAACACTGTAGAGAAAAAGTGACAAGAGTTTAGACACCAGCGGGATGTGCCCTGTCTTCTAGGACAATTGCCAGCTTCTCCTGGAGTGACTTGCCTGCAAGCTGTCCCTGACCAGTTTGTCCCTGTCCCTGTTCAACAAACTGTTTGTTACCTGGGATCAAGTGCAATTCCAGTTCATCCTATAGCAAATATTGATGCGGGATATATTGAAGAATAGTCTCTACATATGGCTTCTTGAGGTGCTGCAATTCAAGATTAGGTTTTGTTTATGCAGGTGTAGCTCTTGCAGCGTAAGACATTTCCCAGATACTGTTATCTCTTCAAAAGCGATATACTAAATAAGCTGTTTTCCATCAAATTTGGTGAACTAATTTGAGGGAGGCTGCTCTTCTCCTATACGCTGTAAAAGTAACTCCTGGCATTAATTCCTAACCCCATTTAGTATGAACCGCACTATTGTAGCTGTGGTGAGTTAGTTACAACTTGGGCAACAGCTACAGGAAGTGCTAATGTCGTTGATGGGTTGGATAGCAGGGCAGGCAAGTTTTGAGTGACACACTGTCTAAAAAGGTGGTTTTTTTCCTAACTTACACTGTTTATTTACACAGAGATCCCCCAAACAGACAAGTCTCTAAGCCCCTTAGCAAGTCTTGCCTTTGTGCTTGAGTTTGTCCTGTGGGTCTGTTGAATAAAGGTATCCTTATGCTTCAGGGTGGTTCAGTGTGGCTACTTGGACAAGTGTCTCTGCAGATGTGTTTGTTCTCTGGAAGATGATGCAGGCAGTTTGTGTAACAGAAGTAATGTCTTCAGTAGTTCAATACCTTTGGAAGCCGCCTGGCTGAGAAGAGTCAGGGAGAGAAGTCGGTGGTGGTCAGATTCTTTTCCCTAGGAAAAGACAGTGTGACTTAGAGCTATTGCAGTCTCTGCCAGCAGTGGCTAATACTGCTGACATCTCTCACCATGCTGCTTTTCTGATACTGTGGTATCACTAAGGCTCATAACCATATTAAACAGTTTGGGATGACTCTCTTTGTAGGACAAACTCATCTCAGCTCAGCTCATCTGATCTCACTAAGGGAGCTGAAATTGTCCATAGAGATTTGATCCTGAATTGGAGTCTTGCAGCTTAACACGGTACTAGATATGCTGCCACTCTCCCTTGGAGCCCTTCCCCATCATTACACATCTGCAGAATTTCCTGTGGGACCACACACTCCTGTTAACTCTGCACAGCATCTCTTTGCTCTAGTACTTTTTTGGGAAAGGAAAAGTGTAGCTGGCTCTCAGCTGTTCCTGCTTCTGGTGTGGTCAGCAGTACGGATGTGAGATATTCTGGCCTCGTGATCTAGGGAACATGGACTGGTCTTTGGAGCAGATCAGTTACTATAGGTGGCTATTTGGTTTGTGGCAAGTGTGTACAGCCGGCACATGTCATTTCTCTAATAGAGTCCCCTGGCAGCAGTTAAGGCAAGAACAGCCAGGCAGAGACAGGCTTTGGGATTATGAAGGTCTAGAGAGCAGGTTTGCCTCAAACTAGATAACTTGCATGTTCCTGGTGACTGATTCAGTAAGCATGGATCTCGAAGTGCAGCAAGATGATCCCTCAGAAGGGGTCTATTCACGGACTCAAGAATACCGAGGCAAAAGGAGTAAGCATGGGCATAATGGCCACAATTTCAAATGTATTAAGTGGCTGTCTAGAGCAGTAGAAAAGGACAACAGTCCATACAGCTGAAGATTGCAGCTTCGAGGTGAATGCTGAAAGGCTTAATCCCAGGATTTCCTTTGATGGTGGGGGACCTTGAGTGTAGTCAGGTTTCTCCCAGTCACAGTTAGCAAGAAGCTATGGTTATGGCATGGTTCGGGGGGAGGATGTGGGAAAGACTGCTACAAGAGAAAGGTCAGAATTGATAATCTAGGAGAAGCTCTAAAGGTAAACTGGGAACAGTCTTGACTACATTCCATATGTACCATCAGATAATACCCTTTGGAAGATAGCTGCAGTCTTAAACAAATGCTCTTTTAGCTATGCTGCTTCTGCTTGAGCAGCTGTTCTATACTGATTACTTTCATGGTTAAGAATCTTTCTAATTGATTTTTTAACTTCTGTTGCAACTTGCTGCAAAGTCATTGCTGCATATGAAGATGTGTGTTCATTGCCATTCTGCTCCAGAGGGACATACATAAAACTAGAAACTTTTTAACAATAGGAGTTGTTCAGCTCTACACTGTAAATGCCCTCTTGTGCCTGCTGTGGGCATAGAGAAGAGTGGCTGCAACTGATTTTCCGCTTAGTATTCGTAGCTTGGCTTTAGCTCCTCTGAGCAGAAGGCTGTACTAGAGATCTCCTGAAATCCCTTCCAGTTAATGTTTTTACGATTCCATACTACTTGAAAGATCTCAGTCTTGCTTGTGTGAGGGACATGTACCTCTACACTGGTATGCTTAGTGCGTGTCTCTGGAGGATAAAACTATTCTTTTCGGAAGTATGTGCATTAATCTCAGAATATCATTCCCTTAATGGTCGATGTTTGCGTTCTGTGATTAGGGAAGAGTCAGCTGGAGCACAGCAGTTACTGTAAAGTTGGAGTAGTTCTTTGACCTTCTATTTAATGTAAAAGGCTTCTCACTCTACAGACTTGTAACAACCCGTAAAGTTTGACAGCACTGGCACGAAACAAAAGATGAAGGCTGGTAATACAGTACGACTAAGTAAAGCAATCTACCTAACAGAATATTCCAAGACTTTCCTATCTGCAGTTTCTCACTCGGTCACAGTAGTTATTTCCAAACCCTATTTGTATTATGTTAATGCTTAGTGTTTGAAGGTGAAATCAAAATGTAAGTGCAGTGTTCCCTGGGAACAGGTGGGGCACAGTTATCCCTCTGACAAGTTTTTAGTCTGCTTAAGGATGATCAGGAACAAATGAGTCTCAAATGTGGTAGAAACAAGGAGCAAAGCTGAGGACAGAGCTGGTAATGGTGAGGTGGTCATACAAGTGATACCTAATGCGCCTTATGAAAGTAGATTTGTTGTCGGGATTTTTTTGTGGGTTTTGAGTTTCTTTTTTTCTACACTAACTTGCTGGCTCTTTTCTGAGTATCACAAACAACATGACTCTTGCTGTAGGGGTAATCTCACAGCATAGTTTACAGGGTATGGATAGTAGGGACAGCAAGAAACCCAGCGTGGATGTGATGATGACCTGCCCAAAGGGAAAAGGGGCAGTCCTGAATGGCAGTAGCAGAACAGAAAAAGCTAGGAACAATTATGGAAGACCTTGCATGACAAACTTTGTATATGTTATGGGGAATCTGGAAGCTAGTAAATGGTCTGAGGGAGGGAGAGGGTGATTGATGAGAAAAATGAACAGAAGTGTCAAACCAAGTCAAGGTGAAATACGGAAGGCTTGCGTGCTCTTACATGGTGAGGGTAGCCCCATGTGCACTTTTGCACAGTTGTCAATTGCCGCTGGGTGCCATTATAGTTTAAGATCATGTACAGTGTCTCCTTGTGCTGGATGTTAATAGTTCTTTACAGCCGAGAAGGAGTGTCTCTTTCCAATAAAAAATGACACGATGCAAGGTGAAATGCTCAAAATAATTACTTCTCAGCACAAGGGAAGTCTGCTTTCTGATATCTGTTGGTTTTGATGTTCAGAGAAAACAGCTCCTTTTTCAGAAAGCAGTTCTCTCTACATGAATATTAGCAGCTGCTTTCAGTCCAACTAGGGAATTTTAAATAGCTCAACAGCCATCCCAGTGATGTGTCCTCTCAAATCATACTTTGTGTTAGTCTTCAGAAAACTTTTTGTAAATAACTAATGACATAATTGAAAATCAAGCATAAGACCAACATTCATGAATTTGATGGAACAAATAATTGAAATAACAAAACACTGATGAGATACTTTTCTTGCCTCTGTAAAAGGATTATCAGAAATACTAAACACTTTCAAGTATTAGCTTGCATGTTTGTTTGCAAACTTAATGTTTTATGCTGAAAGCCAGCAGGTTTTGTGTAACAGTCTAGTAATTAGCTGCCTTGCAGGCAGATGGCCTTCAGGCTCTGAAGCCTTTCATATTCGACCTAATACACATGCTTCACATCCTACTGATGCCTTTGTTTTACAACTAATGCCAACCGAGGATACAGATATATTTGCCACAGCGCACTGAGGATGTAGCAAAGTTGCATTATAGTTCCTGAAGGCAGCTGTCTTTTTGGATGAGTACTCCTAAAATGCTATTAACTCAAGCTAGGAGAAGAAGAATCTGTTTTTACTGCCTCTCCAGAACTTATGGGCAGCTACAAAGAGGATGGAGGCTTTCTTTTTGCAAGGGGCAATGAGTGCAAGTTGCATTGGGAGAGGTTTCAACTCAAGGTTAAGAAAGAAATTTTTTTTTACTGGGAGAACAATCGGTCACAGGAACAACCTCCTCAAGGACATGGTAGAGTCCCCATCACTGGAGGTTTTCAAGGTGTGATTGGACAGGGTGCTAGATAATACCATCTATGTTCCTTTTCCCACGAGAAGCTGGACCAGATGGTCTTTTGAGGTCCCTTCCAACCTGGGCTCTTCTGTGCTGCTATGAATTCAACTTTGCAACAGTTAAACAACAAGGAGTTTTACTAGTGACACAAATCAGATTGCCTTAAGTTACAAACCTGATAAGAAGCAAAGGCAAATGCGTGACTCCGCTATGCACATCTTAGTCTCAAAGTCTGCATTTGATCCCCCTTTTACAGGAACAAATATCTCATAGGTTAATGTTTTTACTTGTACAAGTGACTCATCTTCTTCGTGGAACTTGGAATGGCTTTGAGTGTCGGCTTGTGCCATACACTTTTTTCCACTGTACTGCTTAGTTAGTTTTCAGTGATCGATCTCAAGTGCATGACAGTAAAAAAAGCTGCCATGTTTATTCAAATTATAGCTCCCAGATAGTACAGATGACAAGTTTGTATGTTCAAGCAAAAGCTCTTCTAGACAAGAGGCAAAAGACCAATTGCTTGTGAAAATTATATTACAGTGAAAGTGTATGTTCCCCACAGCTGTGGCCTCTTGCTAGATCATCCAGTGATGGATTTTGTTCAGCTCTTGACTGTTAGTGAAAGGACTAGTATGTCCTAAATTTGCATATTTAGGTAGTAAAAAAGTCAGTGGTTAACGTTTTTTTTCATAGATGCACTAATGATTCTTTGGACTTAGATGTGATTTCTAGTCCTCGAGCAATTAACTTTCTTGCACCATTTGTCTGCCAACATACTTCTGACCAGAGAAATAAAAAAGCAAGCACCTGTCAGCTTCTGTGCTGCTTCTTTATGTGCTTGAGGACTGCATTTGCTCTCATAGTAACCACGCTGCCCATTACCTCAAGGATCCTGTGAACTGCAGTCTCCCAAAATACGGTTTCCCATGCTGTAAGTGCAGCCCATGTTTCTTGTTGCTATGTGTGGCTGCAGCAATCCCAAGCATTGCTCTTTTCAGCTGACTTCTGTTACAAACAGCTTTAGATATTTCTCCCAGGTAACTGGTAAAGAATATCTCTGTGGGACTTGCAAGCACCACCAGGATCTAGCAGACATACTTTAATCAGTTGCACATTCTTACAGAACACACACGTATTCTGTAAGAATGCTCTGTGTTAAGGTAGGTACTTGTACTGGTTCAAGCAAAAGGTACACCCAGCACAGTGACAAAAAATGGATGCGTGGGCAGGAGCGTAAGATGAGCACATGAAATACTCCCTCCTTGTACTATTCTAGCTCATATCTCTTTCCACCTCATGGAGAGGTATGTTTTCTGTGTGTTTAGTAACACTCAGCACTTTTCAACTTCCATTAAGTTTTTCAGTCTTTACCTACTAGAAGTAAAAAATCTGGCAAGGAGTAGAACAGTTCAGTGACGTGTTGCAAGAAGAAACCTGCAACCTCTTATTGCCTTGGATCCTCATTCCTGTCTGATCTCATCTTGATGTACCTTCCTACATCGGACAATTCCTGTCCAATCTAGTTGCGTTATAGCTTTGGCATATTTACCTTCACATTATTTCTGCAGATTGAAGAGGCCTGGCTTACCTAGTGGTTCCTTATAGGGAAGCTATTCCATACCTTTCATCTTTCTTGTTTTATTAATGTCTTCCAGATCTACCTCTTTGAGATGCCGTAGTGTTCAAGGTGGGGTAGAGCCGTGTATTTACACAGTAGCACAAGATTTTTTTTTTTTTTTCTTCTTTTCCTGATTTCTAACATATCTATTCACTTTGACTACTGCTGAGCAGTGACCTGGCCCCTGAAAAGAACTAAGAATATCATAACCTCACGATCTCTCCCCGGTGGTAATAGTTAGCTCTAGTTAGACATAGTTAGTGTCATTTCATGTGTGATTTATGCTGATAAATAAAATGGCAAATGGAACTCAGCACTGTGAAGTCTCCCTCAGGAGTTCATCCTCAGTCACACTAGTAACTTGGTATTATCCATAAGCTTTGCCACCAGTCTGCTTTCCTCCTTTTCAGGTTGTTTATGGTGAACAGCACGAGTCCTGGTGTAGGCTTGTATGACGCGCCTTATGAAATAATAATTACACTATATCAATACAACCTTTGAGATTTTGACAAGCTTATTTGGTTTTTATTAAGAAGTAAGGTCATATTTTCTGTAATGCCATGCTGACTGGCATTCATTTTGTATTCTATTTGAATCTTTACTGCTGATGGGTTTTCCAGTCTTCTAGGATTCAAATGCCAGAGCACTGGAGCTCAGACCGAAAGCTGAGAGCTTCTTAGTCAATCTCCTAGATCTTGTACAGAAATTATCTGTTTGTATAGACAGTCTGATTGCTGCAATCTCCCACCACCATTACTGTTAAAATAGAAATCATTTCATTGTCTCTAAAATATATTCTTCATTTCTTCTAGCTACAGAGCAGAAATACTTACTGAATATTTCTGGCTCCATTTGACCTGCAGAGCTAAGTTTTAAAACAAGAGATAGCACAAAAGCAAAAACTTGTAAGTTCATATATAAAACTTTACTTGAAAATGCTGCTTTTACTATCTTTAACAAACTTTTTTAATGCTACTGGAGACTACACATCTTCAGAGTTCTCTTTGATGATAATATCGGGCTGCATTTTAGGCATTTGAAGCCAGTATACTGAACCTTCTTTGGCAGACTAGGCTAGGAAGTTATCAGGATTAATCTTTTTCTCCTTTTGTGTGTTTCAAAATGTTCCTTTGTTCATAAGGTACACCTTATGGTTCTCACTGTGATACCCAAAAGGCTACTTGGTGATGATAAGAAACCAGAGCTCCAATAAGCTATTTTGCACTTCAGCTAAGCAGAGGTTAATTTAACATCACTTCCTTGCTTTCATGCTGTTCTGTCCAGATTTTGATTACTGACTGAATGGGCAAATGGTGCTTCTCTCACTTCAAAATTCATGTCAGCATTAAACTGACCCTCTGCAACTGACACTTCTGTGCGTATTTGTTACGCATTTGAAACCGCTGAGGCTTTAGTACAATCATATAGGATCTACTCACATGAAGCGTCATTCTTATGAAAGAAACAATTTTTCATAGATGATCTGGTTCTGTTAAGCTCCTCTACTGAATAGTATGGTGGAAATTCTGTTCAGCTTTTTGAAAGCAAATAAGATGAAAGGAAATGCCTTACTGAATCAGATCAGTGGTCTACCTAGCCCAATATTCTGCCTCCAGAAGTAGCAACAAGAGATGCAATTCAGGGAAACACGTGAGCCTAACTGCTCTTGATTGCCCTTTTTCCCTCTCATAGGTCCCTCACTATGCATAATGCTTGGATTAGGGATGTTAAAGGGCACACCACGAGCAGCTCCTTTTAGTAAAAGTTGTTCAGTCCCTCTTGAATCTACAAATGCTGTCTGCCTCCATGGTCATGTGTAGAAGGAAGTTCCTGAAATTCACTGACTGCTATCTAAAGAAGAAATTCCTCTTCTGTTTTCAGTTGTTTTAGCTTGACTGAGTGCTGCCTAGCTTCTACTATTTTAGGATTTGGTGAGGAATGACCCAATCTACTAGCTTTGATTTTTATTTTTTTTTTAATAAGCTCTTTTCTAAATTAAGAGTTCTGGACTTCTAAGACTCTTACAATAATGCCACTGTTCAAACCTCCTAATCATTTTATCTAAGCTAAACCCTAATCGATAGACACAACACTTTTCATTTTCTTCATAAGCAGCGACAGCATGCAGTGCTATCCTAGATCATCTTTTAGCCTCATAAAGATAATAGAGAGTTCATGAAGCTATACTTCTAAAGAATGGAAAACCACATCACTTTCGAACAAGGTCCATCACATAAGAACTTCAGTAAAATACTGGATTCCCTATTTTAATGAATACCCAGTGTTACTGCCTGTCTAATTGTGGACCCTATTGATGGTATGGTGCTTATATGACTTCTTGTAGTACTTGAAAATGGAAGCTTTCCAGTTCTCATCCTCAGCTGTTGTTCATGAGTGACATCACCACAAAACAAACCCTCCCACCTGTGCTCCAGACTTCAGCATCCTCTGGAATCTGACTGGCTTCGATAAAATTTGGCTGAGCTCAGTGCACTGCTGGCCCAGGTTCTGGAAGCTGGGGCCTTTGGCTGGAAAGCTGAAGTGGCTGTTAGGGCTCGGCATTTGAGTATGCAGAGTGGTGTCTTTTACGACCTTGGTGAACACCCAGTTCCATTGTTCCGACGACTCAGGCATTTCAAGGGTTGCAGGCACTGTTTTTAGCACCTTACATAAGATTTTTTTTATTTCTCAGCAGACACCTGCCATCTTCTAGTGTGTAACCCATTTTAATTCTTTCTATTTTTTGCACAGAATAGCATTTCCTTTTCTTTCATTGGCTGTCTGGCCTTATTGTCTTATCTCTACTTTTTTGATAAGCTGTTTATCTTTTTTTTTTTTTTTAAATAAGAAGTGTTCAAAAGCTGAGTGAGCCAGTTAAGAACAAAAGAAAAGAAAGAAGGGGTGTGTGTTTCCACTCAATGCCAGCAGAAAAATAACAAAGGCTGTTGAAGACACCATTTTCTCCATCTTATATAAAATTAGCGGGTTTCAGCCACTGGATTACAGTTTGTGGAGGATCTGTATGATGCAGAACAGTTCTTCAAACAGTGCTCTGATAACTATTTCGTGTTGTCCCTCACAGTAGTTGCACGCAGAATACCTTGGGGGGGGGCAGGGTTGGTGTTTGTGGTTTCGGGTGGGTTTTTTTGTTTTCTTTTAGTGTTGCGGTGACATTTCTTTAACTTGACAAAGGCAGCATTCTCTTGGTGGCCACGTGCACTGTAAGCACAGCAGCTGCAATGAGAGTGACCTCCTAAATCAGACTAGTTCTAATACACGCTTCTTTTGGAGCATTCGTGTTTTTCCATGTTTAGCAGAGATGTTGAAGCTAGAAACTATTACAAACTAATACAAACTTTGGGTGACTGTTTTCCTGAATGTTGCTGGGATTCTAGCATCACTCATGTAGAGATTGGTAACTAAAGCCTGGTTAACATATTATTAGTGTATCATTATTTCACTCTGTGGCTCTGAACGCTTTTCTCCTCTAGTGCTGCTGGCTCGAGTGGCTTACAGTAGGCTTTTCCATTCCTTGTCAACTGGACCTTGGTAAGACAAACAAGATGAGCAAAGGGGAAGGAGGATTAAGTAAGAAAATAATCTTTAACATGTGACAGTTTCAACAGCTGTGTACAATTTTTTGACAGGTTTCTTGGTCTGTTTCCCTCTACCGTGCTATGAATGCAGTTCCCCAAATCTCTTCCTTGGCTTTTAAAGAATCCCTAGTATTGGTGTGGGCTTGAGGAGGGAGGCTCTGACCAGCTGCCCTCGATTCCTGTTTATCTGAGGTTGCACTTGAACAGCCGGAGGTAAGTGGCTTTGGATGTTCCAGTGCCAGCCTCTTTCTGGGGCTGAGGACCTGGGCTGCACCAGCTCAGCCGTTAGGGTGCGTGAGCTCATGGATACGTCTAGAAAGGTTTGGCCGTCCGTTTCTGTAGTACTTCCCACGGTGCCTTCATGAAGTGGAAAGCCTCCTCGCTTACCACCAGCAAATGCGCACTATCTCACTGCTCCAGCGTGGAGTAGAGCAACTGGCGGCATGAATGTGCTAGACGCCGGAGAAATGGGCTGTGTCATCAGCTCCCATACTGGTGCACAAGGTGCAATGCACCACTCTGAAATGGTGGCAGGCCCTCAGCCCGAGGAAGGTAACACTGCTTCTGGTGCTCTGTGGCATCCAGTTTGGGCAAGGGAACCGAACGGAGTTCCCCTGCAGTGATCTTGTCTAGGATCTTAGCTGCTATTTCAGGAAATAAATTCTTCTGCTAGGTGCAGATTCAGAAGAGTGAAAAACAGCGTGGAAGGAGCCTGTTAATCCTATTTTGCCATGAGATTAATTGTTGTCATGTGCTATTGTAATTTTAATGCCATAATTCCTACCTCCTTAGAAAACAGATGTCCCTCAGTCTGACTGGCTCTGTTCCAGGATTTTGTCTTGCCCTATTAACCACGGCATGCATTGCTAGAACATAGGTCTTTTTCCCCCCTCTGTAAGAACTTAAAATTGCAGACTGGAGGCACTGTTTTCCTTTCCTGATCTGGTGTTGCTTCTGTCCTGGGGAATCTGAGATGACATGCTTTCTATATGATACTGAGAAATTATAATAGTCTTTGTGGTAGAGAATCATGAATTCTGAAGTGGAGTTAACAGAGGTCTTTAAGGGTTTCTGTCTAGAGGCACCTTTCTTTTGAAGTACCAACTTGTTTTCACTTTATTCTGTGTAACAGAATGCCTTGCTGCTCGATTTGGAAACTTCAAGGGATTGTGTGCAAAAGCAGTCAGCTTTTCCTGATTTCTTGCTAGGGCAAATGTGCTACAGCAGAGGATCCACACCAGATCCCCGTTCCATCTGTAATTTTTTTAATTTTTTTGCTTTATCCTGCTGGCCTGTATGAAGCAGTAACGGAACAAATGAGCCAATTTCTGAGTTCAAGCTTTGGAAAACTAAGAGCACTGCAGAGAAAATAAATTCACTGCCTGAAGACAGTCTCCTATTTTTCTTTTAAACCAAACTAATGTTTTAATTATCATTTGTGTTTGGGTTTTGGGGGGTGTTATGATTTTTGTTACACAGACTTTCTAAGGTGAGGCATTTTTTATTTGAATGCATCAGCTTGCAAGCAGTCTGCTATAAACCGTGGGTAATTAGTTTCAGTGGTTAATCATCCATGGTTAAAACTGTGCCTCACTTCTAGGCTGAAATTGTTTATCGTGGTTTTCAGCCACTATATTGCATTCTGCCTGTATCTATTAGGTCTGAGTTCTGTTCTGGAAGAGATCTTACTACGTGCAGCTGTCTTCCCGCCTCATAATGCATTGTTGTATAAATCAGACTAATTTGGGGTGTTTTGACGTCAAACAGTGCTTGTAACTGTGTCAGAATCTTTTCAGTTTTAGAATCTTAGAATCTGCCTTTCAAAAATTAAATCCTAGACCAAAAAAAAAGCAACAAAAAACCTTCAGGTGGTGTCTGTAATGACCACATTGTTGATCACTATTACTCTAAATTAATAGCCTGCAATACATCCACAGCTAGCTCTCTACACCGAGCTGAGCTCATGCGCGCTGTTCTCAGTGTGAAGTTACTGGTTTTTAAAATATAACTAACACTGCACAAGTCTGGTGTACATTTCTTGCTCTTGTCTGTAACGTGTTTAGTCCAGTAGACAAGTCAGATCAATGAGTTTGGTACCAATCATGAGTTTCAGTTAACAATTAGTGTATTTTCTTGCAGGTAATTGATTCCTTGATAACAATTATATGAGATTCCCCTAGAAATACCTTGAACAAATATCTGTTCATCAGCTGTCCATCATTTAAAACTGATTTTAACCTTCCCAATCTAAGCTGACAGCCTTCTAGAATGTGGAAGTTTTCTTTCTTCCTGCCTGACAATACAAATGCATCAGACCTGTTCTTGGCTGCCTGAATAGGATTCCCCGTAGAACCATGAGTCATAGTCCAGATCCTGATTCTTGCTTCAGGATGGTGGCTGGCTTGAGTTCAGGGATAAGATGGCTCCTAAGATTGCAGGGTTGTCATGGTGTAACCCCAGCCAGCAACAAAGCACCACGCAGCCACTCACTCACTTCTTCCCCACCCAGAAGGATGCGAGAGAGAATCGGGGGGGGGTGGGGGGAAGTAAAACTCATGGGTTGAGATAAGAGCTGTTTAATAGGACAGAAAGGAAGAAAACAATAATGATAATAAAATTACAATAATAATAAAAGGACTGGAATACACAAAAGTGATGCACAACGCAATTGCTCACCACTTGCCAACTGATGCCCAAGCAGCGATCCTCCCCAGGCCAACTGCCCCCATTTATACACTGGGCATGACGTCCCATGGTGTGGCATACCCATCTGGCCAGTTCAGGCCAGCTGTCCCTGCTGTGTCCCCTCCCAACTCCCTTGTGCCCCTCCAGCCTTCTTGCTGGCTGGGCAGGAGAAGCTGAAAAGTCCTTGACTGAGTCTAAACACGACTGAGCAACAACTGAAAACATCGGTGTGTTACCAACGTTGTTCTCATCCTAAACCCAAAACACAGCCCTGTACCAGCTGCTGGGAAGGCAATTAACTCTATCCCAGCCGAAACCAGGACAAGGGTATAGCTTGTAATAAAAAACTTTATGGGGACCAGGACTGTGCTGCATGGCATGAAAATGACGCATGCAGGTGTGGTTTCTTGGAGGCTAAATTTGGCAATAGAAGAGCTCCTACATGGTCCAGTGGTCACCACAAGCTCATTTCTTGTTTTGTGTGTAAGTGTGGTTCTTTGACCTGCTGTCTCTAAATGGAGTACTACAGGCATACACGTTCATTAAAGGCAAATGTTCAGCACAACCAAAGATTCCTGCTGTCTTGGGGGAAAATGGTAGAGAATGAGCCATCTGCCATAGGTGTTATGTGTGGGGCTCATGTGCTGCAGAGAGGCAGTAAGACACTGCTGTGATAGAAAACCTAGCTAATACAGGCAGCTATTGTGCTCCACCCCTCTCCTTTCTTTAGTCATCACTTAGGACTGGTATGTATGGGAAGTCTGCTAGCAAAACTGTCAGTACAATGCTAGTGGTAGAATTCCTGATGCAAGCATACGTATTCAAGAGTAAGTCTTCACAAACCAGATTGTGTTGATATAATTATTTAACTAGATGTAAACTGATATAGTTATTTTCTACTCAAAATTAGTCCTTATGCAAAATACAGACAAAAATAATACTTGGTGAGGTTTTTCCTTTGTTTTCTGCATTTTTATCTCCACAGATAACTAACTTTCCAATTTTTCGAGTTTCTTAGACGAAAGCTCCTGGAGTTGAAATCACCACCGTCACGAATTCACTGCTGGCTTTTCTGAAGTTAGAGCTTGCCCTACAAAATTATTACTCTTGCTTCTAAAACCAGACATTGTGGTTAAATGTTGGTGGCAGTTCATGGAATTTAAATTCTCAAAGCGTATATGGAGGCAAAGAGTAAAGAATAGGAGGGTTTGGGGGTTTGTCCTGGAACAGTCTTTTGAATCCTTCAAGGAAAATGGAGGTAGTGCACTGTGCTGAACTGGTTCTGCTGTACTATCTTTCGTATACAAAGATTTGAGGTGTCAGGACCTGTCTGAATGGACCTTGAGAAAAGATTAACCCTTTAATTTGATAGAAAAGGAAAATAATGGTGAGATCGTTGGGGAAGGGTTGGACCTTTTTTCAGGACACAGAGTAAAAGAAGCATATTTTATTGTTTTGTTTTCTTTTGGACTGTGTGTCCTGGTAGATGTGGGTGTTTTCTTGTTTGTTTTCTTCTTAAAAGAAATACTAAGTTTACAGTGGTCTGTCCTTGAGGTAGTATCTTGTGAATAACTCAATGATTTTTGATTTCTCAGTCCTTTGTTAAATGGATTTGGTGGAATGCATCTTGAATCCATTTAAAACAGTGGGGGGGGGGGGGGGGGGGGGGGGGGGGGGGGGGGGGGGGGGGGGTGGGGTGGGGGGGG
>JAVKLA010000002.1:24135356-24145544 GCA_034782735.1 Sagittarius serpentarius | reverse complement strand
TGCATCTTGAATCCATTTAAAACAGTGGGTTCCCCCCCCCCGCCCCCCAGTGATTTTGGTCTTTATCTGTAGAACTTTCCAGGACAGACAAGCTGGATGAGACTTAAATTTCTCATGGTTAAAAAAGAAAGATGGGAACAAATCCCTAAACAACACAATAGGACAAGGCCATATTTTTCTTTCAGATGACCTGTTCTCAGTAGTTTTACTCATACGTTTGTAAACTGAGGCCTGTTCTGGATTTTGTCTGCCTTTGCTTTGACAGTAGCTATGGTGGAAATTGGTTATGGCTATTCACAATGTTACTTTGCCTTCAGGTAGGTGAATGGTCTGGGTTTGACCTAATCGTAGCTCTTTGCTTCTGAAATTTTGAGTACTAATGATTCCGCAGGAAAATCTGCAGTAGACAGTTTGACTCCTATAAAGAAAATTCTCCTGGGATCACTGTTGTACAGATGGAATTTGCTTGCATTTTTTTATTCCTGTTTCATGGAGATGAATAATTCAAAGTGGTTATTGATTTTTTTTTTTTTCTTCCCATCCATTTGTTTTTCATCTCTGGTTGCCTCTAAGCTACATCCTTGCAAGAAAGCATGTGCTGCAGTGCTGATCTAATCCTACGGGAGGGCATAAACCCAAGAGGGAATAGTGCCTAAAATGGACGTCCTATTTGATCGATGTCTAAAGAACGTTTGCTTATTTCACATCTTTTTTCTGTTTCTTGACTAGTAGGTCTTATAAGCAGCAAACAGCTGGGAACCGTAATATCCCAAACATACACAGAATTTACTAGCACTAATTTGGAGGGACTAATATTTTATCTCTTTAAATTTAAAATACGCCTGGAAGAACAGTTCCTGTTCTATAATCATTGCATACAGTTATTTCTTGTGGTATCTTTGCATGTAGTAGCAACTAGATCCTGTAGCTGTTAGTTTTTCTTAGAATTCTTTGCTTGTCTTCAGACTTGGATTCATTGTGAGAGAAGCCTCCATACAATGCTAGTTAAATCTGTGTGACCTTGACAGGTTATGGGTTCTGTAGCTTCAGGGAATGTGGCAGAGCTGTTTTGCATGGCTTGCAGAAAAATGCCTGCATTTCAACATCCCAGCTTCCCATTCTACATATCATACTGGGGAGAAAAATGAAGCAAGACTGGTATGGGTTAATAAAAACTGTACTTTTTTGTTAAGCAAGACCTCTACAGTCTTTGACACAGAGTCAAATATACATGGCGTTATATTCAAGAGTATTGCCGACTCTCCCAAATGCATTTTGTCTTGGAAATTTTACCTGTGCCACTAAATCCTACTCTACTCTCTCCCCAGCCTTCCTTTTGCTTTGTCTGCCAGGCTTAGCTCCCCGCCTTTCCTTTGCACCATCTTCCCTGTTGCCACTGCTGCTTGTCGCCTGTCTCCGCGGATGCTGTTGTGATTCTGTCAGAACTGTCCTACGGGTGTCCTCTCTGTAAAGCAGCGCGGCATCTGTTACCTGCGTAGCTAACAGGGCATCTGGTGAATCCATGCCTCTGGACTGACACTCTCCTTCATAAGGATGTTAGCAGCCTTTTTGCCTCTGTTGAGGCCTTGGAGAGAGAGTTAAAACAGCAAGTTCCCAGGAATCTGACCCTCCTCAGGGCAGCTGGTGCCTTTTACAAGAGACTACTGGATGGTTCAGAGGAAGAACGTGATCTGAGGCAGTTAAACATGTCTGGAAGAAAAAGATACCCTCTGCAGGAAGAGGACTCTTGTACCGTATTTTGGCTCTTGTAGCTTCTCTGACATTGCCTTGGTTGCACTTTTTTCTTACTTTCAGTGCTAGACTGGCTTGTACCTTCTTCTTAATTCTGTATGTCTGTTGGGACATGTGGAAAGCTTTGCTGTGGCTCTGGCTGGAGCACTCCTGTGGGTGCTAATCGGGTACTAATGCTGGCAAAGGCCGCTGAGGAAGTACAGCCATCCCGAACACTGTGTAGAAGGCATGGGTTTTTCTTCAGGTAGACGTATGCTGCTTATTGGAAACACTTTTGGAGAAGTCTTCCCTTGAACTCGGTGTTAGTGTTACTAGGAAAACACTAGGTTTGATCCCAGCGTCACTAAGAAATCAGTAGGATTTGATCCTAGTCCCTCCTTCCTCTCTGCCGCATTAAGCCACCCTTTTGGGTGCTAAGGAGTTGTGCTGCCCTCATGCAGGGGACACACTGCTGCTTCTCACTGTGCCCCAGTATTTGCCTCGATCCCTCTTTTCATGTTCCTTCTGGTCTTTCAGTACTGCTCATGTTTGCTCCAGTTTTGCAGCCTTGATTTATAAACCTCTTTATCCTTTCCGCCGAGAGTTCTAGACAGGTCATCTTCTGTCATTTTCCCTAAAGCTTTTTTGTTGCTGAGTTAAATTAGGATCGCCATTTTTAAAACCTTATTTTCTGGGACAAGAGAGACCAGAGTGTTGCCACAGAAAACTCACAGGGTTCATGAATTTGTTTAAAGTAGGAATTGGAATAGAGGCTGGTAACAGGTGCCGACAGTCTCTCTGGACCTGCATTAGGGATGCTATTTAACACAAAAGTAAAGCCTTGCTAGGTGAAGAAGATGATAAAGAACTAAATGGAATGGATGACTTGGGCTGTCCACCTATAAACTTGTCAAATACCACAGCAAGTTAAGAGAAGCTAGTTCTCATATCTCAGATAATCACTCCTTAGGCCCTGAAGCATCAGAAAGATGGAAAGGTTATTCTCAAATTAAGGAAGAGAAGCCTAAATATGTAACTGTATTGGACCTGCAAAGCAGCTGAAAGAATAAAATACTTAAAGGATTAAAGGTTCCTTGAAATAGAAGTATACAAACAACTAACGAAGTGTCACTTCATTTAAGAAATGGTTATTTAAAAAATAAGAAAACTTGACAAAAGTGGGAAACAAATCTTTAGTCAGAATTTAAGCAACCATACGGAATAAAAAGGTGCAGATAACTGTAAATAAGAAAGGAGATAGGAAGTAGGGAGGACTTATTAAATAGTTGCACAGAAGGATGCAGAAGTATTCAGCAAAAACAAGTATCCTTTAGAAACATCCTAATAAAGCCTGTAGAAAAGAGTAAAAATTGCTGTACCTAGACAGAAATGAGGATAGCCAAGAGGATTTTAGAAGTGATTTGCCAAAGACTTGAAAAAGTAATTGGTTCTTTTGGTTTATTGAAAGCAGATTGCCTGTGAAGGTCAGTAACTGGATAGTCATAGAAGAAAAAAAAAAAAAATCTTCCGAGAGGATGGATGCAAACAAATCCTTGCGCTTCTTTGCAATCTTCTCTGTACAGCATGCTGTGGCGATAGCCTGCTACCTCTTCTCTTGTAATTACTTTGACCGTCTTGTGTAATGAGATCTCACGAGCCCGGGATGCAGACTAACGGAGAGGTTAGAGTTCTGTGCGTTGGGAACTGTATGCTTTCCATGCAGAGGTGCCGAGAAATAAATACCTGTCCTTCCTAATAGAAGCATATAACTCAAATTAGTATCGGGACTATGGCTGGGTCAGGCCATGGTTATTCTTTGTCCCAACACTTTTCAGAAGCTAGTATACTGTTCATTAGAAAATCTGTTCTCACTGAAGCCTTTGGCCTATAGTTGTGAAGAAAATCAAGTGCATTTGAGCATAAGGCAGTGGGCAACTCAGAGCTGTTGTTCAGAGAAGCACGACCCCTCTAGACTCAACACATATTTTAAGCCCTGTTCGGTATTATGCTTTAGCTGTAGTTCTTGGCGGTCTCCTATTCCATAAAGACACACAGCCTTCACTTATATAAAAATGTTTCAAACATCACGGTAGAGAAAAGCATGGACACGTGACCCTGGCTGCAACCTAAAATTTGAAAATAACAGAAAAACATTTTAAGTTGTCACTTTTGTTATTTATGCAGGCCTGGGGGAATAGCCGTCTGTAGGTTTTTAGTATTTGTGATCCGGAACATTCCTGTCAGTGTGATACTGCCTCAGCTGTGCAGTGATGAAATAAGTGTTCACATTGTTAATAGTTTAATTCCATATTTAATGCCATGTCCTAGTCAGAAGGGAACTACACTTTACATCCCAGAAAGCTCTGAGGCCTTTTCAAAGCCCCATGGACAGGGAACAGAATTCCTCAGGCAAAAGACAAGATCTTTGTTCCAAACCATAGTGATTCAGTGACTGTTGTCTGTTTGACTAATTGGAGAAGAGTTTACTTTGTTAGCATAAGTGGGAAAAACTCCATCTCTCTTCTCTAAGTCAATAGTTGAAATAAATCTGTCCTTGCATCAGAGGATAATAGCGTCTTTAAATATCCATGTTCGAGTGGTCCTTGGAATTGAACATCAATGAGCCTTACCTCAGTACTGGTAAGAGCACCGTTTTTCTCTTGAGTTTGGATTTTTCTTGGTTTTGTTGTGGTGTGGGTTTTTTTTTTTCGTTTGTGGAGGGATTGGTCTGTTGTTGGTTTTGGTTTTTTTTTGGTTTTGGCTGGTTGTTTGTTTTTTTTAATCCTAACATACTCCTCTTCTGTGGTCCTGGTGCCTGGTCTGTGATGTCCCATAACTGTCAGGTGAATCTCCTGATTTCCTGAAGGACTGAAGAAACGGAAATGTTCTTGATCATAGCTCTGTAGGTCTTCCCGGCTTTAGAAGTGGAAACTAGAAGCTCAGTGCGCTCTCTTTAGGAACTGGAAGAGACTTGAAGCTCAGTAAGTGTTTTCCTTATTAGTGCCCCTTTTATTCTGCTTTTGAAGCTATTTTTAGGCTTTTTGTTAAATGATCATCTGTTCTTTTCTTTAAAAGCTAAAAAGAAGAGGTGATCTGCAACTGATACCTGATCACGTGAAGGCAGGAGGGCTGCCTCAAAGAACTGCTGTGCAGGAGGCTTTTTAGGCAAGCTAAATAACTGGTGCATGGTAAAGGCAGCAGCTTTTTTAAGAACCTCTTCAGCTTTGAGTGAGTGTCATGCTGGTCAAGCAGTACATATATGCCAAAGAACTGTGCTTTGTGAAAACCACCATACCTCATAAGTAATTTTTCTTTGTAAAAAACACTTGCAAAGTACAAAATGACACATTCCTGGCTGCTGGGGCCTGAACATGTAACCAAGAGTGGAAAATGAGGGGTAAATTAGAGACAGTAGATGCATCAACCTTCAGTCATGAATTTCATAGAGAGAACTATTTCCAATGTAAATTCTCAATACCAATTAGAAGACACCAAATTTCTATGACATACACAGATTTTGAGGCAAAAGAGATAAGAGCATGATATGATATTGTTGAAACAATATCATTTCCTTATAAAACAAGATCATGGATGGAAGAGAAATTGGCCTGTTTACTGTATATATTCAAAAAGTTTTAATACAGTTAAGGCATCAGACTAGTTCATGCTTAAAAGTGTACTTGCGTGACTGTTAACAGGGAGGGATTTTGGAACAATTACTAGTATCGGTACGTGTCCTGATTAGACAGTTATATCAACTCTTGTTTTGCTGCTTGAAATAGAATATGCTATGTCAATATAAAAAAATCAATACAGAAGGAGATCTTGCTGCCCTCAATATCCTGCTAGGGGCTGAATTTGGTCACCATTGTAATGGGCATAGAAGAGGAAAAGGCTGCAGAGTTGTGTGTCATGGTATGAAATGTCCTAGTGTGTTTGCCCTTCCCGTATGCGGTAGTGGGGAGCTGTGATCCTGAAGGGCTCTGAAAAATCTACTAAGGGCAACGCGATTTCCACCATAGACCAGTTCTAGGCCAAGGCTATCTAACCCCCCTCCCTTCCTGGACCAGTTGCACTGCTCTCTGGAGTGACAAAGACACATGTCTCAGTGTTGTAGGTTTATTAGGAAAGACATGAAAAACCGTAGGCTGGATGAAATTATCCTCTAGGCCAGGCCCAACCTGTAGGCTGCCACCTGGGCAGTTCTTACACTTAAGTGGGCGATATTAACTCTACTATTAAGAAACCTAGTTTATAGGCAGCAGTAGTAGCAAGTACATCTCTTGCTTTGTCCTCAGCACTACTGCAAAGCAGCACCTTTTAGGTAATACCTTTTGCTCACCTTGTACATCTTTAAGCTGAAAATGGGGACTGCATGTTTGTCTTGCAGTCATGCTGCATCCCCACCCATTTACTTTGCTCTTTACTTCTGACTCCTTATTCTCTTTGACTGTGCAAGCCTCTCTAGCTTGTGTTGTACTGGTTATAGTGGGATGACAAGCACAACAGACAGTTACAATGATCTCTGTTTCTAAGATTATCTGTTGTGGTGCACAGGGGATGAGAAAATGAGTCTGAAGTGATGATGAGCAGAGGAGCACAGACAACAAAGGTAATATACTCATGTTTGAGTGATAGGAGGGGGACAAATATAACCAGTATACATATGGGGGAAAAAAAAAAAAGCCATCAGAGTGGAGCCAGCCCACTTCTGTCTTGCGCAGTGGCAGTAGTGTAGAGGGAGTACACTACAATAGATTTCCTCTTCTGTGATTTCATGGAAATCACTAAGCTTTTGGTAACTGGTGGATAAAACATTTTCTAAAGCTAGATTGAATATGCTGTTCCACTGTTGTTATACTAAGGATCAACATATATGTCTTCAGGATACCAAAGAAAAAAAACCTGGAACATGGGACACTTCTAAAAAGGACGTGGAAGGACCTGGGGACCACTAAGATTAGTGTTATACTTGTGTTCTCAGTGAATAGATGGATACTGGCAGATGTTACCCCGATGCTGCTCTTTATCCTGGTGAGGGAGGTTCTTACCAGCATCACTGTCACAAGCAACATGCCGTGGATCTGTGCAGGGCCTGTGCTGTTTGATGTGTTCATGAATGATTTGGAGTGTAGTGTCAATGCTGAAATAACAGAGCTGGCTGCTGATCTGAAGTTACTGATGGTCACTACATCAAGGGCTGGCTTAAAGAGCAGCGACAATCTCAATGCTCAGCTACAGTCAAAAAGCAAATGGAATGTTAGGAATTAGAACAGTAGAAAACACCATAGAAAACATCATTATGCCCTTATGTTGGTGTATAGTGCGCTCAATTCTTGAATGTGTTGTGCAGTGCTGGTCCCTCTCCCTCTTTCCCTGCCTCAGAAAGAATACTGTAACATCAGAAAAGTGATGGAGATTATCAAAAAGGCTTCACTGCAAGAGGAGACTTAAAAACCAACCGACCAACCAAATAAAAAATCCAAACCTAGCAGTTCTCACCTTATAGAAAAGGCAGTGGAAGAGCAATGTGACAGATGTGAGAATACAAATGCTCTAGTGAAAATTAATGGGAAATGATTCTTTTTTGTCCCATCATAACTTAAGAAATAGGGAATATCAAATGAAATCACTAAGCAGAAGTTATAAACCAAATATACAAGAGGAAGTAATCCTTACACATGATGCATCGCTAAACAGTTGCCACAGAGTTCAAAAGTATACATAGCTTCAGAAAGCAATAGATAAGGTCATGAAATTTGTACATAAAGGTGCAGAAACAACCTTTGCTGGTGAGCGAGGGCATCTGCCAGGAGCTGACAGATGTAACTGGAGGTCTGTCAATCTCTCATGTCTTTTATGGTCTTTCCCTAGCAGTCTGCTCATGGCTGTGGGCTAGATGGGCTCGTGGCCTGATCCAGTCTTCCCATTCTAAAGTTCTTAAGGATTAAGGGTCATGAGAAAGTTTTTTGAGGCCAAACTTTGTCACATGAGGGAGTAGGGATGCACAGGTATGCTATGGAATGGGCTTTTCTGCATCTTCTCCACTCTTTACAGGCAGGAATAAAGAATGCATGAAGGTGTGGTGGGCTGTGTTCTGATTGCTGTCCCAACAGTTTTAATTAGAACTATCAAACCAAATTGACTGAAATGATTGATCATTACCGTACAACAGAACTAGATATAACAGCACCGGGAAGCAGCAGCTTGAAAGAGCCTAGGACCAGCAAGCAGGCCTGCTTCTGCTCCTTGAGGCAAACATTTCATTGAAGTGAAACTTGGAATTCTTCCGTTCCACAGGGTGGGGAGCTGAGCCTTTCTGCAGCCAAAGATGGGACACTCCCAGTCTGATCTAGGCAGGGATTTACTTTTCCACGCCTCTATGATCATTTGTTTCACAGTCCTGGCTACTGTCAGAATCTATGAATTCCACGATGACAAGACTTTGCTGAAGTCGCATGTAGTGCTCAGTAGATACTGAACTGAATGTTAAGATCCTAGTGTCAATGGGTGGCTGTAGCCATTCGACCGTGGCCCCTCCTTCAGCATTATGTAGAACTGCTTTTCATCATAATCCCAGCACTGACATAAATCCAAAGGAGCTTATACCTTTAGGTAGCCTTTGTAGTTTCCAGTGGACTCAATCCATTAGTTACTGAATTAAACAAATGTAAATCCATAGATTCTCATTCCATATTACGTAGTACACATTTCAAAAAAAAACCTTTCACTTTCCACCAGAACAGAAAAAGGGTCAGCTTTACTCAATTAATACCAGCTCTCCGCTCTCTTTCAAAGACAGAAGGAACTTGTACTCCTTTTCATAACCCAGGATTTTTCACCCAAAAAAGCTGGCTTCAGACTGAACCCTCATTTTCTTTCCAAAGATGATCCCCTTTTAAGTATCTCAGTTGAGAATCGTGCTTGAAAGGGTTGCCCATTACCTGTGTTTATATTGGTGACCAGAACCAGCCGCCCCTCTGGGTCAAGGCCAGCGTGCCTTGCTGCAGATCTTTCAGAGAACATCCAACACTTTGTCCCCAGGATTTAACAATCCAAAGGTGTGTATTAAAAAGAAGCGCTCCATCACTTCATTGCAGTTGTTGCTGTATGCCTGCGGCTGGGAGGTTATGCTGTACTGATGATCCTGGTGACTGGAGGAGAACCGTGTCCCTTACCATCTGTTAGTTGTCTGGTTTGACTGTCAAGTGAGTGGTTGGGCACGGATCTACAGAACTGCTCCCTGCAGGGACTTTTATGTTGGAGGTGAAAGCAGAATCCAGAAGGCTCTGTTTTCTCCTAGTGCTCGCCCCAGAGGCTCCAGCCCATTGGGAGCGGTTCCCAGCCACCGCAGTAGACTAACTGGCATCATCAAGTAGCTGCTGTTGCTGCCTGTGTGTTGGAACGGTCAAGCAGATGACTGGGATGTGACAGATGTAATGGAGCAGTTCAGCAGCTCTCATAGCATGGAACTATTTTTTTCAATAGTTTGGCCCTTGAGAATTTTTTCATCTTCGGTCTTTTTAAATAGGGTGTTAAGATGAGGATGTGTTACCTGTTCGAAACATCCAGAAATCTAAGATCTTTGATTCCAGTGCGTTAATTTTTCCTGAGGTTCACAGATACTTGCCACTGATTGGCATCATCTGAAAGCTACAGAGAGAAGGTTCTAATTTTTTTGTTTTAAAACTCATCAAGATCCTGTGATATTTTTATTCCTGAGTGTCCCATTGTCTCTGGCAGCCCTTGGAAGATCAGCGAGAGGGAGACTTGCTGCAGGGCAGGGCAGGGCATCTCCAGCTTTCAGAGTTAATTCTGGAATCTAAAAGTAAGCCAGGATCTTGCATAAGGCAAGCAGGGCACTGGTAGCGGTTTCAGTGCTTGCTACAAAAAAAGGTCACCATTGGCAACTAGCATGTCTCAGTGTCATCTGTATATTCCAACGTTGGACTGACAGGCCTAAGCCCAGCAGAGCAGGGACAAGGAAGCACGCTTCTCTGTCGAGTGCCTTGGAGATCAAATGCTGATACTGGTTATGAAACGAGTTGCGAGGTTCTCAGAAAGATTTAAACATTTACCTGAAACCAGCGCTGGAAATAGGTCTGCGGAGGTCAGTGTGCTGGTGTTCTTGCATCGCTCATTCTAGTTCGTTCCCTGTTTGATGGGATCTGAGACCGTCATTGCCACATCCCTGTTCACCAGCGGCCCGACACTGGGTATGCGATGCGAGGCACATCTGTCCCCAGCCAGGCTGCTGCTGCTGCTGCTGTGCCTGGCACTGCGCGTTGCTTCTCTGTAGCTGGAGGAGCCGCTCTGCGGCTGGCGCCGGGCACGAGGTTCCCGTTTAAGAGAGAGGCGAACCAAAGCCCCCCTCAGATGAGACGGGCAGCAGCCCGGCGGGGGTGTTGGAAGAAAGCGTTCGGAGCGCAGGGGACCCCGTACGGTTGCCGGAGCTCG
>JAVKLA010000002.1:24039377-24134996 GCA_034782735.1 Sagittarius serpentarius | reverse complement strand
GCGGCGGCGGCGGCGGCGGCGGCGGCGGGGGCCGCTCACCCCGGGACAGGATGGTAGGTGCACGTTCCTTTCCTCCCCTGTCAGCCCGGCCCGGAGGCTCCAGGACCTTGCGTGGGCAGTGGGGGGGCTGTTGGCAGCGGCCAGAAGCGACGAGCCCCCAGCGCGGGTGGGGGGTTGGGGCGGGTGCCGGGCTGAGACAGCCAGCACTGGCTTTGTTCTTGCTCGGATGCCGGTCGGCCCGGGGAGGACCGGTTCTTCTGGGGGGGGGTGACTGTAAATTTACGTACCTGGCAAGCGGGCTGAGCCCTGAGCAGGCTCGCTTGCTCTCCTCTGCCCTTGTCTCACGGGGTGAGCTGCCGGGTCTGCTCTGCCCTTGCAGAGGAGCAGGTGAGGAAATCCTTGGGGAGCAGGCTGTAGCAGATGCGGTTTCCTTTCCTTGGAATTTGATCCTGTTGGAGTCGGGGGGGGGGGGGGCGGGGGCGGCTGGCTGGTGGGTGGGAGGGAGAGGACGAGCGGCAAGAGGGAAAGGTGGCTGCAGATGAAGCTTATTTTTTTTATGATCCGAAGACCTCGCCCCTTCTCAGCTGCTGGTGTCCTGAGTATAGGAACAGAAACCGAATTCCCTAGCTGCTCAGCTGTTTACTGCACTTGTGTCATTAGCTCAGACACAGAGAAAGATGTATGAAGATGGGTCTAGAGAAGAATCTGGAGAAGATATTCTGCCTGTCAGGTACTTAAGGAGTCTGCAGCATCCTGATTTATCCCAGTACGGTCTTTCCTGAAGATGGTGTGCTACTGGAGAAGGGAGGAGGTGGCACAAGGCATCTCACAGATGCTGTCTTTGGGCAAGGCTTGGTGAAAGGCAGTATTAATGTCTGTATCACTGTTCAGCTCCGTGCTGATGCTGGAATGAGGCTAATGCCAGTCAGGAGGGGGGAGGGTTGTTAAGGTGGACTGTCACGCTGCCGATTAGATGGAAGAGAGATACAGGGCCTCTTTTGCAATTTCTTTTTCCTTTGGTGCTGCACACCCACGCACGAGTAGTCTTGAAGGCGCTGAAGTCTGGCTTCGAGCTGCTCGACACTACATTCTTCCACTACAGGAAGCCAAAAAGCTTCCAAAGGCGTCCAGTTAGTGGGGGAGGAAAAGGGGAAGGTTCTTGTAAAATGCGAGTGATGCAGCCTTTTTAGGGCAGCATTGGAGAGGAGATGTGGCCAGGCTTGGAACTGATTTTCATCCTGGTAGGCTATAGGGAGGGATTTTGTGCTTTAGAAATAAGAACAGCAAAGTGCTTTCTTTTTCCTAGCAGTGGTCCTTTGTCATCCCTTAGCCTGCTGTACTTCCCATGTAGCACAGAGGTATAAGGGGCCAGCTCCTCCCTTTATGATTAGCTCTCCGGCATCACCAGCGGTACAGCGTGACAATGGCACCTTTGCAGTCTGCAGACACACGGGGTTCTGTTTTCATAGGGTATCTTTGGCATTCTTTAGTGTTGCCACCAGCAAACATCTTGTTAAAAGTCTTAAATCATCTGTACGCTAATGCTAAAATGTGTTGAAGTACTTCAAAATAGGGCCTTTTAGCTTCAGGGTCCAGAGCTAGAGGAGCTGGAGCAGGGCTTGGCACATTGCACAGACCAGGGTACGTGACCATGAATATCTGCCAGACACTGCTGTTTTGGGTAAGAGGGAGAAGGAGGAGAGGCAAACCTCATTGCCCAGGTTGGAGAGGCAAACCTCATTGCCCAGGGAGGGAGCAGTGAAAAAAAGTCAGCAGTGATGCCAACAAAAGCTTTCTTAAGGGAGAAGAGAGGGGGCTGAGAGCGGTCAGACTGGGACTGTCGGTGATGTAGGGAGGGGAGAAAGGAGGGAGCTGGACACATTTATCACACAGTGAGCTTGGAGGGGAGGAGCATGGCTGCTGCACACTCGCACACGCAGAAACACACGCGCGCACACACACACACACTGCGGCAAATTCTGCAGCTGGTGCCTGCTGGCTTATGACTGCAGAAAAAACAAGCTCCGTTTTAAACTCTCTGATCTCAGAGACGAGGGTGTTTCTATTCCAAGTAGCTCTGGTTCCACTGTGAAAAGCCCTGCAGGCTGGGCACGGTTCCAGAAGGACAGAGATTCCTCTTTCTTCTGATGGGGCAGGGGGCCTTTTGCTGCGTAAGGTCAGTAGCCTCCCTATCTCCTTGATGGCTCCATACTGGTTGGCTGCATCCAGACCGCATGTCTGTCCTTACACTTTCTCCAGCAAGTAGCTGTCGTATACAGGCCGGGAACCCTTTTTCTCCTCCACTCCTTTCCCTTCCTGCGATCTGACAAGGCCAGGCTGTCAGATCCTCCGCCCTGCTCACATTTTGCAGACAGAGAGATGTGTAGCTTTGCTATAGTTTCTTTCCTGACAAAACAATCCATGTCCTGTCATGTCTTTTTACCGCTCTTCCTCATGCCTGTGTTTTTGGCATACCTGAGTCACGTCCTCGGCAGATATGGTGGTAGATGGATGATGGACTTGAGCACAGGAGTACGGCGAGCAGTAGCCAGCACAGGCTGTCTTTGGTGAAAGCACGGAAGCTTTGTGTACGTGAACAAGAGGTGCAGTGTGTCTCTTTCAAAGGAGCACGGCTGGACGCCAGAGTAAGGATGGAAGAGGGCTTCCTCAGCATGAGCTTCCGTGGGACGTGGTCTTGTGCTCTTTGTACGTGTTCATACATAGACCATCCTAGGTAACTCCTGGGATGGCTGCATCTCACAAAAGAAGAAGAAACTGAGAGCCAAATAGGGATCCAGCAATATATCTTTGTGATAGGTGTCCGAGTATAGAGATCCTAGTGGGTGCTACTTCTGGGCTCTTGGCTAGCACAGCCAAGTGTGCTATGTGCGTTATCACGGGCTTTCCACTACTAATTGATGGGTAGAAGAGAGAGACCTCCAGGCCCTTGAAAGGAGGTGCTATGGGTGGCCAAAGGAGACGAGATTGTCTGGTTAGCATACAGGGACCTGACAGTAGTAGCTAGCTCAAAATGAAGGGTGTACCTGCTAGCCTGCGAAGTGTTTGTTAGGCAAAAGTACCTGGGGAAGAAAGGGAGGTGACAGAGACTGTCCATCAGCCCAGTAACTGTGTATGGGAGAAAAGAGAGTAAGTTATGTGCAAATGAATGCTTAGAAATTATTCTGGGGAGGATTTGCTGAGGTGGAAAAAGAGTCTTTTTCTTTCCCCTCAAAAATCCTGAATTAGCTACAGGACCATGTCTTTCTGGACTCCAGCCCAAGCCTTGTAGCTGCTGACGGAAAAGACTAGAGAAAGTATTGAACTACTTTGGTTCTAACTCCTCAGTTTGTATTAGTTTTTTCTCCATCCCTTTAGAGGTGCTTGGTTGAGTAGTATGAATTCCTCTTACAAATACACATGCTTTGTGTTTGTCTGGAGTAAGCACTTTCCCTTCTGCTAAGGCATTAAAAGCAACAGGTTTCTACCAGTTTTGTGAAAACTGGTGGGGCAGTAGAGGAGAGTGATGCGAATCGGTGCCTTCACTGGGACAGTACACATTCTGTTTGGCCTGCCATCTGGGCAGTCACCGCTTACACACCAGCCGTCAGACAGTGCGCTTCTCTCTCCGGGCGTGCTGCCACTTGACCAGTTGTTCGTTACGGCTCACGAGAGGAACTGAGGATATTGCAATGGACTGCAGGGAACATGGAGGGAGCTAGGATTATTGCAGTGGGACAGTGCAGGGTGGACACACAAAAAGCAGTCTTCGTTAATTCCACGCCTCGCTGTGCCTGAGCTCAGTGGTTTGTTTTTACCTTTGCTTCACACTAAAGAAATGGAGATAATTTTCTGCATGTGCTGACTAGGGACTATAGATCAGTTCTCCTCCTCTCACGCCTTCCTCTCCAGGATCTCAAAAGTTAGTACTAATGGAACAATGAGTTTGGTATCCAGCTCTTCAGGAAATCGCTGTCTTTCCGAGGCTTTATTCCCAGGCAAAGTTGAGCATTGGTGTCCTTGGCCAGCAGGTTCTTAGTTCTTCTGAGACAGGCCTTTAAGTCTTGCTGGACCGATCTCTCAAATGTCTAGAATAGTACTGGCTTGGATTTCCTTTTTAATGGGGAATGCAGTTTTGATTCACTTCTACCTTTCTGAAAAGCATCATCATCCCGGTTTCTGTGTTTTGAAAGAAATGAGCGAGCCCTTTCTTTGCTTTTGAAAGTAAAGGCTTGGATATTTCCTCTAAGAGGATGAAGGTTGAGAATCTCAAATGAAGGAGGCATGTAGGTCACAGAGGGGATAGGATTTAATACGCATGTCTGTTATCGGCATGTCCTACTGAATAACTTGTGTGTCTCTTTGCGCATATTATTGTTTTTCATGAGCCTTCTTGTGAAGCACCAAAGTCTCTGGCAATTTACTAGAACCTGTGTCAGGGCCCTGGATTCACAGTTCGACCAGGTATGTAAGGTTCTTTGTGTCTCTGGCATTCTGCAGAACAAGACATCTTTTGTAAATTTGTACTAACTTTTGAGATCCTGGAGAAGAAGGTGCAACAGGAGTAGAACTCATCTATAGTCACCAGTCAGGCACGTGGAGATCTGTCTCCTTGTCTTTAGTGTGAAGCAAAGGTGAAAACCGATCACAGAGCTTAGGCACAGCAAGACAATTTCAGACCCCTCCTATGTGAAAGGCTGAGCCTCTTCTGATGCCCCTGGGAGTCGGCTAAATGCCCCAGGCAGCGGTGGCCTACTAAATGGTTGTTATTGAGTATGTTCATAGAATACCTGACCTGAAACTCTTGTAGCTGTTTTAAGGTTGGAAAGGAGAGTCCATTCCTGCCTCTGGGATACTGGCTATGGTAAGAAAATAGAAATACCAGCTGGCAGGACATAAACAGCACAAGCTATAGCCTTAGGTTTCACCTGGAGGTTTGTCCAGAAGCTGCACGGTACCACTGCATGGGTGGACTGGCTTTTGCTAGCCCTGATTTTCATGTATTTTGGTAGTCTTGAGAAAAGTCCTTTTGGTTGTTTCTAGTGAAAAGATGAAGGCTGTAAAAAGCTTAGTGCTGTTTTTCGCAACATGCTGTAGCTACAAATAGATTGTGCTAAAAAAGCATGGCAGCATAACTGGCAAGTCTGGATCGTTTGTTTCCTCTGTTGGCTTTCAAGTTAAGAGATGAAGTTAATTGCTTTTCTACTTGCTGTAGCTAATCTTTATTTCACTGGGATCCAGCCATCCCGCCTGTGCCACCCTCTGTTAAGCTCCAGTGCCAAATTCCGAAATGATTAAGGAGAAAACTGGAAGGAAAGTCCATTAGTATCTCTCTTTTGTACGTCGCCTGAGGAATGTCAGTCTGTCACCAGGCACTCAAGGTGCTAATAGCTGTCTTAGAGGAGAAGTGGGCAAGAAGATGGTGATTTACCTTCTGGTTGACTAGATTTATGTTCTGAGAAGCTTCCTAAAATGGTTTAAGAGGGGTAAGTTGCAGTACTTGGACAGAAATGTGAACACTGCCCAGGCCATATAAGAAGTAAATGGCTTCAGACAAATATGACTCCTTTCCACGGTGGGGAAACATCGGATAGGGTGGTTCTCTGTGGCTTTGATCATTTTTTGGAAGAACCAGCTTGCAGGCTGGTAGGTATGAGCACAATATGTGTTTTGGCCCAGTTCCTGGTTGCTAGATTTGCATGGGAGTTTTAACTGCGATGGGGCTTCTTTCTTGCTCTTGGTCCGTATTCAAAGGCAAAGACAACTGTCAAGGAAGAGGGAGGCATGGGGGCGTGGAAGGGTTCCGTGCCTGCACGGCTCTGAGGGAGCTGAGCAAGTGAGAGGCCCTGAGACAAAAGTGTGTGTGGTGGTGGAGGCCTCTTCTAGTCCTTTTTATTCTCTCAAGTCAGTAAGTTCAGTCCCTGATTCCACTGCATAATCTGCAAGCTGAAAGAGACCTGGCTAGACTGGGTAGCGTTAAGAAGTAGGGGCCTCTCTTAGGAAGTGAGACTTCAGTGAGCTCAGTGCAAGGCGGACTGGTAAGAGGCAGTGGCCGAGTTGACTTGTCACCAGTTTTGAGAGAAGAAGATGTGCCTACTCTGCTAGAAACCTCCTTGGCTTCTCCCAAATGCCCCTCTTTTCAATGCTGAACAGACAAGGCCTGCATTTGCTAGCAGAAGGGACAGGAGGCCTTGAAGCTCTGCACTTTGAAATAACTTTCTGTATCCCATTCATTGTCACTGTACTCCATGCTGTAAATCAAATCCCAGGAATCCAGAACATGCAGAGAATTTATGAAGTGGCGACTAGATCCAAGAGTGCAAAGTCAGAACGCAGCAAAGAAAGATGTTGGCAGAGGACAGCTGCTGTTTCTCAAGGGCTGGCAGAATATGGTCCTTCTGTGCTTTACTACCCCAGCCGCACAGAGTCCACAGCTGGTTTAATATCTGTGTCAAATGGAGATGACATTCAGCAGGTCATCTTCAAAACAAGCAGGTGAGAGGGAAGAAAAGCTACTTAGAATGAGACTGTTAACAGTACGGAATAGGAAGGAGGTTTGGGGGGTCTGAACAGATGCTAGAAATCAGAGGCAGGAGCCTCTTGCTAGAAATTTGGCATCTCAAGAGGCAAACAGGAGGAAATAGCAGAATTCTTTATTTGTGACAGCCATTCCCTCCTTGATACAACTACATTCTCTCTGCCTCAGGCAGCTTGCTTACACATTTCATATTGATCAGTTGTCCAAAAAAAGAAAAAAAAAAAAATCAGAGAGAAATAGGACAGATCATGAGCTATACCTCCAAGTCAGTCAGAATCGGCCTTACCCAGATAATTCAAAACTAGGAGAAAGGCACCATTTTCTTGAATCTGTGCTATGTTCTGGTTGTAAGAACATGTATCCTGTGATGCATATTCATATTAAAATTAAGAAATCAGAAGCTGTCCAGCTCTGGGACTTACAGGAGTCTTCAGACCTGGAATCCGGAAAAGGGCATCTGCCTCAGTGCCAACAGGAATAGTTTTGTGGGAGCCTCTGTTCGGGGACTGGCAGCAAAAAACAGCTGCAGTCCCACTGACAACGGAACGTTAATTTCGTTTCCAAAGGGACCATCTTTAAGTCTTCCAGGGGCTGGTGGAGTGAGGGCACAGAATAAGAGGGTATCTTAAGATGTGTTTAGGTTTCCTTTTGTGGGTTTAGCTGGAGACATTGAAGAAATTACAGCTCCAGCTCCTCACAGCTGGCGATACTGCGCCCGTGCGGAGCTGTGTTCTTGAATCACATGAACACCATACGCTGTTTCACAGCAAAAGGATGCAAGGCTGGCTTGAGTCAGCAAACTGCTGAAAGGAACAGAATCTCTCATGACCGATTCTGCACCTGGCAAACTAGATAGGAGTGCTCGTCTCATCCATTAATGTAGCTCAGTGGTGGTGGTGGGTATTTAATGAGCAGTCAGGAACGGTAACTTCTGGAAATAGATACAGCTGTTTCCAAAGTGAACATCTGTGTCTTCAATTAGTGGTTCTAAAATGGCTGAGCTATCAAATTGCTCTTTAGCATAAAAGTGAGACAGTATGTGCAATTAGGAAGCCATGAGATGGTTGCTATGGTTGGCACAGTATAGAAATAGAAGTTGCCTGGGAAGAGGAGCGGTAGATGGCATGAAAATATCACAGTGAGGAGGGAAGATAGGAAGACACAGGCAGATGTTTAGGAGGCGTATCTTCTGGCATGTGGCAAGTGCCCACAACCTCCCATACCTTAAAGAGTATTTCACCTCCTCCTCTTGCCCTGCTGCTGGTTCACCTTTGTAGTAATTCCGCAGGAGGTGGTCAGTCGTTTTGCAGAGCCTGTTCTGCAAAACTCTGCAGTTCTCCTGACGTGCAGTAGCAGTATGGTAAGGTAAGTTACTAAATATCTCCAGCTAGATCCACAGAAGGAAACCTGAACATGCCTTCAGACTCCTCAACCCTCTCCATCCTGACAAACTCAGCAATGGTTCCGGGAACCAGACCTTGTTCTTCTTCACCCCCAGACCATTCTGTGCTCCTCCTGCTCTGTGTAGGTCTCCACACCACATGCTACTGTTTTTGACTAATTAATTTAATCCGTTGTGCTTTCCTATATTCTTTAGAATCTGTTGCTGTCTGGTCCTCCCGCAGATAGTCTTCTTTTGACCCTAATGACTGGTTACTGCTGTGTTTTTCCTTCCTCTGTCCTGCCTGGTGTGCTTCTCCATTAATTTCACTCTTTGGCCCTGCTCCTGTTGAGAAACCTCCCTCCTTCTTGGAGCCGTCTTGCTGATGCTGTCTTCTTCCTGTACCTTTTTGCACCAAGTTCTCTACTTGCAGAGTTCTGCAGCTTTTAAGGGTTTTTTTTTCTGCCTCTGAGCTGTTCTAAAGTTAGTGCCTATTCTGTCCCAAATCAGCTGCTCTCTTCTTTCCTTACCTTAGCACTTCATGGCTTCTTTTACACTGAGAGAGTTAGGTCGTACCGGTGTTTCCTGGAAGCGTATCTGTGACCAGTTGTCCTCTTTGTCCTCCTGAAGGCAACTGGGTTGACCCTCTGGTTGGAAACTCTCTACCTGAAGCCCTTGAAGGAGTACGGAGTGTATCGCCAGCTCTGCTCTGGCTCACCTAGTGCTCTTGCATGTGCTGCATCCTCCTCCACTCAACGCTCTCTGTGCTGTACCGCCAAGCCTCCCGTCAGGGTTGGGTGCGATGCCTGTCACCCTTTTCTCCATGTACAGAGCCACGCATCAGGAAAACCTGGAACTCTAAGGGGGTTTTAGTGCATGTGGTTTTGTATGCCTGAGTGGGTGCTCTTCTACCCTCTACCCAGCTTCAGTCTAACTGGAATATGGGTAATAGCGGTAAATATACCATGTGTACCCCAAATTCCCATCAGTCTGTGGCTGGGATGTTAACTAAAGCTAAAACCAATACCTGGAAATTTCCCCTTGTTAACAGGCTGAAGGCAATATGGGCATGCTTTCAGGTCTACAGTCCCTAGGGGATGCTTTGCTTCGCAGAGGTGTTTGAATTCTCTTCGCTCTCTCTGCACACTGCTTTGTGTTCTCCTGTCCTTTGTAACTGTTTATGCAGTTCCTCCAGATAGGGTGTGTCTCCTATTGCACATTCACAGGGCTTTACTTCAGTGGTGCCATGATTTTAACTATGTGACTCGGTATCCCAATACGAAAAAGCATCACATGCTGTTTTGAAGCTTCTGTAAAAAATGAAAGCTCATACCTACAGTAATACTTTCCTGCTCAAACACCATTGGCTTCCCCTTCTTTTCTAGGTGCAGTTTAAAATCCCTCATTTTACGTCCCGTGTTGTTTCACCTGTGACCCGTTTGGTGATGGCTTGTATGCTCCCTTCCACTGCGCCACAGGACAGCACATACGGCTCTGCCCTAGCCTTCCCTTACAGGGTCTCAGCACTTTGCTACAGCTTCTTGCCTCTCAGTTTTCAGCTGATTTTCATATTCCCACTAAAAACATATTTTCCCTTTGCTAGTACACAGTGATTTTCTCTTTCTTTAGCTACGAGAAAAATCACTAAAGAAAATCTCTAAGGAGATAGATCTTTAGATTTAGTGACTGGTAAATAAATAGATAGTTATTTGTCTGTTTCTGCAGAGTGTTTGAAGACATAAAAGTAGAAAGTATATGAAATAAATCTTTACTGTAGACTTTTTCAGACCATGAGAGGCAGAATACTTGCTCGTGGACCACAAAGCAGTGTCTGAAGCCAATTCCTCATCATTCTCAGCTGTTGAATCACACTAGAAAGCTAAAAGTACAACACTTTTCTAATGATGTTTTTATTGTAATAAATAGTTACCGTAGCTGTCGCATGTAGTGAATACAAGTTGGGGGAGGAGGCTGTGGGACGGCCCTTCCAGCTGTGATCACCCAGTGAGTGGACCGTGCCCTTTGCTCTGCTCATCTCTGGAAAAGAAACAAAGAGCTGGATGCGCCCAGAACTGCTGGGATCGCTGCGTCTCTTCAGGCACCTGAATCGAATGGTTAGGCGCCAGTTTGCACTGCAGCCTCCCACCTAGCACTCAAATTATCTCCTAGTCTTTTCTGGGCAGTTCACACCGAGCTCCAGCTCTAGTCCTCAGCTGGTGTTTCTCCACTTACATTGCCCGAAAGTCTCATCCCATCTGACACAATGCTGCCATTAGAAGGTAAGGAGCGATAGAGTGGGAAACGTCCTGTCGCTCTGGTCAACACATCCAAGGGCGTCCACTGGGGTGACAGGGATCGTGTTTGGCTTCCTGAGCTGGAACCGACACACAGATTTAGGACTGCACCAAAGCGAAGATGCCTCCCTAACCCCAGGGCGCTGCCAGTCCAAGGGTGTTCTTTGTGTCCCCTGTTGAGATAGCGGTGGCTTGCATAATTAACTAATTATTCCTTAGAGTTGTTGGGGGAGGGAGCAAAGACGCTCACTACCCAGTCTGGTGTTTGGGACGCAGATGTGTGAAGATCCTGTTCACATCTCTGTGCTAGTGGGTGTTTCAACTGTACACAAAAGAGACACGCTTCGGCCGGAGGGGCTGAGACCAGTCCTGCTCTGTCTCTGGCAGGGAGGGAGTCGGAGGTCACCCATCTCCCGAGAGGACGTGCCAATGAGCAGGCGGCTGTGCCGTCTTCTTTGGGGTTCTCTGTTGTCCTCTGAGAAGATGCCGATTGTTATAGGCCTCCAGCTTTGCACCCAGCCTGCAAGGGGGGAGCTGCAGAGGATGGTGCCTCAGCTGGCACGGATGTGGTGCTGGCTGGTGCCCGTGGAGACCCCACCAGGGGCTGAGGTCGCCCTGTGGGAGCCTCGGCTCGAGGCCGCGAGAGCCGAGACAGTCGGCAGCCGAGCCTCCCGCGTCCCGGGAGAGCTGCTCTGAAATACGCTCGTCCAGTTTCCTTAATACTCCTTTAAGGCAGACCAGGATTGGGATGTAAACAGCACGTTGATCGTAGGCGTGGACAACAACAAATTGGAAGGTGTTTCAAACAGTCAAGACGAATGCAAAAATAATCCCAAGAGCCCAGAGAGCAAAGTGGTCATAGCAAGAAAGAACAAAGGGATTTAAACTGAGGAAGTGCAGTGACCTTATCATATCTGCTCAATCAAAACATATGCTGAACCCAATACAGCCACTGTGCCCTGAAAAAAAAATAAGAACTGGGAGCCTGGGATTCTGTGCACGTAAATAAATAGAGTATCCTGAAGTTTTCAGGGAAAAGAGAAGTAAACATAACTGATGGATCGCTGCAAGTTTAAGAAAAAATCTTTAATTGCTGTTATCAATAATTTTAGTCATTATTTCACTCTAACAAAGATGGTCTGTCATAACCTAAAACCCTTAATATTTTGCTTTGAAATAAAAAGCAAAGTTTTTCAAGGACAGCTCGTTAGTGAAACAGTTTACTGTTGCAGCCAACATAAGGACTACGTCAGCTTTGGAGTCTAATTTGTAGCCTGTGGAAACTGGTTGAGGCTGTGGGTCATCCTTTCTCTCTGGAGTCTGAGGAAGCGGCCAAGCTGCTCGCCTTGTGTCTGGGCGATCTCGTTCGGAAGTGGGCTGTAACTCGGGATGTGATGGTGGCTGCCTCCTACATGGATGGCTAAGCTCCCAGAAGTGGAGACAGCCTGCTTCCCTCAGCCAGGGCAGAGGCTGATGCTAGCACGTTCTAGACTCCCGTTTGTCCTCTAAAGGTCGAGCCAGAGTGAGACATAGCCGTTTGCTTTCCGTGCTGCGTTTGTGGCAGTGGCAGCTACTGCTGCTTGCACCGGGCCGGTACAGGTGCTCTGCTGAAGGCAGCTGCCTCCCTCTGCCAAGAGAAGGAAATGAGAGTTTTCTTTGAAACTGCATTTGCCCAGCATCTTTCCTTTCTGGAACCCACTACAAATGCCCACACACTGTTCAGAATCTCTTCAGCCCACCCCTCTTTGGAGGGGTTTCTTTTTAAATTTATTGAGGACTCTCCTCTTCACAGTGGTTTGAGCACGCAGACAGCAGGAAGGCTGTGCGCAAGCTCTCCTCGTGCTGCTCTGTAGCACGTTCCCGTTCATACTGCTGGTGCTGTGGTTGCCCGCAGATTGCCCACACTTCTCCCACAGCTGTGAAGTCGCCTAAGCATGTCTCAAGGGTTGGTGCATCCCTCTGACCCGTTTCAAGAGGTCAGGGCTCTTACTCCCGCAGCACAGCAAGGATGCCCAGGTACAGAGAAGGTAAGCGATGTCTCCGAGATGCACAAGTCTGTGGGTAAGGAGGAGCTGAACGGTGAATTCGCAGCTGCTGGCTTGCGTACTGGCTGCCAAAGCAATCTTTGTGTTCATCTCTTAATTCCTGAGCCCATTTGACGAGCTGATAGAGCTTCCAAATCTCCACCAGCCAGAGCTGGTCCTACCAGCTGTACGCTGTTCAGTTTGCGTGCTGGAGGCAGGAGCTTCAGCAGCTGCCTGCCCTTCAGGTGGCGGGTGTAGGACATTGCTTCCAGCGAGAGTACATTCGCTCCCCTCCCTCGCTGCTAAACAGCACAGGGCTTCCTTGGTCTTGCGGAGGGGTGGGTCCATATTGCAGTAGGAGATAGAAAGATGTATTTGCACAGACGGGATAAGAGGCAGGACCCTGCTCAGAATTCTGTGCAGGACCTTTCCCCCCCTTCCTCTGGTCTTTATAATCTCTCTCCCAAGGAGCTGTAGCTTGCTGTACTCGGTACAGTCCTGGAGTGTTTGTGAATGAATGCGTTGTTTCATTTTCTCTGAATGGACACCATTTGGGGCTGGATCCTTTTTCTCCCACTGGCACTGAAGAAGCTGCAGTTGGAGACTTCACAGCCTCAGAATGAAAGTCAGTTCCTATCTCAGCATTATGATGTAATTTCAGAATGAAGGAGACGGCAGTCTTTCAGCTTGCACTAGCTCATGTTAATTATGCAAATACATGCACTCTCAGAACCCTCATGCACGGTTTGACCGTCTTCAGAGGTGGACTTTTTTCAATAGAGCATCAAGAAGACCATGTAATAGGAGGCTAGGCTCTTCAGTAATGAGTAGCAAAAGGTACTGAACGATAGCGATATCCAGGATCTCCCTGGAAGAAGAGTCTTTTCAGAAGTGCCACCCTGAGGAGAGAAGCTCATAACATCAGGTAAGAGACCAGAAAGTTAGGAGGAAGTCAGTTTTTAATCACTGTGGCTTGTGCGCCTTGATAACATGTCCAGACTGTGAAACTTTGGTATTTTTTATCAACGTACTATTGGGGTTCACTTTACAGGTAGAACTGGGCCTGGTAAGCCCAATTAATCTTAGGGACAAAGGAGGCAAAGGACGTGGGAAGGACAAGGGAGATAATGAGGAATAACGAATGCTCCCTGGATGGGGAGAGGATTGGGTTTTATGTGGTCAGATGAACAGTCTCCGTCCTCTGTATGGCAAGGTCCTGAGAGCTCTGCAGCCCAGACGTCACACCCTGCCATCAGATACGTACAAACGTTGGTAAGATCCCTCCCCTGAGCTCTCTCTTTTCCGGGCTAAACAGTCCCACCTCTCAGCCCTCCTCTCATCAGAGATGTGCCAGTCCTTTGATCATCTTTGTGGCCCTTGTGTTCCTTAGGATTTGGTGTACCGCTCAGAGCATCGTGACTGACTTCAGCACAGTCTCTCCCTCAAAAGATGACTCCTCAGTGCTCTGGCCTAGGTGATCGTATTTCACAAAGATGAGAACCTGGGTCCCGCTGCCCTGACACTTGGTCTCTGATTTCAGCACGGTGAGTTGTAACTGTGGTTCTTCCAGTGCTGATCGACAAAATAATAAGACCTCTGAGGTCTGATGGTCTGGAAGATTAAAGCAAATGACAAGCAGCAGCTCTTGCGGCTATCCTTGCCAGCCCTTCGGACCGGCCCAAAATTTGTTATTCAACTACAGGGGTTTTTAGGTGCTTTCAATTAGAATGGCAAAACACATTGCATACAAGAACCTGTATTGGCAGCATGACCTCCTTTTCTGCCTCCACGGCCATCTGCCTGCTTCTGGGATCATCTCTTTCTTGGGCATCCTGGTTACCCTAGAGCACTGTCCTTTGTTTTAGCCTAGACTGACCTCCCTGCGTGGTCCTCTTTGCTTGACTGCTCATCACTAAAACCACAGGGTCTGGTCCTTTGTTCTCTCACCCTCTGTCTCTTTGTGCATGTAGACAGCTCTGGATGGTTAATTCACACCAACTCCAAAACCTTAAGTGGCTTTGCTCATCACTTGCTATCCTCCACCGTAACCAAATTAATTCTACACTCAGTGTGCCACATAATCATAGAATACCTCGAGTTGGAAGGGACCCATAAGGATCATTGAGTCCAGCTCCCTGCTCCTCGCAGGACTGGCTAGAACTAAACCATATGACTAAAAGACCATCGTCCAGATGCTCCCTGAATGCTGACAGGCTTGGTGCTGTGACCACTTCCCTGAGGAGCCTTTTCCAGTGGCTGACCACTCTCTCGGTGAAAAACCTTTCCCTAAAGTCCAATCTGAACTTCCCCTGACGCAGCCTTGTTCCATTTCCACGTGTCCTGTCGCTGGCCACCAGAGAGAGGAGATCAGCGCCTCCCCCTCCGCTGCCCCCCTTGGGGAAGCTGTAGGCTGCGATGGGGTCACCCCTCAGCCTCTCTGGTATGTAAACTATGCTCTTTTTAAACAACAACAAAAAAATCAGACTTTTCCTTCCTTCCCACTAATGATGCGTAAGTGCAGCCTGCACATCCTGAAATGCCCCCTTAGTATTAGCCATGGAAGTTCCTCTAGTATTGCCTAGAGAAGCTGTTGTTCATCATCTCTGGGACGTTTTTGTGTAGTGCCTCCATGGTCGGTTCCTGCTGACTGCCGTCCAAGAGGTGGCTGCCCTGTAGAAAAAGGGCGTTATGTGTGCCCTCTGTGGTCCTTCAGGATGAAGGCGACATCACTTCTCCGCAATGGTAAGTAATGTGATCTCTGTGGAGAAGGAGAATGCCTCTGTTTTCTGAAATTTCAGGGAGGTCATGAATGAGGTGCGTTTGTGTATTGTATCTTTACATATGTTATGCAGCAAGCACTTCGCGTGGGTAAAAGGCAACTAATGCCATGAGTCAAAAACTACCTAAGAGACAGAAAACAAATATATGGTCAGATTTGTGCAGAATGCAGCAGTAGAATACAAGGGCTTCATGATTTCCTACTAAATATAAAGCTGATCAATACAGTAATGACGAGGAAAGGGGTTGGAATGAACATGGAGGTGGCTAAATTTGTAGATGACTCAGTTACTTATATCTAGAAAATACTGTGAGGAACTTCTGCAACTAAATTGAGCAGTCTTCATGATGTCCCATTAAATTAATTGTCAAAAAACACAAAATCAGGCGCACTGGAAAAATTAAACCTTCCAGACTCCTTGTAAGGGCTCATTTAATAGTGTCATGGCAGGGTGAGATTTGGATGTCACTGTGTACCCCTAACTGAAGATTTTTATTTGGTGAAAAGCTAGTGTCAGGTTATGTTATGATGCATAAATAAATAGGATGGGGAATGATACGGAAAATACAAAAATGCCACCCTGTGAATTTTTGGCGTTCCTTCTCCTCTTGTATGCTTCTGCTCTTACTCATCCTAATGGCCACAGCAGAACTAGAAGAGTTTCAGCAGTAGGTGACGGTGGTTACGAGGGACGAGAGAAACTCTCCTCTTAAGGAACAGATGGTAAAGACTGGGGGCTTTCTGCCTTGGTGGGGATGTGAGGGATAGAAACGTTCTCTGGAAGCGCACAGGCGTTGTGAGGACTGCAGTAATCAGAACGTGCCTGAACGCATGACGTGAAGATTCCTACGAAATTAAAAACTCGATGCGAATGAAGTTTACTCCTACAGTTACTGGGGGAGAGGAGATTCCATTTAACGTAGCAGCTTGTGAGCATAGTTTGAGAGGGCTGAGCAGGGTCAGGGATCTGTGTTCTGAATGCACCTGGAGATCGGTGGTCAGAGAGCTATGGTCAGGTCTTTGTTCCAGGCCGGTTGAAGACGGCACTCTTCAGGAGCCTGAGAAGGGCATTCTTCATACTGGTAAGTGTAATGAAGGGATTTTGTCTTTTACAGTTGTATTTCCAGGCATGCATTTCACTGTGATAGGGCTCTAGTAAGGACAAATATCTGGCAGTGACCTGAACAGTGTGCTTTCAGTCACTGTGTCTGCAACGTCTTGCACCGCTACTCACGTCTGTTGCATGTGATTTTTGTTGGTAAGGAGAAGATGCCCCAGTCGATGTGTTTAAATCCTTTGTCTGTGCAGCTGCTTCTGCAGGCCGGTATAGAGGAAGGAGCCAGCAAAGGGCTCCTCAGACTGGTGAGCGCTTGGGTTCAAGGAGACTTTGGGGATGATGGGTAGTTCCTCAGCTGGGCACCGCCCAGCGTTTGCTCTGTCCCATACAGGGATGCTGCTGTCACTGGGCTGGGGGAGGCAGCTGCTGGCAGCCCGGGTGAGAGCAGGGGCTGGGGCACTCGCCCTGGTGAGTTCGCAGGCTGGGTTACGTCACCACGTTGCCCTCTCACTCACAGTTGGCAGTTCAGCCTGGGGTTGGCGTGCTGTTCTGCTTTCTCTCTGAATTAAGTTGAAGAACGCTTTGGGGTTTTGGCGTGCGTGCGTGTGCGTGTGTGTGTGTGCGTGCGCGCGCGCAGTGATTCAGTGTTTCTGGAAATGGCCTGTCTGTACGGCTGTGCTCCTGTATCCTTCTCAGAACCAGCTGCTGCAACTGAAGAAAGGGAATCTGCCCCACCGTGGGTCAGGAGCAAAGCTCTGGAGGGCTGCACTGCTTTGCAGAGTGAGAGAACCACCAAATCGTAGGTTGGAAGGGACCTATTGAGATCGTCTAGTCCAATCCCACCTGCTCAAGGAGGGTCAGCTAGAGCAGGTTTCCTAGGACTGTGTCCAGTTGGGTTTTGAGTATGTCTGAGGATGGATACTCCGCAACCTCTTTGTACAACCTGTTGCAGTGTTTGACCACCCTCACAGTAGAAAAAGTGTTTTCTTGTGTTCAGATGGAATTGCATGTGTCTTAATTTGTGCCTCTTGTCCTGTCACTGGGCGCTACTGAGAAGAGAGTCTGACTTCCTCGTCTTCATTCCCCCCCCATCAGGTATTTCTACATAGTGACAAGATCCCTTACCCACCCCATGCCTTCTCTTTTCCAGCCTGAACAGTCTTAGCGCGCTCAGCCTCACATCATATGAAAATGCTTCAGTCCCTTAATCATCTTCACGGCCCTTCGCAAGACTCGGTACTTCGCCATTCCTACCTTCCATCTGTCAGCAGCTGCTGGCCCCACAGCTTGAACCCTTCTCTTTCTTTGCAGCGTGAGGGGGACAGCCCCTCCCCGGGGTGAGAGGGCGCGAGCAGAATGCTAACCAGCCACGCTTTGTTTACCAGTCTCGGCAGTGACAGCTCAGCTGCTTGGGCTTGAGCCACAGAAATGGCAAAGAAAGAGCAGCAGTATTTTCATGCTTGTTAGTCCTGCAGACTGGCCCCTTTCCCTGTACAGCTGGCGTTGTCCACCAAGCGCTGCCCAGCCTGCAGCCCTCCGGCTGGCGTTGCCTCTGCAGCACCCTGGCACCTGGTGCCTGGAAGGATGCGCCCATGCTGGGCACCAGTGACTGCACTGTGCCTGAGGGCCCTCCTGTCACAGGGCACAAGGAAGAGGCGCTGGTGTTGGTTCTGTACACCAAGCTGCTGTGGTCTCCAAGTGACATGGGTAACAACTGCCAAAAACAGTCTGTCTGGGACGTGTAGGCAGCAAGGTGGCAGAAGCTGACGCCTGGGGACCGGCACGGGTTTCACTTTGCCCCAGACCTACTGTTGAAAACTGCGAGCAGATCGCTTCCGTTCCGAATGCTCTGAGCAGCACGTGAGTGGAGGTCCTGGTGTGGGGTGAGCTGTGTGAGAACTGCACGATGCAGTCAGTGAGGAAACGAGGTACTCCCTGTGTTTGCTGCTGGGATCTAAGCAACGCTGAGGTCTCAGCAATGCCCTTACAGTTACCGTTACCTCGAGGATGAGTGGGGTTTTGCTTCTCTTGGCTGCAGTGCATGCCCCAGAACACTTCCTGGGCCCTCCTCGCCTGCACCGCCTGCCACCCTCCCACGCTGCTCCCCACGGGCCCGCTTGCAGCAGTCCTTCTTTGTGCAGGGGCTTGGTTCCCAGCCTCTCCCGTCCGTAAACTGCATCCCACGTCAAGTGGCAGAAAAGCCACTGAGCTCAGTGCAGGCATTTCCTTTGCACAGCAATGGTTTTGTTTTAGTCTGGAGGGAGCAGGTTTAGACAAAGTGAAAGAACACAAGTTCAGAAAGCAGCTAGAGATGCAGAGTATAAATAGTTCTGCTGAGAGCTTAGAGCCACTCTCGTTGTGGGCTGGAGGCTGCCTTCTGGGCATATCTGTCTGGTTTATACTTAATTGCTGGCAGCCAGAGTAAAACATCCCAGTAAACTGAGTTTGATTAAAGCTATACTGAGTATTGGCCTTTCTCTGACTTTTTTCTGTGTCCTTTTGGTGTCTTTCTTTGAAATACCAGTTTCATAAAGCTGTTTTAGAAGGATTGATATCTGCCTAGAAAGAGAGCTGGTGGGAGGTTGTGGAATAGAGAGCGTGAAAAGAACAACATTGTCAGAGAGCAGCAGTTGTCTGGAAGATGAAAAATAGAAATAGGTGTCCATTTTCAGTGAAGATCTGTGGCCCTCCAGTCTACAGGAGGGGTAAAAGCCTATCAAAGATTTAAACCCTATAAATTATACATTCCAACGGTTAAGTTCTAAGTGCCTGGCTTGTAGAGTGGATGTAATGTCCACAGGTAGGTATTTGCAAAGACCAGAATCCAAAAAATTATGTGCTGCCTGCAGTGTCAAGGGAAATGCTGCAGGCAGGTCCTGTACGTCGTCCCGCTTCCCAGAGCTGTTTGACGTGGGTACACAACGGCGGCTCTAGTGCTGCCTTTCAGGACGGCAGGCACTCACCACTGTTCTTTCTAATAAAGGAATAGCGCCCAGGCATTGTGTCAATATTTTGCCAGATATCCATGTAATGCCCGTGCCAAGGTGAGCACACAAACGGCTTTTTTGCACTACCAGGCTCTTGTTAAGAATGACGAGAGATTCGTTACTAGGACTGCACCGCTCTAATGAAGGGTGAGTTGGCACGCACCAGCTGGCTGACAAAGCCCTGTGGTGACTAAGGCTTGGACAACGTCCAGAGATACCTCTCCATGGTGGCTGCAATGAGGCAAGCTAGTTCTTTCTGGAGGGGATAATTGCTCTGCGCCAGCGTTTATGGGGCACAGCTGTCTGGCAGAAGCGGGCAGCTTGATATGCCTGGCACCGTGGACTTCAGGACACGTTGGAGTCGAGTTGCAAATTGCGTTGATCCAGAACTGGGACTTTTTCCCGTGTTACTGAAAAGAGTGTGCTTTGTTCTATGAGACCCAGGTATTAAATTGGGTCTAGAATGCAAGTTGAAGCCTTGCAATCAAACCCATGCTGAAGTGGAATTTTTGAGACTAAAACGTCGGTAGGCAGATACTGTCTCATCAGCTTCTCCCATCCTGTCTAATCCCTTGCCTCTCCCCAGGCCAAAGAACCCTACATCACCGGAGCGATACTCTGGAGACGGTGATCCTGGTGAATCCCAGTGTGGACAGCATCGTGTCTGAGGTAAGGACCAGATGCCAGCGGGTTTTCTACACATCAGCTCTCCTGCCCTTGCTTGACACAGAGGCCATGATCATTGCACTTTGCACCTTCTGGAGAGTTTGAACATGCTGCCAGTCCGCTGCAAGGTGTCGTGAAGCAGCCGGGTGTTCTGGTCTTGCCAACAAGGTATACGCAGTAGCCAGCATTCTGTGACAGAGTTTACTGCTAGACAAAGAAACGCACAAGAGTGTCGTCCCTTTAGGAATGAGCTGCTTCCTGGAAGAGTTAGTGCCTTAGAATTGCCCGAGTTTATGGATTTCTCAGGAGCTTGTAGAGTTTCCTAGCAAACGGGGTGGAGGGCTTGTGAACCTTGAGCATTCTAGTTTGATGAGAGTCTAAACGTGCCAGCCTCTTACATGGCAGTGTAACACCAAACATTTAGCGTTGGCCTAGTTTCTCAATGTGAATTATGATGTGACATGGGCAGGCAGTAGCAGTGTCTTCCCTCTTCAATAACCTGCTCTCCTGTATGTAGAAAACTTACGTTTTGGCTATTTGTGAATGATGCGTAAGTATTGCTTGTCCATGTGATCGGGGTTTCTGGGCGCTGGTGAGGAATACAGATAACTTTTTGACTGCAACACTCCGTCTCGTGTTAACAGGTCCGTTCACTGGTGTGTGATGTATCAGCCCACAAGCTACTGATCTTCTGTGGTCAGAGCTCAGACCAGGAAGGAGACTTGATCCTGCAGACAGGGACCTTCACTTACCAGAAGTTTGCTGAGATACTGTCAGACCCAGAGGTGAGTGTGAGCAGTAAGCCAGCACGTCCCCTGCTGTTAACAGAGTCCATGATAGAGCAGTGCAGCCTGCACCACTCCTTTGGGTGGCAGATCCACAGAGGAATGGGCTTGAAATCCAGCAAAAAAATTGCACACCATAAATAATTCATGCTGTAGTCTTGAGCATCTTGCTTTAACTCCCTGGCTTAAGTTTTCCAAGGTGGCAGGCATGGCTGATTCCACCTTTAAGTGCTCAGCTTGAAATAACCTTCCAGGCTGGCCCTGCAGTGGGCAGACAGTCAAAATTTCTTAAAGCAGGTCTTAAAATACCTGTGGTCAGCTTCCAAAAAATAGCCGACAGAGGCCATCATCACCCTAGTAAATGTGGGTATTTCTCTTCATTTCACAATCAGTCCAGCAAGCATAAGCTGTTGTCAGGGTTCAGAGTGTTCATTAGGGGTGTGTAAAGATGACGAGGGGATGACTAAATGCTGATTAAGTAACTACATGATGCTTAAATAACTACAGATGTTGTTATTTGATCGTAGAATTGCAGAATCATTCAGGTTGGAAGGGCGCTTGAGAGGTTTGTAGCCCAACCTGCTGCACAGAGCAGAGTCAGCACTGAATTTAGACGAGATTGCTCAGGGCTTTGTCCAGTGGGGTCTTGAAAACCTTACAGGACATCTCTGAACCTCTGCTCCAATGCGAATTATCTTAGCTAAGCGTACTATAGCTTTCCTCAGAGGGTTTAAACTCTATTGCACTTGTTGCCAATACAGCTATGCTGCTTCAGTTTTTGATAAGCCCTACTTCCCCTGATCATTGTGTGCCAGGTGTTCAGAATGTCTCCATCTGACTGAATGTACAGTTGCTGCAGGAATGGCTGGGTGATATTTTGACACTTGATATCATTGTTGCTGTAATTACATAGCAAATCTGCCCACCTTCATTTATTTTAGGCTGACTGTTCTCGTTTATTTCTGGTACCCCTTTATTTGGACACGAACTAGTCAATTAAAGGCTGTATAAGCAGGAGAACAGAGTGTAAAGAAGTGTACTAATCTCATTCCAGATACTTAGGAAGTCTGAGGTTTAATGCTTCTTTGCTCGGGATATGTTCAGCATAGCTCTAAGGAGCCTTGGAAATTATATTGACCTTAGTTCTGCTTATTAATCATGTAGCATGTCCCCAGCCCCATACGTATATCAGAGGTGGAGTCACAACTTTCAAAATAGGTCCCAGGAAAGAAAATTAATCTGTATAAAAAGAAAGTCCACGCCACTAAAACTGCACAGAGTGCTATATGATTGTTCACTAGCCAGTGAGCGAGGTTAAGTTCAGACAATGATGCTAGGCATTGAAAAGGGTATCTCAGGGTTAGAAATCGCAAATCTAAAAGAAACTGCTATTTTTGAGCCCAAGCCAGGGAGTGATATCCCACGTTAAATAGGAAGAAGTAAGGAAAGAGGACAAGGCGGTTCCTGCTTTTGTTTTCTTTCCTGAGGTCTTGTCACAATGCATTCCCAGCAGTCAGGAAGCATAACAGCCCATCAACATTAAGAATTTCAAAAGAGAGCAGAACATGGCCCCATGCGTCTATTTGCAACGGGCTTTTGGACTATTTAATCTATCCCCAATGTTTCCTGTCAGTAAAGTGCTCATGGCGTTTTCAGCATTTCTGCATTAACTGGCTATTTTTTTAAAAAGTGCTGAATTGGTCTCAGAGCTCTATTTGACCTTTATTTGTCTGTGCTTGTATCATTAGGTCACCCAGATTCTCAGCAGCACTGATTCAGATATCAAGGCCTCCCTTACTGTGTCGTGCTTGGGAGAAGGAGACTGGAGCAACCTTGGGCATCCTCAATTTCAGGAAATTATTAATCTGAAACTGAATCCTGATCCAGTTCTGCCAGAAATGGATGGGGTGTCTGAGTTTGCAGAATACGTCTCTGAGACAGTTGACGTGCCGTCTCCATTTGATCTCCTGGAGCCACCCACCTCAGGGGGCTTTTTGAAGCTTTCTAAACCCTGCTGCTACATATTCCCTGGGGGAAGGGGTGATTCTGCTCTCTTTGCTGTCAATGGGTTTAACATCCTTGTGGATGGTGGCTCTGACAGGAAATCTTGCTTCTGGAAGCTGGTAAGGCACCTGGATAGGATTGACTCAATCCTGCTCACCCACATTGGTGCAGACAACCTACCTGGCATCAATGGGCTGCTGCAGAGGAAAGTTGCTGAGCAAGAGGAGGAACAATCCCAGGGCTCTACCAACTACAGTGACTGGATGAAGAACCTAATTTCTCCTGAGCTAGGGGTGGTTTTTTTTAATGTTCCTGAAAAACTGAAGATGCCTGAATCATCCATGAAAGTAAAGAGGAGCATCGAAGAAGCTTGTCTGACACTGCAGTATCTCAACAGACTAGGCATTAAATCAGAGCCTCTCTACAGAGTGGTGAGCAGTACCATTGAACCCCTCACACTCTTCCACAAAATGGGAGTGGGTAAGCTGGACATGTATATACTGAATCCTGTCAAGGACAGTAAGGAAATGCAGTTTCTAATGCAGAAATGGGCTGGCAATAGTAAAGCAAAGACTGGCATCATTCTCGCAAGTGGGAAAGAAGGTGAAATTTCTGTTCCCTATCTCACATCCATCACAGCCCTAGTGGTGTGGCTTCCAGCTAGCCCAACAGAGAAAATTGTAAGGGTTTTGTTTCCTGGAAATGCTCCTCAAAATAAGATACTGGAAGGTCTTGAGAAACTCAAGCATCTGGATTTTCTGAGGTACCCAGTGGCTACTCAGAAAGAGATCACTTCTGGAATAGCTCCACCTGTGCTGAAGCAGACCAAAATTAAACAAAGAACTGACAGTAAAGAGAGTCTTAAATCTTCCCCCAAGCCATCTGTGACAAAGCAAGCTAAGAAAGAAGAGGCAGTTGAGGAGGGGATTAAGGAGGTAAAACCAGAAGTCATAAAGGATGCTAAAACTGAGAAAAAGGTTAAAGAACACTCAGAGAAAATTCCTGAGAAACCTGTTAAACAGGAGAAGATAAAGACAGAAACAAGTGATGCTCTCAAAGCTGAGAAAAGAAAACTGGCAAAAGACAAGGTTGGAAAAAAGCATCTCAAAGAGAAAGTATCCAAACTGGAGGAGAAGAAAGACAAAGAAAAGAAGGAGATTAAGAAGGAGAAAAAGGACTTAAAAAAAGATGATGGAAAGAAAGAGGAAAAAAAAGATTCAAAGAAAGAGGATAAAAAGAAAGAAACCAAACCAGAGCCCAAAAAAATTTCTAAACCAGACTTAAAACCATTTACCCCGGAAGTAAGAAAAACATTATACAAGGCAAAAGTTCCAGGGAGACTCAAAACCGAGAAGATCAAAGTCAAACCTGAAAAGGAAGTACCTGCTGACTTGAAGACGTCACCAATGGAGAAGGCACCTGTACAGGTGGAGCCGGGAGAGACTTCCATAGCTGAACAGAGGTTAGTCCTGTCTTCACCAGAAGATCTTACAAAGGACTTTGAGGAACTGAAGCACGAGGAGAAAGGGGCCTTGCAGGTGACTCAAGAAATGTCTGATATTGAGGTTAGTGATAAGATTATGCGAGTACCTGAAACAGAGATAAAAGACTCTGCTGACGTGATTGCTCAGAGTTGCCTTGAAGTGGATCTGGTTTTGAAAACAAACATTCCTGATCAGGGAATAACTGCTACTGATATGGAAAAAGAATCACCAGCAGAGGAAAAGGCAGTCCATCAGCTAGAACTGAGAGCAGATCATCCTGAAAAAATAGAGGATGAAAGAAGAACAACAGATGAAAATCGTGACGTGAGATACTCCGAGGGAAAAGCTGAGCAGGACAAGGAAGTTCAGCAGTTTCCAGACAAAGAACAAGTACCATCACAGATCGACCTCTTAGCAAAGGGTGTTCGGTCATCAGTGTTCAGAGAGGAAGAAAAGGAGGAAGAGGAGAAAATCTCTTTGGACAGAAAAGAGAGGGAAGCAGAAACAAAGACTTCTGAAAAGTATATTGAGGGGACAGAGGCACAGGAAGAGGGTGAGAAGGAAAAGAGAGAAGATGTGGTAGAAAAGGCAGAACTGGAAGAAAAGGAAGAACAGCACGTGAAGGCAGAGGAGAAGGTGGAAGAGAATAGAGACTTCTATGAGCTGAATCAGGGTGAGAGGGAGGACAAAATATTTACCACTACAGAAAAAGAAAAAGACTTTAGTGACATGGGTGAGAAAAACAAGTTACTTGGAAAGGATGCAACAAAGGAAGAGTCATATCTGAGTCCAGTCCCACCAGGAGCAACAGCAGAACATGTTTCATATATCCAAGATGAAACTATCCCAGGCTACTCAGAAACAGAGCAGACCATTTCCGATGAAGAAATACATGACGAACAGGAAGAGAGGATCCCACACTTAAAGTATGACGTCAATGCCTATGACATTTCTGTTCCTGACCACCCAGGCTCTTTTGAAGCAATACACGGAATACAGGCCATGCCTACTGCTGACCTTTCAGCCAAGGGCTTTACTGGCCAGGAGTCTGAAATCCTGGCATATCCTACAAACATTGTGGCAGCACCTCTAGCCGAGGAGGAACATATATCCTCTGCTACCTCCATTACAGAATGTGATAAGCTTTCATCTTTTGCAACTTCAGTAGCAGAAGATCAGTCTGTTGCATCTATAACAGCACCACAAACAGAAGAGACTGGGAAAAGCTCTTTACTTCTAGACACAGTAAACAGCATGCCCTCCTCTCGGACTGAAGCAACCCAAGGTCTCGACTATGTTCCCTCCGCTGGCACAATCTCGCCCACATCATCATTGGAGGAGGACAAGTGTTTTAAATCTCCACCCCCTGAAGATTTCCATGCATTAGCAGAAGGAGAGAGAAAACTGGAAGCTCAAAAACAGGATCTTCATGAAGAGGCAGAAGATGAAGAGGAGGAAGAAGATGGGACTCCAAATATTGAAATGCCTGAGAAACTCAGAGGGCATTACAGTGCCCCCATGTTTGCTCATCAAGGAAGTCCTGATAATGTGTTAATCAGTGTTCCCACGGAAGTGATGCAAACTTCTGGTTTGCCATTATCCACTGAAGAAACACCGCTTTCCCAGGTTGACTTTGCGGAGGCTGAGGAACGATGCATGAGTCCTGATGATAGTACAGTCAAAATGGCCTCTCCCACCCCATCTGGCCCCACTAGTGCAGGACACACACCTTTCCACCAGTCTCCAGTGGAGGAAAAACTAGAAACAGTAGACTCAGATCTATTTGAAAAACAAACAGATGCTGCTGCCAACAAATTGGAAAGCCAAACTTCTGTTGTGGTGAAGGGAGCCAAGGGTGAACCTCTCAGAGAAGACGAGGTGTCTGCAGCTGAATACAGACGTGAAAAAGTGCCTGAACCTGTACAGCACAAGCTGGACTTGGGCAGTGACGTTCCAGTGTCTCCTGGGGAGGAGGTGCAGGAAGAACGGGTGGGGAAGGAGGAGCTGCCCTGGCTGTCCTACCACAAGCAGGACACAGTGGTGATAGGGGAGGAGGAGGAGCGTCCCATGCTACCCCATCCCAGCACAGATGTGTTTCTGGAGCCGGAAGAAGAGCAAGGAACTAAAACCATGACAGAAAGTTTAATGGGATTTTCAAAACACTTGTCCTTTGAGCCATTCTCGGCCACAGAAACACCTCTAGGAAATGTGGATCCTCCACAGTTCACAAGCCAAAGCAAATCTGAAAGTGACAAATCTTCACAATTTTCACCAGATGACACCAAATCACTTTCTTTTACAGAAGAAAGTATTGGCAAAGAAAAATCCTCAGATATTTCTGTTAAGGGAGTGATTACTGAAGAAGGAAAATTGCTGTATTTCACAGGAGACACCTCAGAAGAAGAAAAATCTTCTCATGTTTCCATTAAAGACATTTCTCCAGAAGACACCAAATCCATTTCTCTCACTGAGAGTCCCAGCAAGGAAATCTCTTCAGACCTTTTTGTTAAAGGAATTTCTCCAGAAGACATCAAATCTCTTAGTTTCACAGAAGAGGTACCTGCAAAAGACAAAACTACGTCTGACTTTACTGACAAATTCCCTTCCGAAGCTGTGAAGTCCATGGATGTCACAGAGCAGAGCCCACCTACATATGAAAAATCACTGAAAATTTCCGCCAAAGAATTCACGAAAGAAGTGTCAAAATCTTTTCCTTGCCCAGAAGGTAGCTCAGTTAAAGACACGTCACCCAGAGATACTTCGACTGAAGAAATGTCTCCAGATGACAGCAGTTTATTTTCTGCAGCAGAAAAGGGCCCATTTAGAGGAAGAACTTCAGGCTTGGACTCTGAGGAAGTCTCTCCAGATGCGAAGGGCTTACACTTTACAGAATCTAGCCCAACTGAGGATAAAACATCTTCACAGATTTCTGCTGAAGGTGTAAAATCTTGCAGGTTCAAGGAAGCTCAAGAAGAAAAATCTCCAGAAATGGAAGACTTTTACATGAAAGATTTAAATTATGAGAAGAAAGTGTGGTTTCCAGAAGAGGTGGAAGAGATCCCTGTTCAGGGAAGGCGGCAGAGATACGATAAAGAGAGAGAGAGCACATTCTTGGATGAGGTACCAGAATATGAAAAAAAAGCCCTTCCTAAAATGGCAGAGGAGGAGATCCTGTCCGCTGCAGTGCCTGGCAGTGACACCTGGAGAAGAGCAGAAGGTGAAGCATGGGGCTCTGTGTATGGGTGTCTTCAGGAAGGAGGAGAGACTGGAAGGGCAGGGCAGTTACCCAAGGATGGGGAGGGTGAGGATCTCTGCTATGCTGAAGACAAACCTGTGCTACTGCAAGCAGAAGCAGAATGTTTAAAGATGGAGTCGTGTGACTACAAAGATGACACACAGAAGAGTGCCAAACCTACATCAGAAACAAAGAAAGCAGAAATAGTTCCTGCTGACATCACTCTCCCAGAGAGAACACAAATGGAAGGTTCTCCTCTGTCTTCTCGATATGTCTCTGGTGAGGACGATCAGGCCAAAGCATTAACTGAAAAGAAAGAAAGGCAAGAATTGTTGTTGACATCTAAACAGGATTACTCCTACTTAGATGAGGAGGAGAAAGCTGTCCTAGATATGTATGCCAAGTCACTAGACCAAGCACTGACGGCATCTCCCCTGTCTGTAACGGCTACCACTCTGGAAAAGGAGACTGACACAACACCAGAAACAGAAAGGCCTTGCAAGCCACCCTTACAAGAGGAAGTCCCATTGCAAGACACAGAGAAGAAATCAGACATCAGTGGTTTGTATCAGGAAATAGACCGTAAATACCGATCAGCTAGAAAGCAAGAGGATGACTACAAATCCACTGAGAGCCTTTATGGCTCCACAGGGAGAAAAGAGCAGGTGACAGCAGCATCTCCTCTGTTGCAATCTATGAGACCAGCAGAATATGAATATATAGCTGCGCCCCCAGAAGAAAGTGCTGCAGTGTCAGGGCAGCGTGCACGCTCCCCTCTAGGACAAGGCCCCTGTCAAAAAAGCAGTGCTGCCGTGGGCCGTGCTGAGGCTGTGGGTTCTGCCAGCCATGTGGCGTATCCTGCAGGGACCTATTCCAGGAGCTCCCCTGAGCCTTATTCCTATGAGGAAGGGGTCTGCAGACCCAGAGGTGATGACAGTTCTGCAAGTCAAGAGCAAGAAGAGAGAGAACCAACTCCCTACCCTGATGAAAGAAGTTTCAAGTACGCTGACATCTATGAGAAAATAATTGTGTCTGGAGTTGGACCCTCCCCCTTCACACCCAAGGGTGCAGACAGCCCAGGTCACACTGACGAGGTACCAGCAACAGCACTGATCTCTCAAAAAGGTCAAAGTGTTCACGTCTCTGCAAAGGAAGAAGAGTCCTGCCTTTATACCTCTGCTGAGAAGGAGCTGTCGTCTCCAGCATCCCCTAAAGATAAAGCAGATTCAGCCTTTGACTATACAGACATCCGTGAAAGATACTTGCCCTTGTCTGAAACAGATAAGCCTAGGGTACCTGACGGACAGGAAAAACTGAAGGTGTCTTCTGCTTTGACAGAAGAACCGGACTCTGAACCGCACCCCTCATCCACAAGCACAGCATTTGCCTCTCCCACAGACACGACTGACACGTTTTACCAAGAAAAATCAGGTGCCTATATCGATCCTGCTTGTCCAGATGAGAACATCATTTTGTCTAGCCAGGAGCAGACATCTCTGTCCCTGAAATCTGAAGGCCCAAATCTGAAAGATACATACTACGAGAAAGCAGGTCAAGAGGAAGAAAGCATGAGTGACTCAGAGTTAGAAAAGGGCGCTAAGGAGAAATCTGAAAAGGAGTCTAAACTGCACAGCCCTGTTGAAGCTGCAGGCACAGTCTATGCACACGTCTCAGCAATGGACAAGTTTCATGTGTCAGAACCCCTTCTGCACAGCAAGCGTCAGGAGTCCATTTCACCCAGTTCTACTGCCTCCTCACCCTCTGATCCCGGGTGGAGAGAGGAATATGGAAGCAGGAAAACTGCATCAGCCGCTGTTGTGGGGACGTATGTTGCTGGCTACAGTGACCTGCCAGACATAGGCAGAGATGAGCAGGCTTCAGAAAGGTGCCATTTAAGACAAGATTCTTCACAAAAGAGAGACGTTGCTGAAAAATCCACAAAGGACTCACATTTCTGTGCAACAGATTATCCAAGTGCAGCAGTGGTCTCGGAGTGCCAAGAGCAAGCCATATACTTGAAATCTGCTTCCGGAAGACGGGAAGAGGGGTACAAAAAGGGCCCAGCAGTAGAAGGCAGAGTGATGGATAGCTCTTCTGGATTTGAATGCTCCCTGCTAGGAAAGAGTGAAACATCCAGTATGTTCAGACATGAGCAAACCTCAGCAAGCCATTTAGGGGATATCTCTCTTCCTTTAAAGGCTCCTTGTGCTTTGCTCTCAGACCAGGGGAAGAGAGATACGTACTTGGAGGTTTCTGAGAAAATCAGCAGCCTTGACTCGTCTTTTACTAAATTCTCACCGCTGAGCCCATACGAAGATGACAAGTTGTTCTCCAAAGCTGTGGAAAGAGAGTCTGTGCCCCAACAGCAGCTGAAAGATGACTCTTCCAGCCTGTCAGAGGAACCTTCCTCTGAAGCTACCACTCCTGTGATACCAGCTACAGCAGAAAGTTTCTACTCCCATATGCTTTCCACATACACGGGTGCAGGAGCGGAACCAGGTACCAGGAGTCTTTGGGATGTGTCTCCACAGATTCCAGATAATGCCATGAAAACACATACAGCTGAAGCCAAAGGCTTTGTGTTTGCTGAAGAACATGGTTCTCCATTCACAAGTGGCATGGGTGACAGCATTTCGCCATGCAGAAAGGAGTGCCAGAGTTCACAGCCCACACCATTCTCTGCAGAGAAACAACGGCAACCCTGTGTAAGCAGTCCAGAGCAGAAGGCACCATTTGCAGAACAGCTGATGACACTGACATCTCTCCCTGATGTGTTGACGTCATTTCCTCATCATCAGCATGAAGATGAAAGCACAGCCAATGGTCCAACAGAGGTGAGCACCAGTCTGCAAGCTTTCCAAAGTACATACCGTGCAGCAGAGGCAAAAGATGAAAAACCATGTCCTGATTCTGACAGCAGTTTTTCTCCATGCGCAGGCAAAGAGGACACAGAGAGGCAGAGCCGTCCTTCCTCTCTGATGTCCCCTGAACACAGTTTCCAGCCCTTTTTCCCAGATGTGCAGAGGGGTGGAAAAACAGAGGACCATGGAGATGCTTCCCGTGAGATGGAGCCACGTTTAGGAGGCAGCTTTGACTGTGGACAGAAATTTTCCTCATGTGAATACAAGCAGAGGAAGGGAGAGCTCTCTCCCTCATTCATCAACCCGAGCCCTCATGAGCTCTCTGAAGACAGTGACCTCTCACAAGAGGACGGTCATCCTTCAGTGCAAGGAAGACCACCCCACACTGGTAGTAGCCCCATGCAAAGTGCCACAGTGGAGGAAACTCCTCCAACATCAGTGAGTGATTCTGGAACCTCCCAGTCAGACTCGGATGTCCCGCCTGAGACAGAAGAATGTCCGTCCATCACAGCAGACGCCAACATGGACTCGGATGAAGATGCCGATTTCCTCCCAGTGGACAAAGCTGTTGGGAATGCTCATCACGCCAGTTCTAGGTCCAGCCATGATCCTCAGCCTGTTCCAATGGTAGATCCCCATCCCCATCCTCCTCACCCTGATGTCTGCATGGTAGACCCTGATATGTTGGTAAATGAGCAAAGCATGAGCAGAACTGATAAAATTTCCAAGAAAGACATAAAAGAAAAGAACAAAGGTGTGAGGAAGCCTTTGAGCAAACCCAAATCTTCCTCACCTGCCCGGAAATTAGATGTGAAAGGGAAACGATCACCCACTCCTGTGAAACAGCCATCGGACAAATCTCCAAAATCTGTCACTGCCAAAAAGGAAAGAGATGGAGGAGAGAAGCCCAAACCACGTAGTGCACTGGTGCAGCCTCCTCACACAGAGGATGAGATATCCCGGAGTAGTCACAGCAACCCTGGCAAGAGCCTTGTTAATGGCATCAAAACAAACCCCGGTAAGAAATTCTTCCTTAAGCACGCATTTTCTCTTCAGGTCCAACACAAGAGAAAAAGCACTGGGTTAAATGTAGCAAAACAGAGAACAGGACTTCCCAGTCAGGCATAAAAAGTTATAAGCAGCGATAAGGTAGAGGGGTTGTCACACAAATCCCTTACAAAGATCAAAGCTGTGAGGAAAACTCTCAACCTCTGTAGAGCTGAATGCGACCACCTCTGAAGAGACAGACCTGTGAGACCTAATTCAGAGCTTTCTAGGCCAAGATTCAGTTCCACCCAGGGGCTACATCTGTGGAGGGGCAGTAGGGATTTAGAGGTGGGTGCTGTCAAAGAAATGCCAGCAACTGAAGGACAAAATACATCTGTGTTTTAAAAAGAGGTGGTAACCTCTCAGCCTGTGAGTGGGGTAAGCGCATTGTGCTGGGCTGAGATGAAGCTGTCGTTCAGAATAACAGGACACCGCCATGGTCAGATAGGTTCTTTCCTCTGAAATGTTAAGCAGAGATGGGATGGGAACAGCTTCCACATCTGAGTGCCGCACGGAGGGCACTGAACAGGCAGGCTGACTGTTGGAAACTAGGGTCTTCTCTTTTTCCTACATAAAGGTGTGAAAGAGGGACTCGGCCTCAAGTGTCTGTACAGCCCGTGGCCTCTCGCTAAGTGTTCACACAGAGACCAGTGCTCTTCTGGTATCCCAACCAGACGGTATCAGTATTAGGTGATACAGTATTGCATCATCACCGTGTCCGCGCTGAGACCCCATAGTGCCAGGCACTTTACAGACACAGCGCAAATACTAATCCTTTGCTCCAGATCGTTGATGCTGAGTGTAAAAGACACGAGCCAGAAGGTGGGCAGTGCCAGGGAGAACGGAGAAAACTGAAACGTAGCTGGTGCGCTGTGGTCTCAGCAGCTGCCCGTGGCAGACAGTGTGGCAGAGAGAGGGTGCAGGAGGAGAAGTGGGGGAAGGTTTGCAGAGGCGCTGCAGGGAGCTCCTCTTGAGTGAGAGCAGCTGAAGGGGAAGACCTGAAAAGAGCCCCTGTGTGTGTTTTGCACATACAGCTCGGGTGAGGCAAACTGGTGTCACTGTCAGATGGTGTCAGTGACAGCAAGGGCGATGGACAGGCCAAGCGGTTGATGAAGGGGCGGCTCAGCGTAGCGGGGAGTGAGAGGAAAGCAGCAGATGGAGCAGTGAGGTGGTCATAGTGCCAGGCCAGGGAGGGCTCTGCAAAGGAACGTGGGCTGGGCAGGGGCTGAGCCGGCTGATGTTCGTGAACAGCTGGCAAGCAAGCAGGGTACAGTCGAGAGAGAGCCCGCGCCAGGGTATTAGTGGTGTCTTGCAGAACGGTCACGTCTTACAGGCGCGGCACAGAAAGGGCTGGCGAGATGCAGTGCCTGGATACGCGAGTCTGAAGGGGGGGCTGAGGCAAAGCTGGAGGACGTAGAGGTTGTACATGGAGCAGTGCTGTGAGCTGCCCAAATAAAACTTGGGACGAGGACTAGACATCCGTAAGACTGACTGAGACAGGTAGGGATGTTTTGTTTGTGTAGCAGCTAGGCAGCACAACAGTTGGTCCATGCTAGCAGTTAGTGGCTTTTTGCTCACAGAAGAGACTACCCAGAGATAGTATATGGAAGGAAAAAGAGGGCAGAGGCCTCTGATTCCACAGAGAGCAGGAGGGAGAGAAGGGACAGTCCTTCTATGGGTTGTGTGTGTATATGTATGCATATATATTGCTGGGTATAACAACTCTTGTTTGACCATCTCTCATCTCGTAAATGTAAGTGGCAGCAAACGAAGAAAAGAGGTAGCAAAGGTTGACAGGAAAGAGCAGTAGAGTCCTTGGATCAGCAGCGATTCACAGGGAGGGCAGAAAGCCAGGAGGGAGCTTCCAGAAAGACTACTGTAATACCCTAGGATAGCATATAAAGGCCATCAGAACAAGTTTCTTTAGCAAATGGAGGTTATTGAACAACAAAAATTAGGACTAAATATTGATTGGGATGACAACTCTGCAAAAGCTAATAATGGAGATTTTTGCTTCCCTTCCCCAGGAAACAATTCTGAGCCTAAAGCCTTCCAGTCCCTCCACAAAGAGCAGCAGAACTCCCTTTCCCTCCCAAGAGCTGTGACAACACTGGCCCAGAAATGCACCCAGGTCACCTCTGAGCAGCAGAGCCTGGATTTGTTGCTGCAGCTGCAGGGAAAAACCTTTCTGGAATTCAAGTCCTTCAGTGTTAATTTGAATGTTTGTCCTTTCCAGACGGGTTTTGATAGCCTCTGTTTTCTTTTCTCCAAAGCTTCCAATAGTCCTAAGAGCAGTTTGCCTGTGCCCATGGGTCCACCTGTCTATGTGGACTTGGCGTACATCCCCAACCACTGCAGTGGAAAGAACACAGATCCGGAGTTCTTCAAGCGGGTTCGAGCATCGTATTATGTTGTGAGTGGGAATGATGCAGCCAATGGAGAACCAAGCCGTGCAGTGTTGGATGCGCTCCTGGAAGGGAAGTCTCAGTGGGGGGAGAACCTGCAGGTAGGTCGTGGAAATGCCAAGGAGTGTGTGTGATGCTCCTTGTGTCACAAGTGCTGGGGGGAAGGTGTGTGTCACAAACATACCCAGAGGGAGTACGCTAAGAGGAAGCAAATGGTACCGGGCATGTCCTGCTCTGCAGTCCTAGAAGAGTAACTGTCTGTACCCATGAGGAGGAGGAGGAGGAGACCTGCAAAATGGTATGAGTGGAAGCAGATATGTCCTACTTTCCACATCCTTCTGAGGGGAGGAAGCATTTAGAGATCACAGACTCCTCCTTACCTGCTGCAGGGTGAACCAATCCTCAAGCGAAAACAAGCACCATCACAGTCTGACTTTTCATCACAGTGTCCCCCATTCAGTGGCTAGCCTTGCTTGCTCAAGACCTGATAGCAACTTTTTATTAGTGCTTCCAAACCAGTGTTCTTACACATTGGTCTTGCTTAGTCAGGGTTGCAGGACATCCTGGGTGGGCACTCTTTCTGAAGACAGGTACAGAAAGTGTGTATATTCTTTCAGATGAAGCAGCCTCAGATTTCAAGGTCCCTGAGTTGCACATCAGGTCGATAGAGACATAAAGTCTATTTTCAGGCCATTAACAGTGACACTCTCAGCATTGTTCCTTTTCATACTGAGGGATCTTTCTAAGGCTGTTTCTGGAGCTCCGCAGGGAGATGCTCTCCCCTGCACTGCAGCCGTTTTCATCACTATGGTGTTAGTACTGCCAGTTTGCAGCAGCTCAGAGCACCATTGTGCTGGTACTGCATAAAATAAAGCACCAGCTCCGCCTTAGGGAACCTGACATCTGAAAGACATTAAATAGAACAAGCAGTACCAAGGGTACAGTGTTCCAAAATTAATGGGAAATTTTAGCCTCAGCATCCTGTGGGTATTGTTTGTCACTGCAGTTCTTCTCAGACAATCATCCCTGCTGCTTTCTTTTCCCAGGTGACACTGATCCCAACACACGATACTGAGGTCACACGAGAATGGTACCAACAGACCCATGAGAAACAGCAGGAGCTAAACATCATGGTTCTGGCAAGCAGCAGCACTGTTGTGATGCAGGATGAATCTTTTCCAGCCTGTAAGATCGAATTCTAAATCTCCCACACTTTGCGTTCATCCATTGACTCTCCAATCACCGATGCAACATCAGAGACACCATCTAATCACAGTCCAGTTCTTCTCTGGTTTAGTCCTCTACATGGTTCCCATTTGTCAGGCAATCGGGTATCCATCTAGCTCAGCACTGGATGCCATGAGAAAGAAGTGCAGGGCTCTGTAATATTCTGGACTGAGCTAAGAGTTTGTGCAAGAGCAGTTGCAGGCCAGGGGCACTTTCACTTTCCCTGCTTTAATCTGCTGCCTGTACAGTTTCTGTATACTCTCTTGGCTGCCTTGCTGCTGTGAGAGCTTGCTCTACTCTCTTCCTGGCTGCCTTGCCATTTAACTTGTAGCACCATGACCCTCATCTTTCTGGTGAGGGCTGAAGTGCTGCTGCTGCATGTAGACAGTGCATGGGGGGCAGGGGTGGGGCAGAGAAGACGACTAATTTGCAAAGAAAATGCACCTAGGAGATGAGGGAAGGTGAAACCCTCCAGCTGTAACGTGGCAGTGAAGGTCATTCTTCCATCTCCCATCCTGAACATACAGGTGGTGTTCTGAGCAAGGGGACCTGTACTCCAACTAGGCAGGACCACCGTTTGCCAGCTCTACAGGTTTCTGGCCCAAGTGTTTGGTTGCGGCGTCCTGCAACACTTGCTCACTATGTCCAAGGAGCTGGGATGAAGGACACGTTTGTTTGGGGGTGGCGGTGGGAGGGGAGAGTTCAGCCTGTTGTTCTTTGCTACAAAGAGCACATTCCTAACCTGCTAACTTGAGCTTTGCGCCCACAGAGTGGCCAACTTACTCCTGCCCAGCAGCAGTGTGACAGTAGGAGGCACAGAGGGGCTGTTGCCTGAACAGTCACGCAAAAAGAGTATCCAAACGCACAACTACAGCCCCCTCTAAAGCAGAAGGGCTGAAACAACCCTGGCCGCTGTTGGCCTAAGACGTATGAGAAACCTCCCTGTCCTTGTAAACCAAAGGCTTTCCTGAGGATTGTGGTGAGGCAGCTGAGCAACTCGCACGCCATCCTGGGCGAGGCTAGCGTCTGCCCGGTGTAGCTGATGTGTGCCAGCTCTGCAAGCAGCAGCAGTTTCCTCCCTGCCTGTGTGCCGGCGGTCCGAGCCTCTTAGCTGTGTTCAAGCTTTTTGTTGTCCCCAAAGTGTCCAGGATGTGGGGAACAGAACCTGTGGTGTGAGGAAAGAGAACCCCCTTCCAAAAACTCTTGGGGAAAGTAGTTTAGCAAGTGTAGTTGCTCTTAGTGCCTCCACACCTGTGGCAGGGACACGCGGACTCCTGTTGCCAGGTGCTGTCAAAACTGTGCTGCGCACACCTTGCAGCTCGCAGCCCACCGCTAGCACACCTCTTGTGGGCCTATGGCCTTGCTCTCTGGCCAGCCTGGCAGAAGTGTAGTTGTATGCCGTGAGTGCAGCATTGCTACTGCACGGTTGCCCAGAGCCGCCTTGGCACGCAAGCCCGTGCCAGCTGCATGGAGAGCAGCTCTCCATGCAGAGCGTTAGTGCTCAGGTGCGCTGAGCCTGCAGCACCGGTGAGCCTTTGCCACAGCCGAGAGCACTGCAAGAGGGTCCTACCACAAAGACGGCTTTTATCTTTCTGTAAGACAAAGAGCGTGGCAGTAGGGTGTGCTCTGGAGAAGGAGAGATGAGCTAGAAAGCAGTGCTGCAAGGCGTGACATACAACTCAAAGGTATCTCCATCTGCTGTGTCACCCACTGTGCTTGGCCCTGAGCCGAGGTGTAACTCCGGAACAAGCATCCTAGGACCCTGTGTTGTGCTTGCCTGAGACACTTCAGTCTCAGTGCTAGTTTTCTGGCAGCTGACATAAAGACGATGCTGCTTAGAAACCTGCTCCTAGGACTAAAATGGAGTTTCTAGGGAAATGGTTTATTTTGCATTTAATTTATATATTTATTTTTGGATGTTAAGCTGCATTTTGTGTGGATTTAATATTTTAATTTATACATGTTAACATGACACCATGTGCTCTTAGTGTCAGTTCAGAGGTTTCTCAATACAAATACTTAGATGCTGCAACTGAAACAACAACAACAAAGACCGTAGAGAACTTGCTGGCAGCAAGAGGGGTCTCTGCTTGCAGCCTGCAAGGCTGTGTCTAAAACCCAGCAGCTGCAGGACAAAGCCTGAGGCTGGCAGCCCCTCCCCTAGGAGCAGCCAGCCCTTTGGACGCAGCCCTTGTTAGGAGCATGTGAGCTTACTCAGGGATTTAGCAAATCCCTGCCCTGTGCTGTGTTCATTTTAACCACGGAATCACGGTGTGTCTGCCAGAAGAATAAATGTCATTCTCTGTAAGCCGATGGGGTCAGCGTCCATGAATGTTGGTTACGGCAAGCAATTGCAGGCAGTAACACACCTGCTCCTGCTTCCCCCAGGCACTGCTGGGGGGGGGGGGGTTGCCTTCAGTGCTTTGGGGAGACCCTGGCTCGCCTGCCACTGGGGCTGGCTGCCAGCCAGCGCAGGCGCAGGATGCCAGACACTAGAGGAACAAAGGTGACCCTCACTAACTGGCTCCCTGGATCCCTAAGCGTGGCTAGGTGTAAAAGCTAATGCACTAACTTTAGATAGACCCACACATGAATGTTTTCTCAATTTTAAACTTGAAGCAGTTCTGACTAAGCGGCAGTAATAGTGAGGCTTTGCAAGGTGCCTGCATCCTCCAGGCAGGAGTGCAGTCATTGGCATGTGTTCCGGTAAAAGCACTTGCCCTCGGCGTGCTGTACTCCTGCACTCCGCAGCTATGCTGCTTGGACAGCTTTACCCTACATCAGTTTGCTTCCCTGTCCTCAAGGCGCCACACATTTTTTTAGTATTTTGTGGCAGTCTGTTCTGCCTTCAGCTTCTTTCCCTCCCTCTCTGTCTTCCTCCCCTCGTCCTCCCCACCCCCATCTTAAAAACTACGGGGAAAAAAAAGACTTGTAAAAATGCCAATTTGTAAAGAGTCTGACCCTGCTTAGCCTGCAGGAGCCAGCAGAACCCATCCAGAGCCAGAGGTAATACAACACTATAGAGAGAAACAGTTAAACTCCGCTTTTGCTTGTTTCTGCATGTGGGCAACAACGCGTAATCTTCCTGTATGTAATAGGTACAAAATACTGTTTTAAACCTATAATTAAAAAAGTGAACGTCTTAACTGTATTGAAATGGCAACTTGTGCTCCTAGCTTCTTCTATGCTAAATGTTTTAAGAACAGAGCCCTGATTCTTTTCTTCAGCATCATGTTTCTATTTGAATTTAGTTCCTTGAGTTCTGTCCTTTTGCCCATTTCCATGTGAAACACTCTGTAACTAACTAACTGCTGTCAAGAGGAGCCCAACACATTAATAATAAAGCCACATTAATTGCGAACAAGAACACTTCCAATGGTTTCAAACTGTTCTTTGGGTGAGTCCATAGTGCAGACCTGCTACCGCACCTCCCCTCCGGTGCTGGCAGCTGCCTCCCAGCCGGTGAGTTCAGGCCAGCCCCGGCTTTTCCCCTAACAAACACCACACCTTCACTGGCAGCTGCTAAAACCTCCTGTGGCCCCAAGGAAGGGACACGCACATCAGGGCCACAGAGCCTACCTGGGACACCCACCCCTCCTTCCTTGGCCCCGGCAGGGTCATTTACAGTTCCAGCCACCTCCCCTCCAGCGGACATTTCGCCTCCAAGGGCCCAGGCAGCGACGCAGCCCCCCGATGCTCCAGCGTGGAGCCCGGCACGGCCTGTCCTGCCGCCACTGCAGCTCCTCACAGTTCCTGAACCATGCTCCCCATTGCGGCCCTCTGCCTGACCCTGCGCTTCTTGGGAGCGGCAGCCCCGACCAGCACGGCTGGCATTCCTTGAACTGGAAACGCCTCTGGTCCTGCGGGAGACAAACCACCGCAGTGCTCGGCCCGGCGCCGGCTGCCAGCCAGCCCGGCAGCGCGCGCACGCGCGCGAGGGCCTCGGCTCGGGGGCTGTGGCCAGCCACGCGCTGATGGCGCATCGCACGCCGCCTGTCCCTGTTGCAACAGTGGGCCTTTGTTCCTCTGCAGCACTCCAAACCGACCGCCGAAGGGGAAGTACTCTATGGCGGCTCCTTTAGCTGCTCGGCAGAAAGCGAGGACAGCAGCCCTCTGCTCTCCCCGGGCTGGGTAGCAGTCAGGAGAGGCTCACGCCCAGTCAGCCCTGCTCCGGCCTGGGCCGCCTCAGGAGGAAACACAGTGGCACGGTTGCATGCAAGGGACAAGGAAAGCAGGTACCGGGCTCCGACCCGCCGAAGAGAGGCCATCGTGACCACAGAGCGTACCACAGCTTGTGCAGCATGTAACGGGGAGCTGAGGGCAGCTGCCGGCGCTGTTACTGACAGGGGAGGAACCACAAACTGTTAGCATAAACCAGGGACTATTTCCACAGCAGCTTTCCAGCTAACCAAGCACAGGGATATGGCCATGCTCCTGCTAACTGAGAGGCTGTGACCGTACACGCATTTCCCAAAGGTGCACAGTGTTGGGAGTCTGAGGACCTCCTCAGCACCATCCTGCAGCGCAGAGCTCCCCAGCCAGCTGTTGAGCTGGACCACGCAGGCTGGGGTGAACACTTCTACTACAGGCTGTTCTGCAGGGGAAAGGAGGCAAAAATCAGGTTACTGTAGCAGAAAACACAAGCAGCAGCATGCAGGGAAGTGGTGTGAGTCACATAAGCATGGCCTGAGGAAGCAGTGCTCCTCCAGCAATAAGCAGGCGTATGCTGAAGCTGGGAAGCTTTCAAGTGCCCGTGAGACCTGGATAGAAGCATCGGTGTTGATCCATGGGCAGGTGTCTGCAAGGAGGAACTGGATCAGCCCAGACCTCCAAAGCAGACCTTGGCTTTGCCAGGGCTACAGTTCAGCGACAAACTGGACTTCTCTCAACTCAAACAAGAACAGGCAAGCAGCAATCTTACAAACTCCTGGGCCTATTTTTTCCCCTGCGGCCAGGGGGATGCGCAGGCATCAGCTGGGCAGCACTGGAGCCAACAGTCCTGGACCACAGGAGGGGGCGAATGGACCTCTCACACCAAGGACAGAAGCCAGCTGTCCTCTGCTGGTCAGCTGTGTCCATCACTTGCTGCGCAGGACTTGGGGAGATGATCAGGGTTAGCAATTTGTGGGCAAGTGGCACGGCTCTGAGAAACCAGAAGAACAGATAAGAAAAAGACAACTCCCAGTAAGGCAATGACATGGCTCTCCCTTAATCAGCTCCTTCAGTATGTGCGAACTGATGAGCCAGGAGTGTCCAAGGCGGTAGCAGCAATATTAAGTTTGGTCTTGTTTCAACAATCGGGGTCACCTGTCCCTTGCCACGCCAAAGGGCCAAAGCCTATATGTGCTGTACAACCTGGCAGTTTATCCAGCTCCAAGGACTTTGCTTGTACATGCTGACTGACAACGACCTGTCACTTTCCCCATCGCCATACTCTAGCTACTTAGTATAGACAGTTAGTATTTCCTGCCTGTTCTGCCACACGCGCAGGACCCGTTTCTCTATACTGCTTTCCCATTGCACACAGTGACAACCATTCAGGAAAAGAGTTTTGCTTAGCTGTATCTGCCAGGGATTTGACAAGCCTTAGCCAAACTATTCCAGCTACTGCAGGCAAAGTTTGTAGCTACACCCAGCTGGAGACGCAGGACCACGCAGCAGCCATTTGTGCGTATCACTACTTACGCAGCCCAAAAGCATTTGAAAGTGCAACTTACGCATCAGCACAGATTTGAGGAGCCAGAACTGCGTTTGGCAGGATTAAGCCAAAAATACGGGCTCCTGCCATTGTATCCAGAAATTGTGCAATTGTCCTTTTCTTTTTTCCCTCCTTTGTGACTCACAGCACTTCCTTACACCACCCTTCTGTTTGGAAAGGGCTTTCTGATTAATCACTGCTGCTGCTAAGCCGAGAAAAACACGGTAAAGACACTGCGTAAGAGCAGATGGTCAGTGCTCAGATTTCACAAGAGTCTACAGGTGTTCACTGGGAAGTGCCGAGAGCATCATGGAAGACCTCAAACTTCTTGACAGAGGCAGCTATTAAACAGCTCTTTTAAAATAAAGGGCACCGTCCCTTCTTAGCCTGCCTGTCAAAGACAGGAGACATAGACTAGAAGCCAGTTCTTGCACCACTGCAGGCGGCCCAGCTTTCTTCTTGGCTGTGGGACAAAACCTGCCTTTGAGTTCAGGCCATTTGCTTCCGCAGCACGAGCACTACTAGCCACAAGCGCCCAGGCTGCCTCCCTGCTACTCTGCCCTGCACCAGGAAGCCCTCTGATCCTACAGACTATCTGGAGAACAGAACTTCACAGAATTACCAGTATGCAAGGTACCAATGCAGCCAGACAATTTACGGCTAGAGGAGGACTCCAGAAACCAAAAGCTATATTCCGAAGCCAAAAGTAGACACTAATTAGAATTTGTAGAAATATTCTCGATTTAAGGCTATGGAGGTTTGTATTTTTCATCACAACAAAACCCCTTCCGGCCTCTCTCCTAGGCCCGATCTCTCGCTGAACTGTACAGCCACAGCAGAGCCACAGCTGCTAGCTGCTTCCCAAGCGTCATTCCCTTTTCGTTTCCAGGTGAAGAAATGGGCTGAAGATTGGGGAATATTATAAATAACAGTGGTTCTTGTGAGTGGCAGCAACCCACCCAGGAATTCAACTACTGCAGCACTCAACCGCCCCTTCTTGCAGAACGTGGCCTTCAGAGCCTTGCAAGAAAGGTCACTTCTGTACTCGGATGACGCAGCACACCCGCAGCAGCAGCTCTTGGGCAGTGCTTCCACAGCACTTGCGCTGCCCCTGCGAAGCCACGGGAGCGCACGGACACTGCAGCCAGTAGCCGCTTTCTCTGGGGGTAAGGGTTTCCGATGACAAAATGCCCTCTGGGCTCCCCTGGCACCCAGAGTCTGGTCTGTCTCCTGCGCCACTTGGCGGTACGGCAGGAGGGCAGCTGGCACTGAGAGCAGCCCCTGGCCATTTTCTTGCAGCGCAGGGGGAGCAGACAGGCAGGAGATCTGCCGGGCATTTGTACACAGTAAAGCCATCCCACCGGCAGGCTCCAGGGCCCTAGAAATGATGAGCTCCCTGCCATGTGGGGGTGACCACCAGAAAGCCAGGCCTGCGCCGCACAGGACCCTGCTCTGTGACCTGCTCGTGCCACCGCTGAAGGAGCTGTGCCCCTCTCAGCAATGTCACCTTGCGGCAGGTGACGCCTGGGTCCATCAGGGCAACCACCCTGCCCAGCCCTGGTCCATGGTCTCTGGTCCGTGGGTGCAGAGGTGGGCACTGCCTCCCCCGGATGGAAACACACCAATCCTGGCAGGAGACGCAGCTCTTGTGCCCGGCAGGGACCCTGCTGCTGGAGCAGCGGTGCTGGCGGTGGCAGGCACCACGCGCTGCTGACGCTGGGAGGGTGCGGGCAGGACGGCGGGATCAGCGGCATGGGCATTGCCCGAGGGGCGCAAGCGGGATCTAGTGCCGCTCTGCCACCCACGTTCCCGCAGCCACCTCTCGGGGCAGGGGCACGTTGCAGGCCTGTGGCCTCGGCCCGACAGGCACCGGCCAGGGTATCTGTTCTTCCAGATCTTTAAGGCAGGGTTGCCAATGACAGCTTCCTTACAGCACGAGGCCGGCCCTTCTCCCACACCCTGGCACACGCCCTCCCGAGAGCAGGCTGGCACAGCCCTGTGGAAAAGGGGCAGCCAGGCTTCCTCCTAGCACAGTGCTGCACTCGGGGCAGCTGTATGACTGCTGCATTTCAAGTGCAAGTAAACTTGACCTTTCTTAAATACCCAAACTGGCAGCTAGGGATTATCAGGCATGAGGAAGAGGACACGGTACCCAGGATGTGCCTGAACTGATGAGAAGGCGTGGGCCAAGTGAAAGGAGCCGAACGCACTGCCCCAGCGTCTTCTACTGCGAACCACCCTGGGACCTGCAAAGCCAAGGCCTCTTCCCCAACATGACCAGTTCTTCTGTGGAGGAAAAGAGAGAGATATCTGGCCTCCTTGAGCAAAGCCCCGTGCCTGTGCACTCACTTCAGTTGTGACTTTCAGCCACAGTTACTCTTCCAGGACGGCAGAGAACAAGCAGGGCTTGCCATGCTGGCCACCAGCAAGCTCTGGCCCACACACACTGCTACGCAAGTCAGCATCAGAGACAGAGAGACACTGGACCCACAGCATAGATTTACTGTGAATACGCATCATCACAACACAGCGTGGAGATCTTTGGGCACAGCTTCACAAAAACACAGATCCTAGCTACAGACAAACACGCAGACTTGTCCATAAATACCGGAGGCGCAGGAGGCACAGCCCTGGCCTGCACTCAGGATGCGGCAGGGACACCTGTGTCGATCTTGCCCTCAGGCTTGTGCTCACAAGTCATTTACATAAATATGTATTAAATACTTTTCATTTTATATATAATAAAGATTTCTCCTTATTGGTTTCTAATAATCCTGATTTGCTCAAATAGCAGTTTCTTTTAATTTCTGTCACCAAGACTTCAGAGCTGTACCCTGCCTGATCCTTGGGGACTAGAAAAAAAAAACCCGTGTGTGTCCTCCCTGCCCACCTCTCTCAGGCCGGATCCCCAGGCTCCTGCCTGCCTGCCCCAGCCCAGCAGGGAAACATCCAAGTCCACGCCAAAGAGACATTTTCTTGCACGTGGCAGTCTGGAACCTGACCCCTCATTACTCTCCTTCCCACACTCATTCAGAATGCTTTCTGCTTCTCCTAGTCTTCCTGCCACGGACCCGTTTCTGGGGGCCAGGGGTGGGAACAGAGAGGAAGAAGGAAGGAACAGAGAGGAGGTTGGTGGTTGTGATGGATCCGATTGCTTTGGGCCCAGAATGCCTTTCTCTGAAGGTTATGGGCCAAAAAAACCTCAAGGGAGCATCTGTCCCCTTTGGACTTACCACCCCAAAAGCCTTGGCTGTACCCATCCTCTAACTCTGCTGTCCCAGCGAGCATACAGCCCTTGGGACACCAATGCAGCCCTATGTCCCTGCTCCATGGAGGTGCCATGCCAGTACCAAGACTACATTTGTTGTTCATTTAACAAGGCAAGATGGGGCACTGCCTCTTGCTGAATGGCAAAGAGCTGGCTTGTGGAGGAGCAGAGCAGATTCTTCCACACCCGAGTCCTGTGGCCTTGGGACATGGCTTGTTCTGTGCTGTGGACAGCCAGCTGCACGAGGTGCTGTGCAGGAAGCCGGACTGCCTCCAGGCTAGAAGTGCTTGCAGTGTGCTGTCCAGTAAGCCACTAATTCTGCTGATCCTCCCGACACAGCGGCTGCAGCTCCTCCACGCTTTTCTCAGGAGGCGGCGGCTGCACCTGTCGCGGGTGACCAGACAGAAGCTGGCCTGACGGAGCACTGTCCCCCAGCAGCTCCTCGCCTGTACGCTCTGGGTCCGGCACCTCTCCCAGCAGCTCCTCTTCACAGGGCACCAAAATCTCCTTGGACAGCCCTGACTGATCCAGGCCAGTCACTCCCCCTATACAGCCCTCACCTGACCTCACTCTCTCCTCAGCCAGCCTTATATCGGACCCTGCACCACACTTTGGGTTCCCTGTGTTACTCGGCTCTAACATTTCCCCAGCTAATTCTTCTTCATCCAGCTCCACCGTGCTCTTCTCCTCTAGGTTAGAGTCCTCCTCCGCCAGCTCCTTCCTGCGCAGCTCCAGGACCCTGCCTGGCTCTGGCCCCTTATTCCAGGTCAGGGTCTCCGGGGCACTTGGCTCCGCCACCGACAACCCGGACATGCCCACCTCCACATCCAGCCCTCTGCCTGGAAGTTGTCTCTCTTCTTGCTCGGGGGACTGGCTAGTCAGCTGCTCCTCACTTTTGGGGGGACTGATGGAAAGTTTCTCAGTGAAGCTGAAACGAGCGCAGTTGTCCACGGAGGTTGGGGAGGATGGGCCTGCACTGGAGACAGTACTGGAGGGGCCACTGCTGTCTGCAAAGAGGAAGAAAAATCTTAAACATTTAGCTGATACTTCCCCAGCCCAAAGCCTGGGCAGACCCAAGCTGTCGCAGTCCCACAGTTCTACAACCAATAGGTAAAGGTTGTCTACATTCCATGCAACCTGGCAGGGGCTTGCGGCTGCCCTTAGGTGTGTTTCTGGCAGCTCAGCTGATGAAAACCCAAGCACAAACACCACAATTACATCTTGTCATACCGTGCTATGTTGGCATACAGCCACGAGTGGATTCTGTTGTCTTTACAGAGCAAAATGTGAAGTGTGATGTTGGGCTTTGAGCTGAAAAGCACTTTCTTTCATCCCTCGTTATTACGGAACACTCTCAGCTTCAACTTTGCTCCTCTTGGCTCCTGACACACACAACCCCTGAATGCTGAGCTAGAGTCACCACTGGAAGAAGGAATTTTGCCTCTCCACTAATGCTTATTCTTGCCTTATGAGAACAGATCTAGATTATATCTAATCCAATAAAGGGGGGAGCATTAAACAACTGCTTTCAGTCAGATCAGTTCCCTGGCCTTGCTGCCTACACAAATACACACTACTCCTGGCACAAGGAGTGTACAGCCAGGAGAAGAGTAGGACTGCTTTTTCAGTGGCAACCTGGACTTGTGTTATTAAGGCATTTGCTGTGCAACTGTTGGCTAATCCTTTCCCCTTCGAGTTCCAGTCAGGTCTGCAAAGAGGACTAACAGCAGTCACCAGCCCTGCAAAGACTACGACAAGTGAGGCCCAGGAGCTGCAGAAAAGCCTATAAAGTGAAGAACTAAATGATCAGCTGTGCTATGTGGAGCTCTGGGTGAGGCACGTATGCGGCTGGTTATGAAAAGAAGGCATTTCCACATGCCAACACTGAGCTGGCCATGTGTCATGGAGACTCACAAAACTTGAGATGAAAATGAAGTGCGTTCAGGCCCTCCATGTCCTAGTGCACAAAGCAGAGGATGTCTGGAGAGAGAGCATCCATCCTACGGTAGATGTCCCCGATACACAACACTACAGAGAGTCCCTTTTTGCATCCTTCTTTGGAAGCTTTTCCACAGGGCATGTAACTACTTTCCCTTTTACCTATTTCCCCTTTCTGTTTCTGTTCCTTCAAGGGCAGAGCATAGAAACCCTGAGCGTGAATACTTGGCTTCCACCATCTGTCACCCTTTAATTCCCTCCCTCACCATCACATTCACCCCTGATTAAGAAGGGAGCACACTCACACCAAGGGGGCTTATCTGAACGCTGGCGCAATGGCAAAGAGGATGATGACAGGATTCGCTGGGACATAAAGGGGTCTCCTGGTATCTGGCTGCCAATCATTGAATCAAACAAAGCTTCAAGAAAAAAAATACACAGACCATTAATATTCAGACAGACAAAGGAATGGCTCGTAGCCCAGCAGCCACGAGCAGGCGCTCCAGGAAGAGCTCAAGAACAGTGCAAATTCAGAGCCATGCCTGTCCGTCAGCTCCTGGGAATCTGAGGCTAAGATTTCCCAAGCTGGAGTTTGTATCCACGTCGCTGTAATTATTAGCTACAGACAGACCTGACCAATTACTTCTCTCTCAAGTAAGTGTCCTAGGATGGCTCTGAGCTGGATCCCGTAGCTCACTCCCGGGCTAGAACACCCTGGAATAGGTTTCAGAGACCGTGCTTATTGCCCGTCCTATCAGGCTGATCTGTCCTGATAATGTAAAAGACCAAAAGTTCTCCTTGCCTTGACTCTGTTCTGGCTTACCCAGAGACAAGCCCACCTCACCAGTACCTGCAGTAGACTGGACATGCGATTCGCTGCAACTCCTACACACAGCCGTCAGGAACTCATTGACCTGTCGCAAAGAGAGGGAGTTGTGCAGGGTCTCCAGGGGATAAATGGTGGGAACCATGGAACAGCCTTCAAAACCTGGAAAGAAACCCAATCAGAAAATGAATAGAGCAAACAGCAACCTAACTCCATGCAGGACCACTCGTGGCTGAAGGAGCTGGGCAGTCTGGGAATCAAACAACAGGCACACTCAGGCCTAAGGTCACCTTTTCTAGGCCCAGAAAATCGCCACTAGGCAATCACATGCAATAACAGACCTGAAAGCAAGCGTCCAGGCACACGCAGAAGGAGGGGGAAGAGGAGGAAACGTATCTAGCAGCAGCCACGTTTGCCGCCAAGCCTGTGACCCTTTTGCTAAAATAGATGTTTATGATGGAGAACTTGGCACAGTGCCCATCCTTTACAGACGCTAAACAGAATTTGAGTGAAGTCAACAGAATTTCCATAAAAGGACCGCCACCGCTAGGGACACCCGGCCTGGGACAGAGTCCGCCTTCTCCCCAACGGGGAGGTAGTGCACACTGCTACAAACGCAGGGAGCGGCAGAGGCTCGCTCTCCCACAGCAGACCCTCCAGCGGACACCTGACAGACTGTATCCCAAGGAAGGGCTGGGGAACAGTTCAAATTATTTGTCCCCTTAACAAGACTTCACTGCCAGCAAACCCAGAATTAGTAGAAATAGGTATTTCAACATTTAACAAACACTTGCTCAGAGCTAAGCTGCATCACAACCATTCACAATAAATTTTTTCCTAGTCAAGCCAGTGGAGTATTACAGGAAAGCATCCTCCTCTTCATCCATGCTTCTGGGCAATACTTTGTGGAACCGAGCCAACCTGAACGTGTCAGAGGAGCAAGGAAGAAACAAATGAGTTTCTGGACATACGGGAATGAGGCCTCCTCCTGCTCTGCGCCTCTTAAGTTTAGAGGCCTTTAAACTCCTTAAGCTTAGGCTTCCCATTCTGTGACTCCCTAGCTCTCTCCGAGGAGCTCAAAAAGACCCTGGGAAGGAATTGGGTTTGTTCCTACAGAGAAGGAAAGTTACCTTGAAATGCAAAAAAGTACAACAGCTCTTGATGCACTACTGCGTCAGGATTGCTGCCCAGCACACTGACAGGCTAAAATTGATCCCTGCAGCTTGACAGCACCTAAGGAAAAGACCTAGAGCACCTGGATTATCTGCTAAGTGTAGTCATTGTTCCAGTCACCTCCAGGACAGTCTCTGCTCCAATCCACTCACCTAACCCAGTTCTGCAAAAGGCAAGGAGCATGAGCCAGCAGACGGTATTTAGAGCGAATCCACATGCAATATGAAGAGGCTGCAGACCAGATCATCACCAGTTCGCCATGCTGCAGAGACAGTCACTGCCATCACAGCTACTGGAGATAAAGAACCCTCCAGACAGTCCAGAGAAGTTACCTATGCCACAAAGGGCCTACAAACATCAGTTCCAGACATGAAGGATAACAAATCCTTGGCTAGGGTGAAGGAATGTAAGACACAGGAAAAAATACCACACTCTTCTGCCCCTTGCTGAGAAGTCCTCAGAGTGGAATTGCTGAATAAGGAAGAGTATCTGTTCATTATTTTCTCATAGGCATTGTGGGAGACAGAGCTGAAGGAAAAGAGCGAGGGCAAGACTTAACGAACAGCCGTGTGGAGGTGGTTGTGGAGCAGCACAGCATGAGGCTTATGTCATTTCACAACAGAATCTGGTTTAAGAGGGGCCAAAGTTGGCTCAGCTATTGGGACCTCCAAAGAAAAAGGGAACAAGTCTGAATACAATATAGGGCAAAACAATGTAGTTGCAAGATACACCGGAGGCACTGATGGGGATCTGAGTGCTTGGGCGCTCCTCTAATACAAAGAGGAAATTAAAGGTCCAGTGTTAAAAGGAAACATGTGACACTGACAGCGCTGCTGATGTGAAACGATGCACCTGCGCCCCCAAAGCACCAAATGCCTGCTCGCACAGCTCTATATGCCCAGCACTATGGCAGTTAACCGGTCTCAAGCAAGTAGAGAAAAAGGCAAGAGTTTCTTTTCTCAAGGTGAAGCACTACTATTTTTCAAGGAATCCCTCTCATTTGTGTATGGCAGCCCACTTCCCTGCACACCTCCCTTGACCTGCTTAGCTGCTGGGGAGAAGCCAACAACAGCAGTTTCATGCCACCGCAGCAGAGCCAAAGCAGCAGTTACCGCTACAGATGTAATCCGTATGTGTATCACAGCAGCAGCCAGAGTCCCCAGTGAAGGCTCTGACCACTGCTGCACCACACACACATTTAGCAAAGAACTGACATCTCTGGGAAGGGGCAACAAAAATAAAGCAGGAGTGCAAACGACAGGAACCTTTCCAGCCTGACAGTCACCCAGTGCTGACTGCTCGGCTACTCCTGCTGCTTCCCAAAACTCTTTTCCTGGGGCCTGCAGGGCAGGAGTCTGTGAATGGCACAAGAAATCTGACAGAATTCCACTCATTTGGTACCAAAGGCAAACAGCAGCCCACAAAGGAACAAGTTTCATTCTTCATTTCATTCAGGTTTGACTACGCTAGCTGTGTTAGGGATGCAGAGGGCAATCTGCTCCCTCCAGAGCTAGGCCTACCCTGCAGGGAGAGGCACGTGGCAGGGGTCTGCAGACCAGAAAAGCTAAAAATTAATCCCAAAGTCAACTGTAATCTTCCCCAGGCAAGGATTACAGTGTGGTTATGTCTCCAAAATCTTTTTTCAGTAAAACAGGAAGAAACCATCTGTTGGAGTAAAGGAAACAAGATTCCGTTATGGGGAAAACCTGAAGATACACAAGGCAGAGGAGTCTGCCGAGTATGTATTATGTTGTTTGTGCAAGGAGACTGCGTGTGGTGTGGGAGAGCAGCTATGGGGAATCTCCACTCTGAATCAATAATGCAGCGGCATCCTGACACAGCAGCAGAGAGAATGGTACTGCCTGAGGAGCCATTCTGCAGGTGAGAGCACCAGAGGTACAATCCAGCTGGAGGAGTACAAGTCCTGTTTTGACTCTCCCAGGCATGCTGATGCCAAAGCTGAAGGGCCACTCACGTTACGGCTGAGTTAACTGTGTTCCAGTTTGAGCCGTTCTCCCCAGAGCTTCACGTTCTTAGCACGCACGCACTGTCAGAGAGTCTACTTGGCATAGTCACAGTTCATGAAGAAGTCTTCCAAATGTTCAAGGAGGGACTGACTCTCCCCTTAGAGTAAGATTGTTTCAGAGCTGCCTAGTACCGACACGCACCACTTCCTACAAGTATGAAGAAGGTGATTTGTGTATAAGGGCCCTTTTGCAGAGATCACCTAGCACACTATACCACATAAAGCAAATGGAGACCTGCACCTGTCTCACATCTTCCGTTTAAACCAGAGAGTCCCAGATTTCTAGGAGACTCCAGCAGGCAGTAGGAACACACAGATACAACTCATGTGAACAACTACCTCTTAGCAGATGACCTCAAAGAAAGAGTTAAGAAGTGCCACCTTTTTACCTGGACTACACAATGATGAATTCTGATATAGCCAACACCTACTTTACGATTACATGGCTTGAACACCAAGGAAATACATGACAGATCTCTGAGTGAACCCTATACGCTGTGTTACCCTACCACTCACTCACTGCAGATGTAACAAGTACTTTCTTCCATTTAGCTGTATCTCCTTCAGTCACCCTGAGGTCTGAAAGAAAAGTCAATCAAAAGTGTTAGCAGCAGAACTAAAATAAGCAGATTTTTATACTGGGAGAAGGGAAGAACAAGGGCAAAAACAAGACCTTGAATTCATTTGCATCTTCTTGATTGCTGCAGGAGACGTCCCAGTCTAAACCCTCAAGAGGAAATCAGTACCATTTCATTTAAGAGGAAACATCCAATTTGAATCAAGGTAACACAAAGTTTCCTAAATTCTATGTATGCACCAGAGAGACAAGAAGAGAGCTTACTATGTAATATGAGTTTGAAAAGTTGAGTTTATACGGAACACATGCTCCCCCCAGAATGAAATCAGTGTTGATGTGATTAGCCCTCAGAGCTGGTAATTCAGCAGATCACCTGGGAGCCACCAGACTTCCCGGCTAGTGGGCATGACGAAGGAGCAGTCTTCAAGCAGTACAAATGGCATGTTCCTCAGATAAGATTAAGCTGAGGTCCCAAATACGGCAAGCTTCTCTACTAGCGAGTGGGCTCGTTAAAAGAGAGAACATACCTGCTGCTGCAGCAGTCTGGCAAGTAGAAAGCAGCCAAACCGTCGTCAGCCAACAAAGACAGAGGCCAAGGAAGATTCAGTTGAGAAGTCTTTCTGGTCCAAAGCAATCCTTTTTGTGTATTATATTTTTGCCTGAGAGTTCTGAACATTACTACATACAATTTGACTAGCGGAAGTTGCCGAGTTGCCACCCAGCTCTCCAGTTGTGAAGCCTACACTGGAGTGGAGAGGGTGCCTGTTCCTTTCTGATGGAGATCCTGAAAGCAACAGGCACACCAACAGCACCTGGCACATCCCAGAAAGGTCTGTACGCCAAAGGTCTGTATGCCAGCTCTTCTGGAGTAAAGAAGCACTTGCCCAGTCTCAGCACAGATTCTGAAGGGCGTGGGAGAAAGCACACTCAGCAAGTTCCTCTCTAACATGCTTGGTCAGTCCAGCCTTATTTTGTTGGGAGAACTCTCAATATGCCACATGTATATTTGCATGTGTTTATATATGCATACACAATATGTACATGAACTAGGATTTTTGCTAACCAGCCTTTCTAAATTTAAGCCTGTACAGTCTTCTGGTTTCAGCCAGGATAGAGTTAATTTTCCTAGTAGCTGGTATAGTGTTGTGTTTTGCATTTAGTATGAGAATAATGTTGGTAACACACTGATGGTTCTAGTTGTCGCTAAGCTTCTCATACCACCCTGCCAGCAGAGGCTGGGAGTGCACAACAAGCTGGCAGGCCAAAGGAATATTCCATACCATATGATGTCATGCCCAGTACCTAAACGGGGAGGAAAGCTGCTCGGGAACTGACTGGGCATTGGTCAGCGAGTTATGAGCAACTGCATTGTGCATCACTTGTTTTGTATATTCTAATTATTTTACTATTATTATTTTTACCATTATTATTATTTTCTTCCTTCTCTGTCCTATTAAACCATCTTTATCTCAACCCACTGGATGGGGGAGCAAGCGAGCGGCTGTGTGGCGCTTAGTTGCCAGCTGGGGTTAAAACACCACATACAGTCAGCCTGAAGGTCTATCCTGGTTCAGCAACTCTCTGGCCACAGTGCCAGAAGCGGCTCCAAACGAAGGGGTGCGAGACTAGAGGGCACGTAGTGACTCTTCCCCCGAGCAGTCCCCCGAACTCCAGTGACCTGTGGCTCAGAACTGCTCTAAGCCTGACGTGTCTCTTCCATATTCTCCAGTCTCCCCTTGAGCCCAGTTAAGCTCCTAACACCCCCATGTACCACGGTGAGGAGTTTCACTCTGCGTGGAAAAAAATCACTTCTGTCTGAAGCTGCCTCTACTCAGTCCATTAGAAACCTCCTAGGCTCCTGTACTGGCACAGCCATTGCACTGCGGATCCCCACCACCCCTCTCCAGGCCACTCCGACCGCTATCACAAACTTCTCTCCCAGACTGCAAGTTTCTACCTTTTCCACATTGTCCCAAGTGGTGATGGTCAGATCAGAGCCCACCATTTTATATATGAATTAATTTGAGGCTGTTTCCCCTTGTCATTTAGATTTCTTTACACCGAACATCACCTGCTGTTTTACTGCCCGCTCATTACCACAGGACCATTCTGTTTCCTCACAGCTGACCGTTGGCTTCAGTACCACTGTAACTCATTACGAACATGAACTTACTTCACACTCTTCTTTTTCCCAGCTATGACCACGCAGATAAGCACAGGTTCCCAGACAGATTGCTTCAGGGTTCCACCGCTGATCTTTCCAACTACAGATGCCAACTGCATACTTTTAACTCCCTGATTCTATCTTTTAATTCATGTTTTCTTTGTGTGGATAGAAGTACCGTTGAAAACCAAGAAAGAGAGGATAGGAGTATGTAGTTTTCTCAAGGCGGGGAAGTTGGGCTGTCAGCTACAGAGACTGGAGAAACATCTGCTCTAAGAAGAACCCCAGCAGGAATCCCAAACGTGCTAATTAATTGTGGGCTTGATGACAGACTGAGAAAACAGCAAGAAAGAACTCACTGATTGCAGAGATCCGACTTCCACACAGGAAGGCTGCTACACTGAGGTATATAACTCATACGTTTGGCTGCCTTAGGGCAGGCTGCACAGCCCAGCACCATGCTGCAATATTCGGCATATCGCTGCCCAAAGCACTGAGTTCATTTCCTCTCCCTACGAGAGCTGGCAGGAGATGGCCAAGATCTGCAGCAGGGGAAGCTCAGCTTTGGCTTTGGAGCAGTCTGCCGTGTTCCAGCCTCTCTTCCCTTGAAGCAATTTTGCTCCTCTTTAGTATTTGTTGCTAGGAGACCAAGGATTGCCCTAATTACATACGAAAAGCAATTGCCATCTCCAAATTGCCTACTTGACAGAAAGGGCCATATCAAGAAAAACAGACTGTGTAAGAAAAATTCTCATTTTCTAGGCTCTGAAAACACTTGCTCCTGTTGCTTCACTACGTAAAAAGCTATACTGTCTTTGCCCCTTCCACCTATGGGTCTGAATGAAAAAGGAGGTCCATGCATCACACCACACAGCTCAGCAAGCCACATGCACCAAGCAGGTTTTACGGTGCAAGGTAAACATGAACAGCAAGCCCTAGCTAGCTGCCCCTCTCAGAAAGGAACCCTTCTGCTTGTCTTAGAAGCACTGAGACCTCAATACATCAGACTTCCCATCTGTGCCAGAGGCCGAAAAATAGGAGAGAAACAGTAGCAAGCTTTGATTTATAACATCTAGATTCAATGCTGAAACTGCCTACCTCTTCCCACCAGAGACATGACACGCCGCAAAGGTCCTAAAAGGCAGAACAGATGCCATGCAATGCAGCCACACGGAAGCTCAGTTTCTGCCCTATCTTAACTTGGTCTTTCTAGAAACAACACAATCCCACAAGCGCTTGCTTCCCCAAAATTCCACAGCAAGTTCACTCTGCATGTGACCAGCTGCAGCGCCCCCTTAATCTTCTTTCTTCCCATATTCTTACTATTCACTTTGGTTCCTCCGTTAATAATGGGACACCTCACGGCACCCCACTGAGACCTGCACATGTCAGCAGGGCGTCACACCAGTAGGAGCTCAGCATCAAACCTGAAGGAAGCTAAAGGGCTTATCCTAGCTAAATGAAAGAGGCAAAAAACAATTGCCAAAGATGGAAAGAGCACAGTTACAGCCACACGAAGAGCACTGGCTCCACGTGGAAAGGCTACTACCTAAGGCTCCAAAACTGCCGGGTGCAACAGCCCACACAGCTCGCTGCAGCAGCAGCCCAGAGATTTAAGGGATGCGGTGAGGGAATTGCTTTCCTTTTTTAGAAGCAAAGCATACTTTGCATTCTCAAGCAGACAGTGGTCCCTGCTCAGCTACAAGAGCACGGGACCAAGGCAGCTGCAGCGTGCAGTACCGTAAAGACACTCCAAGTCATCCTGCCCTGAGATCAGCCAGCTCCTGAAGAGGCGCAGGTGGTAGGAGCACTGCTGGAGGTGATGGGCTAGAGTGGCATCCAGGGAGATGTTCCGGCTCGTGGCATAGTCAGAGGAAAAACGACGCAGCAACTGGGCAACGTGGTGGTGCTCAAACGCATCTGGAGGAAAGGGGGCCACAGAGAGTGAGAGGAGAGGGGCAGGTGCAGCTGGGGATAGAGAAATTGTGGAGATGTGAGGATGGAGCTGCCAGCACCAGGGCCGCTGGGTGGGAAAGACCCACACCACACACTGAAGCCCAATCCCTCCCACAGCGAGCAGGTCAGGAACACCCTTGGATCTACACGCCCCCCATCACGTTGCAGCAGGCCAGCCTCCCACCTGGCCCAGCCTTTGCCAAACGCAGCTGCAGCGCAGGGGCAGACCCTGAGCAGCGAGCTTTCATCTTTTTAAGTGGAAGTCTGAGAAGCAAATAAATTTTAGGACACGTTCCAAGTCCAATACAGTTCAGGTTTGGCTAGATAAGAAGGTCAGGCCCACACTCACCCTCCCCCAGCTGAGACCAGAAATCCAGACTGCCAACAGAGCGTTCGCATCCTGCATCCAAACGCAGCCAGCCACCTCAGCACACGGAAGAGAGCAAATGGCCCAGCATCAAATGACCGGAGGCTGTGAAAGGGACACTGGGGGACAGCAGGGTTTGACTGAGAGCATAATGCTTAGAGTGTGGTAGAACAGAGGGGGCACAGAAGTGCTGACCTCCCCTCTCTAGACTCTCAGAACAGCCCTGTGCAATCTTCTGTGATATCCCTGCATGGCAGACAAGATACTAGTATGCAGGCATATCTTCTCCTCCACATGTACAGCCTCAGGACTCATGTCACCCTCCCAAGACTCAGGAGACCAGGGCATAAGCCATCTGGCCTGACGCTGTGCGTGGCCACTGCTGTGGTTCACCCATCCCATCTCACCACAGAAGCAGCTCTTCAGAAACAAAATCCCGATTCAGAGCCGTGAATAGCTTTTGCATCCTCAGGCAAGTGGTTCATGTGGCTAAACATCCTTCCTGCTAAAACCAATGCCAAGCCTAGACCAAATACGCCTAACTTCAAGCCCACACCTGCTGGACCTCTGTCTTTGTTTTCTTGATTAAGGAGTACTTTGCCATTAGAAATATTCATTGGGTTCTTGCCCAGTTTCACTTTATTGTATTTGGGGTGGAGGCAGTTGCTTTACAGTGCAGCTTAGGAAAGACCGGTGCTTGGTACAAGTTTTGCTGGCAAGATAGAACGACACATCCTGCTGACATACACCATGTGAGCTCAGATGGTATCCAGACATACAAACAAATTGAGCAGTTGGTCACTCTGGGAAAAACAAAACCAAGCAAACACAGAAAATAGGTTCCCTTCAGTTATTTAAAATAAGAAAGCCACATTTAGCTGCCCTTTCCCCTCTCATCTTTCCCAAAACTCTGGTCTTCATAACAGTCTTCTGAACTTCTTTCACCTTCCAGATCACGCAGAGCAGGATATCTTCACATTTACTAAGCAACAAGATTGCTGCTACAGAAGCAGCCTTGATCACGTAAGACAAATACTTATACACCTTATATCTTTCAGGGATCTGCTTTGGTTCTAACTCATCTCAACAGCAGGAGCCATAAGGTAGGAGTGGTGCTGTGAAACAAACTTTTTCAAAAGTTTCTGTGCAAGACTTGGATGATAAACACTAGTTCAAGGCATCTGCTACAACAGAGGTAGTGGTCTTTAACCTCAGAAGACTCACAGTTCAGGTGTCAGGTTAGTAGCCATACGAAGCAGAGATAGCGAGTCAACAGCAGCACTGTCAGACATTCTTCACCAAGCCTTTTCATAGCTACGAGCATGACAGGAGTGAAGCAGGTTACATCACCCTGCGTGGCACGGTGCCGATCCCTTCCTACCTCAGGAAGGCGGCAGGCCCAAGCCACCATTGTCCACCAACAGCAGACGAGTGAAAGCTCTGGAGAGACACCATTCCCAGGATAACGTGTGCAGGGAAGGTGATCCTACTCCCACCAACATCACCATGCTTAGAGCAACCAAGGGACGACCCTAACAGAAAAGTCTGCAAATGGGAGGCCATGAGGTTACCAGTACTCCTAAAACGACTGCGCTGAGGAATACCACGTGGCAGAGGGAATGCTGTTAGCACCTCCTTCTCTCCCACCATAGACTGTGCTCTTCCAGATGACACACGGGTAGCCTCAGGCTATCCTTGTTTTGGTCCTGCACATCTGCACTGTAGAAACCGAGGACCCAAGCTGCTGATGCTCTTAGGATATGGAGTGGATATCCCCCCCCACCCCCGCAAATCCAACCGTATTCTCCCCCCGATCCCCACCCCCCTGAAAGGGAGCATGAAAGAAGGCCTTAATGTCAGCAGTGGAATTAAAGGCTGCTTCAGGAGTCCATTCACAGAGCCGCTGCTCTTGCTTTTTCACCTGGGACACAAATGCCTTGGGGAACAGCAGAGGGACCACTGAGCAGTTACAGAGGGTGAATGAACACGTTAGTCACAACAAGACAATGGGGGAAGGTGAAGCATGTTTGGACACCAGATACACAGACACAAAAAAACCACAAGAAGGCTGAGAGAATATGTGCAGAGAGAACTGAATGTGAGCATGGGGTTAGAAGTGTGAGGGAACGTCAAATCAAGGAAGCAAACGTACCATTAGTCGGATGCTTTGCAAACGACACAGAAAATCGTTTTACGGCTGGCATAGACAAGAGCTCTGAGGAAATAAAAACAGATCATCTCGGTTAACAGCCTGCTTCTAAGGATCCCCCGACCTTCATATGCTTGCAACTACCCTTTCAGGTTCACCTTCTTCTTGACCCCCATAACACATGCTCCCGTTGGCACTGCCGTATAGCACCCCGGGCACTCTCTGCCTGCAGGTCTGACTGAACCTTTTGGCTTCCTCACACTCTGCCGGCTCCCCACTTCCCTTGCACTGCCCTGCCAGGGTCTCCCCTGACAGTCAAAGACCTCAGCCACGCTCTCTCAGTCAGAGACAGCGTCTCATACCTTCCCACCACACTTCCAGCCATCCTGAGAGCAACCCAGGCTCAGACCAGTGCAAGACGCAGTTAGGCCATGCTCACAGCCACAGGAGCACGTGGCCAAGCAAGCAGCAGCACCGCAGGAGGATAGTTCTCAGGATTCCCCTCTGCCCAAGGAAAACGACAACCATTCTGCAGAGGAACTGAAGAGCTCTGGCATAGGTAAGTGCAGCTCAGAACATCCTCTTAATGCAACCTAAACAGAGCTATGTCTGAGTTTAAAGGTAAATGAACTAACTAATTAGGGAACAAACAGAAGACCCATGAAGACACGCCTCTACAGGTCCGTTGCTCAAAGAATTTCAGTACAGAAGAGGTTTTGGGATACACCTGTTAGAGCGGTCCTCAGGCTTCTCCTGGCCATGTCCCAGGCCAGGCCAAGCTCTCCCATAAAAATCACACATTGGAAAGACAGTGCAAGGACAGGTTCTATGCATCTGATGGGGTGCAAACAGATGAGCTTTAAAAGACATGGATTAGTCTCAAAAAAAAAAAAAAAAAAAAAGCTGAAAAATTCGGTTTATTCCCACTCTGGAAATTCCTCAGCTATCATGGGCAAGAATGGCCTAGATCAGATCATCTGTATGTAGGATTTGATGTGAGACCCCAGCCAATCATACCTTTTGCTGCTATTTAGGAACTTTTAGGAAATATTGGAAAATGCTTTTATTTCTCCTTCATGTTTCATGCGTCCATTCTACCTAGTCAATAGGGTCTGTACGCCTATCCCTCTACACCAAGGTTAGGAGATACACATATCAATTTATGCTCCACACCCCCATTGTGCTTCTCTAGCTACATCCACTGACTTGACAAAATAATATATTTAAACCAACTCTCAAACTTGCTGCAATTTCCTTTGACAGCATAAAAGCCCTAAAAATTGTTTTTCTTTCTTTAAACTCAACAAACAGAGCATGACAACCTTCCCTACATATGCAGTCCCTTAGAAGTGTCCAAGTCCCGGAGCTGCAGCCAGCCAGCTGGTAACCATCCCCATTCCACCCCACATCCCCTTGCCTTTACAGCACGTCAATTTAAATGGTACTGCACCACAGCTTACTGGATCCCTGGCTTCAGACAAGCCAACTTCAAATCACAACCATCAGTGGACCTTCCCTCAGCCCGAGGCTGGGACACAACTTTCCACTGAAGTGTTCCTTAGCCCTCTTCCAGCCCCAAGCAAAGAAGGCCTCAGAAATAAGGGCCATTTTAACTTCACTTGAGCAAGTCTTTGATGAAGTGCTATAAAGCCATGCGCCACACCCTGAAGCATCACAGCCATGACAAAATATCAGAGAGTTCATGCAAAGATGTGCTCCAAAATCTAAAGGTTTTTAAACATTATTAGCCTGATGACAGTGAAAAAGGCCTTGATACAAATGTACTCCGAGAGCCTGCTGTAGCTGCTCTGTCACTTACTGTATTCAGCTCTAGTGATGTTTGGTTTAAATGCCATTGCTCAGCATTTCATTGGTGCTCATTCAAGCAGGAATATGCAGATCAAGGGCTTATTTCACATTCCAAACGACCTCCCCCAGAAGCTAAATGCCCTTCTGCCTCCTACTTGTTTTTCCAAGCTCCCCGCTTCTTCCTCACAATTGCTTTTATTGCAGCAAGGTGCTGGTAGCACAGGGTGCCATAGCACACTAAAACATGAAAAAAGTGTGACACCAAGATGAATAATTCTGGGCTGTGTTAGTCACACACTAATTAAATAAGTCTGCCTTTTAAGTACTTGAGGGTACAACTGGGTCTCAGCACGCAGAGACCTTGTCACTGAATTTAAGCTAACGCAGCAGGACTCTGCTCTGGACCTTGAGTGCAAGTAGCCAGCTGCAGGCACATTCCTACTACACAGCCTACAGAGAAAGGCAGCACAGCACCAGGACTGAGCGGAATCTGTTCTGTTCCCAGCTGGGTACAGAGCAAGCAGTTTTTGATGCCCTTCCCTGAGAATTAGTGCTGCCTTGGATTCACGCTGCTTGCAGAGTTATGGAAGAAAAGCAGCCAGAGCCCTTGCTGGCCTTTTCAGCGGCTCTCCTGGTATTCACACCCCCGTCTTGTGCCAAAGACCATGAGCTTATTCTGGGACCTGTGAGTAGCCAGCACTTGCTGCCTTGAGCAGCAAAGACTGGTAGAGCAGGGTTTAAAATCTTCCCAGTTCACCCTCCCTGTCTCTATCACTCACAGCCTGTTGTGTGCTAGGGAGCTCCCCAACAAGGTGAGAAGCAACACAGTTTTCTCTTACACAGTGAAAAGCAGCACAGAAAGCCAGTATACATAATGGTCTCAATACAATGGCATTCAGAAGGTTCCAGTAGGTCTAAGAATTGGATAGCATCATTCTGCCCTGATTTGCTAGGCCATTTTCCTTACCTCAAAACTGGAGAAAAATCCAAACGAACCAACCTCCTGTTTTCCCCAAAGGCCCCAAATTACTGCCTTAATCATTTCCCCACCCTATAATCCACCAGTGCTAGTGTTTGTTATGATCCCAATAAGAAACACGCTCAGACTCTGTAAAGTATTGATTAAAATACCATTTGTTAGAACCAACACAAAAAAGAACAGAAGAGCACAGGTAATCTTACATCCATTCAGATGCTGGGAAGCCCGAGTCGTGCAGCGTTAGGTGGATTTCCAACTAGGGCACAGCATGCTGAGCAGATCCTGTCCATGGAGCGGTTTGTTCAATCCTGCTCAACTCAGCGTTCCAACAAACGGTACGTTAATCAGTACTTACAGAGTCTCAGTGCCTTTCTTACCGGGATCACAACAGACGCTTGCACTTGTGCATTACACCCCTCCAACTCCTCCAGGATATCTCAGTCTTTCCCTGCGCTCCAATTTCCTTGAAAGCAGCAACACACTCCCTGCTTCTCAATGCAAAACGGACTAGTACTAACTGCAGAACAATCTGCAGCTGGCAACACCCCTTCACCCACGTGCATCAGGCAACATTTATACTAATGACCCGAATACGTTTTACCAGATTGTCTCGCTGAACTTTAAGGCAGTTTCTGCAGAACTGTACAGTAACTGGACTTTCCAGTCCTTTTGCAGTATTCCATCCAAATATCCCACTTACCTCAAGCATTTCAGGCATATTACATTTGCTTTCTGACAGCTACCTCGGACTCTTCTGTGTGCCCAACCTTACTCTAGTACCCACCTTATCCACCCCAAGCATATCATTCTGCCTTTGGGACGGCTCCATCTTTTATAGGGTGAGGATTACTGTCTCCACAAAAGCTTCACTTAGCATCAGCAAGATCACCAAGGTAAGAAACATGATGTGATGTGCTGGATTTCCATACCAGGACAAACCTATTTAATATCTAGACCAATAAATCCTCCTCCACAACAGCAAGTAGCATTAAAATGTCAGACCAAAATCAGACCCCAGCAATACCATACATCAGCATAAAACTCCTTGCACAATGTCAGCTCTTGTCTTGTCCTAGTAAGGATCACGATTTCTTGGGATATCATGAAATGCATTACTGTAGATGTGACGAATATACACATTCAACTGTCATTCTTCTTAGCAGTCTAAGTCTTTGCCTCAGTAGCATCCTGAGACACCAAAGTCCACAAGTTAACCACCTGCTGCACAGGGAACACACATACCGTCTTTGTATGTCAGGCTGCTGGCAAACTTTTTGCCATGGCTGCGTGCGTAGTCCTGGAGGTTGGGGGCACTGGAGGAGCCTCCCAGCACAGTTGTGCTAAACAGGCCGGTGCATTGTGACCCTGGAAAGGCATGGAAGGTGTTAGTATTATATCTCCACTGCATGCAACTACAGAAAAGCAGGGTTAGTCAAAGAATGAGGAATGAACTGGCCACTTTGCAGGCAATCTCAGGAAAAAAAATTATGCCAGGGAGCATAGGGAGGCAGTATTCGCCATTCTAAATTCAGTAGTGTCAAATGCACAACAGGTAGCCCGAAACTCAGCACCAGAAGAGTTCTTAACTCCATCCAGAGGTTTATTTCCATTTGGCTTTCTTGCCCTGACCTAGGAGAAACACTGTGACACCCTCCAGTCAGCAAATCTATATACTCATGTCAGAAAAGCCAGGATGCCAAATCACTGATGTTCATGTCACGGGGCTTCATTTCTCTGCTCTTCTGCCTTTTCTCTTTGGAAAGCTCCTTTGTCTTTAGGACACCAAGAAGAAGGGACTGCCTCATCTGTTGATCAGCAAATGTGGATTAATCACTCTGCCAAGCAGCAAGGAAAGCAATGTGACCAGAGAGCTTTCTTTCACAAGCTGCCTCCCAGATGATATTTCACATCCACTTGGTCATGTCTTGCTACTCCAGAGTAGGTCCAATTATTCCAGGAACTACCCTTGCAAAGCACCAGATGTGCACGTGGCACGGAACTTTGCTTACCCTATGGCAAGGAATATGGCATGCAAGCCCGTCTCAGGCATAGGAGGGCAACCTAATACCAGTGGCTTTGGCAACTGCTGGTGTTCGCTCCTCCAAGGCACAGTGTTCTGTAGAGTGACTGGATGTGATATGTGTTATTTAGGGAACATCAGGCATTTGAAACTGGATTCTTTCAACTGAGGAAAGCAATTGTGAGTGAGACAAAACCTTATTATGGGTCAGACAAAGCCACTGATTAGCTATAAATTCTCTGCTAAACCATCTTGATGCTGTATTCTGTACTGAGAATACCAACTGCTAAACCCAACATTACTCCCACATACAAAAGGCTTCCAGGAACAAGCAGGTTGATCTTGTTCCACCTTGTTGGCCAAGGCAAAAAACCTGACATACTGCCTATTAGTATTTAACTGAAACAGTGCAACTGTTACTACTGTTAAAAAGATCCTGCCTATATTGCAAGCAGCTCTTGATTCTAAAATACAGCACCATAGCATGATTTAGGTTGGAAGGAACCTCTGGGGGCTTCTTTCCCAACACCCCAGCAGAGCCAACTTGGAGCAGCTTGTTAGGGTTTGTCTAGTCAAGTTTTGAGTGCCTCCAAGAAAGCTGGTTTCACAACCTCTCTGTGCCCCTGTTCCAATATCTGGCACATTCATGGTGAAAAACGTGTTCCTCCTAGCTAACTGGAATTTCCCATGCTGCAACATGCGTCTGTTGGACTCTCATCCTATCACCACGCGCCATGGAGGACAGCCTGTCTCCGTCTTCTCTGTAATCTCCCACTTAGGTGGCTGAACAGCATTAAGGTCTCCACTCCCTACAGCTTCTGATCTGAACAAGCCCCACTCTCTCAGCTTCTCCTCCAAGGTCGCGTGCTCCAGCCCCCATCCACCTCCACTGCCCCTTAATGGGCTTACACCTCTACAACCATACCCTTCTTCCACTAGGGAGCCCAGGACAGGACAGCAGTACTTCAGATGCAGTCTCACAAGAGGCAAATGGAGAGGAAGAACCAAATCCCTCAGCCTGACGGCTGTATTCCTGCTAATCCAGCAAAGCATGCTGTTGGCCTTCTTTGGCGTAAGGACACCCTGCTGCCTCAAGTCCACTTGTTGCTCTTTAGGACCCCGGCTCTTTCTCTGCAAAGCTCCTTTTTAGCCAGAGCTTCTTTGAAGAAAATGTGCAGATCCTGAATTTCGAGCTATTCACGCGTAAGCTCAGTCTAAGCTGACAACAGCTGCTCCTGGGAACAGTGGGGGATGACCAAAGGGTTCTAATAGGCACTGAACTTAAGCAGTTCCACCACTATGACACTGCTGGTAGCTTTCCACAGGACAGACTAGCACATACGTGTCCTTGGACAAACAGGCAAAGAACTCTTGCTTGTGGGGCGACTGATACACAAGCCTTGGAAAATTTCCTCCAAATGCCTTAAATTGAAGCTCAGTGCTGACTCAACATGAACTGGAATCTGTCAGAATGCAAACAAAATTTTGTCAAGCAGCAGCCAGGATGATGCTCCTAACCATCCTTCCATGGCTTCAAACAAACAAACAAACAACAAAAAAAACCCCAACAGACTCATTTACTGGCAGATAAAAATGGAACAGAAGATTTTTATGGCTATCTTGAGCAACCTCCTGTCACTAATCATTAAGCTAAGGATACCCCAGTGTTTCTGCTGCCCTACAGTAGATGGAAGCATTTTGTTAGCACCCTTAAGACAGAAGAGAATTTACGAAGATGACTCTGGATGACAGCAATTGTCTACAGTGAACTCTAGGAGACCACTGCAGCCAAAGTTAACACCCACACGCACACACGTGCACGCACGTGCATCCTAAAGAACATAACGGTATACTAGCCATTTGGATTTAAGAGGCAGCAACATTTGCTAGAAATTACTGTATGTGCTGGATCTTTTTTGTGTATTTAATTTTCAGATGTACATTCAGTGTTTCAGCTGTTTAAAAAATGGACATCTCTTATTTCCCTGTGGGAGTCTCAGCACAAAGTTCCATGCCCACTGGCAATACACCACCTCTGTTGCTGAAACAGCAAGGATTTTACTCCATTTTGAAGTGTTCTTGCAAGCAAAGCAGGGCACTGAAACTTCCCCAGCCTTCTCAAGCTAGAAGCGTACACACAATTGCAGACAATCCACAGTAATGCACTTGCTCCTGCCCAGAAAAACATGGCATACGCCAAAGCCCCACTTCGCATAGACAAAGCAAGCTGCAGACCACCCCTTTCCAGACAGACATTTCAAGGCATTTTTAAAATAACAGTAAAGACACGATTCTGGCAGATATGGCAGTGGGGTTATTATAGGAGCTCTGTCATGCTCCCCATTCCTGCATGTCTAAACATATGAGGTTATACCTGAACAGACATTCTCCCAGAGCATACATTCTCCCAGAGCATCCATTCTCCCAGAGATAATGATAGCCAGCCACTGACAAGGTCAGGCAACAGGAGATAGGCTCAAATGCAGAAAAGCTCAGAAACAGCAGGGAGCATCTGAATGACCACCCCCCTCACAGCACAGCTGCTGAGACAAGTATTAAAGTCAAAGTTCAAGCTCCCGTGAGTTCTGTATTATTTCGCACAGAGAGAGCACATTCCAGATCCTAAAGGGGGAAGAAATTAGATTTCTACAAAACAAGCAGGAAAGGAATCAGGAAGATTCCTTGAAGAGCTTGACTTTTACAGGTAAAGAGGCATCATTCTTAGCAGTTCTCAGGTTAAGAGAAATTCACAGACATCCTAATAACCAGGGGTTGTGCAAGTTGGGGTTGCACCACAAGTCTCTCCTGCTCAGCTCTTCTGTGCCTGCAGCTGCAAGGCTCTGTAGAGAAGAATGATGGCTGGAGCGAGTCTCCAGCTAGAGGTCTACTGTCACAAATCAGGTCTATCAATTCCTACTCAAAGGTTCACAGTTGGGAGAGTAACCAGCATAGGCTTCCCAGCAAGGCAAGTCAGGCAAGAACCTGAAATTAAAACCACTGGGATCACATCTCAAATTTTGTTGTCAAGGCAAAGTAGTACTTTACAAGGGTCCAGCAGAGTAGTAGTCTTCTCTGTTGCCAAAACAAGACATTCCTCAGAAAGCTGGAAAAGGCTGTAGTAAACAGGCCGTAATAATCTGCTTTCCAGAGCACATGCCTCCTGGTACTCAGACATCCAAACAGTAAAGACAGCTTGCATGTAGCATTTGATGTACTTGGTAATTCTCCGAACAGATGCACTTCCTTGACTGTGGGCCATCTCAGAAATTCTCATATTGATTCACATGGATTCACAGAATAACCACAGGTTTCTTCAAGCCTAAGCAGTCTATTACAGCTTACTTAATCCTGCAGGTGGCCTGTGAAAGGCAGAAGTAAGTAGATGCACCACCTGAAATAGCACACTCAAAAGCCACTATGGCCAAGTCTATTGTACCTTTATGAAAATAATATGCATCAGCCATTCCTTCTTAGATTTTTCCAACTGGCTGGGAACACAGCTGGCAGACTCCAGGGATACTTCCTAACCACTCTGAAGACAATTCCCTTTACTTGGTAAAAAATAGCTTCCAAAAAAAGCAGCTCCTTCAAAAGTGACAAAGAAATGATCAGGCCTTTCAGAAATCTCTTGGCTGCAGGATGTCCACATAACAGAGTAAAGAACTGATCAGTCAGAACTGCTGCAAGTCTACGGCCAAGCCATAATGCAAAAATGGTTTTAAAGAAAAAGAAAGTGGGCATAACTTCAGCATTTCCACCTCCTGGTGCTTATTAGTCATCTGCAAGATCTAGGTTTCACAGCTATCTTTGAACCTCATGACAGCAAAGACAGTTTTTCAGTTTCCAAGCAGATCTTGCTTTAGCAAAAACTATTTCAGGAAGAATTTGAACTATTAAGACGTAGTTTCATTTAGGATGGCAGCGAATGGTACTCTCAAGGACAGGCAGAGAACACCAAGTGCCCCAAAATACTATTTTCCGCTGGCTACCACACAAAGAATGGCTAACCAGGGATTCCAGCTCAATTAGAGAGCTGTCAAACACCATTGCAGATGACAGATCTGTTCCATACAAGAGATCTTTATGAAGCAAAGATAATAATAAGTAGTAACAGTCTTACATGAAGAGCAGCTTTGCATGTAAACTACTGTTTTGCAGAACAGAAAGCACTCTAGTTCTCACGTAAAATCACCTCTTCCTACTAAGCTCATGTAACATATGATAGCAACATGGAACCAAAAGGCCAACCTGCAAGTACACAGCTTGCTCTGTTGCTCCCACACTATAAAGGATGAACAGTGCATTTTCTGTTGCTAGAAGCTGAAGGAGAAGATCATACACAAAAGGAGATACAATAGGATAGTCTCTACAGTGGTTTAAACAGTAACACTAAAAGACGACATAATACAAACAGAGAGACATACAAGGAACTTATGCCAGATGTATACGTGGAAAGACAGACAGATGCCCACAGAAATACAGAGGTACAGGTGAACAGGCTGGTTACAGGTCAAGTACAGTACCTAAGCCACTTTGCTTCATCTCAGAAGACTGCCTGGAATAAGTGCTGAAGAGGCGATAACCTCCTGATTTGGAAGAAGATTCAGATAGCACCTGCAAAGACAGACAGTATAATCAGTGTCGGGCTCCAAGTTACCCACTGGTCTCAAAAGCCTTTATACATCAACTGAAGGTCAAGAAAAGTACATCTCTTCCTTAAAATCGCCATTTTCAAGAAGCATAAAGGTACTCGTATGCTAAGATTGTGACACTGCACACTCAATTTTAATTTCAAGTTTGTGTTGAGTTGTGGAACGGTCGAGATTTCAAAAGTATGAAAGGACCTGTGTACTGAGCTCCTTGTCTCCCAAGACTCTTGCTGGGATCACTGGGACATAGACTTCCTTCTTCAGCAGTAGGAAAGTATATCCCCCTTCAACTTGGCATGTGTCTGTTACAAAGAGCCCCTGAGTGCTGCACGCAAAGATTACATAAGTGACACAGAGATGGAAGCCAGCTAACAAACACCTCAAGCCCTAACTCTCTGCTTTCACCAATTCAGAAAACAGATAGCAAAAATGCCTATGAAACCCCTCCAAAAGGGGGGCCAATTCTAGAGCACTTTGAAGGTGCCAGCTACCTGCTGACTGTGAAGCTAGCCTTATGACACATAACGGCCCTGAAGGAGAGAAGTAAGAACGGTAAAATCGATCTTTGTTACATTAGCAGATCAGTGAATGGGGACAGTTCTAAATCCTGACAGCTCAAACACACTGTAATAAACCCACCGGTTAGCAGAGAACTGTGATTTGCACAAGATCTTAGATGGGAGACAGGAACAAGAAACGTGGAGCTGAACTGTGAGAGGCACAGGCTAGAATCTAAGGGAAGGCAGAGATGTCACTGCGGCTAGGTGAAGAGGTTGCGTGCAATCTCATAGCTGGTGGCACTGATGCCTCTAAAGAGCATGTAATCCAAATAATTCTTGTGTTTCTCAAGCATTTCCTCACTTGCTTTTTCTCATCAATTCCTCTGACCTGTGTTGCCCCTGTCCTTCCTCAATGAGGAGGAGTTTGGGAGGTCTGCCTTCCAAAAAATCCCTCTCTAACTTTCCCAGAAAGAGCTCAAACTCCAGCACGTTAAAAGGAATGCCAGGAAACCAAAACCAAGCAAAAGACCTTCATTAGAACAACCGAGGGCGCCCATCACATTGTTACCTCCATAGACCCTGTCTTCCGGTTCCTGATCAGCGGTGATCTTCGCTGAATGCTGACCGGCTCGGAAGGCTGCGGAGACCTCTGCTGTGCGCGGTCTGGCTCATCTACGCCCTTCTCCTTAGAGAGGTCCTCCAGGCTGCCTTGGTCTGCTTTCTTGTCCTCATTCTGCAGTAAGGAAACATTGACACCTGCAGGCACGTGGCCTTCGCAAGCACTGCCCAGGCACTGACTCCAGCCTTGGACCTCCCAGCTCTGCTGAGCTCAGGAGGACACCAGCGTTCTCAAAGACTGCCCTGACAAACCCTCGGAGTTAGGCAGGGAACATAACCCGCCAACAGCCTGCAGGCGCAAGAGAAAGGTCAGAGGAAAATTTGCTGCTGGAGACGGGCCGGCAGCAGAGCCTGGCAGAGCAGCAAGGTGCCCGACAGGCCGGCGCCCGCACTCGCCACATCCCCAGCGGGCAGGGCAGCCTGCGTCCAGGCAGCGCGCTCACCTCCGCGGAGGCAGGCCGAAAGCCAAACCCTGTGGGCACGTTTCTGTCTTCCTCACAGCCTTTCACGCCAGGGCTGAAATGCAGCTCCACATGGAAACGCTCTTCTGAAGATGGGTCCTGTGAACATAAGGCACAGGAATAAGTGACTAAATAAAAATCAGTCCCACTGTCAGCATAGGCCATGGTCTGGACCTGGGCCACCCTGCCATGCCGGTGCAGCACGCATCCCAAGCACATCCTTTTGGAAGGGAAGCGGAAGCAACAAGAAACCACGAACATAATGGCTCTAGGTTTGCCTCATCCAAAAGGACAGCCCTTATTAGCACAAAGCTTAGGCATTCAGATTGTTGTTATTTTGTGACAACAGCCACCAGAGGACCAAAACAGAATCAGGCTATATGTGTGTGTGTGTGTGCGTGTGTATATATATATATATATATATACACACACATATATACATATATACACACACAAACCTAAAACATAGCCCCTTCCAATTCACTCCTGTTGCAAAACCAGCACACACTGGGGCAGGGAGAGATTGGTTCCCTCCTGAACCTTTAGTCAGGTTGTTCCAAGATTTAAGTAACTGTCTCTAATATTAAAGTTTTTATACATATTTTTTTCTTTAAAGGAAGCCAGAGCTTTCACAGTATCTGGCACTCATGATGTAAACCCAGAAGTTTTACCGTCTCCACTTACAAACAGATTTACACCACTCCTAAGAGCTCTATTCAGATTTTTTTTTTTTTTTTTTTTGACAAACAGCACTAGGAAATATTTCACTGCTGCCATTAGAACCCCACATCAGCTCTGTGAATAGAAGATTCTAACTCTATAGCGTACGGAGGAAGGGGACTGCTCCCCTCACCCACTACAACCTCCTGCTGTACGGGACCTGAGTCACAGGACCTGGGATTTCGTACGTGCAATTCAGTGCCAAAGCTACTTATGGTCATTACCATCAGCTTCCACATTCCAGCTGTTTTTTAAATGATGCTCTTCCTGAAGATATCAGTATATACCTCCCTAACTATATCTGTATGTTTTTAAAATTTAAAGTTTACAAATGTGGAATTGCTGGATATTTTCTAGAAATATTTGGAAAAAACTGCCAAATATCATTTGTGTTTATTTTTTCCTACTGTTCATTTGTAATTAGTATTAAGAAACAGCAAATTATTTTACTTTAGGAAACGCTTTAAAATGGATAGTGTTGATTACTTAAGGTTGATATTACTGCTCAGGGTGGCATTCCACTTACATGTAACAAGCATTAACTGGGTCACTGCCTCCCACCTAAAAATAAAAACTATCAGTTGTGTTAATGATCTGTCCATCATTATTCACAAGCGGAGAGCACTCAAGTTACAGACTTCCCAGATGAACTCATCTCTTGGGGACTGTGCCTTGCATCATGGCAGGAAGGACTTTATCCTACAGCTATATCCCTCACCTTGTTGTTGTCCTCGTAGAGCATGATAACAATCTGGGTCATGTAGTTCAGCTCTGAGATAGCACTCAAATAGTCCATGGCTCTCTTCCACTGCTGGTCTTTGTTTTCCTGATATATACACAAACAGTCGCATGGAATAAGCAACAGCAGACACCTTGCAGCATTCAGTGAAATGGGTCCGAGAGAGTTTGTCTCTCCACAAGATAACAACATTGTCAGGACAAAAACACCTTGCTTAACTTGCATGAAGAGATGACCTTGCAATGAGGGCAGGGTGCTTCAAGGAAGAAGCAACTGCATAGAGGGACACTACAGCTACCCATACAGTCCACGTGCAGATCTGAGCACATCCAGCTGCAAGCCCCCTATGCCATGCTGACTGGAAAAAAGCATAACCCCAAGCAGGTTCCTAAACACGGTCATTCTCAAATAGCGGTCTACAGAATAGAGTATTTTAGAGAAATCTCAGAAAAAGCACAAGGGGTGAACTTGTGCTAAATAAGGGGCCAAGTGAAGCTGCTTTTACACGACGCTGAAGGCAAAGTCTACAGAGCCACACTGGACCCTTGGGCTCCACAAGGCAGGGCAGCCCACCCCTCGTTGTTTCCCAACACTGCTAGGGAATGGCCATACCTGAAGTGCCATTCATGCTGCTGTGGAGCATCTCACCACCTTGATGGACATGAAATGAACCCCATGGGTAGAAATGAACCCAGACGCAGCCTATTATCCTTGTGCTGGCAACATAGCATCCTCTGACGCTCAAGTCAGGGAATAAAGTAGCACCTTACTCCATGAGTAATTCAGAGGTACTTGCATGATCACTGCCTACAGGTACGCTGAGCTTCCACAGACATCAGAAATCATGCCTGCTAAGCAAGCTCAAACTCTCGAGGTATTTCAGAACACCATGCTTAAAAATGGGAAGATAAATCAGAGAGCCTCTCGAGGAGTCCAAAGCAGAGCTTTTCTCAGGGTCTGCATGCCAGTTCCTTCAGGATGCAGGTTACGAAACCAAGCGAAGGTTGGACTGGATGAGTTAGTCCCCTAAAAATGTGTCATCTGTCCCTCCGGTAGAGAACACCCCCTATGCATTTGCAACCTCAAGTCACTTCCTCTGTAAGCAAACTGATTTTCTTGACTTAGAATTGACAGAAAGCCACTAAATAACAGGGCCAAGCTCTTGAAATAACGGGTGGAGGGAAGCAGGAAGAGAGAAAAATCCCTCATTCCCATTGCCTTATACTGCTACCCTCCTACACAGATAAGTGGTCTACTCATCTGAAACCAGCAGGACAGCTCTTGGAGAAAACATGCCTTTGTACAAGCAAGGCAGGCAGTGTCAGGACTGAGGAAGAACAATCCTCCATGCCAGAAAGGCAGGAAGCTGCAGCACGCAGACATAGCAGAGATGGAGTTGGCCAGAGGCCACTGATGCATGTCATTACTGGGGAGCTGGCTAGAGGGGCAACCTACAAACACACACTGTCCACCTCGGGAAGGGCCACTGAAAAAAAGCAGGGAGGCTTACTCTGTCAGCATTGCTGGGACACTTACATCCAGGAGGCCCCCATAGCGGAAGATACTGAGCAGAGAGTGCACGTGGCTCTCACTGGTGAAGTAGAGCCGTGTTCGAACGTGGCGACCTGGTGACAGAACTCCTCTTGAGTACCTAAACCAAAATTAGCTCAGTGTTACTCACAGCCTGCCAACGAATTGCCATCTACCATACAGCAGCACTTCTGCACACTTAAGATAACCCCACACTGGGAACTGTCAAAGAGCAGCAGGAACAGAACAAACAGTGAGAGCACTGGGCACAGAAGCAGCAAGTTTTAGGTAGCCTAATGGAGACACACGGTGGGGCAGAGGTGGCCTCATCATACTAGCGCTTGCCCCTTGCAGAGACAGGGAGCAAGGCACGAGCATCCAACTCCAACGGGTTTAAGCTTCTGTGGCACCGTGCTCAATGTGCCTTTCCCTTCTAGTTCTAGGAGCACCAACAGGCCTCCCTCTTGGTGCGTCCTTCAGCGTATGTTCAGTGCCTCCTTCCACACCAGTACACTCTTCTGGCATGGTTCCCACACGCTGCTCCAAAGCTGCCCTCCCCACCAGCAGCAGCATAATCCTTACAAGGGATGTAGTTTGTTGACTGACTCATCTTCATGGGTCCTCTGTAGGTCCAACTGGATCTTTTTAATAAGAGGAAGACAAAAGCCAATAGCAATCTCCAGTTTCTCCTCCTTATTAATCCCGTATTCCTGCAGGAACAAAACAGATACCCTTGAGCCCTGGTTCTTTGCCACATCCTCACATGAAAGGAGGCTGGACTTCAACAGTCCTGCCCACAAGCACCACTACAGTTCAGCAAGAAGAGAAAATGAAATGTCGCTCTTCTCTTTTTTCCTACATATTGCAGAGGGTAACAGAGGACAGAGACTCCTCCAAGAATCCCAGTCTGTCTAGACACGACTGTCAGTATTCTTCCAACAGCTGAGAGGCGCAAGTATCGTCAGGGAACCTCCTCTCATGACACACAAACTTATACCCTGACCTGGCATGAGCATTAATGCAACAACTACTACTTGCAAAGATAAAACTTGAAGTGCTATGCTGGAAATAGCCAAACTGCATCTCATCAGGAACACTGTGAAAAAGTTTAGAAGACCACTTCTGCTCTACATGGGCACAAGTGCAATTCGACCTTGCTGGTAGAAGTTCATCCCATATAAACAAAGGATGTTCTGCCAGAAGTGGGACAGAACAACGGTGAATACAGAGATCCATTGCAGTGGCCCTCCTTTCCCCTCACATGTTCATGGGCATAAATTTTGTGAGAAGCAAGCCAACTCTACAAACTGAACATGTTCTAGTTTAACAAGAATAGCAAACTTGCCAGAACAAGCCTTCACTTTAACACAGAAATCTCCCTTTCCCTGTACAATCTTGTATGTGGAGAATGGGGTGTTGCTACAGCACACACACTCAACTCGAAGCTGCGCTATAACGCATTCTGATGAACATGGAAAAGCAACTGCATGAGCTGTTCGTTATTCTGACAGTCAGAATCCTCATCCAGGAAACCAGCCCTACCACACCTGTCATAAGTCATAAATGGTTGTGGCCTTATACAAACACTAAGAGATATATCTGAGAAATACCTGTGATACGCTGCTTCGAGAGTTAATGTGCAAGAGAATTGGAAAAAAAAACACGACAGGGAAAGGGTCAGAAACTGACACCACAGACATCGTCACACAGGCAGGATGGGCTATACCTGGGGTATGATCACATCTGCCAGGGCTTTGGAGAGTTTGAAGAGTTCAGCTGTGCCTTCCAGTTTCAGCGCGCAGTTGTGCTGTACATCATACTTGATGCAGTCATAGATATCAGGGATCTTGCTGATGTCGTAACGCCCATTCTTCATGCGGAAATCTCGCTCCAGCTTGCTCCAGCGTTGCAGCATCAGTTCTAAAGTCTCACTATGGTACAGCTGCAGGTCTAAACAGCAGAGGACGCCAAACCACATTCACATCCTCACTACTTCTGCGTAGAGTTCAAGTGAGCTATAACTGACTTCTCCCAGCACACAAGGACTGTGATTATTAGGTCACCCATGGGAATCCTAGACTGGAAAAGCCACTGGACTGGTTGCAGGGAGTTTTAACCTGCAGAAATAAGCTACTTCTGAAATACTTGAGAAAAGTGAAACTGCTTGCCTGTTGGTTTATGTCTGCCATACATCATGTGAAATGTCCCACAGATGCCTTTTTAAAACCTCTGCACCGTTATTAGGGAAGTTCTTAGAGATGAGCAAATTGTGACTGCAAAATTTGCTGTTTATAGTCTTGAGCTCCCCTCCAGGAAATGCTTGAAAAAAGAGTCAGGCATACCTTTCAAGGCTATACTGCTGCTGTTTACATTCACTCTTGTCCTGGTTTTGGCTGGGATAGAGTTAATTGTCTTCCTAGCAGCTGGTACAGCGCTGTGTTTTGGGTTTAGTATGAGAAGAATGTTGATAACACCCTGATGTTGTCAGTTGTTGCTAAGTGTTTAGACCAAGTCAAGGACTTCTCAGCTTCTCAAGCCCAGCTAGCATGAAAGGCTGGAGGGGCACAGGAAAGGTGGGAGGAGGGGACACAGCCAGGAGAGCTGGCCCAACCTGGCCAAAGGGGTATTCCATACTATGGGACGTCATGCCCAGTATGTAAACTGGGGGAGTGGGCCAGGGGAGAAGTGCTGCTCAGGCATCTGTTGGCGAGTGGTAAGCAATTACATTGTGCATCACTTGTTTTGTGTATTCCCATTCTTCTATTATTATTGTCACTTTACTGTTGTTATTAGTGTTGTTGCTAGTTTCTTCCTTTCTGTTCTATTAAACTGTTCTTATCTCAGCCCACGAGCTTCACCTTTTTTTTTCCCCCCGATTCTCTCTCCCATCCCACTGGGTCACGGGGAAGTGAGCGAGCAGCTGCGTGGTGCAGAGTTGCTGGCTGGGGTTAAACCACAACAACTCTAAACCCAAGATGCACATACCGTTTCCTTTACATTACAGCTCACTCTAACTGTAGTTGAAAGTGGAATAAGAGCCTCCTACATCAATAGCACATACAGAATTTCACTTTAGAACTTGTTTGCTACAAAGATAAACCATAGTGGTGTTTGGGAGCTCTGAAGACATAACAACAAATTAATCTGCTTTCCAGTTCTGATGCTCACCTGCAGATTTTGGGTCTTCCAGACGCTTTTGTATCTGGGAGGTGAGATTCTCAATCAGGGTGAACACCTGATTACAGACTTCTACTGGGTTCTGGATAAACGTCATGGAGTTGAGCAGAGAAGCACTGCCTGTAGGTGCTAGCTGAGAGAAGATACCAGTAGGTATTAGTTAGTATCTTTACGAACTGGGAACACAAGATGTCTGCCTTTTGCAGCTGTACTGTTTTCTGATTAGGTACAAAAGTTGTGCTCCCAGCTGAGTGTAATGAGCTGGCCTATTCCTAGGAGTAGTTAGGCAGATTTTAAAAACTTCCTCAGGACCAAACTCAGAGGGAGCAAACAACTGCTCCTATCAGATCAGACCTCCTTCCACCTACAATAGCCAATCTTGTCTCACTTTGCTTTTGTGCTTGAGCAGAAGGGCTTCACAGAAGTTTGAAGTAGTTCTTTGAGGTGATATTAATGGTAATGGATTTCAGTCCAGTAATCACATCTCAGAATCAGGGAAAAAATAACATTCTGTGGACTTGTTGGAGAAGCAGCTATATTGCTTTTATTGGTTGCTGGATGTAGCCCATGCTGTCTGCTCTGCAGTTATGAGACACTGACAGGGCTACAAAAGGGTTTGTATCCAAAAGATCTGTTCACACACGCACAGAGCACGGATCTAGAATCTGACAAGGCATACTCCCTGTCCACAGCAACTGGGATTGTTCTGGGCGGCATGCAATAAACCACGAGAATGCTTCTTTTAGCACACCCATGAGAATAAAATGCACTGGGCCTTCTAAAGGGAGAGGAAGGTACCATGATGATTCTTGAAGGGGACAGTGGAGCAAGACTGAGGATTTTCACTTGGAGAAGGGCAGAGGCTATTAACCTGCCCTTTCCTTTCCCAAGTTCTGTTTATATCCAGTAATTTTGACCAGAACTGATCTCAGACTAACCAAACTACTGTTCACATACCAGCAGGCTTCACGTCAAACCACTGGAGCAATGCTACTCTCCTTCCAGATACAGAAGCAACAAAGCCACACAGGTGCTTTACCTTTTCATAATCCTCTTCACAGAACTCAGCATCCTTCTGCATGATTTCATGCAGCCGTGCCTTCACTCTGTGTTGACAGCTGCTAAGGGAATCGCTGTCACTGTCCAGGAGACCGTTCATATTGGCACTTTTCACCATTTGCACCAGGATGGGGGTCAGCTCTCCCTCCAGGGCCAGCAGACCCTAAGGAACACAGGACAAGATTTCAGCTATGTGCAGCCCAAGAAACAAACATTTCTGGTAGTTTCATGACCAGCCTTCAGTCAACTTGAGTGAAATCTCAACTGCCTTGAAGAGCAGTTTTACAGAAACAGCACCTGCAGTCACCAGTGACTCTGGCATGCTTCTGGAGCTATTCAAGGCAAAAGGCCAGCTCTGCCTGCCACAGCCCCGTATTTGTCTAGGCAACTGTTGAGCAGCCAACTCAGCTTGCTGGAAAATGTTGATACAGCAGAGGCCCTGAAGAACAGCTAAGGTCACCACCACAGGATCCCCCTTGGCTCAAGCTCTAACTGCAGATGAACCTGTCCTCTCCCCAACCCCCAGCCCACACTGCACCAAAGAAATTTCATTCCCCTTTTAAATCCAGCAGTGAAGGCATAACCCCTCTGGGCTGGGAAGTCATCCGAGAAACACTTATTTTGCAGGCAATTAATACTCAGCAACAAGTCTGATGTGCTCTAACATCAAACACCAGCAATACTCCATAAATAACTCTGGTCTGGGTCCTATCCTGGACAGGATTCTAAAGGTAACATACATGTGCAGCTACACTGGATTTCCAGTACCCACCCCATACAGTCGCTATTAGCATAGTGTACTGCCGTCCTCCCAACAGAGAGGGGGAAGCTCCTAGGACAGCTTCCTCCTCATCACCAGATGTTTTCCTTTAGAACCGGCATACTCTAAGACTAATGTAGCAGAACTAACAGATGCCCAAAACAGAGGAAGGACCTTTGCAAAAGCTGCTGCTGTCATCTGAACTCGTCCCTCATCTGAGGCATAGATCTTGAGATCATGACGGTAGGTGCTGTGCAGCCTGAGCAAGCCACATCCAGGGAAACCAGCGTAATCACCTGGAACAGAGAACAAACTCAAAATTAATATTATGACACCTGCAAAACTGTCAGCTGAATATACTGCTTTAGACAACAAACTTTATTGTAGTAACAAAGTTACGTAGAGAATTAATCACTTTCATAGCCAGCATTTAGTCTGCTCCCAAACAGACAGTTCTAGCCATACATGATGGCTAGAAATCTGATTCAGGCTTTGCTTAACTTGCGAGAGTTCATTTTGAGCAATAAAGTGAGCATTCACCAGTCAAGTCTGACACTGCCCAAATTCTGCAGCAGCCCTCTCTGAACAGTCCATAATTGTTCTGCTAGCCTGAATACCCTGTGCAGAATAAAGATGCACAAAAAAAAATTGCCTCCTTCTGCTTGTTCTCGGCACAAGAGCAGGTACTGCTGCCATCAGAACTGCAGGCAGAGCTATTCAGTAGGGAGGCACCTGGCTTCCAAAGCATATCCTGTAGAGCTACAATTATCTTGCAGCACAAAAGGGCAGTTTATTTATGATGGCTGAGTCAACCACAGGAGGCAGATCAGCAATGGGAGAAAGCAACTCATGCAGCTCTCGAGTCTGACCCTCCAAAGACAGTGCAGTGGTGACTAATTTGCTGCTGCCTGGAATTCCATGATGATTTTGCACAGTACCCAGTCACATTGCATGAGAAGACGCAAAAACTGCTCCCAGCTCTGAGCCTACAACTCAGAGAAACACCCTGCTAGACAAGGACAGACACCAGCCATAAGTCAGCTGTGTATCTCGACAAAGCTGCCATGTACCAATGGCTACCCAGGACCACAGCATCTCACTGCAAAATAAGACCTCTCCCTCTCCATCAATGACGTGTGAAGCAGAAGTCTCCAAAGCCATGATTCAGAAGGACTGAAGTCACCTTGTACGTGCTCAGACCGAGCTCTACTGTGAGCAAGAGGGCAGCTACTCAGTGCTCACCAGATATGGAGAGGTCAGTTCAGAACTGGCATAGACGGTACCTTAGGGCTCAGCCCAGCTTGCTGGTAACGGCACTCCACTTGACCAGAGCTCTGCAGACAGGTCTCTTCTCTCAGGTTTCGGCTCATTACTCTGCAGTCTACTCCCTGTACTTCCACTGGAATTGCCTCTCCTGCACGCTGTCTTCTGGTCTCCCCAATCTCTTGTCCAAGTCAGTGGCTGATCCTCTCAGCTCCAGGCTTCAGAGATCCACAACAGCACCGGGAAGTCCCCAGCCTTTCTAACTCACTGTTCCCATCTTCAAAGAATGGCACAGAGGCCTTGTCGTGAGCATCCTCTGTCCACTACTGCTCCTTCTCCTTTAGTCGCTGTGCACTGACAGGCTGCTCTACTTGTTGGCACCTTGCAGTAAGCAACACCATGTGCACCTAGTTTTCTCATCTTTTGGAAAGTTTATCCTCACATTTGCTAAAAACATGCTCTTGAGATGACAAACATCTGACCTCACAGTTCACCTCCCTCGACCTGCTGGTAACTTTCCTCCTAAGGCAGCCCAGGATACCAATCGCCTTCTTCGTGGCAAGGGCACATTGTTGGCTCATGTTCAATTTGGCGTCTACCAGGACTCCCAGGTCTTTCTGCAAAGCTGCTTTCCAGCTGGTTGGCCCCCAGCAGGTTGTTCCCCCACAGAGGCAGGATTCTGCACTTCCCCTTGCTGAACATCATGAGGTTCCTGCCAGCCCATTTCTCCAGCCTGTCGAGGTCCCTCTGGATGGCAGCAGGACCCTCTGGCGTATCAGCCGCTCATCCCAGTTTTGTATCATCTGCAAACTTGCTGAGGGTACACTCTGCCCCATCATCCAGATCAGCAATGAAGATACTAAAGAGGATCGGACCCAGTTTTCACCCCGAGGCTACACTGCTAGTTCCTGGCCTCCAACCAGGCTTTGTGCCTGTGATCACCACTCTCTGAGCCCAGGCCTTCAGCTGGCTTTCAATCCACCTCACTGTCTGCTCATCCAGCCCATACTTCACCAGCTAGGAGGATGTTACCAGAGACAGTGTCAAAAGCTTTTCCGAAGTCAAAGCAGACCATAGCCACTGTTCTCCCCTCACCTGAACAAGCCAGTCACTTCACTGTAGAAGGTTATCAGGCTGGTTAAGCAGGACTTCCCTTTGTGAATCCACACTGACTACTCCCAATCACCTTCCTATCCTTCATGTGCCCAGAAATGGTTTCCAGGATTAGCTGCTGCATCACCTTCCCAGGGACTGTGGTGAGGTTGACCAGCCTGCAGTTCCCTGGGTCCTCCTGCTCGTTGTTTCTGAAGCTAGGAGTGGCACTGCCTCTCCTCTAGTCCTCAGGCACCTCCCCTAGTCCCCACAGTCTTTCAGAGATAATCTAGAGTGGTCTCGCAGTGGTATCTGCCACCTCCCTCAGCACTCATGGCTGCATCCTGTCAGGGCCCATGGACTTAGGTATGTCCAGTTTCCTTAAGTATTCCCTGACCCAGTCCTCTTCCACCAAGGGTAACTCTCCCTTATTCCAGAAGGAAATCTTCTCTAATTCAATTTAAATTAGCTTAATTAATTTGAAATGTAACTAATTACACTGAATTAATTAAACATACAAGTCAAAGATAAGTAGTATCCAATACCAGTCTCACCAGATCAATACAGTAGCAGTATATTACTTCTGACTCTTTACTTGGATGAAAAAGGCAATCTCAGCCTTTTTTTTTCCCCTTTGGGCTCTTGTTGATCTGTGTGTGTACTAACTGCTTTTCAGAGTCACAGAATTACCTTTCTGTTCTCCTGTCTCAAGGCAGAATCATCTGTGTTCCAAGACAGATTTCCTCTGTTCTCTACATCTGACCTAGAGAGATTTCCTCTGTTCTCTACATCTGACCTAAATTCCTTGTTAATTATACACACAGTTTGAATTGTATTTGCTGCATCAGAATGTATCTTACTAGAATGGCTTCTCTTTTTTGAATACTGGCACATTAGTTGAAAGAATGCTACTGTGCTCCAAGACATACTAAAGTTTAACCACTGCAGCAGACATCTCTAGCCAGCTTAGGGATCCTGGGGTGCAAAACCTACTTGAATTATTTATCCTTACCATGTCAACTCAAAAGAACAAAACCAGTGAAGACCTGAGTCACACAGGCTGCACACAGCCCACAGATGTCTGAGCATCCCTCACGCTGGTGATTAGTCACCTGGGCTGGGCAGCCTGGCACAGTCACAGGACAGGACAGAACCGGAGATACACGGACAAAGCTTACCTTGGCCACCAGGGTACATACAGCGAAAGGCTCGCCCCAGCTCTTCTGCCTGGACCCTTCCTGCTGGTGTCAGCTCTCCACCCCACTTAAGCACCAGGAGGAGGGAGGGGGAAGACTCTCGGCGAGCTTCTAGGAGACAAACAGGTACTCACTACACCAGATCTCAAAGCTGATCTTGCAGGGGGAGAGGAGGGGAGGAAGAAGAGGTTGTCATCAGCACCTTGCAGAGTGTTCTCAACACAAGCCTGACCCAAAATCCCCAGGAACCAAACCAGCAAGTAGGAAATTAAGAGTCACTACTTTTTGAAGGTATAGGCTGACATTCGTGAAATTGGAAGCATAAGCCCTGTGGCACCATCCAGGGTATAGAGGTACACTACATTACGCATCCTCCGACCCTTCATATGATGTGAGCAAAGATAAGGTATGGGTCACTAATTTTGCTTGTGTGTCCAGAGGCCTGTATGGGTAGGATAGCTGCATGCGCTCATAAACACCAGGCTTGAAGACTATGGCAGCAACATCAGGTTTCTTTACCTTCATCTTCACTTGCAGCTTTCGGATGTCCATGAGGCAGGTAGGTCAACTGAACCTTACGGTTAATGCCAGAAAAATGTCCATACCTGTCACAAGGAGAGGGGGAAAAAAATTTTAAACGAATCAACTCCCCTCACCCTTTGCCCAGAGGTCCCTAGGCAGCACACAGCAAAAATACAGCACAGGCAGGAGACTTTCTGCTGCAACACCAATTGCCACGGAACATGAACATTTTTGCCATCTACCTGTGACCCAGCACGCACACCCAAAAGAAGCCAAACAGCTCCCCCAAATGAAATTCAAAGACAAATTTACTTGCCTGCTCTTCAGCTGACAGCACTCTGTGCTCTCATACCCCACTGGGGCTTTAATCAACCTTAGTTAATTTCTATCTACATCTTTAACAAGTGAATTAATGTGATCACATTAAAAAGAAAAAAACCACAACAACTATCTGCCAGCCGCTCTGAGGATAACAACATCTCTAATGAGCAGAAAGAGCAGGGGAAGGAATCATAGCAAAAATTCATCCTCTCTGCTCCACAGACATGGCTTGAACACAGACACTGCCTGTGCGTGCCACAGTGAGCTATAGTTCTGAGAGGAACCCTCTTTTGTTTCCAAGATGCCAGCATCACCATATTGCCTTTTATTTTGGCTGTACGAAACCTAAGAGGACACAAATATCTTTTCATGTTTTCCAAGCTCCTTTTTGTTGAACTTTTGGCACCAGGAAAACCTTATTTAAAACAAGATTTGTTCCAAATTTATCAAAATGCTTCATATCAGTGTGGTCCCTGCAGGACTCCAGTTCCTCTCCTGCAGCAAAGGAAGCTCAGTTTTGTCACAAATTCTTTAGCCAAAAACCAGACACACTTGGAACAAGAATCAGCAGCGGTTTTGATGCCAAGAAGAAAACTTCAAGAGCATGTCACCTTTCACAAACAGCCGCTAACAGGGCATGGACGAGACTCTGACCTCTGGGGAGCCAGCTGGCCAGGACATCAGCAGCACAGCTTGTTTCTACATCGCACGCTGACCCGCGGCTCTGAGACAAACTCACGGTGCCCCGAGATAGGAAGCCTTACATCTCCAAGACGCTCTTCAGCTGTTCCAGTTTGGATTTCCTCTCCTCAATCTCACAGTCGCTGTGGGTTCCCAGGTCCACCACAAGCTGCCGTGCAATGTCCAGCACCTCCTGTTGGAGAGCAGACAGTCTCAAGCATCCAGCGATCCTGCCTCATACTCACCACTGTACCCTTGCAAGACCTCCAGATGGCTTCACTCAGTATCAGGCCACAAAGACTCTTGTCAGAGACACGTCATTTCATAAGACACAGCTCAGGCAGGACAAACTTTCACACTGCAGTTTGCTCCCTCCCCGCCCTGGGCTCCAGCCCCATTCAGAAACAAGCAGGTGCCTCGAACTGCCCCACTCCCTAGCCTGGACCCATCTTTCACCAGAGACAACCATAACAGCTGGGCAAGCTGCATCAGGTCATCCCCATCCTATGGTCTTCACATCAGCTAGGAACAGTTTCCGTCCTGCTCTCATACTATCACCCAGCTAAGTGCGCACTGGGTGGGGAACAAGAAAGGGAGTGTTTGTGTGACAGACCGTTGCCCTTTTGAGGGCTTCCACCCTCCCAAAGAATTGCCTCGCACTGGGATCCGTATTACCTGCATGTCCCACACTAACCCCAGAGAGGGCTCCCCTCACCTGTAGCTGCTCTGGTTTCTTCAGCTTCAACTTCCCTGTCTTGTAGCCATCGTATTTCTCAAACAATTCAAAGAACCTGAACAGACAACAAAGAACTCTGATCCATTTTCTGCTGTTTCAGTGCTACAAGGACTGTCATCCTTACACATGCATTCACACTCTGTTCTTCAGGAAGAACCGGCAGGCCCGCTGGCTCCTTCCTGTGCTTCAGAAATGCTGAAAAAAACCCAAGTGTTTCCAGCCGCAGGTACGAAAAGGAAGCAGCCACTATCTTCCCATTTAGTGGGGCACTTCCCTTTGCAGCGCCTAGCAGACCGTCGCTTGTTCTTCCAACGTTCACACAGAAGGTTCCAGGATCCTTATGGGCAAAGGGGACTCCCTCCACTGGGCAGAAAGCATTTGCTTAAATGGAGCCAGGAAAAAGCATTGCCCATGCGCTCAGCCCTTCTGCTCCTCCTCGATTCAGAAAATGAGCCCTCCTCACCTCCCAGCAGCACAGCATCTTCTTGCCTGGACTCTTACCGGGGATGCTTAACTTCCATCTTCATCTTCTGCTTTGGGGTGCGATCTCCATGCCGGATGACTGCAATAACACAACGAAGCTCCATCCTGGAGAAACACAAGATACACCTGACAAATGTGCCCTTACACTGCAGAATTGCCACCAGAAAGTAGTTTCCCCGTTGTTCTTTCAGTTCCATCCTTTTGACAGCTGCTTTTCTCATCAGTGGCAGAACTTCTCCCAGACTAAACCAGGCACAAGTGCCAAGGCTGTAAAAGCAGTCAAAGTACTGCAGACCCTACCAGGTCACCCGTTTTCCTGTCAGGGAAAAGCACCACAGTACCATAATACGACAGGCAGCAGAAAGGACCAGGCTGGATGTTACAGAATCTACAGAAACAGTGTTTTGAATTGTGCCAAGCTTCTTTTCATGCCCAACTTGTGTAATGCTCATAGGACCACTTAGAAATACCCAGGGAAAAACAACCTGGTTCAGAAGAACGGTTATACAGCTGGGGTCCTGTCTTCAAGCAATCAGTAAGAGCTATACCTAGAAAGATCCCACAGCAATCAGCCGCCTGCAGGAACCAGTAGTTAGGCTGGCGAATTTCAGAAGGGCTACATGAGTTTGCTTTTTCAGATACTACAGTATCCAGCTATTTCTTATAGGATCCCAGAGAAACAGGTATTGATTCTATCAGTCTCATTGTCCCAAGGTGTCATTGAAGCTAGCAGTCCTGTGAGCTGTGCAGTGTTTCTGTTTGCCAACTTTTTCCAAATGACCACAGAGTAAAAGGGAGATGAATACATACTCTCAATCTACCTTTTCTGTAGCACCTAGTTTGTTCACTTCACACAAGTGTACAAGCGTGCTGAGGATCACAAAGAAACTTTTGCCTTTGGTCTTTTAGCCTTATGTGGTGGAAAACTAGTAAGGCCAACAGTATCAAATGAGAGTCTGCCAAGCGTACAGGTAACGTGGATACTTCAGCTAATTGTTTTCCACCCACAGCTCAAGACGCATTTTCTCCGAGTAGCAGCCTATGGAACAGTGAGCCAGCTACAGCGATGCCCTAATCTGTTTCCTGTGCCGATGAAGAATTTGGGCTTTCCAAAAGCCATGTGAGCAGTTTCTGTAATTCCTTCAATGACTGCTCATCTGCATTCATCAAACCTATGACTAATTTACCATCTATCTTCCCTTTTGTATGCATGGTTAAGCCTTTCCACAGGCATCTCAGGGTTGCAACCAACACAGCAGCTGGAGAACACCATGCTGCTGGGTGATGTCTGTCCCTTGGACAGGGTTTGGACTTTGTCCCTTGGACAGGGTTTGCACTTTGTCCCTCATAGAATCATAGAATTGCTTGGATTGGAAAAGACGTGTAAGATCATCTAGTCCAATCATTTAACCTAGCACTGACAAGTCCCCCACTAAACCATGTCCCTAAGCGCTACATCTACACAACTTCTTAAAACATGCAGGGATGGGGACTCCACCGCTGCCCTGGGCAACCCGTTCCAATGCCTAATGACCCTTTCAGTAAAGAAATTCTTCCTAAAGTAGCCATCATGCAGCCATCACTGGCATTCTTTTGAGAAGATGGCAGGTACTCACATGGTGCCTGAAGTTGTGGGGACAATGGGAATGTCTTCTGCCTCTGTTGGGATGGACCAGGGAATATGAAACTGGGGAGCCAATTCCCGCATGATTATATTTCTAGAAGAAATTAGAATACAAAACTCACAAGAAATTCCATTCCCTCGGTTCTCCACTTCCTCCTTAGTGGTCCAGCTGAAAGATTTGAGGAGAGCCACAAGATTTCTCCCCACCTTCCTCACAGAGACATCTACCAAACCATGGGCTAGTCAGGGCACCCCAAAGGGACACCAATTTCCCTCCCATCACCAATACCACACCTGGGCTTAGCATCCAATGAAAAGTCCTGTAAGATACATCTAGCTGTAGATAAAGACAGATAATGCCAACGCAGACAAGAGCTCCAGGGGCTAAAAATAATTAACCTATTCCTCCCAGAGCCAAGCTTTCACCTGCTGAACAAACGTCCCCATATGAACCACCTGCAGACTTCTCCGACATACTGATCAGGACGCCACATTCATTTACTTCACTATGAGTTACCTTACCCGCTATCAAAACTTGAATTTTACATACCCGAGGATTTTGGCACAGTCGTCATAATACTTCATAGAGTTCTTCACAAAACTGAAGCCGTTCACATCGCAAACAAAAGAGTGGCCGTTTGCCCGCAGGAGGTCGAACCCACACACTGTTTGCTGCACGAGGAAGCAGAGGACAGAGGACTCAGGCACGCTGTGAGGGAGTGCAGCAAGGGGACGGCTGCTGCCCAGCCAAGCGGCGCGCGCACACAGACCCAGCCAGTGTAGGCTGCCCAGTTCAGCTCCACTGGTGCTGCAGCCGTCCTCCACCCTGTGCCTACCTCACGAGCCTTGAAGAAGCATGAAAACACAGCCGCTAGCCAGCGGTAACAGGCCCTTTAGAGGAACCTTTACACCCTCACAGCTCTAGCAAAGGCCCAGCACATGAGAGCCCCCAGATTAGGCCATCAGGGCCGCCCCCCTACCTCCCGGAGCTCTAAAGGCTTAAGACAGGAGCAGCTCCTGGCTCTTCTGCTCTTGCCTCCAAATCCAACTGTTTTGAACCAGACTGGCAAGTACGGACAATAAGCGGTGCAAAGACATCCATCACTATGTGGAAAAGGCTACAAGGTAGAACAAGCCCACAGCTGTATCAGCACAACGGCATGGGTTGCAGATTGCAGAGGGGCAGGAACAAGTAGCCAAGTGCTGCTTCTGCTGACATTGCTGAACACGTCACGTAACCATACCTAGACTCACACACTCACTCTACCAACCTGTAAAACAGAACACAAGTGTGCACCAAAGCCGTATCAAAAATAGAACAACAACAAAAAACACCACCAACAAAAAAAAACAACAGAACAAAAGAAGACCAAGCTTTCCACACAAACACAACTAGGAAACAGTAAAGGCGGGACAGGTGCATGCTCAGAATCCAATAGTAAATGCTCAGATGTACGCTGAACACCAGCCACCTGCCAGCACAGAGGACATTTGCTGCAGGCCCTCATGCCTTCCCAGTCATCTCTGACCAGCAAACTTCCACGGTCAGCAGGACCAGCTGCACCCAGCCAGCAGAGACGGCAACTGGCATCAGACTGCCACACCAGAGACACATCAGGGTAACGGAGCTCAAGCTTTAATGCTGACCGAGATTCGAACCAGACATTTGTGGAGTATCCTGCTTGCATAGGAGAGAAAACACAGACCTTAAAGGCTACACAGACTTTCCGGGCAACAAGTTTCTCCATGGCAGTCAGCATGACTGGGTAACGGATTTCTTTCCCCTCACTGTCCCGTTCAACCTTCCCATCCAAAGCAGGGGATTTGCGAGCCTCTGCGTGGGCATAGTCCGGCCCAACAGTGTACACCTGGGAAGAGAAATAGTTACACCTGACGTAACCACCCAGAACCACCCAGACTAACTGCAGCTTCCAGAAGGTATTTCTACTGCAGACACAGAGAGAATACGATCAGATGGTCTCACACATTCCTCCTGTTACGACCTACAGAACACCTGCTTTGGGATCCAAGCTGCACAGTCAGCGCCTCACAGCTCAAACAACCACTCCCGAACCTAAGTAGGACTAAGTAGGACTGCCCAGCCTTCAGCTATCCCAAGCCTGGAGAACGAAGGAGCTATTCTGGGCTCTTCCTTACCTTTACATCAGTGCCATCCGTAGGCATGAACTCCTCATAAATGTACGAGCCTGTCTTCCTCACACTGCTCTCTGGGGAGTACACACTACTCCGGCTGCCAATCTGAAAGCACAGAATAAACACCTCAGGGAAGAGCATGGGGCTCCTTTTCTTAGATGGAACAAGAAAAAGCGTAAGTTTCATCCCATAAGTACAGAATTAGTGGAACACCTCTCAGAACTTCCAGCTATTACAGCACACTTATTTATGGAGGACAAAAGACACTCCAGAACGCAGACAGTAGGTATGTCCTTTTCCAGGCTTTAAAGAAGAAAAAACTTGTGACAGACCATTAGTTGACTCCAATCACTACAAGGATATGGAACAAAAAACAGTGGGTAAAGACCTAGAAAGTAAGGAGCCTAGCTAATAAGCAAATGAAAACAAATGATGATGGGTGATAATCAGACCCATTTAACTTCCTTCTAGGACAGCTGACTGATCTCATGGACAGAGGATGATGTTGTTTTCATTTCTAGTAAGGCTTTGGATACAACCTCAAGTGGCAGGCCTGTATGTTAGCTAAGGAAACAATCATTTTAAGATTATTAATGGCACATGCGTAACTGATTGGAAAAAAGATGTATCACAGCTATTAACTGTTCGCTGGCAAAGCGGAGGAAGTGAGTAAGGGCAGATTCCCTGTGGAATCTAGGAGTAAATACCGCATTTATCACATGTGCAAGCTACATTAAGCTGAGAAGGGCAACAATGATGTTAGAGGACAGGAACATAAATGAAAAAAAAAAAAATCATCTTGATAAACTGAGGAACCGATCTGGAAAAAACAGCACACATTTCAATAAGGGACGCAGTTCTCCAGGACTCCTAGACTGTACACAGGTCAGAGGACAGGAAAGGTGAAGTCAGCCCTACCACTACAGTATGTCCTTCTGCAACTCCCAGGCAGGCAGACGGGGTTGAACTAAAAGTTCTAAGAAGGTCTAGATTTCCCCAACACGAAACCTTCCATTCCCCTTCACCTGCCCCGACACTCCCTCCTAAAGCCACATGGATCTCAGAGCCACAGATCTGCTGGTTCCAACACCAAAACTGGAGTCCCCCTCCTCACCTTCCGAAAGAGCCGCTGGCTGCCCCCACCTGCTGACGTCGGGTAGTAAATATACACATTATGGTCTTCAGCACTGACTGGCTTCTCCACAAATGGCTTTGGGAAAACAGCTCCATTTACCTCCACGTGGTCCTCTCCTTCCACCAAGTTGCACTCTGAAGCCAAAGCACAGCAGCAGCATGTTGGGAAAGGGTGAGACAGACCTAGTCCAGAGCCAAAGCCCGAGGCCACCAGTCTTCAGCCCTGGCCAGTCAGCCAGTTTTGCTGTTGGGACCTTCGTCCACAAAAAACAAGAGACTTGTACATCAGGCCTCTTCGAGCTGATTATCAGTACCTGTTCTCTACAGAGTATCTTAAATAGTACAGTATGTGAAAATGGCTTTCAGCAGAGCCTGGGCACTGACCTTCCGGTCTATCAGGGTCTCGATTGAGCACAGCATAGCGGGGCAAGTCTATTCCCTCTTCTTGAAGGATCCGATACACTTCACGCCTGTAGAGGACAAACAGTGTCAGAAGACTCTAGAAGATCCTCAGTACATGCCAAGGGAAAGGCTTTGCTCCCACTGATGAAGAACAAGGTCAAATGAACACAAAAAAGCCTCAAGACAGAGTGCAAATACTTCTCAGCACATGCTCTCCAGATAAGACCTACAGGCTACGGGGCATGCCTCAGTCCTACTCCAGACAGAGATATCCCAGAGTAAATCTCTACCTGGCCTAAACTTGGATGCTTATTTACCAGCACGTGCCTAATCCACAGCAACGCACCCAGCACACGCCACCTACCCAGATCTGCCCTCTCAAAGGGTGCCCTGTCATGCTAAGCTGCCCAGCGCCCAAGCCAGGCAGATGCAGCAGAGCCTCTTTTCATCCTCTGACAGTGGGGAAACTAAAATTCTTTAACTAGAGTTACACCTTGGGGTGCCTGTCAGCACCCACAGGAACACTGCTCGCAACCCAAAGACATGGCAGGAGGTTTGGGGTCTGGCATGAGCCCCACCCACACCGAGCCAAAGCAGTCTGGCTGTAGGCACCGAAGTACGTGACTGGTGGTGGCCTCTATCTACCAACAGCTGACTGAGAAGCCCCCTGAAGTGTCTGACCAACATACCCTCCTCAGAATCTGACCTGGCCTTGCTCCCAATTTCTGGCCCAGAACCCCATCCCACTCCTTGGCTCTCCTACTCAGACACTAGTCGTCTTAGTCGTGGCAGTCTCATTCTGCGAGACCTCTTCCACTTCCTACTTCATCTAGCCGTTCCTTACAAGACTTCTGCACCAGAAAACAAAACATGCCAAGTCTCAGTGGTTTTACCCCAAAATCTATTCCCCTCCACGTTTTGAGGAAACAACTCCTAAAAGCCACTACTAAGGTCCCCTTCCTCCCTGTCTCACTCATTTGCTTGTGGCCAGGCAGACAAAGGTTGCAGAGCATGCTGAGGAGAGGAACCAAAGGAAGAGGGAAGAGGCTTTAGAGGATCACAGACACCTACCTGTCCTGGATGTAATACTGCATATCAAGGTCATTAATCAGAAATGGCTTGCACAGCTTGGCGTAAGCAACCGCTTTATCCAGTGGGAATCCTGAAATACAGGGTGGGGGAAGAATGAGTGGAAGTTCCCTTGCCCAGATCTCAAGCAGGCTAAGGCCTGCCACAGACTTTTTACCTTTGGAGTGGAATGATATTAGGCAGTCACAAGAGGGCCAGTTCTCCACCGGTTCATTCAGAATAACGTCTTCCCCCATAATCACCACTGTGATATACTCAAACTTGCACAGACGCTCCAGAATCTGTGTCATGGGCTTTGACTTGGACTTTTTGGTCATGGCACAGATTCCAACCACAATCTGCCGTTCAGGTGGCTAAGGGAACACAGAGATCAGTTTAGTACAGGGTCAATTACTTTACTGCATTTAAACTACAACAGTGTAGAAATGCAGCAATGCAGAACAAACAAGGGATTTTCTTCCAACCTTACGCACTTACAGCTCTTGCTAGACTCGAACCCATACACACTTCCAGCTCCCACTAGAGTCCACCGGGGGACATCTTTACGGAGCAGCCCAAAACAACTGCTTCTTTGCCAGGTAGTATGTACCTCCTCCTTTCACTGGGCACTAATGCTAAGGTCAGAAATAAATACCTGGCACCTGAACAAGCAGCAGGGACTGGAATCCCACATCACGTTCTCTGGCCCATAACTTACCAAGACAGTTGGTGGACTTAGGCAGGCTCAGAGAAGAGCCGCAAATGTGTTATAGCAAAAAAGCCCAGGAGCTCAGTCTGTTTGTCTTATCTGAGAGAAAATGAAGGGGAGATGATGGAAGAGTACTAAGTGCTCTTCCGTATATCTGACAAAGGTACAAGATCCAGTGGGACAAAGTTAAGTTGAGTAAGTCAAGAGAGAAGGTGTGCATTCAAAAAGCACTGGTAACCGTAACAGAGGAACAGGCTAAGGTCTGTGGTGGACTTTCTGTCAACATCTAGAAACCCCAGACTGGATGTTTTCCTGACCGATTAATTCTGGCCCAAGCAAGATTAAACGCAGTGAGATCACCTGAAATGACACGCACAGGACTGCGGGTTACACAGCACAAACAATTGTGGCTTCAAACTGTAAGCTGAGACTTTAGAAGTTACTGCACGGACTTGCAAAGCCAAGGTTCCACAGCAAGAACAACATCCAGGAAGTGAAAGGGTTTCCAAATCATTCACCACACCTGATAAATAGCTCCTCACTGAGCATCAAGGTACACAACACTGGGTGGGTTTGAAGGAAGCCCATGTGGGCTCCTAAGTCAACAACCCACTTGCAGTGGAGACTCAGGGTACAGAGGCAATGGAAACGACCACCGCACTGGCGGATAGTCCCAGCAATTCGCACAGCCAGCGGCAATGCCCCTGCAGCATCCAAGTCCCATGTGCAGAACAGCAAATGCAACCTTTAATACAACACTAAATAGGGGCCAGAAGCAGTCAGGAGCTGGAGATCATTCTCCTTTCTTCATCCTGTTCCTGGAGGTTACAGAAAAGAATAAACGTTTCCTTTCTGCAGATGTAGCTTTCCCTTCTCACAGTTCCCAGAGTTTTCCTGAAAAATTTCCCTGATGAAACAGAAAGGTTTACAGGAGCGTCAGGGTTAAGTTGCTAGGACAAAGAAATCCGCTCTAGTACCTGAAAAAGACCCACAAGCAAACAGGCTAGGACTTACTGCAGCATGAGGCAGCGAGTATGGCAGCATGACAATGCAATGCATCCCGTCAGAAATGACACTGCCGTTCCGCACGGCTGTGCCACACAGCCTGGTGCCATTTCCCCTGAAGTCCCGACTGCCCGTGGCCTCAGCAGCAACTGCGCAAACCCTGGCTGAGACCCAGGAATTCTGCACAGATGCTCCAACCCAGAACGCCAGGACCTCCTTACCGACTCCTCCTCTTCATCGTCTTCAAAGAAATCGGTTTCCTCTGTCTTCATGTTTGATCCCAGAAAGTCTGTCTCATCATCCCTGGAACCGACAACAAACCTGGGAGTGGAGTTCTCTCCCTCACTGGAGGTCGTCAGGGACGACATTGCAGCTTCGGTGGCCGACCATCCCGCTCTGGAATCACAGCGTGCAAAAAGGGATAGGAGAAGGTCAGATGCGAGGCGAGCCAGGGGCCAGCCGCACTACTGGAAGCAGGCGATGGTGGGGAGGGCAGGAACTGATCTGGTGTGCATGAGCCCAGGGACCAGGGACGTGCCGCCCAGCACAAAAGGAGGGAGCAGGAAGAGACCCTCGGGGTGGGAGGGTATCTGGGATTCAAGACAGTTTTAGATAGGCAGCTCCATTGTGCAATTAACCCCTTTGCACCGACTGGGAAAGGGACAGTGTCACCGTCAGCGCTGAAATCATGTAAACCTTACAATGATGCATGCTCCAAGCCGCTGTCTAAATCATAGAAGGGGACAGCGGACACGCTCGTAGGCTCATACACCCAAAGACATCAACTGGGACTCCAGAAGTTAGGATGAAGCTTAGGGCAGTGACGGTGACTTTCCAATCGCCAATTTTCATCCTTTCAGCTCAAGAAGACCTACAGTAACAGAGAGACCAGTTTGAGATGCACATCAGTTTGCGGGGAGGAGGGAAAAGGAAGAAGCGAGAACTCTTTGGCAGGGAAAGAGGACACCAAGGAAGAATCAGCAACAGTTTGGGTTGCAGGTCAGGGCTTCTGGGTTTGCAAGCTGGCTCCGATTTATGCTGTGACCGTGGAAGCCAATTATCGTGATACAAGCTGTGCTTTATAAATGCCAGGAAAGGAGCGTGTCTTGCACTGTCACCTACAATAGCAGCACTGTCTGCCGCAGAAGTGACAGAGTTTGAACACACAGTATGCGTGATCTGTACACACCAAGGACACAGCTGTTCACCTCTGACCATAGCTGCGCATACATAAATGTCAAGCAGTTGCCCTTTACCATGCTTTCCCCAACTGTAAAGTGGTGAAAAGCATTCCTCCCATGTAAGTAAGCGCAATCTTGAGGAGAGGACGTTGTGAACTCCTCGTGTTATTAAGTACGTCCTAAAAATGGACGTGAGACACTCTCTACCACTGCTTCTCATGCTCTCACGTGATTTCCAGTGTTCCCCAGACTGCAAGTTATTCCCTCCTCTTTTTTTTTCCCTCCTGTATTCCCTCCTCTTTTGAGCACGCTTTTCCCTTACAGCCAGTACACCGTAGAAGACCACGCTGCCACACACAGCTGCCAGTTCCCAGCCCTCCGGCAGCTCTTCTTCACAGAGGGGAGGAGGCACACCCAAATGCCATCGACCTTCTACCAGCATGGCTTCACCGTAGGTGAGAATCCCCTCACCAGGAACAAGAGGGGATTAATCCACTCAAGCACAGTGGGAACGGGTAAAAGAAACAGACAAACACACAGAGCAATCCATCTGCTTGTGAAATCCCCTCAGAAATAAGGGTAAAAATAAAGCATGCCTGCACGCAGAAAGGCTGCGTGCGCTCCCAGAAAGGACAGGAGATGTAGCAGGCAAGCACTCAGAGAAAGCGCTGGAGCAGAAGCGCACCAGACAAGGCCCCGCAGCCACGCTACCAGGCACTGGTTCGGCAGTGAGCCTGTCTCTTATCACACCAGATCTACTGGGGCAGCCGACACCAACCCAACAGAAACCAGGGGGGTGACACAGCAAGCCCGGACTTTGCACCTACCGCACCAAGGACGATCTCCTCTGCCCCGACTCCCAGCTCACGCCGGTCTTCCGCTTGTGCGCCAAGCCCGTGTGCACCAGTGCTGCCTGCTCCCACACAAACCTTGAGGCACAGTGCACACCCAGCACAGAAAAACGTCCCTATCAGCGAGAGTTAAAGCTATAATTCGCCACCAGTGCTCTCTGCTGGTGGGAGCAACAGTGCTGGCAGACTAGGCTATACAGGCATTTTACTGTGTGCTTCATATAGCCCCACTATTTCCACACGAGGACAAGAGCAGGATTCCCGACATGCTCAGGAACCATTCTCATTCCTGTGCCTTGCCGCCTCAGCACGCCAGTGCAGAACGAGACCTTAGCAAGTATACTATCAGCTTGATGGCTGATGATTTAATGAAGTAAACCATGCAAGAAGAGGAGGAGGGTTGTTTTCTCCAATCCCTTACGCTCCCCTCCCTCCTGGAAAAAAACAGATCAAGCAGCAGGAAAACCTTTGCCCTAAGAACTAAGAAAGCAACAAGCTCTCTACATTTCTGCTCCCATCCCAGAAGAAAGCCTCTGCCTTGCTCTGCAGCTGTTTCTAGAGGCCATGACGTGCCATAGCCGAACCAGGCAAAAACCTAGAGCCTCACTGAAGCTGATGGCCACTGATGCATCAGGCACGCCCTTGGTGTTAACAGGGAAAGCCTCATGATCTTAGGTTGTTTCTGGTGTGGGGACAGGGAGAGGGTATAACCAAAACCTTTTTCAAGTTTCTCTTTAAAGTAGATCCCTTAGTATCTGACTAGATTTGTACCAAGATAGACTAGAGGCTCTTGACGAAATAGAACTTTTAGCTACAGGCAAAACTAAGGCATCTAAAACTCAGACAGACTGTTGCTCTTAAAGGGAAAGAGGCAAGTAGAGCTCTATTCTGGTATCAAAAGCTAATAACGTGAGGTTTTGCCACCACGCCTGAATCAACTCTAGTACTGGGCTATCAAAGAGTTTTTGTGCCAGGAGGGTGGCAACTACCCTTACAGGATCGGTACCAGCAAGGTTCCTGTATGGCGCTCAGCCCACACCACCACCGCACGGTTACCTCTTGTCTTCAAACCTAGAGCCATGAGAGGCACTGACAGTACGCGATGCTGATGGTTCTGCACCATTCTCATTGCTTCCTGAGCTAACTGCTCCTACAGGTCACACATTCAGACCAGCCCCCACTTGCTGAGAGTGCTACAGGTCTCACCTTTCACTAACCACAGCAAAAAACCTAAGCGTTGAGTTAGTGCTGCTGGCTGTATTGTCTAAGAGAGGCAAAAGCATTAACATGGCTCTGGCACATGCACAAAAAAAGGTAAAGATGGTTCTGGCTTTGAGTATGGAATACTCAGGCTTGCTAGTCCCGTCACAGATACATGAGGAAGTATACACCAGCTGCTACAGCTAAAGACATTCTTGCACCCTCTTCCAAGAAGGGCAGCTATGATCTGCTACACACTCATACCAAAGATTACCGTAATCACCTAACAGCTATCGGAAGCTGCTGACACGCAACCTGAAACTGAGATGTAGACCTTGCCTCTAAGTGTCCTGGGACCAACTCAGCTCCCTAGACTACCCTGCATTAGCGATAAGCTGTTTTCCGGTTCTCCAGCAGCTCATTCTGGCGCTGTTCAGGTAAGGATGCTCGCAGAGTAAAGAGACACATTCTTTGTGCCCCACTTCCGAGGTACCAGAAATGTGAGAGAGAAGAAGGTACGATCAGGTCTTGTATTAACTTTGTACTCAGTGTGGCATTAACCACTAAAAGAATGGGTTTGGGTGTTGGGTTTTTTTGTTTCATTTTGTTTTTTAGACAAAGCCCGTTACAGGTGCAGATGCATGATCTGTAAGTGCAATCGCTACAGCGGAGGGCTGAAGGACAAGGACTGCAGCAACCAAACAAGGCTGACCATGTTGCTGGTGGCAGCAGCCGCAGGAGGCAGAAGAGGCAGCTCTAGGAGTGGAGACCAGGCCTGTGCACCCCAGGGAGCATTAGGCGGGAGTTCCAAGGAGCACAGGGAACCACTGTGTGCAGACAGGCTGCGAGGATGGTTTAGCTTACAGACGCACAGCCCGACTGAAGCCAGGTCAAGTATCTGCAGGATTGTAACCTTTAAGAATACACACAGCTGGCATTTTAAAATACTAACGCTGGCAATGACTTGTTGAACTACCCGAAACTGCTGTGGGCATTAAAAACAACCAACCAACCCACCCAAACAAACAAAAAAAACCCCAACCCTGAAAGTTTAGGCCTCGATCAGTGAATTACCTTTGCACGCATGACCAGTGAAGTACCTCTGCCCAAAGACTTACCCTCATCGTTACAAGGGCTATTTGTATTAAGGTTAATTACACACACACAAAAGGTGAAAGCTGTACTCTTATCATAGACGCTTAATTGCTTCCAAAGAAAAAGAACACCTATTCCAGAGTTAATAATTAAAAGCTATTTGGACTTGGTGTATCAAAGAAAGCTCTGTATGTTCTACCGACAGAGAAGTTCAGTGCGTTCACAACCAGGAAGCTGAAGTCAAGCTTCTCAACATACAGTTCTGCCTGTTTGAGCAGCACTTTCGGTAACTCCAGACCTACCAACATCTTCAAACCCAGAGAGAGTACAGCAACAGCAGAAACATTTCACGTTTCCTGACCAGCAGCTCCTTCTGCTAGACAACGCCATTCGCAAATTTAGTGAAAGCCTCTCGGCCTATCACTTCTACATCTAAGCAAGCGTTATGTTGCTCACATAGCAACTGCAGCAGTAAGATCAGTTCTTGTCCTAGGAGACTGTTTCTCAGGAGATTTTTTTAATAAGACTTATGAGGCTGTTAAGTGTGAAACTTCACAGCATCACAATTTCTCTGGGACTGTAACTGTTATAAGGGTTTATTAACGAACGAGCCGCTGCCGCTCTACCCTCCCCTCGGACCCCGGGGGCGGTGCAGCCCCAAACCCCCACCCGCCCGGCTGAGGCGCCTTGCCGGCGGGAGGCGGCGGCCCCGGGGAGCGGGGAGGCGGCTTCTCCTCCGGGGGCTCCGGCCGGGGCCCGGCCCGGGCAGAGCGGCAGCCGCTCACCCGGCGAGCCGCCCCGGCGCCGAGGGGCGGCGGGTGCCGGAGCCTGGCAGCTGCCGCAGCCTGGCAGCTGCCGCCGGGGGGGCTGCGCCCGCGGCTAGGCAGAGGCCGGCGGCGGCGGCGAAGCCCGCGGCCGCCGCATCCTCGGCTTCTCCGCCGGACTTTCCGCGCCGCCTCCGGCTCCGA